>OY728132.1:1020361405-1021630905 GCA_963277665.1 Viscum album | reverse complement strand
TACAAAGAATAGGGGTTTATTAGAATATATAATAACTAATGAAAAAACATTTTCCTAAAGGCTTAATTTGTTTCCCTATAATGGAAGATCCTTAGATTAGAAAAATGTTAACTTAATTTTAAAAATAAAATTATTTCAATGAGAACTCATTAGAAAGAAAAGATATTATATCTAGGTGGCTTGTTATAAAATCTTTATAGATCATAATGGAATAACCCTTGAATTCAGTATAACCATTACAATCAACTTCTATTATAATTCCTTGAAGAACATAATTACTACCCAATTTATTGAAGATCCATATTAGACTCACACATAGTATTATCTATTTCACGATCACCTGCCAACATAAAACTAAATATCATGATTAATAACATTAAATATTAAACCTTTTTATCAGATTTTGTTTGAAAAAATATTCTACATAAGTGTGCATGAATTGTTAAGATATTGAATTATTGTTTCTATTAGAAAACAATTTTGAAAAAAACTAAATTCTGAGAAGAAGGGTTGGGGGTTTCATTTATGAAAACATATAATGTTCTAATGAAATACAAATAGAGAATAATGTTTGTGGTGGTGAGAAAATCCATTGATGTTATATATGTTAAAAAGTAACATTCCATATCTCTTTTGATGATACAGTTAAATCATTCAATATAGAACATATAAAAATATTTCATTTGAAAAAAAATTTAATGAATTTTAAAAAAGAAATTATTTTTCATTTATAATTCAATTATTTCTATATAAATGCATACATAAAATAATTTTTCCATTATAGGCATGAAAAAATATCTTTAACAAATGAATATTAAAAATAAGGTTTTTAAATTAATTTGTCCCTTTCCATAATTCTATCTTGTCACATAAATTACTTTTCTTCATGGAAAAATATTTGTTAATTAATTTATTTCATAAAAAGTATTTTCACGTTTATTATTCAATTTATTACAAAGTTATATAAAAATTATTAATCAATTATTGTCTCATTAGATGTTCTGATGATATTCAACACATATTTCCAAATAGGGTTGAATTGGTATAATATGGTAAAAGAGGTCATTAATTCATTATATCTAAAATAATAATCATTAAATAGTCATTATTTTTATACATCAGTTATATTGTTATAATAAACGTGGAATTATGGTCATAAAATATTATTTATGTTATAATAACGGAGACGGTAAGCCATATGTACACCTAAGTAACACTTCTATTTTTCAATAATCGTGAGTGAAATAAGTTACGTATTATTTTAACATTATGTAATGATAATTATATAATAACAAAGATTTTATTTATCTAAATATACCTATATATATCATCCATGTTCTTTGGTAATCAAAAAGCTATCGTATCGCTTTGTAATGGTTGTAATCAACAATTTTAAATGAATGACACTATGATTTTTCAATGAATGTAGTGGTTAGAAAATATATTTCATATTTATTATCTATGGTGATAAATATGAAATGAATTATATATATATATATATATATATTAAATCGTTCAAAATAACCATCCATGAGTGTTGGTGAGAAAAAATGAAGCACATCTCTATATGGAGGTTGTCATCCACACGTATGCATGAATGATGATTATTTTTCCCATTTGATAGGTTATGACATGGTTATAAGTAATAAAATTTGATACTAAAATATAATTATATGGAATATATTAATTTAATTACCTCATTATGGTAGATGAATATTTTAAAAACATAGAAGAAGAAATAAATTGGAAAGGCTTGGAAAATAAATATAAATATTCTTTAGAAAACTTGTTTAATTTCTCACCAAAATTCTTCAATGGATTTTTTTTTGATTCATCCAAGCCCTAGAAGATTTGGGGGAAAATATTTGATTAAAAATTAGATTTTAATTGTGAAGAAAAGTAGAAGGTAGGTTCCCATTTATTTGGGCGTTAAGGGGGAGGTATTTGAAATTCATAAATTTTTGAATTAATATAAACTAATTATATTGTTAAAATGTATCCAAATTATATATTTATAAAATTGTATATATATGGGTTGAAATAATCTCATCCAAAATAATTGTACAAGTTTTTGTTATGTTTTAACCATTATTTTTTTTGACTTCTCTTTAAACATTATTTTGACAACCATAAGAAAAATATTTTTTATGGATTTTGGATCAATATAATTACCATAAAAGAAAAATTATCTCATTTATTAAAAATGGATGACAATTTAAACCATATAAAAATAAATTTTCTGAATATAAATTTTCTAGGAATTTTAAAACACCATATAAAGTGTTATTTATATTAAAATTAAAAATAATTTCGATTTTAGAATAATTAAATTAATTTGACTTTGAAAACAAAATAATAATAGAGTAATTCTAATATATTTCTTGTAAAAATATCTAAAATTATATATTTATCTCTAAAATTAGTGAAACACATTATGTAACTCAAATTATATTACCCTTAATATTTTTAGTGTCAATTATTTTATATTATACTAATTGAGTAATTAAAATGTGAGCACTCTATGAGTTTTTAATGTAAATATTTCAAATCTAAAAAATAAAAATAGATCAACATGATAAAAAATTAATAATTTATATTTATAATATATATTTAAAATCCATCATAAGTTTTTTTCTCTCTATCAAAATATATTAGATATATTAAAAGTAAGAAAGTGTCATTTTGACCTTATCTTAAAATTAAATATTATAACTGTCAAAATCAAAACAATATTGAACAAAATTTAAATTATTTAAAAACATGGATATAGATGATTGAATTATACAGATATAACTAGATAAATGAAAGGGTCAGGGTCAATTTTTAGTCCTTATCATATTACTTTTAATTTAAATTACATTATTTTCCCTTATTGTGGTGACAATTATTCACTACTTGCACTATTCATAATGACTAAAAATATAATGGGAATATTTAAAAAATTTGGACCACTTGATTCAAAATATAGAATCCATTTTGTTATCAATTTTGTCTTATTTGGAGTGAATTAATATAAAATTAATCAAGCAAAAGTTAACGAAATTGTTTTTTCAAAAAAATTCCACTTTAAGAATAAATAATTTTTCATCCCAAATGAAATTAAATAATTCATTCCAAATACCATATTGGATACTTTTTATTTAAAATGAACAAATTAATTTTTAAAATTAATCCCAAATATAATTTTACATTGCATATTTAGTAAAAAAATAATTTTTTCAATATAAATAATTATTTTTCATTATTCACCCAGACAGATATTAGTTTTAAAAAATATAAACATCTATTGTATGATAATTTCAATATGATGAATAAAAAATAAAATTCATTATGAAAATTTTAAATTATATAATAATTTTATAATTATTTGAAATATAACTATATAATTATCCAAAACCATGTTTGTTTAGAAATAATGCGTTCTTTTATTTGGCTAAAAAATATTCTATTCTTATTTCATGAATATATCACAATGACATCTAATTAATGAATAATAATATGGAATAATATTAATTATTAAATTTACCTATTTTGATAAATAAATTTTCAAATTTGGAAATTTCATCCTCATAATTTTATTCATTTCTTTAACATGTGGTGGCATATTTTCCTCAGAGAATTATCATATTCAAATGTTTCTTATTTAACAACATGGTTTATCCAAAAAATATTATTTTTTTGAATATACTTCTTCCAAAAAACATTCTACCTATGATAAAAAAATATAAATATGTTGTTTTGCATATTAAATTTTATCTTCTAATAAAACTACATATAATCTCAAAACAAGAGATGAATCTGACACGTATTTTATTAACATCGGAAAACGAAATATGTTATATACCATGATAAACTATGAGACAGCTCTACACAGTAGGAAAAAATTAAAAATTTATTTTTTATTTAATAAGGTCAAATAAACTATAGAATTATATTACCCTTTAGATAAAATTATATAACACATTACCTTTTAGATAATTTAAGATAACAATAATCACCTACATTAAAAGAAATATTTTTCCTCCAATTACCTAGATATCCTTTCTTCCTTTTCTGTTCAATCCTCATATATTGTTGAATCATGATAAAATTCCCTAATCTTTCTTCATCAAAATATAGTCCCAAAACATCCTTTCTACAAATCAACCAAAAATGTACGATCCCATCACCCTACCCTATATACTTCCCCAAAAGGATCCAATTGAACAGATTAATGAAAAATGTTATTGTAAGAAAAAATAACTAATTAATGATATTGATCCTAACATCCTTAGTGATCCATTGATCAATAATAAATCGTTTTTTCTAAGGTATGAATCATTTGCTCGGACTATAAATAATATTGAAGAGAAATGATGAACAAAAATTCAATTCAGTACCAAATGACATTTGAAGACCCTTATAGAAATTAGAGGTAAATATGATATCACAATCTAATACAATAGATAGATTAAATCCATGTAACATCACAATATCCTATAGTTATAGATAAGAAAGTGGATTTGAATACATTGTATATATAATGGTAATAAAATGAGTAGATTTACTTAGTCCCTCAAATATAACCCAAATTATATTTTTTACATCGAGGTATATTTGGAAATCAAACTATAATATTTATGTATACATTTTCGCATTTTGACTCCATCACTAGAATAGTATGATGCATCCAATTCATAAATTTTCATTATAAAATATCCTATTAAAAATTAAAAAATTACATGGTAAATTTTGAAATATATATTTTCATTTTGTACCATATGTAATACACCCGATGGTCTCTGTACATCATAGTTCTTCCATGATGAATGAAAAATGAGGATATCTGAGCTTCAATAAAAACATTCTCTCCAATTAGGAGCAATAAATAATGCATAAATTTTTTCTAAATAATATAACCTCATGTCCATCAACATTAAACTCTAATAACTTACCCATATAAAAATATTATACCTTTTCATGTGAGACATGATCCACCTTCAGTCATTGGTTAATTTTTTCTAAAAGAGGGGATTGTTTGTACACCTGAAAGAAATAGAGTGAGTTATTACTTCCATAATTTCTATGCCAAAATTTATCAAATATCTATCTAAATAGTCATGTTCTCAACATAACATGGTAAATGAAACATTATCTTTCGGACTTAATGCATCACCTATATTTTTTTCAGGAACATAATGAATCATGTATTCAAAATCCTTATTCCGTTCTATCCCAATTCTCGACATCATATAAAACTTTTTTTGAGATAATATAAAATTCAACCATTTTTTATCAATATAAATTTAAAAATTTTCTCCATTTAAATTATGCCTCTACTTTTTTAGCTAAGAAAAATACAATTTATAATTAAAAATCAAGGGTATGATAATTTAACATTAGGTATTAGCTAACATGGATCATAATAAAATACCTCATAATCATTCATCAGAATAAAACCATGTCCCATTAAATAATAATATTTGTTGATGAAAAGAAAAATATTTCTTGATTGTAGATCCAAAAATATATAATTCACCAATATTTATTTCAGTTCCTAGATATATTCACCACAAACATTTGTCTAGATAAATTTAAATCATTTATAATTTCACTTATTTAGTGGGCTACCGAAATGAGAAAATCATTATAAAATCCAATGGTAGAAACACTCTAACCCAAGAAAAACAATTAATATATATTAAATTTTTTATCCTTCAACAATATGAAATTACTATAAATTAAGTTGGTTCAATAGTTGTAATAGAAAAATATTTTAGGATATATATTTTAATATTAATTTAAATATTTTTATCGCTTTGGTTATATGCAACACCATGTTTAGTTTCCATTACACACAAAAATGAGTTCACTGATAGGATGCATGGCACAAGAAACTGAGCTCCTACAAAACCTGAAATAATAATATTATAAAAAATCCATTAAGTAGGTGATTTTGAATAGTATTAACTAATTTATGAAATATAAAAATAAATTTCTTACTCTATATAAACACATTCACAAATTATTACTAAATAATACATCAATTTTTTTTAGGGTAATTATATTCTTTAAAAATATTCTTTATTAAAAAAATATTATTTATTTATTTATTTGATGAAATATTATAATTAAATTATATTTATTCTGGAATATTATTTGGTTAACATTAACATTATTTATTACATAATCATCTCTAAATAAACTTGTGGTGAAATTTTTATATTTTTTTGGAAAATGTTGATTTTTTAGGGAATACAACAAAATACCATGTTTTGTAAGACTACCTTTTATTTTCAACAAGTTTAGTAATTTAAAATATCCATTTTTATTTAATGTTTCAAAATAATAATATAATAATATTTTATTCAACTAATTACTTTTTAATCAACATTATATTAAACTTTAGTGTAATATTATTTTTGTGATTAAAGTGGGGGTTTAAAACTGTTTTAAAGTGAACAATTTTTGTCTTTTTCAATTAATTAAAATAATCATTAATGAGGAATGATTCAAATTCAATTGAAATAATTTATATAAAAATTTATAATTGATATTCATACAATTACTATTATACAAGGATTTAACATAAATCATCTTATTCTGGAAAAAAATACATTACTCATAATCTATATTTTTCATCACATATGTGGGTTTTTTAAAATTAAATTTCTCCAATTTTTGGAAAATTAATTGAAAAAATAATGTTCATTTTTTAAATCATTAGTGGAAAAAATATTTGGTTTAATTTTTGAAAAAATTATAAAAATAATGATTTTTTAATGAATAGTTAAAAATATTGAATATTAGTTGACAACTGTCTTTTCATATAATTTTTCTATAAAGTTAAATATTATATTATATTTGGTTAAAAGTAAAAACATTAAAATTAATATCCACTAATCTAATTTATATAATTTTAAATAATTTAAAATAGAATATTGATATAAAATAATTTCAAAAATTTGACCATTTTTCCTTTTGAAACTCATATTCTAATCGTTTCTGCATGATTAGTTTTAAATTAAATTTCTTCACATCTGGGATTTTAATTTATAAAAATGCATTCAATATTTTAATACATAATTATTTATATTATCTAATATGGTAAAAATTATTATTTACTAATATTAATATTGAAAACAATAATATTTAATTACCTCGATTATAGTAAAAATTGATTTATTGAGAGTTAAACTTAATATATAAGGGTTAAAAATGACCAAATATTATATAAAAATAATTTTAGGTAATATTTAGTCCTTATAACTTATCTTATGAAGAATAATATATTTTTTTATCCTTGTGGAAATAGAGAATCATTGGTACACCTTTTTCTTGGAAAAATAATACAATTGTGCCACTCGCCTCACTTCTAAAATGTTTCCCCTCTCCTCTATTATTCACTCCATAAAAAAAATTATGTTCAAATAATCCTAGACCCAATCAGTTCCAAAAAACCACCTATATTTCGATAATCCTTATATTAGACATAATTCTAACTTATGATGCATTTTTATTCAAACATAAGAATGTTACCTTATGAATATGTAACATTCTTTTTGAGAATTTTTAATATGTTTCTTCATCGACCACATTAAACAATCATTAAATCATGAGTATGTAATAAAATTAGTTTATTTCATACAATTATATGTTTTAATGTAGTGTTAATTACCTAAAAACATCTCCACTTCCTTCAAATAGGTTATGAATTTATCATTCATCTGTACATAGGACAACAAACTTGTGAATCAATGTCTTTAATTTTTATATTAATAACATAATGGATGGGTATGATAATAGATATAAAGTATATATATGATATTTATAATATAATTATAAATATTGAGTAATTAAATATTATCTAAATTTTTTTAGTTTAATTTTCATAGGGGATGTGATGACATCTCTTGTGTGTACGATAGAATACAACATCACGAAGTGATGTGATTCATTTTCACTAATACTTCACATGGAAGTTAATAAGGGAAATAAAATAAATATATATGAAATACATGATATAATTAAGAAATTAAGCTAATATCCATGAATTTGGAATGACAATATTTTAATTTCTTCTCTAACTTTTCATTCACTGAAAGTTGATAATTTTGTTCATGTATGTGTCTACTACCACCTACATGAAACAAAGTGACTCCCTTTTCATCACCACACCACATTAATGATATGTATAAGTATATTCAAATAATTAATATATTTTTATTTTATCATGATATTTATATAATGATATGTTATTACATACCTCATTTTAATAATGATATTTGAAAAATGGAAAAGCTACTCCTTTGTACGTATGACATATCATCCTCATGATAATATAATGGTTCATTTATCAAAACCATTATTCATGATTTGTCATAAAATTATAATTGATGTATAAATATTAATATTTTTCATTATTATTATTAGTATTATTATTATTATTGTCGAAACATGATCAGTGTAATAGTAATAAATATATCAAATCAGAACATATATGAAAAACAAAGGGGTTATTACTTGAAACATAACATTCACATAGAATAGTTAATAAGAAATAAATAAAATGAAATATGAAAATTATATTTTTTATTCAATATATAATTCTGTTTATGTAATATATTTATAATAAAAATATATTTATTTTACTAGAAGTTGAAATGAGTGTGAATGAAGTCAAGACATATGTTAAGGGATTTCAACTCTCATAAATTTCATGGAAACATATGAAAATTCAACACTCATATTTTTTATATGGTTTATATACATATCATTTGAAATAATATATAATAAAGCTATTTGTATTAATGGTATTGTAATTTAAATTTAATGCCATTATTTTTTGGGGGCATACAATTAAAATGATTACTAGAATGATTAGGGATTTTTTCTCACTTTTACATTTTATGAGATAAATGAAATATTCACCCCTTGGTTCATTTATATTTTTTATATAAATACCACTAATTTAATTCATGGTTATTTTAATTCAAATTGTTTTTATTTAGATATCCATTTAGGATATATCTTTCATGGGGTTTACGATTCAAATGTTACCAAATTGGTAGGGTAATTTTGTCTCAATTTTATTTCCATGAGAAATGTGATTATTTTATAAAGCTATAATATTATAATAAATGTAAATAAAACTAATTTTACATTTAATATCTTCATTTTATTTATCCTCTTTATATTTTATGATTATTTTTTAATAAAATTTATTCATTGGTATTATGATTCAATGTTACCAAATTGCTATTTATTTTATGTTAGAGTGTCATTGTTAATCATGACTATTTATGATTATTTTTCCAATGATAGAATATTATGATCCATATCCAAATAAAATAATTAAATTTATTCTCCTCTGGTTATTCCACATGAATAAATTGTTTCCCTTCATTTTCCTCTCTTTATTTAATCAATAGTTCATAAATAATATTTTTATGATAACTATTATTTTTGATTGAAAACCAATTTCATCATAACGATTGTCTTATAATTTTTTTTTTCAAACAAGTTTTTTATAATTTTTAAAATAATTTACTAATGAAATGTTCACCCATGTTTAAAATTTTTCAAATTTTTTTTAAGCAAACCATTATTTTATTTTTACAATAATTTATGTTTTTCATTAACCAAAAGTGCGAATGGATTAATAATTTTATCATGTATGACATGAATAAAATTTCCCACCATCCTAATAATTTTTCTCGAAGCATGCATTATATTTTTACAAGGAAAATTTACTTGAAAAGAAATTTCAAAAATACATAATTAATTTTTTCAATTTTTAAAGTATATTATTCTTAAGAAATGTTTTAAATGATTTTTGAAGCTTCTATTATAATTTTATAAGATTATTTTCAGAGAAATTGATTACCAAGATGTTTAATATTTAAAAAAATTATCTTAAATTATTCTTCCTTAGGAATCATTAAATGTTGTTTAACTATCACAATCATTTTTCCATATATAGTGAAATATTTCATGTCCATATGATTTTGTGGGGATATGAACCAATGATACCATTTTTATTATTTATCATAATGGTTTATGAAGAAAACACTTTTATGAAATAAATTTCTAATCCATGGGTCATGTTATTATGAAATGATGAAATGATTATAAAATGTTATTATTTTCATTAGGTTATGCTATTATAAAATGAATTATGAAACCCATATCATTACATGGGTTCTGATATGATGAATATTCTATAATATTGTGTAAATTAAATGTATGGATTATGTTATGGGTGGGAACTGTATCTCCCTCCAATGCATTAGGTAACAAAAAATGTGCTATAGGCTCAGGTGGTACATTGGCAGTGAGCCCAGGCTAGAAAAAAGGGTACATAGGTTGTTATCCCAATTCTGAATAATTGAGTACATTGTTGGCTATCCCATGAATGATGTAGATATAAATGTCATTAGACCAAGACTAACATATTAGGAATTTCTTGGAAAGAATCCTGGACATATTGTTTTCAATGATTATGTGCTTTCCACAAATCTATACCTTATACCGATGTTATGGTCTCATTGATTATGTTAAATTCCAACCTTATAATTAGTGTCTTCTAAATATCCAATCTGCATTCCATGAATAACTATTGTGATGTTTTATATGTGTCGCATGGGTTTCATATGTTATTTTCATGTTCTCATACCCTTATAATCATGTAATGATTATGTATTTACAATGTTCACCCATACTTAACATGTGAGGTCACCCCTTCTTTCAATTATTTTCCATCACTTATTAAGAATGGTTATAAGTATGATGATAACCTAATGGGAATATCATTCTCTAAAAAATTGATAATATTTCATGAAATAAGAATATTGGGTACCTAGTATCTAGAGTTAATAAACTATCACAATTTTCTGGTGTTGTTCTATGTAATGAAACTAATATTTATCTAAAATAATGTAATATAATTGTATTAGAATCCTAGGTCACTATATTTTTCAGCATAGAAAATGATTATCTAACCATTGAAAATTAGGATGAAAATACCTTAGTGATATCTATAAGTAAATGTCTTTGTGTAATTCAAAGGACGATTCAATGTTTTAGAAAACAACCATGAATTTTTGTAAAGGTAATAGTGTGTGGTTTCCAAAAAATTACATCCCTATCTGGATACTATAAGGGGATGTAGATTTGGAAAAGATCTACCTATTGGTAATAAATCTTAATGAGGAACATTTATCTTGACTTGATTATCACCTGGTGCATGATAACTAGCCATGATACAGACATAGTTTGACACTCTCGAGGGATACACATTGTAAATTCACATTCTCAATACGGACCATCATAAGATGATTAAAAATATGATGAATATTAATGTACTAGGATAAACCTATAGAGTCATATATCAAATAATTTTTTGGTATTTATAAGTCTTATAAGTTATTTTTTACGTTTATGTGGTTCCCCATCATTATTATTTTTACTCACACTATTCTTTATCGTTTTAATCGATGGATGGAAACAGAAAGAATCATATTTACATTGAGTATAATAAAAAATTCAGTGACTATGAGAAGAAAAATTTTATAGTGACTAGAGATAATGATTCTGTTATTATTCTTAATAATATATAACAATATATGATTGACAATATTAACTTTGGTGAGATTTATAACACATATAATAAGAGGAATATTAACATTTACTAATTTTCATGTGGTAATGAACATATGTGAATAAATATTAGGCCCCTTACATATTAATATATTTGGAATAAAAACTATGAGGAATATCTAAAATGTAGGGGGGCATTTTTTTTATGTGTAATGGAAGGTAAAAGAGTGAACAATTGTTAATGAGTTCAATGTTGTATGTGTAGGGAACCTAAGAATTACCAAAGTCATTAACAAGAAAAAAAAATTAATTTCCAGAATAAGGGAGGGCGTACACCATTAATATAATTAATTTGAATGTATTTAAGTATTTATTTACTGGGATTAATGAATTTTGTTATAGAAAATGATAATTATATAATGATTTTTTAATATAAGGGTTTCATTTATTATTTGAAAAAATATATTGAAATATAATGATGATAGATAAAGGCAATTTAATGGAATTTTGATATACATGGAAAATACATGATTAATTGAAAGATAACCCATAATATGATCATAATGATCAGATAATGGTGTTGTGATAAATAGTTGATTGATTTGGATAAAGTAAATAGGATTGTAATGATTACCTTAGAAGTGATTAATGACTTGTGGAAAAGTGTTTCATGTTATAATTGATGGATTTTACAGACTTATTAGATTTATGTAATATATTCATTAATAAATGATTTTATTAAATTAATGATTAAAAATGTTTTCTTTCATTAAGGACATATGAAAACTATGATTATTATCATGATCAATGAAATTATCGGACTAGGGTATTCATATATTTGTTATCTCATAATCATGAGATAATTAATGATAATTCATGGAATAATTTTATGTTTATTTTTGAATTTTTTTGAAATCATTTATAATTGTTTTTTTTATTTTATGAATTTAGAATTGTCTTATAGATAACCCTTTATGACGGATCTGGAAAAGGGTAAGGGTCATGGGGTGGACTACTGAGCTAAAGAGTGTGGAGCTGGTGGTGGAAAAGGACGGACAATAGCAGGACCTAAAATTTATCATTTTTTTTATCTTATATATTCACCATCAAAATGCATTCCATAGTTTTGATATAATTTTTACTTTCCATGTATTCCATTTATTCATTTATTCATCATGTTTACTCTAATGATTTATTATGTTGGTTATTATTAAATATTGATTCTATTTTATGATACAAAGGGTATAGTCTCCCTACTTTTGGAATCTGACCCTCGCTACTCAGAATAATCATATTTGGTATATTGAGGAGTGCATGCGGTAATGTTTAACTCTATCTCAAACTCGATGGATCATGTTGGGATGTTACAAAATTATATCAGAGTGGCGTCACCAAATCATGGTGGGCCCATAATAGGCATGTCCCAGGATCGAAACCTGGCTATAATGCCATTTGTTAATATCCTGACCAAAACCTCCGAGTCCAATATGGAGTTACACATGACCTTATGTTACCCTCCCATATAAAACTAGGTGTCTTCTAGTAGTGATAGCCTGCTTCAAATATTGGGGAGACTATACCCTCAATATCATTTCATAAGATCAATAATAGATAATAACTAACATAATAACTCTTCGAATAAATCCCCACTAATAACTAAATAAATGGCATATGTAAAACAGTAAATAAAATAAACTCCCCAAATATTCTTTCCTATAGATGCTAAATAATGTAGTTAAACAAATAAATGATAAACTATAGGTCCTACCACTATCTGTCATATCTAAACACTATCTTCAAGCCTCATAGCTTAGTTGTCAGCCACTCAGCCCTTCCCCATCATCATATCCCTTGTGAAATATACAAGTACACTATAATTTTCAAGTATTTATTGAGTAAAATACTTAGTATGACACCACCAATTCATCATCAAAATAATTTAATAAATTATCTAATTAAACACCTTATTCCTTTAAAAAAATTGTAATTGTTCTACTCACGTCACGTTTAAAAGGCCTCCCCATATCCTCTAAAATTAACACCTTCAAAAAAATTTGGTTCAACCATGTGGTGACCAAATCACTTACAAAATTATCTTCATTTATCCTGGAATCCTTATTTGGGAAATAAATCCAACCTAGGAAGGATTTTTTTGAAAACCTAAGGAGGTTACCCACTGAAGAGATAATGTTCTTTAATGAACATTTTTAATTGATTTCTTCTTCCAAATACTTTAATTATTAATAAATTATGCTGATATAATAATATCAATACATTTAATATACTAACATTTCATTAATTTATTATAATTTTCCTTAAACCATCTCCAATTCCATCTACTCAGTTACAAAACCATTAGTCATCTTTATAGAGGACTACCACTATGTATATCGATGTTATTCATTACTCAATTACCATCACTCATGGTTTGGAATGATGATGGATATAAATTATATATATTATGTATATAACATAATTATACCTCTAGAGTAATTATATATTATATACATTTTATACATTCCATTTATTCTAGGATATGATAACATATCTCGTGTGCTCAGTGGGCTACCACTTTCTGAAGCTATGTGATTCGTTTTCATTGACATTTTACATGGAAGATAATATTGATATTGTAAATAAATATATATAATATAAATTAAATAATTATGATATTATTGACATATTTATCATTTAAAATGTTTATATATAATTTTTATTCTTTCATTTTCACTCACTGAATGATGATAATGTCATTTGTGTATGTGTGGCTACTGCCTTCATAAAATAATGGGACAATATTTTTCCTAACCACACTACATTAATGATATGTATTTATATATATATTTAATGAAATTATTTCATATTTATAATAATAATATTATTATTATAGAAAATAATATACCACTTACCTCGTTTCCAAAATGATTTTTAAAAAATGGAAATGTTAGTCATGCGTACGTATGACCTACCATCTCAATTATTGTAACATACTTAATCTGTCAAAATCATCATTCATGATTGTTCATAAAAGTAGAATTGAGTCTTATTTAGCATAATTTATTTAATTATTATTTTTATATAGATTATTTAACCATTATAAATGTAATAGGATATAAAATAAAAAATATTAACATATACCAAAAGAAATTATTACACAAAATATTACTCTAACATTGAATCATAAACAAAATAGAAATAGGTGGAATTAAGTAAATATTATATGATACGATTCATATTTTTTTATTTTTATTAATATATGTATAATAATATAATAGATATTATAAATGAGGTTCAATTGAGTGTGTAGTTATTCAAGACATACAATAATGGATTTCTATTATTTCTTATATTTCTTAGAGATATATGGAAATTGAAAACTTTATTCTTTTTTTGGTTTATATACTGAAAATTTGATATGTTATATAATTAATATCCTTATTTTATTTATATTTAATGTTTATTTTGATATTATTATCTATTCGGGCTTACGATTCCAAATATTAATAAAGTAGTAAGGGATTTTCTTCTCACTTTAATTCTCTACAAGGAAAATTCCTTATTCAAAAAAT
Organism: Viscum album; assembly: GCA_963277665.1. Lineage (NCBI taxonomy): Eukaryota > Viridiplantae > Streptophyta > Magnoliopsida > Santalales > Viscaceae > Viscum > Viscum album. Next base: position 1,021,615,759 of record OY728132.1, on the reverse strand, counting down.
GTTTCTTTTATATGGGGAATATGACCCCCATGAATGTATTTGATGATTCATATATTTAAAATTATTTTATATTAAATATCCATTTTATTATCTACCATTCATTGTTATTATGTTTCAAAAGGTACCAAATTGATAGAGTAGTTTTTTCTCAATTTTTCCACACTGAGACATATAATTATTTTACGATCCTCCATTATTATATGATGTGTATATATAGAAAAATTGACCATTAATATTTTGAACTTATTTATCCTCATTATATTTTATACTTAATTTAAATTTATTATTTTACGGTTATTATTTTTTAATGTTATCAAACTGGTATATATTTTATGTTACAATAACAACATTTATTGGGATTGTTAATGATTATGTTTCCAATGATATAATATTATGATCGATCTATCAATAAACGCATTAGTTTTCTTATCATGTTATGATGAAATTAAGAATATATTTCTCTATTAATTTTACTCTATTCGATTAATCATGAAATAATTTTTTTTTAATAGAAATATCTTTCTGTCAAAAGCCCTTTTTCCACAAAAACCAGGGCTTCTAAAAATGATTTTCAAAAATGGGTTCTAAAATTTCCAAATGATTTATTAATAAAATTTTTACCCATTTAATAATTTTTTAATAATGTTTTAAAATGAATCTTTATGACATTTTTCATAAAATGGTCATTTAGATTTTATAGAAAATGTGAAGGGAATCATTATTTTAATTGTTGGTATGAACAAATATTCGGACCAACAAGAAAATTGTTATCATTGAAGATTAATTTTATATGTTTTCATGGTTATTTTAATTTAAGAGTTATTAAAGAATAATCATAAAATTCTTCCAATTTGAACGAATATTTTCCTCTATAAATGTTTTAGTTTTATTCTAAATCATCTTCTATTATTTTTCATGTTTATTTTAAATTAAATGGATTTCAAAAAAAGATTATATTTTACAATCCTATTTTAAAAATAATTTTTATCTTAATCAATAAAAATTTCTAGTGATTTATATTTTATAATCATTTTTTTAATTTAATATAAATCATATTATGTTACTTATTCTTTCTAGGAGATATAAACCAAGAATACCATTCTTGTTAATTAGTAGAATAGTTTATGATGAAATAATGATTATGAAACTTTTTTCCCTTCAATGAGTCATGTTATTATGAAATGATGAAATGATTATGAAATAAATTTCATTTCCATGGATTATTTTATAATGAAATGTTTTATTAAGCCCATTTTTTCAAGGGTTCTGATATGATGAAAGTTTTAGGAACTTGAGGATCATAGATATATGTATTATTTTATTGGTGGGACTTATCTATCCCTCAAATGTGTTGGTAATTATTAATTTTCTACAATCTCATAGAGTACATGGGTGGATATCCCAGGCCCTAAAAATTTGGTACGTGGGTGGTAACCCAAACCTGATGTAGGTACACAGGTGGTTACCCCAAGCTTATACGTGTTATGAATTTATTGGTAGGTATCCTTTATATATGGTATTCTTTGATTAGGTGTTTTCAACATATCTATTTCTTATGCCAATGCTATTCTATCATAGCTTATGGTCTTTGCGTACCTTATGATTAATATCTTATAATTATCCAATATTTATTCCATCTCTCAAGATTAAGATAATTTTATAAATTATTTATGGTTTTCAAATGTTATTCTCATGTTCTCATCCCCTTGTTCTCCCATTATGGTTACATATTTTCCTTCATCACCCTTATTGAGAATTTTATCACACCATTACATATGTTTCCTTTCCCCAGGTTATGAAGAATGGTTATAAATAGGGTACATCAATGAAGAGTACATAATGGGAATATATTTATGTTAGATATTAAAAATCAATAATGAAATAAGATTATGGTGTATCTATTATCCAAAGGCAAAAAACGATTATAGTCCTCATATTTGTGTTTATTTAATGTAATGAATATCCCAATAAAAATATTTAATATCCTTTACGAGAAACCTTGGAATCTATAACATATTTTCCATCGTTAAAAATAACATTCCCTTGGAAAAAATAAATTTCTCCAAAAAAATTACCCCAACTGAATTTTCTATATAATATATTTTATTAAATTTTATCAAAAAAATCCTTTGGTTTCATTTAGAGTTCTATCAAATCTTTGAATATACTAATATATCATCAATAAAAGCAGCTAAAACCATATCTATGAACTCATGGAAAATCTATTAATAAGGAATATAAATACAGATGGTGTATAAGACAAAACATTGCTCCAAACTGTAATGTTGTAATGTTCATATCAATTATTAAACTCAATATCTATATTATCATACACTTTTAAATTCAATTGATGGTATTCATACCTATGATCAATCATTAAAAAAATAATTTATCTCTAAATTATCAACTAAATATTTTTTACTCGGAAAAAGATACTTATTTTTAATAGTGATGTTATTAAGAGATTTATATTCAATGAAAAGTGTCATTGAACCATCTACCCTTTTAACTAATAAAACTATATCACCCTATAATAATGATTAGGATTAATGAATCCTTCATATAGATACTAATGTAGATGAATTTTCAATTCCAAAAGTTATACTAGATCCATTATATTGGTGTATTTTAAAATATTAAAAACATAAATAACTAAATCAATAGAAAATTCAATGTCCTGATTATGAATAAAACAAAGAAAATCATAAAGATATTCATACCCATATTAATTTATCATTAAGAAATCATTAATCTGATGAATTTTTTTATTTATAAATGATATTGGTATCTTTTACTGCTATCTCTAACCAATTTCACATATTCTTATTAGGTTATTAATGGTATGAAGTAATTGAATAAAACATTTCATCCTCTATAATATATATTTTTATGATAAACTAATGTTTTTATATACCCATAATCATATAAATATCTAGTATGTTTTGATCTAATATATTTGTACCCAAGACCATGCTAAAAATAAAAATTATAATATTCCAATAAATCATTATTGCTTTAATATTTTATCGTAGTGTTTTGAAAAAATGTTCTATCTTTATTTATTGAGTTCATATTCCTTTTTAACATTAAATTTTATTAAAAATGAAGGAATCAAATAAATATACATATATATGTATTTTTAATTATTTGAATAAAATAGTAACCTACATGTCACCACTTCATTAGATATACCAAAATAAACCATAGTAGTAGAGAATAATTTTCCACAACTTGTTCCTTTTAATTACGATGATTTAAACATAGATTAACTAACTTTTTACAGATGTTATCAAAATGTCCTAACTCATTTCAATTAAATAATGTTACTTCTATCCTTTCATTATTTGTATGATCTTTTTCCTTGAATTCATGTTCCAAATTTCCAATGACTTCTCATCATAAATACTTCCAAGATTTTATACGACATTCAATATGATAATTTATACCTTACTTATCACATGTTGGGAACTTAATTTATATATATATATATATATTTGTTAGATTTATCCCCATTTAATTCCATATAGGCCATTTATTTTCCTTTTTTCATAGAATACATGATTATTAGAATACTCTATTTCAACTTTCTCAGAACACAAAAATAAATTCTCATAATATTTTAACTCTTGACAATAAAATTCCCTTTGATAGGTTGTCTTCAATCCCATTTCAAACTGATTATCTTTAATATTGATATCCTTAATAAAATTTGGTGCATACCTATCCCATCAGGTGACCATATCTTCATATGTGACCATATAATAATTATCATATTCTATCAATTCCATGAATTATGTATCCATCCTATATCCAAAAAACATATTAAAAACATCTCATATGGAATATATTATTATATTCATCCCAATCTAATGAATCTATCTCATCTCTCTCACTGTTATTATTAACCAATGATAAGTTACACATTTAAAATAGTTAATATAATGAGGTATGATTTGATTCTCCAAAAAACCCATGAATTTAAAAAATGTTTTTTGGGATTTAATCAACCCCTAATCCACTATAAGGTAAAAATATCAACTTACTACGAGAGGATGTAGTTTCATAAAATGATCCACTATTAACATGTTTCTTTTTAGTGACCGTGATCTCAATCTCCCATAGATACCACCACCTTTAATATAATATTTCAATTGGTCTATGAAAAAATGAAACTTATTTATTCCTATTCCACCCATTCTAGGTTACTGATTTGGAAGAATATCATCCTTTTGGTTATGTCATACATCATCATCTATTTTTATTATGTTAAAACCATTCCGAATATACATTTTTAGATGAAGCAATATTGTAATACTAAAATTATATAACAAAAATATTTTCAAATCTATTAAGGTTGTTTAATTTCATTATACTAACCTCTAAAATTATTCACAATGAACTATAATACTAAAAATAAGGACTGGATCATTATTTAACCCGTAATTTCATTTTTCAAAAAGAAACTAATTTCTTTAATTTTAATGATATTTTAATGTTTAGTGTTTCAGTCAATTCATTCATGAAAATTATTAAACAAACCCCAAAAAATAAACAATGGAAAATTCCTATTACAATCCATATTTCCCTAGTACAATACAATTATAATGAAAAATGATTTCTCTTTACGGAAAATATTAATGATTTTCAACACGACATCATCTTGGTTCTTACTCCTCAATAAAACTTATGAAAAAATTAAAATGTCGGATGGTGAAGATATGATTAAGGGGCATAGAAACACAATTATCCCAGTTTAAAACAACGAGAATACATAAAATAGTTTCCCATTAATATAAAAATCATTAATATCAAATAATTATATACAAACTCATCAAATCATATTTATTTTCCAATGTAATTTATAAATATTATAATCAGAAATAATAATGGGAAAATAATAATAATGAGGGTTTCATTAAATACATGAAACCGTTGAAAAATATCTTGTTAAAAACATACCTTATTACTAAATAAGGGAATAATCCTTCATGGAAAAGGTTAATTAAGTTAGCTTTTGGAACCAAATTATTTCCATAAAAACCATTAAAAATAATATAAAATACAAGTAGGAACCATGGTAAATCAACTTCATATAATCCTTTTAATAACCCTTATAATTTAATAACTATTACGGTCAACTTCAAACATTATTCGTTGGTGAACATGACTGTTACCCAATGAATTGGAAAGATATATCAGACTCACCCATCATTTAATCTATATTGGGCTCACTCATCATCATAATAAATTTACAAGGATTATATTAGTAATAAAACATTTTGATCCAATACATTCTCAACATAAAACCCATGAAAAATTCTTTTAAAATCCATGTGCAACACACATTCGTATATTGAAATACCCTTTCCCTTTACAAAACCTATATACCCAAACATTAATACATATAACTAGGGAACGAGTTGTTTTTACTAAATTAAAATTATAATATTACAATGAAATAAAAATATAAAAAAAATTTAGCTACTGTAAAATTCATTGATGATATATATAATAAAATAAAATATTTTTTTGTAAATAAGGTCAAAACATTCCACATAAAATATGAAAAAATATCCCATTTTAATTTTTTTAATGTATATAAATTGGGGAAAAAATTATCTTTAATATTCCCATATATACCTATAAATAATTTAGTAAAATTATTTTAATAATATAAACATGAAAAAACATTTTAAAAAATAAATATTAAAAATGAGGTTTTCAAAGTTAATTATTCATTCCCTTGAGTCGAAATCACCACAGAAAATCTTCTAAAATAAAAAAATTATGCTAATCATTGAATTTCATTAAAACCGTTTTTATATTTATTATTCCTTTTATTAAATTTATTAATTTTTTATGTATAATTACTGAATAAATTATTTTTACGATAGTCGTTTTGATTATATTCATATCATATGGCCAAATGGATTAGATCGAATGACTATGGTCAATGTGAACATTATTCCATCTTCCTGGATATAAGGATCAAGATATAATTATTATTTTTATATAGAAATGATACATTTATTTTAAACCATGAATTATTCTTTTGAAAAATGAACTATTTTACAATTATTGAGGCAGTGAATCATATTTATGCACGAGTAAACATTCCATTTTTCAATGATGTTGATGTAAAAAATATATGTATTATTTAGTCATTTTTAATGATAATAATATAATAAATACAGTTTTATTTCATCAAATGAACTTATATGACCATCCATGTGAGTCTATGATGATAAATTAGTCACATCGGTTCGTGGAGGTGACAATGCACACGTACAAACAAATTACATTATAAATTTTAAATGAATCGGAATGTAGAAAAGTAGAAAATAAATTATTTTACATAATAATATATGTTTTATTTATATCTTATATATACATCAAATATATCAATATTCCAAGTCTTGGGGGTGGTGATAGAAAACGAAACATATCGATACATAGAGGTTGTAATCCACATGCATGCACGTATGGTGTTTGAGTTCCAAATTTGTGGGAATAAGAGAAATATATATATATATATTTAAAAATAATAATAACAACTCAATATATTTAATGCAGTGAAGTTATTATTTTGTAATATATGAAGAATATTTGAATAGGGTAGAATACGAAATAAATCAAAATGTCTTGGTTTACCGTTATACCATTTCTTCGAAAAAGAACTTTATGTTTACATCCAAATCCATCTAGGGATTGTTTTAGGGAGACAAAACTCTAAATCTAGGGTGGGATGTTGTGAAGATATTTTCATAGGTATTGGATCATAAAGAGTATTTTTAAGTGTGATGAAATGAGGATAGTATGTTTTGTTAAATATTTGAGGGAAGGGCCAATCGTGGAATTTCATAAAGTATGAAATTATAATAAAGTAATTTTTAGGTTCAAATATACACATATGTATATATTTATAATATGTAATTACGGTGGGTCTAAATAATATAATAATATAATATTTTTATATTTTTATGTGCTGTTCTAACCCTTATCATTTGGTTTTAACCACCATTAATCCTTTTGATGATTACAGTGATAATGAATTTGTTTACCCATTAAGCATCAAGATAATTAATGTAAAGAGAAAAATGAACCATAAATGGAACATGGTTTATATTTTATCCATCTCCATAACCACTTGTAAAAATATTTTACCTTTTGGAATCTTAAATAATTTATCAAATTAATGTTTATAATAAATTTCTTAAATGTTATTTTTGGAACTACTGTATTAGTTTCATATGGAAAACAACCAGATAGAAAAGGAATTTGAATATAATCATTTAACAAAATCAAATAATTTTACATTAATTTAAAAAATTCATGGATCATAATAACTCATTTTAATTTTTTTAATTTGAATTTTATAAGAATAATTTATTTACTTATTATATAAATTGAATAAATACAGTACCATCGTTGCATAATCATTTAAGGTAATTTTCCTATCTATAAAAATTTAAATTGATTTCCATGAAAAAATAAAAAATTATATTTAAAATAAATATTATTAATTAAATATATGGTGTTTAATCTTATTATAATATATTATATATATTTAAATTAAGAAATTGATATTTTTTCCATTAACTTTTACTTAAATACTATATATTTAATGTAAAATAAATATGGTACCATGTAGACATATTTTTAAAAAATGGATGGATATCAATGATTTCCTATCATATAAAATAATATTGGAATGTTTTATAGTCACTACTAAGTCTCTATAATATTATTTTTAACTATAATATAGTGATTTACCTTTATTATGGTGATAATTATTTACTATGTATACTATTCGTAATGACAAAAAATAAAAGTTTCATATTTACCAAATTTGAACTTCCTTTTTCCAAATTTGACATAGGTTCTTCAATATTCAATTTATATATGTTGAAGAAATAAATCTAGAATTAATCCTATTAAAGTCAATGTAAATTGTTTTTTAGGGAAATGTCTCTTTAAGAATAAATTTTTTTACAGACCTCAAATATTAAAATTCATTCCAAATATAATAATTAGATCATTTATAAAAATTAAAAAAATTTATAACAAATATGAATTATAAATTGGAATTTTATATACAAAAAAAGGAAATATAGTTTTAAATAGAAATATGTTCATTTAATATTAATCCAAAAATAAATATTTTTAGAAAATAATAAAAGCATCCTCCCGAAGATAAATTTAATATGATGATTTCAAAAATGAAGTTTATTTATTCAAATTCATATTTTATATTTCATTAATAAAATATTTCAATATAACCATATAATGTATAGGACTTTATAAGATATAGTTAAAGAATAATAATATGATATTAAATTGATTATTATATTAACCTAGTTTGTAAAACCCCCTTTTATTCCCCTTCTTGTGATTCTTTTGTCCATCTATATATCTACTATTATCTATTTTTTATGTATTTCTAAAAGATACATGAATCTTAATTAACTTTAGCTACTCATTCATTATAACATCTCATAAATTCAAGAACATAAAATCATAAATTCTACTGAAATTACCTATAATGGTGCCAAAACATTAAAAGATACATTGAGAAAGAAAATTTCAATAACACCCACACTAGATCATCCATGTTAACTTTCATAGACTCCAAATGGACCTATACCATTTTAAATATATTAATATTATCAGAAAATGATTTTTATTCTTAACTACCCATATAGAAAAATATTTGTAATATGAATACCATGATTATTTCAATCTGGTATTTATATATGTATACAAGGGTCATCATGATCACATAGGTGGTTTTCATTTACTAGATATAGAATTCCATATTTCTACCAAGATCTCATTATTATAAATCCAATCACATTCTTATACTTTCATTGATTTCTTCTTTATAGGAGTAAATGAATGATCAATGTCCTTCTCATAAGTAAATATCTTATCTTAATATTCCATATCACAAAATCTATTTCATATAAATTACCCAACATGATAGAAATATATTTTTATTTAATTCTTATAGAAATTATGATCTCTCACTACTTCTTAACAAAGTAAAGAAATAGTTTTTGAACAAATTAAAAATATTTTATTAAGAAGAAAAGGAAATAATGATTCTATTGAATTATGTTCTAAAACACTGTCAATATGGATTGCCTATCCATAAAAATTATAAAGGTTTCAGGAACAGTTTGTGTTTTATTAAATACCATTCAAAACTAGTATTTGGTCAGATTCAATTAATAATTTTCAATAAAATGTAAATCTATTATCATGTCATGTGAATATTCCCAATGAATCTCCAAACCATGAATTGAGGATATTTCATGTTCAATTTATTATGAATTTAATCATAATAATTAACTCTTTCATGTGATTGATTAATTGATTAGTATATTGAAAGTTTTCATTCAAAAATGACATTGTTCATTTTTTTAAAATATAGATGATGACCCAGACAATAGGTTTTAAGAAATCCATGGAAAATTGTTGATAATGAGTTAGAATTCTCTTTAAGTAATGTATGTTGAAAAAAATGAAGATGGAAAAGGAATGATTCCAATGGAAATAAAATTTTCTATATAATTCTTAATGGATAATATATGGTAAAGAGAAGGGTTTTTTATTTATTGAAGGAATCTTGGGGAAATTATGGTAATTATTATTTCAAATAAAGGAAATACCAAAAAGTTCAATGGTAGTTGTGAAGATAAAGAAGATGGATAGTGAAACCACAACATGGGTTTTGGTTTTGGTAGATAATGTGATTCCAAATACTGGAATGTTGGAATGGGACACATCATGGTTATCCACATGGATTGTTTATATTGAAAAATTTAAAATTGAACAATGGAAAAAAGAACCATTCCATAATGATGGCATAAATTAATTATGTATTCCATATGTGACATTTGGAATTCCAATTTAGCTACATAGAAATATTGGATGTATTAATGTTCATAATTGTATATATCATCAGCAGGTTGTGACATTGTTACTGAGCTGAATTTTTGTTGGTAATATTCACAATGTTTTTTTACCACATCATAACACATGATGTGTTCTATTATATCCTCTCATTTAGATAATGGGAACTAAAAATAGGAATGTGTGTGTCCATGAAAAGTGTATTTTCTTCCAAAAAAACTAACAGAACATATTATTATTTTATATGAGAAGGAACCAATACTAACTTCATATTATGATGGGTGTACTGATGGGTGTATTATCATTTAAATAAAAAGATCATGGAATGGTGTTCTATCAAAATCTATTTTGGTAGGTTTATCGATTGGAGATGAAATAAATGAAGAGGATTTTATTATAGTTATAATTTAATATAAAAGTAATGTTTCATATATCATATGTTTTTAGTTCAGATAATTTTCAAGAAAAATATAATGGTGATTGAAAAATTATGTAGGTGGATCTAAATGAGAATTAATACACACTAAAAAAGATGAAATTTGACTAAGAGTTAGTTACAGAGGAGAAAGATATAGATATCATGGAGGATATTATAGAGGAGATATAGGTAATTTTTATATCGCAAAATAATTCTGGCTGGTGCCCAGATTTTTTTTCATGGCCTCCCAATTTTAAGAGGGTGGATGGAATATATGATAGTAATGCTCATGGTGGAAGGATTATATAAAACATATGGAAAAGATGATCATGAGAGGAGCTTCGGGTGAGGGGACTAAATGAATATGAATAGAAAATGGAACCTATTGAAGAATCTACAAAATTAATAAGAAATACATCAATTTTTTTAATTGAATGTGACATTATATATATTTTTCTATAAGTAATTGAAAGGCATATTAATAGTAAATCTAACAATGTTCTTGAATGGAAAGAAGAGGACATCGATTATACGAATCCATACATGGAGAAACAAATAATGTGATTATTATTAAGGGGCGTGTTTTTATGGAATCTATATAGGGATCTTACATTGGTGTAGTGAGAAAACATGGGAGAAGATGGCGTTGAGTCAGTAGTTAGTTCTGGGAAATAGTGAGTCAAACCTTAACATTGTAAGGTGTTGATACATATAAATAAGGGACCTTTGAGAAACACCAATTTAAGAGAAGTTCACTTAATAGTTATTTGGTGCATGGAACACTACAAATGCATGCCCCGTGAAGTTTCTTGGTGATGGTAAACAATTTAAATTTGTAGATCCATATTTAATTTATATATGCACAACCAAATAAGTTAATTCTAATTTTAATGAATACATAGTATCTAAGTTCTATTTAAGTGATTGATTTAAGACAATATCTATTAAAATGATCATAGAAAGTGACCCTTAAGTTTGAGAGTTCAATATACATTTAGAGGTGTGAGAGACAAATGAAAATGTGATAAATTACATAAGACATTTCATATTCAGATTTACCAATACCCCCCTCGTGGTAATCTTAGTCAAAGAACATGAGGATGGAGTGATATGTAGTATCATAAATAGGGTAATATTCAATATTTAGGGCATGATTTGAGGGGTGTTGTATTTTTATAACCATAAATATAGTTCTTTCCCTTAGGATTGTAAGATGTATTTATCATCCCAACTAGTGATATGTGGCCCAAAAAATGAATATGGCTAGTGGGGTAATTCTATGGTGGTGCACCCCAAGTCCCACATCGATAAGAAGGGTATTCTATGCATGGATTATAACTCTTATATTTTCTCCCACTATAATAATGAATACATAAATTATGTTTTGAGATGATGGAGATAATATTGTGATATGGGGTCCATGGATAGAAATTTCAAGTTGTTTCAAAATAGTCAACCACATTAAATTGTGGATTTTGAGTTTCAAAGGTATTTCATCAATGTTTTAGTTTAGAGTAACTTCAATCTATATTTCATTTCCAATATGAGAGAGTAGAAAATATTGGACATTGGTGTTTGATATTTTCAACAAAATACAACAGGGAATATTATTAAAAATCCTAATGTATTTTGTTCTATTTTTTCAATAAAGAAGGATATCTTAACAATAGGGAAGTATATAGTTAGGGTGGAATGTTGACATTGAGTTGGAATTCTGTCCATGTTAGATATTTTGAAATGATGGATGATGAAAAAGTATAGATTATATAGTAAATATAGATATAGGAAGGAATTTAAAAGGAACATATATAGTTATTATAATGGAAAGAGATATGTTTAATATATCATAGTGAAAGAAATTTTAAGAAGTTTTCCAACCCAATAAATACATTACGTTAGCTAGTGGGCATGGTGAAGATAATTAATAATGAAGGTGTTACCAGGCCATGCCTTATTATTGTGGAACACAAGGAGATTCCCATTACAAGAATTATTCAAAATGACACATCCCAATGGTCCCCATGGTTTCTTTCGAGTGAATATTAGAAAAATGGGAAATGAAAAGAGAACCAATTTTTTTATATGGGAATCATGATCTGGGAGTTTCATTATGAAACATAGGGAATGGAATAAATTTTTTGGAGGATCCATGGAATGTAATAAATATAAAGTTGGAAAAAATGATAATTAGGTGGTCACTAAATAATATATCTTAATGTTCTGATATAAATGACAAAGGGTTTTATACCAAAATATATATTAAGGAATGTAGAGTTAGGGATTCAACTAGGAGAAATTGAAAATCCAAAACACTTGTTGTGTTTCTATTAGAATAATAGAAGTATCTTATCTGGATTCTACCGGATAAGAAAACATGATAAATAGGCCATAGATCTAGGAGTATTAATGGATTTTTTATCTTCATGATATAATGACTATCACGACCCATCCCATAGGTCACGTTTCGTCACAACCCCAAGGCTACCTCAAATAGGCTAGGGGATAGAGACTAGTGCAGAGTAGGCATATCCCAAACAAATTGGAGGAATTTTTTGGAGTACCTGTATATATGCATAGAACTCCAAGTCATATATGTTGGAAGGTGAATACACTAAACAAACAAACAAAAGGTACAAAATTTGAAAACTGAAGGTAAACGAGGCCAAAATTCAAGCCCAACTAAAACTAAATTATTAAAGTACAAGTCATTGAAACTCCTTCAAAAAAAACCGAAAATAAAGGGTAGGTACAGAAACAACTGTTTGAAGTCACATAAGCACATCTCGTATGTTGGGTCACTCTAAGAACCACATGTCCCTTGTCCACCAAGGACTCCATCAAAGCATCGATCACCTGCACAAGACGCGACATGTGTGTGAAAAGCCTCTATAGGGGAAAGAGAAACAAGACATAGTAGGGACCAAAAACTAAAAAGGTATACCATAGATAAATACTAAGAGTATCTTTCCAAAGAGGTACATGAATTGTTCCCACTAACAAGTAAAATCATGAGAGTTTCTAGATTCAGCTCAGGAAGGTATACCCAGAAGTATAGAAAGCAAGACCATCAGTCGTTATGATGAACATCTTAGACAACCAAGGGAATCATTACTAATGATTCATTGTGACATGTTTGGCCACTGAGGTCAAATCTTCACTGAAATTTAATGGGACACTGAGATCCTCTCCTATGTTGGTCCAATAAGGTCTTTTTGTCTACTAGGTCCCGGAGGTCCACTCGTTTATTGGAAAACTATGCTCTCCATGTCTGTTGGTCCACTAAGGTCACCTCGTCATTGAGGTCTATTGGGCCACTGAGGTCTGATTTTCTGTTGGTCCACTAAGGTCCGCTTGTCTACTGGTCTACTGTGTTTTTCTGATCACTATGGTTTGTGGGGACTCTAAGGTCAGCTCCTCTATTAGGACACTAAGGTCCTCTCATATGTTGGGCCACTAGGATCCGCTTGTCTATTGGTCCATAGAGGTATACTCATCTCTAAGGTCTATTAGGCCGCTGAGGTCCACTCTAATGATGGGCCAATATGGTCAGCTCATCTGTTGGTCTACTGAGGTACGCTTGTCTTCGGGCCCATCGAGGTCGGCATGTCATCTAGGCCCCTGACGCCCTCTTGTCAATTCCTTCTCATCACAGCCAGAAATAATATTCCCACTTGTAATGTGATTTATTCTGGGAGAGTATACTCCTCAAGCCATCAGCTATATTTAAACATCCAATAAAAGTAACTTGTAGTATGTTAAAAGGACAGTCTCGTCACAAGGGTCCCAACATTGTAACCATCTCCTAAATTAGATACAAATATTGGATTTTATGCACGTTTTAAATAAAAGGGGCTAGTTGGTTATGGGTTTGGTCTGACCCGATGTGGTTGAGTCTGGGCCATCCCGGTCTATCCTGGCACAATTTCCATACATAATGGGCTGAGGGTCCAGCATGTTGGGCTGCCAGTAGCCCGGCTCCATTGTCTTGGACCATGATGGCAGGCTGACTCATTCCAACATGGGACACGGTGGGTCTACCATGTAAAGGCCATGATATGTTGTCATGAGGTTTCTAATGTAGTCTAGATGGACCATGGATATGTACCATGGGACACGACTCCCAGCCGCGTATCACCAAGATGCCTGCTGGTGGCCCGGATCTAACATCCGCGGTGGTTGTAGTGGGTTCCACCGGCACTTGCCTTTAAGCTGGCGGCCCTTTCCTCCACGAAGACCCTCCTATTTGTGGCCCTCCATTGCTGATACAACCCTTTGACACCACCACCGTCTACCGAGTCGATAGTCATCTAGAGCCACGATCTATTTTGGCCTCCTTCCGTGGTCTATCCAGCCGTCACGGTCCTGCCTGGACTATGGATTTTCATCACCACAATGAAAGGAAACTATGTAGCAAAGAAACACAGTCCAAGAACAAACAAAGGATGGACCATGACCATTGTTTTTGTTGGAGTGGTTCATCCTTGTATGGAGGTTTTTCGAAGAATATAAATATTCACGTGAATACAACTCCCTTAAATTCCCGCAAGTCAAATCCCATCTCACAAAACACATGATCAATCCACGGGTCAACATGTTCGTCGTTTGATTCGTGTTCGTCACTCAAACCAATGAATGTGTAAACAAGTAATTCAATTAGTATTAAACTCGTACCTAGAATCGGATCACTCTTCAATGAATGTTGGATTCACTCTAATGTCATTCGTCAATTATGGATCTATAACTCTCATCATTAATGGGATCCTTTTAAGGGGAGGGAATGAACTTGTAGTGATCAGTATCTTATTACCATTTTCTGATTACCAACTCCACTCATCTAGAGTCTCAGAGCCAATCCAATATTGTACCAATGATCCCATGTCTCTATTAAAAAATAAAATCAAAAAACCACATTTCAGTATTTCTGTTACGTTGAGTCGCCACTTCATTACACGGTTTCATTTATGAAATGAAAATGTTTTTCTATTACAATTGAGTTACAGTGTCATTATGTTGTATCATTTATGAAATGAAATAACTAGCTCGACATTGGGTTGTAGCAAAACATTTTTGGTTAAAATAATCATTCTTATGTTAATTTTATTTTTCAATAAAACACCCCAAAAATAACTTTTATCCTCAATATGCACCGGTCAGGATGAGGCCCTGTCCAAGGAAAGAACACCCACACAAGTTCAATGGTACTCTCAAATTTCCAATATGAGTTAAAACTTTTGTGTAATAAATATTTTAATATTAAATAATATTTATTTAATTATTTTATTAATGGTCACATCCCAAAAACTATATTCAACATTTGGCCTGCACCGACCAATGTTAAGATCTTTCTAAGGAAATCACACTCTCACAAGCTAAATGGTGATCTATGAATTTCAATCTGAGTCACCTTTTGTGAGTTAAAAGGATTTGGAAAATAAAATAATTTTATTCAATTATTTTATTTATGGTTATTCCATTTTTAGGTTTTCTTGCTTGGGGCCCATAATGACTAAACAAAATTCATGCCAAGGGTAAACATTCCATTCTGAATGCAATGATGCCCTCAGATTTCGAATTTTGGGATATTTTTAATATTTATTACAGTTTTTTAGGAAAACATATCTTGTGCGCTATTTAAAAGCAAAACATTCTTCGATGGACCATTCCAGGTACACTGGGCCTCTGAATTACATGCCAAATCAGATCCTGGTATTAAAATATTCTCATGAATTTTCTCAAAATAAAATTGGGAAAATATAAGTCATTACATCTGCCCCACCATAAGGATTTACATCCACAAAATCCAAACCAAGGGATTCCCAAACAGATGAGGGTATGAGCATGAAGATGATAATCCTGCTCCCACAAGCTCTCTTGGAGATTCTTTTGCTGCCACCAAACATGCACTACAGGAATTTATCACCAACAGAGAATCACTCTCTTTTCAATCCTCAATATCCATTATAAACATCACACAATTCACCCCGTCTTCAACATCCAGTTCGTCCCAGTAAAATCTCTACATCCCACGTCAATGAGAGAGCTGATGAAACACATAGCCTTCCTCCTCAAAATCCAAGGGTCATTATTGCCTATCAGCATAAGTATTATGACAAATATGTGCAGTCTTCATCTTCCCCTGGATGATCTGCACCATCTCTGTAGTAGCCTTCACCAACTCTGGTCCCATGAGCACTGACTCCCTAGGGTTAGTCCACGAAAGTGGTGACTTACATGGTATCTTATACAATTCCTCAAAGAGTTCCATAATGATATTGGAGTGTTAACTATTTTTGTATCTAAACACCACCAAATATAGGTGATCCTCCATACTATGACCACAACCAATGATGTAATAATTTTTCATGTCCTCTAGGACCTGAATGGTCCACTCTGTCTGACCATCTTTGTGCAGGTGGGATGTTGTGCTCAAGCGCAGCTATGTCCTAAACGGCTCCAACAGTCAATTCCACAACCAGGATGCAAAGCATGCACATCGATCTCATACTATCATTGATGGGAATACATGGAGTCAAACTATCTCATGTGCATAGATGTATCCTAAGATCTCTATGAGACTCAGTTCCCCAAAAGTTATGAATTGATGAACATGGTGAGTTGATCAACTATCATCTAGATGGTATCGTGCCCCTAGACATACATGATAAACCTATCACAAATACCATCAATATCCATCCTCACACCCTTCTTGGCACCCCAAAGAATAAAAGAGAAACCCCTTCTATTTAGAGGGGATTAACATGGTGTGTTGACCAAACATGAATCTAATTAAATAAGAACTCAATTATTATATCAATAGGTAAGCCCAACATAAACTTGTTACGCCATCCCTGGTGTATGCCTTAACACCCACGTGCATATCTGGATGCATATCTCCATTCTAGGCTTCTTCTTCTACTACTACTACTATGTGTCCTCTAAAAGGAATGACAAGTTCCCCACCATCAGAATATCCATTAGGGGTATTCCCTATGGACAAATGAGCACTAAAAGAACCACATATGGAATCATCGAGTTGTCCCTCCCTTACTCACTTTAAGAGAAGAGGGGTAACCACCATAGATTGGAGGTAACATTCATCGTATCTATCCTTGTAGGATAACTGTAATGA
Organism: Viscum album; assembly: GCA_963277665.1. Classification (NCBI taxonomy): domain Eukaryota; kingdom Viridiplantae; phylum Streptophyta; class Magnoliopsida; order Santalales; family Viscaceae; genus Viscum; species Viscum album. The sequence goes on along the minus strand of OY728132.1, from coordinate 1,021,598,297 downwards.
GTCTAACTACTACATTTCCTCATTTAGAAACTTCAAACTGAATCTCTTGCTGAGAGCATCCACAACCGCGTTCCCCTTACCAGTAGTATAGACTAATTTGAATTCATAGTCTTGGAGGAACCCCAACCATCATCTCTACCTCATGTTCAAATCCCTTTGCGAGAATATATACTTCATAATCTTGTGGTTAGAGTATAAGGAAATTCGTTCTCCCATAATGTAGTGTCGCACATCCTCAATACGAAGACTACCATTGCCAAATCAATATTGGGACGCTCTTCAAACTCTGTCTAAACAGTTGAAAATCCTATAGGAACCATTCCATCCATGTGAAGGGATGAACCTTTCAATTGATCAATGTGTTCATCATCATATTGGTAGTGGGTACTCGTTCTCCATGTCACTTTGTTAAAGTTCTAGTAATCCACACATAACCTCAAACACTAGGTCTTACTAAGACCTTCATCTGCAAGTCCCCCACATACACCCCGAACTCTCTATGCTATGAAAAATCCATATGATATAATGATGATAATATTGGTTCCATCTAAAGGTGTAGAATGATGAGAAATTTTCTCTCCCAATGGAGATGTAATCCTAGAAACATCTTCTAGAATGATGTCCCCATAACCATCCATTACTGCTGGTAACTGAATACTAAAAACATCCACTTCCATTAGGGTAAGGCTTTCCGACTCAATTGTGATCAGTTGCACCCTCCTATATACGAGTTTATCCTCTGTTGCATGGGATTCCTATTTTTCTGACCAATGAATTCCCTATTTCAATACTGCAGACATACCACATCCTTTTTCCTAAAAAAGTCAATTTGAGAATGAACATTGGATGACAAGTCCATACCCAATCTAACATTGTAAGGCCTTGATGCTTCCTCATAGAGGTTCCAACTAAAACTCCAACCTCAAGGGTCAGATCACACCATTGGAAATAGTGTGATTATAGGGTCTCCTCCCATAGTCATCTCCTGATGTAAGGGTCATGTCAACAATTTAATCGAAAACTCTACATATTGAACAAGATTTGTGAAAAGAATAAATTATTAGAAACTCTGTCCATTAATATGGAATCTAATAGTAGACACATATTGTACATCAAATCATCCTTGGATACCTTGGGACATATTCCTTGACCACATGTAGCTACCCCCTCCCCCTGACCTCCAACTCCTTGAGAATAGTGTGGAATATATTGGTGGTGGTTATAACATTTCAAAACGAATACCACCTCCTGCGGATCCCCCAACATCACTACCATGTCCACCACCCTAAAAATCCATCTCTTACAATCATTGTTTCTGCCCTAGTGGCCCAACCAACATTTCACATTAAGCACAACAGGTGGGACAACCTCTAGCGATATGTCACCTTCCATATTTTAAAAATCATTACCTCTTTTTAGGACAACTATCTTGGGACCTCTTCTAGGAATGTCTCACACATCTAGGTCTTTAAGACTAATGTTTTCTTTATTATTTTCTACTGCTGAAACTCACAGGCTGTATCTGCTCAGCTAAAGGACATCCAACCACAAGGGTTCTATCTAGCACCCTAGCATATATAGTAATGCATAGAGTAAAAGTGTTGGATCAGATGTCCGTAAACACCCCTCACTTGGAGGTCTTAGCCCTAAATCACTGGAAATATTGTATTTATCAATTACTTGGAATTTTTAGTAAACCTCGATGAATAATCAGCTACCGACATGTCATACTTCTGAATTTGTAGAATCTCTTTGGCATGCATAGCCCTTAGCTTTTAGGGAAACATCCCCTTCTCTGAGAAAGGTTCTCAAGCTCTTCCCATAGAAGAGTCACCTCATCATAAGATCGGGTAATATAAACCCCATAATCACCCTGTTCATATATATAAATGTATCACTTCCAGGACCATCATATAATCTAATAGTGTTCTAACTAGATGGAAAACTTATTCACCACCTCAATTAAGTTCTTTGTTGTCTGTGAGTTTGGCTCACCTCATAACCTGAGGGGTCTCTATCACTGAAACTTGTGAAGTGTGCTCATCCAATTCATCTCATCCACAAGTAAAATGAGTACCATGTGCTAATCCATAGGTGGTGGTATTGTTGGTACACCACCTGGTGGTGCTATATCTAGTACGAACCCGTGTACCCATCTTGTCACCCCACAGATCATCCTCAAAATCAAGGGGTAAAATCCTAGCTGGCTATCTACATAGAAGCCTCTTGAATCAAAACAAGATATACCATGATCAATAGAGTATACCTGGTGATATGACTCATGATGTACATGGAAAACTCATCTCATTCCTATATGATGTATGTACCAACATTTTCCTCCAAATAGTGGTTTCATCTAATTAGTCGAAAAGAAGAATTCAGGGTCCTAGTGCATGGATACATCGGTTATCGCAAAAACACTGGATTCCATGGCCTTAAAGCGAATCATGAAAAACTTAACAATGTTACCCCAAACCAAACTCAAAGAAACATGATTCTTAAGGTATAAATGTCCTCCTCTAATACCATTATATCATGGCCCATCCCCTAGGGCCCGTGTCGTGACTACCCCAAGCCCACCTCTTATAGGCCAAGGGATGGTGACTAATATTGAGTAGGCATATCTCAAAGAAATGGGAGAATTTCATAGAGTACCTGTATACATGTACAAAACTCCATGTCATAGATGCTGGATGGTGAATACACTAAGTAAACAAATACAAGGTCCGACAATAGAAAAGAGAAGGTAAAAGTGTCCATAATACAAGCTCAACTGAAAAAAGTAAATTTAAAAGTATCTGGATCTCCTCCAATGAAAGACCTACCTGAAGGGTAGGTACATAAATAGATCTCTGAAGTTTCACAAGCATGTCTCATTTCTCAAGTCACTATTAGAACCACCTATCATCAGTCCACTAAGGACTCCATAAAAGCGTTGATCATCTGAAAAAAGACACGACATGTGTGGGAGAAACCCATGCAGGGGTGAGTAAAACAATACTCAGTAGGGACCCCAAACAAAAAAGGCATAAAAAATCAATATAAAAAAAAGACTAACAAAGAGGCACATGAAGTGTAACCTATAAGAATTATAGTCAAGAGGGTTACTAGAGTCATCTCACACAGGTATAACAAAAATTATAGAAAGCAATACTATCAATATTAATTTTGGACATCTTGAAATACTAAGGGACTCATCCTTAATGAGTAAATTTGCCTTGTTGGGCCACTAAGGTCTGCTCATCACTAAGGTTTGTTGGACCACTAAGTTCCAATATTCTACTGGGCCACTATGGTCCACTCAATGTTTTTCCCACAAAGGATTTCTGGTCTACAGGGACCCTGAGGTCTGCACGTCAGCCGGGCCATTGAGGTCCACTTGTCACTGGTGTCAGCTGGGCCATTGTGGTATTCTCTTCTCGTGGGACCCTAAGGTCTGCTCATCTACTGGGCCACTAAGGTCCACTATTCATTGAGGTCTACTAGGACACTATGGTCTACTCCTATGTTAGACCACTATGGTATGCTCATATGTTAGGACACTGAGGTCTTCTCATCTGCTGGTCCACTGAGTTCCACTCATCACTGAGGTCTACTGGGCCACTGTGGTCTAGTCATATTTTGGTCCACTAAGGTCCACCCATCTTCTGGGCCACTATGGTGTACTGGAATTATAAAAAATGGAGGTCCACATGTCTGCTGGACCACATTGGTCCTCCCGTCACTTCCTTCTCATCGCAGCTAGCTGTCGAATACCCACTTGTAGAACGCTTGATTTCGATAGAATCTATTCCTCATGACATCAGTTATATTTCAACAACCATGGATCTAAAATTCAGTATTTTTGAAGTGATGTATCACCACGAGGGTCCCAAATCAATAAACTTCTCGTAAATCAGACACCCTATTTGGAATTTAAGCCCATTTTATAGAAAAGGGGCTGGTTGTGTCTAGGTCTGGCCTAATCCAGATGGGCCGACCAGACCCCACCCAGTTTAACCAACCCTCCCTGGTCAGGCCTCGGCTGACCTGGTACATCTTAACCCAAAGTCAAAGCTCATTGGGCTTGCTGGACCCAACCCATTGGGCTGAGGTTATAGCCTAGTGAGCTACCCTGTGGCCTAGTCTATTTCCTCTAACCCAGCTCACGCTGGAGGTCTTGTTTTATTTTATTCGGGCCACCCAGTGGGCCGATTCCATTGGTTTGACCCATGATGGTGGTTTGTCTTGGTTCATACCAGGAGGTGGTGCTTATCATGTTTTTTCAGACCTCTCAGATCGCCACGTATAAAAAATTGGGTCTACCGCATAAATGCCATGCAACATTGCAGCGGGGTTCTTATTGTGGTTTTGTGTCGCATCTGACTGAGCCGCTGCTGGCCTCCAACAAGTAGCCCCAATCCAACACCCTTGGGGGCTTCCAAGGCTTCCACAATAGGTGACCTTCGATTTGGCACCCCTTTCCACCATTGTGGCCCTCTTGGTCATGACCCTCCATCGTCGTTGTAGCCCGCCTGGCTGCGGCCCACTATCGCTGCCACCGGCTGTTGATCTGGTGGTCGTCTGGCGCTGCCATCTCATGCGGCCTCCTACTGCGGGCTATCCTACCACTATTTTCCATCATAGACCCCAAATTTTCATCTCCATGATGAATTGGATGAAGGTAATGAAGAGGAACACACAAAAAACACATAAAGGACAGACTATGACCTTAGTTTGTGTTGGCATGGGTTTTCCTTGTTATGAGGTTCGATGAAGAATAGAAATCATTACGTGAATCCAAATCCCTTAAATTCCTGCAAGTCAAATAGTATCCCAAAAAAACACATGATCGTTCCATAGGTTAACATGTTCTTGGGTTGATCTGTGTTCGTCGCTCAAACCAATGAACGATGAAGGAAGGAATTAACATAGAATTAAACTACTACCTGGAATCAGATTGCTCGTCGATGAAGAATGGATTCTCTCCACCACTATCCATCAATTCTAGATCTGCAACTCTCATCAATGATGAGTTCCTTTGATGTATAAGAATAGAACCTATGGTAATATATTTTCTGTCACCATTATCCACATTCCAAGGCCACTCATCTTGAGCTTCAATGGAAATCCAAGATTGGGCCAACGATCTCGTATCTCAATTAAATAATTAAATGAAGGGAAAAGGTTTCAGCATTTCTGTTAGGATAATTCATCGTGTTGTTCCATTGTTTCATTAATGAAATGAAACATCAATTTTTCTAGACTTGAGTTGAAGAATCGTTACAATATTCATATTTATATAATGAAGTAGTTGGCTCGATGTTGTGTTGTTGTGAATCATTTTTGGATAAAATAAACATTCATAATTTTATTTTATCTTTCATAAAAAAGTCCAAAAATAAATTTTTTCCTTCGACCCACACCAGTCAAGGTTAGACACTTGATATGGAAAGCATACCCTTGTGAGCTCAATAGTACATTGATATTTCCAATTAGAGTTACTATTTATGAGTTATAAGGATTTGAAAATATAATATTGTTTATTTAATTATTTTATTTATGGTCATGTTCCAAAAACTATTTTCCACAGTTGGCCCGCGCTGCCCAATGTTAGGCTCTAGCAAAGGAAATTATTCACTCACGAGCTCGACAGTGGTCTTAGATTTTCAATCCAAGTCCCCATTCATGTGTTATGAGGATTTGAAAAATAAAATAATTTTATTTACTTATTTTATTTACAGTTATTCCATTTCCGAGTATTCCCATAGTAGGCACGTGCCAACTACACTTAAGTCATGCCTATAGTAAACCCACCATCATGAATGCAATGATTCCATCATATTTTTGATCCAGTTACCCATTTATGAGCTATTATACTTTTTCCAGAAAATAGTTCCTGTGAAATATTTAAAGACATACCATTCTTTAACATACTATTTTAGGCACACCGAGCCTCGAAATTAAACTCCTTCTTAGCACCTGCTCTTAAAATTATCCAATAAATTTTCTAAAAATATAACCAGAAAAACCTGAGTCATTACGAAGACCCTATCATGGTGTTCAATTATAAGCTATTTTGGTGGGTTGATTGGTTTGAGATAAAAAAAATGTAGAGGATTTTGTTTAGATTTTACTTGAATAGTTCATTAATTTTCTATATATCACGTGTCTCAATTTTAGACCATGATCACTGAAACATTCATAGGTTTTGACATCATTACGTAGATGGATAAATAGATATTTAATCAACGATAACAAATTGGATGTTTTATTATGAATAAATTATTATGGAAAATATTTACATATGTCCTGGAGGGAATTTTTGAATATTTATAGACGTTTTTTACCCATAATTATGTTTACAAGTGTCCTATTAAAGGTCACATGACCTATGTATATCAATATGAATGATTGATAAGAAGATGAAAAACCCAATAAAGTGTGATAAATATGAACATATTGAATATGTTAACTATAAGAGGATGAAAGGAGTTATACGATATTAATTAGAACCCGTTGAAGACTCTTCCAATGGAATAATGGAAATGTTATTACTGTGTAGTGAAACAATCATTCTAAACATTGTATTAGAAGTATGAATAATGTTGTTGGGGAAGAGATCACTATAAGATTGTGAAGAGTGGAATGATGTCTCAATTAAAGAAATCTGCACTCAATGAAACTATCTATTCGATGATAGAAATATAAATTACTTGTCTATAAGTTATATTGAGGTCATAAATTAGTGTAGTGGAAAAGGGAGGATGATGAATGCAATTATCTAGAAGTGAGCTCTAAGTGATATAGAGTCAACACTAAACACTGTAATCTAGGGATCCTAGGTAAGGAGTGGAAATGTTCGAACATCAGTTCAAGAGGATTTCTTTTTATTGTGATTTTTTTCACGACCCACTCCTAACGAATTTTCTATGGAGTTTCCTAATGAGGGAAAACCGTGTAAATTTCTATTTTTCCAATTAATATTATATAGGAACAGTAAAAAATAGATAAAATATTTTCAACTTATATATTCTAACTAAGGGCTTGTCAAGTGATTAAATAAGATCAAAATCTATGAAAAGGATCTTTGTAAGATACTCTCATGGTTGAGAGGCCAATATCCATTTTGTGTAGAGATTGTTAAAGTAAAAAAGTGTTTAATTGAATAATACATTGCATACCCAGATACCCCCCCAATCTCTGAAAAATATCACTTTAGGACAAGGTAGTTAAAAAAATAATTTAAACCCATTGATCGATTTGTACATTCATTGCACAAAGAGGATCCAAAATTATATCCCTAAAAAAGTGTTCCACAGATTCTAAAAATTTTATGAATGAAATATGGGTGAAATCATAGAAGATCTACATGTTATGAATTGTGTATCTTGATCGCAAGACAATATCTTAGGCTTAATATATTTTATCTCTTGTTCTCTTGATCATGAGAGTGGAGTGAAGATATAAATATTATCATGGTCATTAAAGGAACCCAATTTATGATCTTCATATGGATCCATAAGAAGAAGATCCACTATTTTGAAGACTAATAATTTCACACAACTTCTAAAATGATATTATTTTTTATATGTAGTGATAGCGTATACTATTGATAATTCCTCAATGGCCCCTAATCAAATAGTATACATAATATATTAACCATTTCAATAATATAAATAATATTTTTTTATAATTCGACGTTCAATATTTTGAAAATAAATATAATTTTATAAATTAAAAAAATATTTAATTAAATGATATGTAAGATTATATAATTTCTATTAAAAAGTGATTTATATGGACGAATAAACTTCATCAGAATTTATCAAAATTATGATAATAATTATCATTCATTAAATAAATAAATATTAACCAACGTATTTGGAAAATATATTTATTTCACTCTTCGTTTAAATAAATAAAAATATATTCAAAAATAAATCATATTTATTACCATTTTAATGACACAAGACAATAAAAAAATATATTTGATAGTATTCTGATCCAGTATTTATATATATATTAAACTCACATTTGTGACAGTAAAATTGAAATTAGTAAAAACTAAATATATATTTTTTATAAACTATAAGAATAATAGCAATTCCAACTAATACATTCAAATTGATTTTAATTTATATTTATGGGTGCACATAGTATGTGGCCCTTTAATCCTCATTCTAAATTGATCCATACATACTTGAATAGTGTCCATTATCATTATCTAGAAACATGTCAAAGAACTAAAAGGGAATTTTCATGAACAAGCCCCGTTCGACCCTGAACCGGTCACCCAAGTCAGTCTGTGGCTTGGCTCGAAAGGCATTCCCGATCCCTAGAGGTTTGAAACTAGTGCCCAACATCAAAGTGAACCACTTGAGAATGACTTGGGTTCATAATGGAAAGAAAAATAAATAACTATAAACTAAAAAACAGATAAAAAAATAACTGAAAATCAAAATGAATGATAAAAATAAGCGCACAGAGGGGGAATAAATAAAATTACACAAATACCTCCATTTGACCGCATGGGAACCTCAAAATACAAAACGATGCTCGCTCCTAGTGTGAAGTGAAACTAGGATATCCTAAAACTAGAAAGATAAATTATCCATGATCACTGAAATGATTAGTAGGAAATCCAATGATAAACTACAAAATCCATGTATTTTTCATTTCATGAAAACATTCCATTAATACTAGTTTGAATATAAAAATACAAAAGTTGGGTTTTCATGTTTTAGATAGAAAAACATAAACTACACCATTTTAAAAAGCACAACATACCAACCTTCATTTTTCAATATTTGAGTTTTCTATTATAAAACCACACTCTAAACCTAAGTATATAGGGCTATAATGAAAAATAAATATGCTTAAAATGTACCATGAAGATCTAAGTGAAAAAAATACAAACAAGAATGAAAAAATAGAAAGTAACAATGGGTGATTGTAAACATATCTAGAATACCCAAGGATGCACATGGTTCAGAACCACCTAATATTTTATGGTCAACACAATTTTTTATAACAAATTGGCTACCCTCAATTTGCAAATCTATTGGAAAATCCCAGTTAGCCTATCTGCGATCCAAGGGGTACCAACTCGTCTAAACGGTTTGGTAAGAAACTATCACTCAATCCCCTAAAAGACACCCAGGATCCCATGGTTAAAATACATAAAATGTGTAAGTGGCAGGTCCTCACATGCTTGACTCACCTTACTTGGACCCACCGCACTTTCCTACCTCAATCACGGAGATCACCTATAAGATAACCCCCAAAAGAAAAATCCTAGATATGGGTACCCACTATATACATATATATATACACCACTTCATCAAAAGTTCAAACTGGGCCTTCAGATTAGTTTATCATTCATCCTTTTTTAACATGAATAATTCACAATATGCCTTTATCTTTATGCATCCAAATTCCCTTTTCCCCAAAACACAACAAAATCCATTTCAAAATAATCTGAAACCCCATTTTCATTAATCATTTACCGATGAGACTTTAGTTTCTATGTTCCAATAATTTTTCATAAAATCCTTTCCAAACATTAGAGAAATACATATTTTGTAAAACATGTGAAACATCCACTTAATCTTGACATTTACAAAATAGACTTCAAGTGCCAAATGAGCATACTTTATTTGGATTTCATTTAAACTCACGTTTTAGAAACCACAAAAAGTAAAATATGTTTTCATAAATGGAATTATAAGGAAACACCATTTTGAAGTGAGTAGTTCCAAATGGTACTTTTCCAACCAAAACCAAATACATTTACTATCCATTTCAAAACCTCATGTGTTTGGGGGGAAACCACCACTTCAAAGTGTCATATTCAGTCAAATTCACATCCATGTGTGAATCTAGTGCACCCATGGGAGTTCCAACATCCAACAACATAGTCTAATATCACTAAAAACAATAAAAAACCATCTTCACATAAACCCCATTTATAATAAACAAACCCCATAACTCCATCTAATTCCAAAAACAAACAATCCCTTTCAATACAATGAGTATAATATAAAAGCACATAAGTACCACAATCTTCAAGCCTTAAATGATATACAATTCACACATTCCTCATAATTTTCAAATTATATATAATTTTCCAAAACAAATCAAGGAAAATTTCTATAATTAGTCTTGATTTAACTTTTAAAGAGCACAAATTTTTTTATCAAACACAAAGGGTGCATACACACATAGGCATATTCATATAATCTTATCAAATCCTATCATTTTTAATATCTACCACTTACATAGAACCACACTAAGCTATATAAAAACCATAAATGGTAAAAACATATACTATATTACTGAATCCAAATTGTGCATTTAATCAACACACATAACAATGAAACACATGAACATGAACCATGAATTATTTCAAACTCAATTTTTCACAATTTGTTCAATCCTAATAATACTACACAATGGTAAGTGAATACACTGAGGGTATGGAAAATACATATTCATATTAATTAAAAAATACACAAGTTCCAATTGAATGAATTGGAAAAGAAAACCATTGAAACACTAACCTCTAAGTATGGTCAAGAAAAATCTTTCTATCTCAAGAAGTAGCCCACTATCCCTCATATACATCAATATATATATAAGCTTAACCAAAATTCACTTGTTCCCTACACCATGTGGGAAAACACACATGTGAGCTATAGAAATTTATATATTATCATACCAGAGTGTATATGTGTTTGAACCACCAATTTTTTTTCAATAAACAATAAATAAATTATGACACCCATATACACTTTCACACTCTCAAATTAGTGGTGTGAAACAATTCAAAGTTTTAGAAAATTACACAAAATTGATGGAGGTGGAGTGAATCGACCCGAACCAACTCACCTTCAGTGGGTATTTTTAGAATATGGACCAATGGGTCCTAAGACACCCTCTGCACAACCCTAAATATGATAGAAATGAAAACCCCACACATACTCTACCAATTAGGGTTAAGTGAAACTAAAAAACCCCTAAAAAGTAAAATAAAATTTCACATATGGAGGAGGGTACTAAAGAGGGAGGTTTGGCCAGAGGTTGTTCTAGAGAGGGAGTGGTGGCTGCCTGAGATGGTGTTAGTCAGGGAGGAGGCATGAACAGAGTTCGGGGTTACCGAACAGGTTGGATGAAGGTGCATAAGAAAATGAAGGGTGTTTCTGGGGTCGTCTAATAGTGGTTCACTAGATGAGGGGTGGCTGTAGGTGGAGGACACGATGGGGAGGGAGAGAGAATATATATGGAGACTACAAGGGAGGTGGCCACGTAGGTTGGTGGGTGGGGGGGGGTCGTGTCAGATAGAGGAATACGGATGGATTAGGTTAAATAAAATAAATATTCATAATCATAACATTTTAATAACAATATTTCTAAGAATATCAATAACTCTTTGAATAATAATAAAAATAATTTTTACAATTTTAATAATAATACTAACAACATAATAATAATAATAATGACTGTAAGAATATTATTTTTTTATTCTTAAAAAAATATTCTTTAACTTTTTATCATAAAAAATTGATTATTTTAAATAATATGAAGACGCACAGTCACGTGGGATGATTGCATTGTCACCTGGTCCAACCACAGAGTTACAACTAACCATGTGGTTCCTGTTCAATAGATAACCCCCACTTTCCAAAAAAATTATCAAACATCAAAAAATTTAAACCTTCAATCAACATGAACCTCAATGAGACTAACAAAACACAATAAATGATAAAATAAAATATTTTTAATAGTCGGGGTCTGACGATTCTCCCCACCACAAAATCTTTCTACCTCTAGAACGTCTCCAAGAGGATGTTTAATAAAAAATTTAGTCCATACCCAAACACAATGAGAAGAAAAAGGAATTCAGGGGAGACTATTTATTCTCCAAGTCACAACTGAATGATTAATAGAAAATAGAATCCCTAAACAAGTGGAGAACCCAAGAGGTTTCTTACCACTGCAAGGGTTCTACTAGAATGAAGTTGAAAACCCAAAATACCACCTGGTTGGTTAATGAGGAATTCATAATGGATCCTAACCAATTTTCCATAGTACGTGCGATGCAATTTGACCATTGGAACTAGAATATTTCCACTACATCCAAAACCCCCAATGCTAGAGGAAACTTATGAAAAGAAACTAAAACCAATTGAAGTACCAAAAACAATAGCCATCAATTTCACAAAACATAAACATATCCAAATGAGAATAACTTAAACAAAAACCTTAAATTACCCACCTAAGGTGTATACACTCATAGAAATCAAAAAATTAAAAAATGGACCACATTTAAATAGGTAAAACTAGTTGGATTTCAATTGAACAAGTCCCTCACACTTCAATAATTAATGATGCATTTACGATAACATGAAAACAAATGGAAGAGTAATTTAAAAATTACAATCCCAAAATAGAAAAAAAAAATGGTTCAAGGTTTCGCACACCCTAGTCAAATCCTAACTATGCGTGAGCTTTATTATGAGACATACTGTTGGAGCACTGATGATTGAAGCATCTTTTTCCTCATACTCAGGCAATGGAATCCCATTGACACAATGTATTCTTAAGGAGATGAATTCTTCCAAACTTCTCCAAATGACCTAGACAACCTCAATGATGACACGTCTTTGGAGGTATGAAACATGAGGAATTCGAGTGCCCGAACTGGCCACCCTGGTCGCACACAGGAGGATGATTTGATTAACTAGAATATTTAACCGATGAAGGTGTTATTTCATAATCATGTCCCTCTTATACACCCATCTCCCAGATAGGGAACATTTATGAGAAACAAGAGAATCCATATTTCCAACTATTTATTCTCCATAGATCAACTCAGTTAGAAACGCTTCATCTACTAGTATCTCAAAATAATTGTATTTATAAGAGAGGACATTCTCTTTGATCTATGGGTGAATAACCCTAATAAAAAGAGAATCCTTCATCAAATCTAGTAATGATACCTCAAAAAAGGAAACTAGTTCCTCCATGTAGTCAACATAATCCTTCACTGACCACGAGATTTGTGGAATACCCACGAGATCCTCACTTTTCTTCATCTTCACCTCCTCTGTTATGAACCTTCTGAAGAAGGAAAACATAAAACAATTCCCATGTCATCCTTACATGTAATGATGGTGGGGAGAACAACTCCCATTCTTCCAAATTTGTACCTTCGAATAGACCCAAAACTGTATGCACTATGGTTTCTTGAGGAGTTCCCAATACCCTGAGGACTTGTCATTAATCCACCTAGGTTGACCCTGAACTGGTCACCTGAGTCTATCTAAGGCATGGCCCGAAGGGCGTTTACGATCCCCAGAGGCTAGAAACTAGTGTTGGGAACAAGAGTAAAATATTTGGGATCAAATTTTTCCCATAAAGAACAAATAAATAAATAACTTTAGAATGAAAAAATAGATAACAAATAACTAAAAATCAAAATGAATGATAAAAATAAGCTGTCAAGAAGGAATAAATAAACTACTGTACATTTCTCCATGTGACCTCATGGTTCACCACCAAACACAGAACGAAGCATTCTCTAAGAGAGAAGTGTAATTGGGAGAGCCTGAAAATTGAAAACATAAAGTAGGCATGAGCACTGAGATTCTCAGTTATAAAGACAATGATATTCCATGGAATCCATGTATTTTTCCTTTCATGAAAACAATCCTTTAACACTAGTTTGAAAATATAGTTACAAGTGTAGGTCCTTCATATCTTACTTAGAAAACATAGACTTTCCTGTTTTAAAAAGCAACACATGCCAAACTTCCATTTTCAAAATATGACCTAGCCTCTTTAAAACCACACTAAAATACAATTCATATAGTGCTATGATGAAAAATAAATATTGTAATAATGTTATAGGAAGATCTAAGTGCTAAAAAGTACAGCACAAGTTGGAAGAAATAGAAAGTAACCATAGGTGATCCTAAACATCGCTAGGACACCCCTAGAAGTACTAGGAATGGAACAACTTATGGCATATTGTGAAGCCCTCAAGTCTATAACCAACTGGCCACCCTCAACTAGCCAATCCAGTGTTACACCCCACCTGGCCTATATATGATCTAGGGGGTACCAACCCGTCTAATCGAGGTTGTCAGCAACCATCACTCAATCCCCTAAAAGGTGTCTAAGAACCCATGGTGAATATACATATACTATGTAAGTGGTTGGACCTTACACACGTGACTCAAATTACCTTCCGTCACCACACTTTCCAACCCTAAACATGGACATCACCTATTTGATAACCCAATAAAATAGGCAATATTAGATAAGGGTTTCCACTATAAACTTATATATATTTATCACTTCATAGAAAGTGCTAACCAGGACTTCATATCACTCGATCATTCAACCATTTTTTAAAACATGAACAATGTCAAATAAGCCTTTAGCATTATGCACCTAGATGTCCTTTTTCCAAGAAAAGCTCAAAATCCATTTCCAAACAATGTGAAACCCCATTTTAATTTAAAATTTCTCAATGATCCTTTAGGTTCAATGTCCGAATACATTTTTATTAATTCTTTTATAATCGTTATAGAAATGAAGATTTTTATAAAACATGCCAAACAACCCACTTAAGAAAAAATTTTACCAAAAGAGAGTCAAAGTTCCAAATAGGTATACATTTTTAGGATTTCATTTAAACTCACCTTTTAGAAACCAGATAATGGAAACAAAGTAATGTAGAATCTATTGCATAAGGAAACACCATATTAAAGTGAGAAGTGACAAATGGGACTTTTCCAACCAAAACCAAATACATTTACAAACACATTTCTAAAACCAAAGTGTTAGGGGGATACCACCACTTTAAAGTGTCATATTCATTTGAATGTACATCCATATAGGAACCTAGTTCACCAATGGGTGTAACAACATCCAACGGGACATTCTAATTTCCATGAAAACACTCAGAACCCATTTTCCCAAAAGAACCACTTACAATCTACCAAACCAACAACTCCATTTAATTTCAAAAACAAACAATCCCTTTCAAATCAAAGTGTATCCTTAAAAAAACAGAAGTACCCCAATTCTAAAGACTTCAACGATATAAAATTCACACATTCCTCTATATTCACACATTAAATTTAATATACCAAAATAAATCAAGTACAAATTCTAGAATAGGGATTGATTTCACTTTTAATGAACACAAAACATTTTATCAAATACAAAAGGTGTATAAACAAAGAGGAATATTCTATGAATTTAATGAAATCCTATTTATAGAAACATTTACCACTTCCAAAACACCACACTAATCTAGAAAATGGTCACATAGTGATGTGAAACTTATAAAAAATTATTAAAACAAAATTGTGCATTTAATCAACAAATTTAACAATGACACACATGCGCATGAACCAAGAATCACCTCAAAATCCATTTTTAACAATTTTTTCCACCAAAAAAGCAATATACAAGTATATGATAATACACTACTATTATGAAAATAATATTTCCGTATTAATTAAATAATATACAAGAAATAATGGAATGGTTTGGAATGGAAATCCATGGAAACACCTACCACTAAATATAGTTAATACAAGGCTTTCTAGCATGATTAGTATCCCACTCACCCATATATACATCCATATATATATATATATACCCTTAATCCAATGCATGTGTTCTATGTACCTTGAGGGAACACACACATGGGTTATATATATATTTAAATATATTTATACCTGACTGTATATGCGTTTGAACAACCAAAACAGATTTCAACACCCTAAAAATAAATCCATACACCCATAAACACCTCATCACTCTCAAATAAGGAGTGTGAAACAATTCATAGGTTTAAATTAATTACCCCAAATTAACGGAGGCAGAGAGAATCAATCCGAACTGCCTCTCCTTCAGCGGTGTTTTATGAAACATGAACCAATGGGCCCCAATACACCCTCCACAATAACCTAAATTAAAATGAAACCCAAAACCCACACAAACTCTACCCATTAGGTTTTTTTCCGACAAGAAAATGACCAAAAATTGAAATAAAAATTCATTGGTGGAGGAGGGCGCATGTAAGGGTTTTGTGGACAGAGGTGGTGTTAGTGAGGGAGTGGAGGCTATTAGAGATGGTGTTGGCGAGGGAGGAGGTGTGACCGGAGCAGCAAATCACAGGGGAGTTCAACTGGAGTTTCACTAGATGGAGGGGTGGTAGGACATGGTGAGTGCATCGAGGAGGGAGAGAGCGGAGGGAGGCAGGTAGGGAGAGAAGTGGTTGCACATGTTGGGGGATCCAGTCACGCCACACAGAGGAAGAGGCGAGGATTAGAGTAAATAAAAATTATTAATGTTAATATTAATTTTAATAATCCTAGGATAATAAATATATTCATTATAATATCAATAACTATTTTAATAATACTACTAATAATAAAAAAAATTATTAATAATAATAATAACTTAATGATAATAATAATAATAACATTACTATTATAATTATTATTCTCAAAAAATTATTTAAATATTTCTATAATCATAAAAATTTATTTATTTAAAATAATGGGAAACCGCATGGTCACCTAGGCCGACCTCACAGTTACAACTTACCATGCAGTACCCGTCCATCGGCCCAAAATCCACCGAAATTATAAAACCTCCAAATTTTTAATCCAGCACTCAACCCAAAGTCTGATGATACTAACTAAAAACAAATATTAATAAAATAAAATATTTTTAATGGTTTGGGTGTGACAATAATTATGTTAATATAACAATTAAGAGAATCACATATGAACCCTCATACTGTAATATGATACCACTATCTCGAAATCGCTAATCTTTTTCTTTTTAAAATAAAATAATTATCCTAAATACTGGATAATTATTTTGGCATGCTAAAGTGAAACCATTAATCACCATTCCCATGAAACATTAGTTTAATAATATCATTCCAATCAATGGGCATGAGATATCATCTTCCATAATCAAAAAGGTAAAATCCAATATTTAATTATTAATTAATAAAATATAACATATGAAAAACCTAATGTATCCCATCTCATCAAAGGCCATTGATATCAATATTTTCATCAATAAATTTTCATGATAGACTAATTTTATGAATTAATAATATTCCAAAGTCAGAGGATTGTTAAATATGTTTGAAGATATGAATATCTAATGAAATTTAATCTTGTATAATTATAATTTTTTAGGTGATCCCCATAATATCCAACATTAGATATTACTAAGTTGTGGTTCGTCTTTCTATCTTCTTTGGTGGAATTTTGAATTTCATATACAGCGAGATAACCCCATCTTGGAAATATGGGTATGTTTCCCCGGTCTCCCACTTTCCATTCAGAACCCTTCTATTTTGCCCCTCCTTGAAAATCTGATAGGTTGTTACCTATGTCCTGATTTAAAAACTGACATTGTATGTCATCCAATCTTCCCTCATATCTATGTGGAGGTTGATGTTTCATGTCCCCCGGTTTAATGGGTGTAAATTACTGATGGAAAAGAGTTCCGGTGGAGGTAAGCTGTCAAGATTAAGTCATGGACAGACTTCTGCAATTTGTGTAATCAGTTGGGTCATCGTGCTACATCTTATCAGAATGGTTTTTTGAGCAGGCTGATGCGTAGGTGGGGAACTGATGCTTTAGTTGTCTATGATGGTTCTGTTGGAGAGTCTCTATATCTACAGGGGATGATTCAATCAAATGGAGGTCTTCAAAACCAACCCATGATACCCCAACACCGGGTGGAGGATGTCATGGTCGGTGATGAGAGAGATGTGCCGAAGTCAACTGTGGTGCCTCCTAGGCCGAGGGTCATGGATGTCTTCACTAGGTTTTTGCAGGATTTGGGGGAGGCTGGCTCTATGAGTGGAAATGGTAATCATGCTGCTCTTGCTACATTGACTAAGGTTGCAGGGGGCTCTGATGAGCCTTCTGTAGTAGAGGGTTCCTCCATGGTGCAAATTCACTTGTGTTCAGAACCTATGGGCCAATCTACAGTTACAGATATAGCTTCGGCTGAACAAGAAAATGGTGAAATCTCCCTTGGACTGCTTCAGGAGGATACAACCATCCCTCTAAAGGAGTTTTTCAATGAATATGGTGTACATGTGAGGAGTTCAGTTGGGATAAAGTCAGCTTGTGCAAAGCAAGCTACTGGCATTGCTCTTAGTAACCATTTTGATGGATTGGTGGATGATGTCTTGGCTCCGGACCATGATAGGGTTATTCTTTTGAGTGAAATTGCTCTTGAGGGTCAATATTTTATAGTTTCTGGATTGTAAAATGGTTTGCAAAAGCAGGATGTTTGAGATGGAGTTCTTGTGACTGTTTTTAATGAAAACTGCTCAAAATAAGTGGAGAGTGATAATGCTGTAGCCCAATAGGATGCTGTGACAAATGGGTTAAATGTTAGTCATGAGTTTGTGGATCACTCACACTGTCTTGAAGTGATTGACAGTAATAGTTGATATCCGAAGGAATGGGAGGAGAAAAAGGGTTATCGTGATATACACATCTCTGGAAAATGGGGGGATTTCATTGATAGTGATAAGAAAAATATTGGCGGCATGACTTAGACTTCATACGGTGATGCTGTGCAGGGTGGAAAAAAGAAGGTGTCTATTCATGAGGAAGTGATGACTGCCCCACCAGGAAGAAGGACGGCGAAAGATTATTCTTAAATTCCAAAGCCAATGTCCACCAGGTCTTCTGTCGGGAAGGAGAGCTGGGCAGTGAATTCTTATAAGGAGATTCTTTCCTTAGAGAAGTTAAATATTAGAAGGAAGTATTCCAATATTTTGAAGTAGCATGATAGTTCAGAATGCGAATCATGTATGGTAGAGGAAGCAAATTATTATGGATGTGGTGATGGGTCTGAATTTTATGAAATGTAGTTGTTTCTTTTACCTTGTTGTAACTGCTTGCTGTACTTTTATTTTCTTTTAATAAATGGTCAAGGGCTTTCCTCTGACTGGGCTTTTATGGTATCATTAATCATGTTTTTGAATTTATAAGTAATCCATAGTAAAAAATAAGTTACTTTTACTGAACCATCTCCAACTAAATCCTTCATGAACTTGATCAATAACTTAATGAAATTTAGTATTAAATCATTGAATTGATATTATTTTATCAAATGAGAAATAGATTTAGTCAATGGGTATACCATGTTATCCAATGTACAATTACTACATATAGTTTCCACACTACTCAAACAAATCCCTCATGAGATGGAACTTTTATAGTCGATGATTCATCTTCTGATTTGACCATAGATCCATGTAAAGATCCCTAATAAATTATTATCATATTATATTTTTATATAATCATTATTTTTTCACCCAATAAATCTATTGGGTGATGTTTTATATCCAAACTACTTATTAGGTTACATCATAACCTGTAATATACTCAGACTCTACTATAAAACCGTTGAACATTACATTATCTTGTTGAGTCAATAAGGTTTTCCTTATCACTTTTCCATTCCTTCTTGTTTTGAAAATCACAAACACCTTATCTTAAGGAAAATTGCTTTTATAAGGAAAATTGCTTTCCTAAGGAAAATCGCTTTTATAAGAAAAATTATCCTTATCACATTTTCATCAATATTTTTCTTAAGTATGAGATTCCGATTCATTTTCTCGGAATCATTGAAACTTTGATATAAAGCATTCTTTTTTAGGGTTCAGATTCTGGATAAGAACTATAAGGAAGTTTCATTCCGAATTCTGGATATGAGCTCTGACTAAGTTCTATTCCAGATTCAGGATACGAATTCTGAAGAAGAATCCTCATTACGAATTCCAATGAAGAATTCTCATTACGAATTCCAATGAAGAATTCCCATTACGAACTCTAATGAAGAATTCTCATTACGAATTCTCATTACGAATTCTGATGAAGAATTCCCATTACGAATTCTGATGAAGAATTCTCATTATGAATTCTGATGACGAATTCTCATTATGAATTCTAATGAAGAAATCTCATTCTGAATTCCCATTACGAATTCTGATGAAGAATTCTCATTACGATTTCTGATGACGAATTCCTATTCCGAATTCTCATTCCGAATTCACCAATTAAACAGAATTTGAGTATCTTTGTTTTATACACTCTGAATTATTTCAGACTCCGAAAAATATCTTTATTAGACTCCGAACTTTTATATTGCTTACACTTCTAAAATTTGTCTATTCTTTACTATTGTTCCTTACACTCCGAACCTTCACTCCGGAGTTTTCATTCCGAACTTTTATGTTAGAGTTTAAAACGATGTCGTACATTCTGTTACACTTGATTTGTTATAAAACGATGTCGTCTGTTTTGTTATAAACAAACCGTTGTCTAAGTGACACGTGTACAGGTCCCTCCGATCTTTAAGGAAAATATAACCGTTAGATAAGGAGCCGACCTTACCTATAAATAGGAGCTCATTTGAAAGAGCTCGTAGCTGATAGCTGATGAAAATACTGATGACAGATGAACAACTTGGTTTTTGTGCATACATGCTGTTGAAGTGAATTCTAGAGAGAGAGGCTCTTATTAACTCTCAAAGCTTTGTGCGACTCCGAATGTTGGTGATTACATTCGAGGGCTTCCGGGGATATGAAGACAGAAGTGCCGACTACCTTGAAGTACGATGGATTCCTTGCTGAGGAAGACAGAGGTTGCCAACTACCTTGAAGTTGAGGGCTTGCGGGGATAGCAAGACAGAGACTCTGATCTTCGTATCGAGGGCTTACCCTGGTGTGGGTAAGACAGACTTGCTTGAAAGTATAAATCAAGGGACCTTTATCCAAGGTTGTTGGATACCCTTTTCTTTGGGTTAAAAGACTTATATCTTGTTACTAGTAGTTTTACTACTTGTTTTTATTCCGCTGCATTTTGTAATATAAGGAATGTATAACTTTCTTATACTTCCTTATTTATACTCTGTTTCATTTAGATTCTATACGCTTTAAGGTAGAATCTCATATTGTAATCGTTTGTTAAGATTTCAATTTCCGGAACCATATTTCCGGAACCCTCATTCGGAATCTCTTTCCTAGTTTGCATTCGGTGTTAAGAGGTGTTGTGAATTTGCTTAGTTTAACTTTGTTAAACTTAGCCATTTCCTTTGCTTAAGGAAAACATAGTTATTCTTAACTAACTTTAAAGGTTCCAAAGGAATTTTTAAAGTATACAATTCACCCCCCTCTTGTATATTGAGCATCTCATACTATATTTCGATCCTACAATTGGTATCAAAGGTTGGAAACCTCTTACTCTATACCAATCTTACATTTGGTATCAGAGGAGGTCTCTGAAATACTTGTACTCACATACAAGTTTTTCTTGCTCACTTTATCCTTCCGAACTTTGTGATTCTGAATTTGTCCATTCCGGACTTTCTCATTCCGAACTTTGTGATTACGAATCTTTGCTACTAAAAAGTTTGTGTGCAAAGTTATTTTAGTATGGCAGGGATTAATGTTGGATCAATTGATAATCTGAATCCTACAAGACCACCTATTTTTTATGGTAATGATTATGAGTACTGGAGAGATCGTATGAAGACTTTTGTTATCAACACTGGAGTAGACAACTTTGTTATGCTTACTGGTGATTATAAAATTCCTGACAAGGAAGTCAGAACCTTTACTAACCAGGAAAAGCAAGAATATCAACTCAACTATAAGGTACGCAATACTTTACTATGTTCAATGACCATAAATATATATAGCCAAATTTCTTCTTGTGAAGCAGCTAATTGTATATGGAAGAAGCTAGAGGTCACACACTTTGGGACTTCTAAAGTGATTGAGACTAGAAGAGCTATGCTTAGAGCTGAATATCATGGCTTCAATTTTCCTTATGGAGAACCTATCTGTAAAGTTCAAAAAATATTTTTGACCATTGTCAACAGTCTACAATCCATGGGGGAGAAAGGTTTAGATGATGAAGCTCTTGTGGACAAGATAATTGACATTATGCCCAATGAGTGGGAATCCAAGAGAACAGCTATAGATGAGAACAGGAAGGTCACTCAAATTACTCTTGATGAATTATTTGGAACTCTTCTTCAACATGAAACAAGAATGAAGAGAGATGCTGACAAAATCAAGAAGAAGAATGGAAATGGTACTGTTGCTTTTACTAAAACTTCAAATCAGATGAAAGCTAAGACTCCTGAGAGAGTAACCAGATCCAAGTCTAAGAAAGTCATTTTCCAATCCGAATCTAGTGAGAGTGAAGTCTCATAAAATGAATTAGCCAATCTTGCTCGAAGGATGAACAAGATAGCTGGACAGAGAAATTTTCAATCCAAGTATAAGAAAAAGGAAAGGAAAGATAAGAAAGATGGAGAAGTTACTTGTTATGAATATAAAAGAGCTGGACATATTAGACCAGATTTCCCTATGCTCAAAAAGAAAGAAAGGAAGGAAATACATTCAGACAGGAACAGGAAGATGTATTATAAAGCTAAAGCTAAGAAAGTTCTGAAAGCTAATGACACCTGGAGTGCCAGTGGTGGTGACTCTTCAGATGAATCTTCTGATTATGAATCTTCAGGACAGAAGAATCTTGGTCTTATAGCCAGATTACCTACTGATAATCATTGTCTTATGGCTAAGGTACGAAATGCTGAATCATTGACCAATGTTTCTTTAAATTCTAATGATAGTAAGTATTATAACTCTTCTGATGAAGAATCATCTTCTGATGAGGAAAATACTTTACCTACTTATGAAGAAGTCTCTAGGTTTGCTGAACTTTTTGAAATTGAGAATTCCAAAATCAATAAGAAACATGATAAAACAAACTCTAGGAATTCTATTCTTACAAAAGAGATATCAGATCTTTCTAAAGATCTTGATAAGAAAAATGCTGATTTTGAAAATATTTCAAAAAATCTTGAGGAAGTAAGTTCTGAGAAGAATAAACTTTCCAAAGTGTTAGAAAAAGTAATTTCTAATAAAAATGTTTTCGAGCCTAAATCTAGTTCTAAAACTAATGATTTTGAGGATAAAAACTTGGTTGTAAAACTCAAGTCCGAAATTTGTTCCTTAAAGAAGTGTTTATCAAACTTTACCCATGGTAAAGAAAATTTTGATAAGATGTATTCCCAAATACGACCTTTAAGAAATAAATCCGGATTTGGTTATACCCATGCAAAACCAAATTTCAGTAAC
The DNA here is from genome assembly GCA_963277665.1 of Viscum album. NCBI lineage: Eukaryota > Viridiplantae > Streptophyta > Magnoliopsida > Santalales > Viscaceae > Viscum > Viscum album. Next base: position 1,021,575,097 of record OY728132.1, on the reverse strand, counting down.
AATTATTTTGTTCCTCAAAGTGCCCCATTCTGTACCAAGTGTCAATATGGTGGTCACTGGGCAAAGAATTGTTCCTTAAACAAAACCCAATCTCTAGGATTTCACAAAGATTACTTTTCTAAGAAAATATGGGTTCCTAAAATTTTATTGTCTGGAAATCTCGGATCCAAACAAGTTTGGATTCCGAAAGTCTAATTTTCTTCTTGATTTCAGGATAATAAAGAAAATACCATCAACAATACATGGTACATGGATAGTGGATGTTCCCGGCACATGACTGGTAACAAAAGATTTTTTGAAAAGATTATCAAAACGAAAGGAGGAAAGGTAACTTTTAGAGACAATGCTAAGGGAGAGATTGTTGGTATTGGTAATATTGTTCTTTTAGGTAAAACCTTGATTTCAAATGTTCTTTTTGTTAAAGGTCTTAAGCACAACCTCATTAGCATAAGTCAGTTATGTGATGAAGGTTACCTTGTGAATTTTAGGAATGATAAGTGTTTAGTTCACAATTCCAAGGAAGAATTTATTCTCTCAGCCAATAGGCAAGAGAATGTCTACACTTTGAATCTAGAAGACCTCAGGAGCCAAGATTTACCTTGCCTAAGTTCAATGGAAGATCATTCTTGGTTGTGGCATAGAAGATTAGGACACTGTAATATGAGAAACCTATGTAAACTCTCTAAGAAGAAACTAGTTAAGGATCTACCAGAGCATAGATTTGATTCTTCTAAAGTTTGTGATCCTTGTCAATATGGCAAGCAACATAAATCTAGTTTTATGTCAATCGGTGAAGTCTCAACAACCGATGCATTACAGTTAGTGCACATGGATCTTTTTGGTCCAACAAAAACTGGAAGTATTGGAGGCAAATACTATGTGTTTGTTCTAGTTGATGATTACACTATATTTACTTGGGACTATTTTCTAGCAAAGAAATCTGAAGCTTTTTCTTATTTCAAAAGTTTTAGAGCTCAAGTTAAAAATGAGAAAAACCTTCCATTGAAAACTATTCATAGTGATCATGGAGGAGAATTTCAAAATTCTGATTTTGAAACTTTTTGTAGTAAGAATGGTATTACTCACAATTTTTCAGAACCTAGAACTCCTCAACAGAATGGTGTAGTTGAAAGAAGAAATAGAATTATTCAAGAGATAACTAGAACCATGTTGAGTGAATATACTATTGCTAGACATTTCTGGGCTGAAGCTGTAAGTACTGCTTGTTATACTATAAATCGAGTTTTGATTAGACCTTTTCTTAATAAAACTTTTTATGAGTTATGGAATGGTAGAAAACCAAGACTTTCCTAATTCAAGGTTTTTGGTTGCAAAGTATTCATTTTGAATACTAAAGATAACCTACATAAATTCGCACCAAAATTAGATGAAGGGATTTTCTTAGGTTATTCCACAACCTCTAAGGCTTATAGAGTTTTTAATAAAAATACTTGCACTGTTGAGGAAACAGTACATGTAAAATTTTATGAATCAGATCCTTTTGTTTTTAAACCATCTCAACTTACATCTTCGGATGTGTTTTCAAAAACCAATTGTCAACCTTTGATATAAGAACCTTCTGATAAGGAAATTTTTCTAGAAGATACTTCTGAAACATTTACCCCAGAAGACTTTCTACCCTATGTTGATGAACAGCTTTTACAAAACCCAAATCAGGTGTTTCTTAAGAATCATCCCAGTGATAGTATCATTGGTGATGTAAATCAACCTGTAAGGACTAGAAGTTCCATAAGAAATGAAGTAGAACATCTAGCATTTCTTTCCCAATTAGAACCTAAAAGCACTGACGAAGCTTTAGGTGATGATGATTGGATTAAAGCCATGCAAGATGAACTAAAAGAATTCGAAAGGAATAAAGTCTGGACCTTGGTTGAAAGACCTAAGGAAACTTCTGTTATTGGAGTAAAATGGGTTTTCAGAAATAAATGTGACGAAAATGGAGTCATTGTCAGAAATAATGCTAGACTTGTTGCTAAAGGCTATAATCAGCAAGAAGGAATAGACTATGAAGAAACCTATGCTCTAGTAGCTAGACTTGAATCTATCCGTATTCTACTTTCCTTTGCAGCATTCTTTAATTTCAAACTTTACCAAATGGATGTGAAATGTGCTTTTCTTAACGGTTATGTTCAAGAGGAAGTTTTTTTGAACAACCTCCTGGCTTTGAAGATACAAAACATCCTGATCGTGTTTTTAGACTTACCAAAGCTTTGTATGGCCTTAAACAAGCCCCACGAGCATGGTATGATAGACTCACTGGATTTTTGCTTCAAAATAACTATATTAAGGGAAATGCAGATCCAACCCTTTTTATAAAGAAAGATAAGAAAAATGTTTTGATTGTTCAAATTTATGTTGATGACATTATATTTGGTTCAACTCAGCAATCTTTGACTGACTCTTTTGCTAGTCTAATGAAATCTGAGTTTGAAATGAGTATGATGGGTGAGTTAACATTTTTCCTTGGTTTTCAAATTTCTCAAAAACCAGAAGGAACATATATATCTCAACATAAGTATATTAAATATCTTCTTAAAAAGTATGGTTATGAAAACACTAAGAGTATAAGTACTCCCATTAGTACCTCAAACTCTTTAGATCTTGATGAAGCTGGGAAACCAGTAGATCAAACATCTTTTAGAGGTATGATAGGAAGTCTACTTTACTTAACAGCTAGTCGACCAGACTTAATGTTTTCAGTATGCTTATGTGCAAGATATCAATCCAATTCAAAGGAATCTCACTTAAAGGCAGTAAAAAGAATTTTTCTCTACCTTAAGGGAACCATGGATCTAGGATTATTTTATACTTCTGGAAATGATTTTGTTCTAAAAAGCTTTTCTGATGCTGACTTTGGTGGATGTAGAATGGATAGAAAAAGTACATCCGGAACTTGTCATTTCTTAGGAGATTATTTAGTTTCTTGGTCATGCAAGAAGCAACATTCTGTAGCACTCTCCACTACTGAAGCTGAATATGTAGCAGCTGGAAGTTGTTGTGCACAAGTGTTGTGGATGCAACACACACTGACAGACTATGGCTTGAGTTTTACCAAAACTCAAATTTTGTGTGATAACACAAGTGCCATTTCCCTTAGTAAAAACCATACACATCACTCTCGTGAAAAACACATAGATATTAGGCATCACTTTCTTAGGGATCACACACTTAAAGGGGATATTATTCATCAGTTTATCGGAACGCAAGATCAACTTGCTGATATCTTTACAAAATCTTTGCCTTCTGATAGATTTGAATATATTAAGCAGAAGTTAGGAATGATAACCATAAGGTAATCTTTCTTAATTAACTTTCTATTGAAAAAATCTCCTTACAGTAATAAACTCCTTTTCATAGGGGGAGTACATTGGATTGTTTGTTTAAAAAAGTTTTTCAAAATTTATTTTCAAAAATTTTCGGAACGAAGATTTCCGGAACTAAAATTTTTCAGATTGGACATTCTCGTACAGAATACTTCTAAAATGGAAGTATTCGTATTGAAAATTTCCGGAATGAAAATTACGTACTGGCAGTTTCATAACCAGGTTTTTGTACCAATTTTTATCCATAATGTATTTTTTGTAATGTATTTTTCGTACTAAGTTCTTCGTACTATTTTTCTTCTTAAGCTTGTTTTTCGTACTGAGTTTTCCGTAATGAGGTTTTCTTACTAAGTTTATTTTTCATAGTAAAATTGTTGCGAAATATGCCATTACGAATAATCCTCCTAAGCCAATCCGAAAGGTATTATTTCCCTACTCAACTTTCCATAGTCATAATTTACTTGCTGGAATTTTCTTGTACTATGTTTTCGGATTATAGTTTTCTTAATTCTTTTTTTTAATAAAAACCTCAAAAAGATCGGATTCAAGCTTTCAACCGTCAGATCTGATCGTAGCTCATTCTAAACTGTTAGATCAACCGTAGAAGGTGAACCGTCATCTCGTAGCCTATATAAAGGGGACCCAATTTCTCGTCCCACATCGGTTTCAAGCTCTTGCATCCTAAAGCTCGGCCCCTCTGTTTTAAGGCCATTCCGAACTACAGTTGTCTTCGTTCCGAACTTCTCAGAGGATTACAGATCCGAATGTCTGCGGAGTTAGCGTCTCAAGAAATGTCTTCAACCAAGCCTATTTCTCTGTGGTTAGTTTACAGAGAAAGATTAATCCATCCGGATTTCTTCAACAACTATGATTCCCTTATTTCAAAGAACATCAAGTTGAATGGCTGGGAAGATGTTGCGGTCTCAAAAACCGGGAATCAAGAGGAAGTATATTCAGATTTACTTGTCGAGTTTTATGAATCAGTTTCCTTCTTTAAGGAAGATGATAGGGAGAAGTTTTCTTTCAAGGCGTATGGAAAGACCTACAAACTTTCTTACACCAAGGCTGCAAGCTTGGTAGGATTGTCTTATGAAGGAGAAGCAGAATTTATTTCCCACGTTTTACCGGACTCTAAGGTTAGCTTTGACAAGGAAAAAACCTTAGAAACTCTCGGACTGGCTGATGACAAGGATCCGAAGATTGCAAGTCTATCCACAAACATCCGGATTCTAGAGTTGTGGGTGCAAGGACTTATCGTACCGAGGAAAGGCGATAAAGACAGCTTGAAGAAGAGTGAGATATATATCTTAGATTTCTTGATAAATCTAAGGAAGTTTAACTTCATGAGGCACATTCTTATAACCATTGATAACCTTAAGAAAGGAAGTCTCAGAGCTCAGATCGTAATGTACCCAGCAATATTATCAAAGTTGATAGTTCGGTGCCTTGAATCTTTCAAGGAGGCTTGCAGATCTAAGCCGAGGGTATGCAAAATTTTGTTGGTTAGTGATGACACTCTTAAAAGAATGGATGTAGATTTTGACATGAAGTCTGGAAAGTTTATTGATCTACCTGCTCAAGAAGAAGTGGCTCTGAAAGCTGCTGATCCGGAATCATCTAAGCCAGTAAGGAAGAGAAAGCTGAAAGAAGTGGAAGTACAAGCAGAGAATCCTAAGTCTAAGTAAGTCCATTCCGCACCTCCAAAGCCTAAGAAGAAGAAAGCCTATCCTGATGAGGTTGTTACAAAGTGGAGAGCTGATAAAGAGAAAAGGAAAGAAGGGGATCCGCAGTTCGGATTGGACCCTGCGGAGGCTAAGGCTTTGAAGGAGAAAACTGCTGATGAGCTTGAAAAACAAGCAAAACAAAAGAATCTCAAGAAGAAGATGTCCGAGGCTGAGGTAGCTCAGGCCTTGTTAAAATTCAATGAAATGGTTTCAGCAACTATTCCAGTTCCGAGATCTTTCTCCCTGGAATCTCTACCTGAGACTCCAGGAAGGAATTTCGCTGCTCCGGAAGAGGCTGTTGCTAAGAATACTGTGGAAGTTGAGCAAGTGGAACAAGTAGAAGAGGGTGCTGAAGGAAGTGGTGAAACCAGAGATGTGCTGAAACAAGTAGATGATTACAAGGGAACACCTTCAGAACACTTATCGCTCCGAACTTCAGAAGCTGAATCCTCAAAACTAGTTACTCCAGCAATGGAAGAAGATAAAGGAGAAGAAGAAGTTGCCTATCATGGAGAAGAAGAACAACTTTTACATGATATTTCTCAGATGAAAAACGTAGAGGATGGTGTTCAGGAAGTTGCTGATGAGGAAGATTTTTTTGTTCAAGTTTCTGATAGTGAGAATAAAACTCCGGAACAGGATTCTATTCCAAAAAAAGATAAGGGGAAGCCAATTCTTGCTGATACTCCGAGTTCAGAAGAGAGGAAGAGAAAGGAAGCTGGTAGTTCTTCAAAGAGAATGTTGGAGCTTATTGAGGAAGAAAACTCTCCAAGAAAGATTTCAGATTCGGAGTCATCCTCGTTGGGACATGATTTTGTTGTCCAGTCTTTAAAGAAGTTGGTAGGATCCATTCCGACCTTCTCTAGTATCGACTCAAGATGCCAGATGCTCCAAAATGCGTTGAATCAGAAAATAGACTCCGTATCTATGGTTATGGATAAGTGCGTTGAGATTGAGGCTCAGTTCCAAACATTATTTGTTGGTTACAAAGCTCATAAAAGATCTTGCAAAAGGATGACAAGCTGGTCGAAGAAGACTGTGGAAGAGATGAGGTTGCTTGATGAGTTTCAAGACAATGTTAAAGATGACTTTGAGACCGAGGACAAGAAGATAAATGAGCTGACTTCCTCCTTTGAAGAAAAGCTGACTGAAGAAAAGAACTTCCGGATTCAAGAAGTCAGGGATCTGAATGGGAAACTGAATTCTGTTTCTCAGAACTGGAAATTTGAAAGGGATCATCGGATCGATTTTGAAGAAAGGATGAAGGCTCAGGACGAAAAGATCAAAGCTCAGGAAGAAAAGCTGAAAGCCCAGGAAGAAAAAATTGAAGCTCAATCCGCAAGAATAGTGGTCTTAGAGAAGCAAGCTCAAGAAGATCATAAAGACCTAAAGAAGATCAAGACTATTCTAAATGGGCTCATGTCAAAGGAAAAAGATCCGAAATAACATAATCCGATCTTTTTGTTTTAATTTTTTCTTTGTTGTCGAGATTTAAAATTTAATGAAAGTTGTACTTGTTGTTTCTATTATTGTCATTACTAATATCTCAGGTACTTTGTTAAGTTTTTCCATTCCCTCCAATTCTTTTTGAAAATCAGAAAGGGGGAGAAGGAAAAGATCCTTAAGAAAAAGAAGAACTCTAATAAGAGTTTATCAAAGGGGGAGAAGAAAAAGATCTTTAAGAAAAAGAAAAACTCTAATAAGAGTTTGTTTAAGGGGGAGCTTTTTCATTAAAGAAGATATTCTTATTTTTCACTCCGGAAATCTGAATACGATCCTTAGAGTTTCAAAGCCTAAGGGGGAGTTAGTCGTATTCATCAATATCCTTAAAGCAAAGGGAGATAAGCCTTAATGTTTTTTTTCCTAGAATAGATTTTTCGTAAGGATGTTTGTGCTTTCCAAAGAGGGGGAGATTGTTGAGTCAAGAAGGTTTTCCTTATGACTTTTCCATTCCTTCTTGTTTTGAAAATCACAAACACCTTATCTTAAGGAAAATTGCTTTTATAAGGAAAATTTCTTTCTTAAAGAAAATCACTTTTATAAGAAAAATTATCCTTATCACATTTTCATCAATATTTTTCTTAAGTATGAGATTCAGATTCATTTTCTCGGAATCATTGAAACTTTGATATAAAGCATTCTGTTTTAGGGTTCGGATTCTGGATAAGAACTATAAGGAAGTTTCATTCTGAATTCCGGATATGAACTCTGACTAAGTTCTATTCCAGATTCAGGATATGAATTCTGAAGAAGAATTCTCATTACGAATTCTAATGAAGAATTCCCATTAAGAACTCTAATGAAGAATTCTCATTACAAATTCTCATTACGAATTCTGATGAAGAATTCCCATTACGTATTCTGATGAAGAATTCTCATTACGAATTCTGATGACGAATTCTCATTACGAATTCTAATGAAGAAATCTCATTCCTAATTCCAATTACGAATTCTGATGAAGAATTCTCATGACGATTTCTGATGACGAATTCCTATTCCGAATTCTCATTCCGAATTCACCTATTAAACAGAATTTGAGTATCTTTGTTTTATACACTCTGAATTAATTCAGACTCCGAAAAATATCTTTATTAGACTCCGAACTTTTATATTGCTTACACTTCTAAAATTTGTGTATTCTTTACTATTGTTCCTTACACTCCGAACCTTCACTCCGGAGTTTTCATTCCGATCTTTTATGTTAGAGTTTAAAACGATGTCGTACATTCTGTTACACTTGTTTTGTTATAAAACGATGTCGTCTGTTTTGTTATAAACTAACCGTTGTCTAAGTGACACGTGTACAGGTCCCTCCGATCTTTAAGGAAAATATGACCGTTGGAGAAGGAGCCGACCTTACCTATAAATAGGAGCTCATTTGAAAGAGCTCGTAGCTGATAGCTGATGAAAATACTGATGACAGATGAACAACTTGGTTTTGTGCATACATGCTGTTGAAGTGAATTCTAGAGAGAGACGCTCTTATTAACTCTCAAAGCTTTGTGAGACTCCGAATGTTGGTGATTACATTCGAGGGCTTCCGGGGATAGGAAGACAGAGGTGCCGACTACCTTGAAGTTCGAGGGCTTCCTTGCTGAGGAAGTCAGAGGTTTCCAACTACCTTGAAGTTGAGGGCTTGCGGGGATAGCAAGACAGAGACTCCGATCTTCGTATCGAGGGCTTACCCTGGTGTGGGTAAGACATACTTTCTTGAAAGTATAAATCAAGGGACCTTTATCCAAGGTTGTTGGATACCCTTCTCTTTGGGTTAAAAGACTTATATCTTGTTACTAGTAGGTTTACTACTTATTTTTATTCCGCTGAATTTTGTAATATAAGGAATGTATAACTTTCTTATACTTCCTTATTTGTACTCTGTTTCATTTAGATTCTATACGCTTTAAGGTAGAATCTCATATTGTAATCGTTTGTTGAGATTTCAATTTCCGGAACCATATTTCCGGAACCCTCATTCGGAATCTCTTTCCTAGTTTGCATTCGGTGTTAAGAGGTGTTGTGAATTTTCTTAGTTTAACTTTGTTAAACTTAGCCTTTTCCTTTTCTTAAGGAAAACATAGTTATTTTTAACTAACTTTAATGGTTCCAAAGGAATTTTTAAAGTATACAATTCACCCCCCCTCTTGTATATTGATCATCTCATACTATATTTCGATCCTACATATCTATGATCATTTAGCTCACATATTCAACAATGAGGGTTATGACATGTCCCAATTATTATTAATGTCCATACAATACTATTTGGAAAATATAATATATATTTCACATGATTTCTTACAACTCATATACTCTATATACAAGGAATCATTTATGTAAAACACCTAAAATAATTTATGAGATTCTTGACATCCATACAATTAAAACCACCTTGGTATCCTTATCATATTCAAAGAATGATCAAGGAATAGGCAACATAAATATTATCACATACTAGAAAATATAGTAATTTCTGTGTCACAAAAAGTGTATGGGATCATTTCCATCAACTATTTTTTCTCTAGATTTTGGTGTTAATTTTTTGAAGAGATGTTATGCCATGTGACATTTGAAAACAATCCCCTCCTGGATTCTTCCATAATGAATATCAAAAGTATGTTTTTAATTTATTCCCCAAGATATATTGACAGTAACCTATTTTTTCTATCATGATAGATCTTGATCCAAATAATGGATTTTTCATCAACAAAATCATTAATGGAAAACCACGTATATGACCACATTTCAACATATTATATGAGTTTAATCACATTTCCAATTAGAAATATGTAATCACCATATATTATTTGTAAAATGATCAGACACCCTTGAAACCACAAGAAAAAGTTTCAAATTTATTATTTGTGAAAAAATAATTGTATGTGGTTGCATTAAAATTCTCGATCCATTATATGGATTATTTATTCATCGCATAAAATGAACATTTCATAATGCATTTATTTTTTTTCTTATTTTGGAGATACAAAACCTTCTAAATTTCCATATATATATATATATATATATGTTAGAGGTATCACATTAGGTAAGGTTATTTTGAAATCATTTTTCAGAATTTCATAATCCTGTAAAACCTCTTTGTAAAGTAGTATTATGATTTATTTCAACATAGATAATTGGTGAAATGATTTTTTATGGTCAATGAATTAACACTATTTAATACCTTCTAAAACAATAATAGATTTATAGGTGATTTATCTTCCTTATATGAATTTTTTTTGGTTGAATAATCATTTGAAACTATTAGGATTTACATCCATAGGAGGATCTGCAAAAAAATCTAGATTTCGTTTTGGTAGAAGGAATAAATTTCAAAATTCATGGATTATGTCCATCTAGTAGCTTATTAAAACTTAGTTATTCCTTTTTGGAAATATGTTCATTGTTTTTTAGTAATTATTATTTCGAAAACTTTATAACTATATTAAAATATCTTTGAAGTTCTCTAACCTCTCTAGTTATCCTATATTGTGCATGTGTATCTATAACATCATCTTCCACTAGGAATTTTGGAATAAATTATTCTTATAACTATTTTATATCTTAATAATTGTCTTCATATAGTTCTATCAATTTAAAAATTTATATTTTAGAGATATGGTCCCCCTCAAGTAAATTCCTTATCTTAACAATATTTTTTTAAGGTTCATATAGATTATAAATTTTCAATTCAATTAGATATCGTATAAAGATTCACTTAGATTACATGGTTGAATGTTTTTAAAAATTTTTTAATTCAATAAACACTCTTCACCTCATGTACATAATAGGATTATGTATACAACATAAATCAACTATAACTCCATTTGGTTCTTTAATAGGAACATTATATAGAGTGTCTAATGCTACCATTATGTAGTATCCCCAAAAATATAAAGAATTACATCAATAATTCATCATTAATCTAACATTATACAACAATGTGTGGTTCACGATTTCACTAGCACTCTTGAATTTTGGTCTTTGGGGACTAGTGATTTTGAATAATATTCCAATATTTTATACATAATCAATGAATGTTTTGTGTGGATATTATCTTCTATGGGATGAGAGGCATTTCCCTATCATTTTACTTAGATGATTCTCAACATCAATTTTTTATTCCTTTTATTTCTCAATTAATTATGATTTAAGCATTATTAATTATATATTTTTCCATATCTTCTAAATTTATTGGTAATCATTATGATGTTAAATTAATCACTTATTTATTAAATAATATGTTGTCCACATACAAATGTATAAACTAATTTATGAATTAATGTGTCCTTTAACCCTTTCCACAAAATATAACATTCTTCATTTTACCCTTTAAACTAGCATGGTAATTTCAATTTGGTTTTAGTTCAACATAATAAAAATAACCATCTAGATATAATTTTGGGAGTAATTTTAATTTACATGAGTTAAATAAGGATACCATATATGGATGTTACAAAATACATGAGAAATAGATTTATTACCAATTAATAATACTTTTTTTTGTATTCCAACATATAATGTAATTTATTAATATGTTTTCTACCATAAAATATGATATCTTTTTAGAAATAATAGAATTTATTTCAAATGTTTAAAATAAAACCTTCTATATCAAAGGAAGAAATAGAAATATTGTTTTTTTAATGTTTGGAACATTATCATTATTCATTAAAACCAATATCAATAAAATTTTCAATATGACGATATAATATACAATACATACTATAGTTAGTATCAAAATATTTGAATCACACAGATCCACATCACCTTGTAAACTCTTATAAATATAATTGGTTCCTATAACTAGATATATATATATATATATATATATATGATAACCATAAGATATACCAAATACCAAATTTATAGAAATGGAATGATCATACAAAATAACGAATGAACCAAATTTTTTTTTATGGTTGGTAACGTCCCAGTTTCGGAAGCCGCCCAGAGGCGCCCCATACTCGGTTGGTCACATGGAATCAAATGAATTTCCTAGAATGCCAGAGGCTTCTGAATGGTAGCGAGTGCCTTGGGTATGATAGTGGGGAAACTATGCCCTCATTGGCAGAGTAACACAGTTGAAGTAAATAGATAACAGTCGAGGGAGCAGTAAAACATGAAGAAAGTAAATAGAGGAAGTAGTAACAACTGGAGAACACATATATAAATGATGCATGATACATATGTCTAGGAAAGTATCCAAAAATATCACAATGCTAGAATACATTACTAAACCAAAGTACAAAGAAAACATGTAAACAAATCCTCTGCATCATAAGCCTCACCTTGTTCCCATGCTCTCCAGCTCCACCACAATCAAGTACCTGAAGTAGAAGGGGAATTTCCCTTATCTAGACCTGCAACAATATATTCTGTTTGGGCCCAAAAACATGACCCAAATAGGGTGTTGGACTAATCCTAGTTGGCGACCACCCAATGATCTGGTCCTAACAGTCAGTGAATATATATTGTAGACAATAAGAAAAAGGAAGCAGCAAACAAGGAAGTACTCAATAGTAAACAATCCTACATTTCAATTACATTCAATTCCACATATCATGTAAGCCAATAATCAAAAACAGATAACCCTTGGGAAGTGCTCCCAACCTAACCCCTCTGGTCTAACCAAAACAAACACAAGAAACCCTTTGGTAAGTACACACAGTTTAACCCCTTAGGTACGGCTTTAGTACAGACTATTTTAGGAAGTACTCACCATAAATTCCATGATAGCCTCGTATCAGTAACTAATAGGAACTCTGAGGAAGCACTCAATGTCCAAGTCCCAATATGGCCTACATTGAGGAACTATAAACACTCTAAGAGAGCACTTACATCTATCCCCCCTATAGTATCTCAACGTAATAGTAAAACATACACTCTTGAGAAGCCCTCAATGTCCATTCTCCCTACGGTATACTACACCAGGTTTCTCACGGACATCTGTAAGTCAATTGAGTAGAGTGATATATAGCAGCCAAATTATGCCTCAACAACCAATTAGATAAATATTCTACAACATAAATGCATGTCAGGTAAACCACCCACCATACAATACTAGGCATGGAATGCCAATTAGTAGCCTAACAGGAAAAGATAGTCTAAACGGTCAAAAAATACAAACATGGGAAAAAATACATTTTATGGAAAAGTTAATAACATTCATAAACAATTAACCTCTATCTAATCAAAAAAGGCATAGCTGGGTAATAAAAAGGCTAAAACCATAAACATACAATACCCAAAATGAGGGTATTGGGCACTTTTTCACATATAAATTCAAATACTAGGTACGGAAAGGCACAAACCACCTACCTCAGTGTTGGGAGATTGATATACGTGAATCTGATGCCTTGAATCACCCTAAATCACTGTAGATATAATAAAACATTAAAAAACTTCAACTAAGGAAAACTAGAGTGAGAGGTGAAATCTAGAAATGAGGTTCAAGAAGAAGAGAGAACTCACCGATGTGATTCCAACACAACTGATGGAGTTTGATTCAGAGGACGGACAACGATTCTATGGGTCGGAGAAGATTCATCATCGTACAAACACTCTTGGATGAGTCCAACATAGAAGATGTGCCTTCTACCGATTATACGGGCGACATGTCAGTTTAATAAAAAAGAGAAAGTACATGGTGTGTATTTTAAAAGTACATGGTGTGTACTTGCCTTTTCTAGCCTCCGCTTTAGGTAGCCTCCAGGTCACCCCACACGGCCTTGTACTTGACCGCTACCCGGCCAGTACATGATCACTCGAGGCCACAAAGTACATGGTGTGTACATATATTTACATGGAATGTACTTAAAATGTTTTCAGAAACTACCATTTTCACAAAAACACCAGAAAAAACATTCATACCTGAAAAGAAGATCCGAGTTCTTACAAACTTCCCCCCTTAAGGAAATTATTCCCTGAGTTTCCCTAGCAAGGTGGTGTAGAAGAAGAAACCTCGAACAGCTCTAGCCACTATGATCATACATTAGTCTCCCTATCCCAGGTCTCGTCATATACTCGCCTATGCTTCCATAGCACTCCTACCAGAGAATCAGACCGACCATGGAGAACCTTCGAAATTGGATCAACTATCCGGATATGATGCACCTTGAAGGATGTGTCCACCTATAACTCATCCTACTCAGGTTGGAAAACTTGAGACGAGTCTGAGAAGTAATGTCTTAGCTGACAAACATGTAAGACATTGTGCAAAGCCCAATACCTCTGAGGTAACTGCAACTGATCGGCAACCGACCCAACTCTCTCCAAAACCTCAAATGGCCGGGAGTATCTCGGTGAAAGCTTACTATGTCTCCTAATCCTTCTATGTCCTAACCTCAGTGTGACACGTAGGAAAACTTGATCTTCGACCTCAAACTCCAGAGGTCATCTCTGTCGATTAGCATAAGACTTCTGTCATGACTGTGCAACAACCATCTTCTTCTGAATCAACTCTATCTACATTGTGGTCTCATGGACAAGATGAGGTCATAACATAGCTGCATCTCCTACCTCCATCAAACAAAAGTGTTATTGGAATGACCTATAGTACAAAGCCTTATAAGGTACCCTCTAAATAGTTTCTTGAAAACTATTATTATAGGAAAACATCACAAGATGTATGTGCTTCTCCCAAGAACCTCCAAAATCCAGGATGCAAACTCGAAGCATGTCCTCAAGAACTTGAATCGTATGCTCGGACTTTCCATCTATCTAGGGATGGTATGTTGTACTTAAAATAACCTATGTACCCAAAGCCTCATGTAATCCCTACCAGACCCAAGAAGTAAAATGTGCATCCTATTCGGAAACAATAGAGTGTGAAACCCCATGTAGATATAAAATATCTCTGATGTACAACCATCCCAGCTCATATACACTGGTGGTCTCCTTAATCCAAAAGAAGTGAGAAAATGTCGCGAGTCTGTCAATGAAAACTCATACAACATAATTACCTTGAGGCGACCTTGGAAAACTTTTCATGAAGTCCATCACAACATTGTTCCACTTCCACTCAAGAATGGGTAATTACTGCAAAATCCCTGCTGGTCGCTGGTGCTATACTTTCACCTACTGACTGGTGGAAAACCTCATGATGAAACCAGCAACATCTCTCTTCATACCTGGCCATCAATAAAGACAGTTTAAGTCCCAATACATCTTGGTGAAACCAAGATGAACTGCCCAAATTGAGGAATGAATGTCCTGCATCATCTCATCGCGTCTGTCTGTTGACACCCATATGAGCCCATGAAAATGAAAGATCTCATCCTACCCTACTGTCCATCCAGGAATAGGGTCCTCTCCTAACACACTCTCTCATAAGACTAGGCCTTCAGAATCTGATAACTGCCTCATTCGCACTCGATCAATAAGATTAGGTGTAATAGCTACAGAAGATAGAAACGTCTGCCCCAGTCTTTCGTGCACCACAAAATGCATCTCAGCGAATAGAACCATGAGAATCCACTCACTACTGGCCTCTTGAACTGCCTGTATCAGATTCCTCTAGCTCAGCGCATCAGCCACTGTGTTTCCATTCCCAGGTGTATAGGCAACCTCAATGTCGAATGACCGAAGGTACTCAACCCACCTTCGTTGTCTCAAATTTAGGTCATGCTAAGTGAAGATATACTTGATACTTTTTTGGTTGGTGAAAACCACAAAATGCTTTCCTAGAAGATAATATCTCTAACAGTGTAAAGCTTGAACAATTGTAGAAAGCTTGAGGTCATGGGTCGAGTAATTCCTCTCATGTGGCCTCAACTGTCGAGACCCATACACAACGTCTCCTTCTCCCTACATAAGCATAGCTCCTATCCCAATACCAGATGCATCATAGTACACAATATAGCTTTTTCCCGGCTCTGGAAAGACAAGTATCAGTGCTGAAGTCAACCTCCCATTCAGCTCTTGAAAGGATGACTCCCAAGAATCTAACCAAAATTACTTCACACCCTTCTTATTCAGACCCATGAGTGGTGCTTCTAAGCATGAAAAGTCATATATGAAACGTCAATAGTAACTAGCCCACCTGAGAAAACTCTGTAACTCAAATACATTCTTCGGCTGCTCCAAGGAAACTACAACTCTCTATTTCTCTGGGACTACTGATACTCCTATCTCTACGATAACATGACCCAAGAATTGAATCCCGTCCATCCAAAAGTGGCATTTTGAGAGCATAGCATATAACATATTCTCTATCAGTGTACTCAAAATTATCTCAAGATGGGTAGCATGTTCGTGTTGAGTGTGAGAGTTAACCAATATATCATCCATGAAGAAATCCAAGTATGAATGGAACACTTGGTTCATCAGTGCCTTGAAGACTGCAGGCACATTCTTGAGACCGAACGACATAACCACAAACTCGTATAGACCATACTTTCTTCAGAAGGCTATAAGAAGTACATCTGTTGGTCTGACATGCAACTGATAATAACCTGATCTCTAGTCAATCTTCAAGAACACCCATGCTCCTTAAAGATGATCAATGAGATCATCAAACCTCGACAAGTTATATCGATTCATGACCTTCATTAGGTTCAACTTCAAATAATCCACACCAATTTAGAGGGTATCATCCGCCTTCTTCGCAAAAAATACATGAGAACCCCAATGAGAAGTTCTGGGTTGGATGATAAACTTTCCTACAACTCCTCCAACTGCTTCTTGAGTTCCAATAAATTTGGTGTATCCATACTATAAGGAGGAATAGAAACCGGTTCCACTACTGGAACTTGCGCAATAGATAACTCCACCTCTCGCTTTGGAGGAAAACCTAAAAAGTCCTCTAGAAAGAAATATTAGAAATGATACACCACTATATGAAATTACTTCTATGAAGTCCCCTGTTCATCTTGATATTGACTAGAAATCTAGGATGTAACTCCTCCCAACCCATGATGCTTGTGTCCCACTCTGCTCTCTTGGACATCCCATTCTCCCTTGTGAAGAAATGATCTTCCCTCTGGTGATGTGAAACTCACCCTATAGTGATAGAAATTGACAACAACCTGGCAGGGAACTAACCAGCCCATTACTAGAATGACATCATAGCCTATCATCTCCAGGACATAGAGATCCTGTAAGAAGTGACACCAACCAACCTTAAGAGGGCACTCCTTGAACTGTCATAAACTAGCTGTTCTCGTCCTCAATTGAGTGTCTAGTGTCATGATATTAGTATAAGAAATGATACAGAGTCCAAGGATATCCACAATAGAAATAGATATAAAGCTATGGAAATCCCCTGTATTGAAAAGAGAAGAATCTAAAACTGAGGAAACTAGGATCATACCTTGAAATATAGAGGGTCCAGGATCTTGCTCCTCCTAGGTATGCTCCACTGAAAATGTCTAGCCTGCATCGTGGCCCTGTGACCCTGCCTGAACACTCTGAGCTGATCCCTCATGCTGTTGCTGAAAGCCTGGGGACTGAATAACACAACCACGACCTCCACCTCAACTTGAATGGTCAGAAGAACTCTAGTTCCCTGACGGGTGTGGAAATGATGGTGCTTCACCCGAACAAGGAGCCATAGAAGAACCCATGTCACCAGCTTCTAGTGAGAAGATCTGACAGAAGCGCTGAAGATGACACATCTTGCTGTATGATCGGCACTCCACTGGGTCTCTCGGGAAATGTGGCATCGTATGCCTGCTCTTCCCACACTGGTAGCACACCACCTGGGTAGCAGAAGATGTCTCTCTCCTCCGTGGATCTCCATGCATAGACTCTATGTGGTGCTTCCTGCTATCAGTAGGAGGGATACCAACCAAGGATGTCGAGCCGCCCTGGATCACAAATCCAAAATCCCTTAGATTGCGCTATATGATTAGTGACTAGTTGAATATTGAAGTGATGGAAGTCAACCTGAAGATGTTCACAAGAGATCAGATGCCGTGCCTGAGAAAATCCGAAAACATCGTTTCAAGGAATAACTCATCACCTATGGGAATGGGTGTGAAGCGTTGTATCTCTGTGAAGAGATAATATTAATCTATAATATAAAGAGTACCCTGCTCTAGACTCATGGAATCTTGGGCTCTATTGGCCCTCAAAGTCACCAGATAGAAGTTGTCAGAGAAGGAATGCTGGAACTCATCCCACGCCATTACCTGCTGTCATCCTGCTTGTGAGATCACATCCCACCATCCTTTGGCAGAATCTAAAATCATATAAGTAGAAAGAATCACCCTCCAATCTAGAGGTGTCTCCAAATGCTCAAAGATAGAAATCATGGATTCCCACCATGACTCTACAGCCTGAGGTCCCCCATCTCTTGTTATGGTGGGAGGATGCAGTTGCTGGAAAACCTGAATAAGCTCTGCCATAGATGGGGAATGTTGTTGTTCTATGAAAAAAGACATTATGAATCCAATAAATCCCTATCAGAACTATGTGTCAGCACCTATATCCAGAATGATGGATGTTTCCAAGAATGGCACAACTGAAGGATATACTGGTAGTCCTTAATCAGCCATATATGGTGTCTTGTACCTGCTTAGTAACTGGCTGACAATCGAAGGACTTCTCGGTGGCATGATTCTTCAACGTCAAGCACACACCTTAGACAAATATTAACAAGGACTAAAAAATAGAAGTGTAAGAAGGGAACAAGAGAAAAAAAGCATTCAATATTTCCAAAAAATAAAAACCCATCTTGTAAAACCACTACACGGTGTGTTCCTTTACTCATTCACATGGGCATGTACTTCTTCCAAACAAGGTCATGTAACACCCCATACACACGGCATGTTATCTTAACACATGGTGTGTAATTGAATCCTCTTTCCCTTCCAAGTTCTTATACACAGCTAGGCCACATAGTTTTCCTAGAACAAGACTACACATCATGTTAGTGCTAGACACAACGTGTACTAGACAAACGTCACTTACCCATGTTGTTAGTCAAACGTCCAATTACATGGATAACTCTACACGGCGTATTACAGATGGTCACGACATGTATTGCTTAAGTTTCAACTGACCTTGTTGTTAGTCACATGGGTGAACACACGGCTGACTATACACGACGTGTTTATCCCAGACATGGTGTGTACAAGAAATATTTCACCGACCCATGTTATTTGCTACATTTCCATATACATGGGTTACACTACACGGCGTGTTGAATATTGACACAAAACGTATAACTTATATTTCATCTATATGTGTCATCAGTCACATGGGTAGACACATGGTCTACACAACACTGCCTATAAAACCAGTACACAACATGTTCCCCCAATGATTTCCCAACCCTGTGTCTCTACCCACGCATCCAGTGATGCCGTTAAAGACTAAATGGTGTGTACATACAGTACATGGAGTGTACTCAAGAAAAATAGTTCCTTTCTTAATAGAAGGACACATGTCATGTATTTTTCATTATAAGCCATTTAATTTGGGTTTTTCTGGATAGTAAGCGTCAGAAACTACTCCGAAACCCATAAATCACAGAAATGGAAATTAATGTGCCAAATTATGATCTGTGAGGGCCCATACTCCCCACAAATCAAATCTTAGAATCTTATACATGTTATATATAAACATAAAAGTGCAATGATACACAAAATTCCTATCCATGAGGACCTATAACACCTCAATAACCAAACATTGTCATCCATTCAAACAAAACCTTACACAATACAATACCCTATCAAAATTAGGTATTCTTATCAAGGCATATATCAAAACAACATTCATATCGAACACAACTTCTATCACAACAACAAGAAAATGCTAATTCACCCTAAATGGAATGGAAAGAATGCATGACATGTGATCTCTAGAAAGTGACTATATGATGCATGAGATGGAATCCCAAAATCTAATCAAGTTTCAATAGAAATAGAACCTCAATAATATGATCCATAACTGCACAAAACAAGTGAATCACCCAATGGTGAAATAAAAAATATATAAAGTTGCAAAAACAAAAAAATTGCAATAACGAGGTAAATTGGATTTTCCCTGTACATGGGTTAGCTACTCCCATGAATAGATTATTACCAAGTAATTATTTCCTTCTTCTCTCAGGCTATAAGCTCTAAGCATTATGTAAATAATAAAATAATACCTTTGATACAACTTTATAACATTCTGTTTCTGGAAGCTGCCCAGAGGCGCCCTATACCCGGTTGGTCACATGGCCTGAAGCAGATTTCCCCAAATGCTAGATGCTGCCAACTAGTAGTGAGGTCCTTGGGTGTGATTGTGGGGAAACTAATCTCTCATTAGAAGAGTGACACAATAGACGTAAATAGATAGCAATAACAGAAGAAGTAAAACAAGAAGTAAGTAAACTACAAAATTAATAACAACTAGATCACATATATATAAATTATGCATGATACATATGTCTAGGAAAGCAGCCAAATAGATCACAATGTTGGAATACAATACTAAACCTGATAAAAATATAAAAAAGTAAACAACTCCTCATCATCACAAGCCTTAACTTGGTCTCATGCTCTCTTTCTCCATAACAATCAAATACCTGAAGTAGAAGGGCGCTTTCCCTTATCTAGACCTACAAAAATATAATCTGTTTGGGGCAAAAAACATGACCCAGATTGGGTGTGAGATGAAGGCCAGTAGACAACCTCCCAAATATTCTTTCTTAACAGTCCGTGAATATATATAACAAGCAATAAGCAAAAGGAACCAGTAAACAAGGATGTATTCAATAGTAAACAATCCTAGAATTCAATTACATTCAATTCCACATATCAAGTAAGAATATTATCACAAATAGGTAACCCTCTAGGAAGTACTCACAACTTAACCCCTCCAGTTCAACCAAAAAAAACACAAGTAACCATCTAGGAAGTACACATAGTCTAACACCTCTTGTTCTACTTTAGTACTTACTCTCTGAGAAAGCACTCACCCTCAATTCCTCCTAGCCTCTTGTCGGTAACTGATAGGCACTCTGAAGAATCAGTAAACATCCAATTCCCCCTATGACCCACATCGAGGAACTATAGACACTCTGAGGGAGAACTTACATCCACCCCCCCTATGGTCTCGAAATATAACAGTAAAACAGACACTCTGGAGAATCCCTCAACGTCCATTCACCTTACGGTCTACTACACCAGGTTCTCATGGCCCTGTGTAAGTCAATCAAGACAAACGATATATAACAGCCAAATTAAACCTCAATAACTACTTGGTTAAATTGTCTACATCATATCAACATGTCTGATAAAACACCCATCCTACAATACAAGTAATGGAAAGAAAAGCAGTAGCCTAACATGCAAAGCTAGTCCAAACGGTCAAAACAAGAAAACATGGAAAAAACATCCATAGAATGGAAACGTTAACCCCATTCACAATCAATTATCCTCTATCAAATCAAACCAGGCATAACAGGGAAATGAAAGGGCTAAAACCATAAACACGCAATACCCTGAACATGGGTATTGGGAACTTTTTAACTTCTAACTCAAAGAATAGCTACGGAAAGGCACAAACAACCTACATCGACATTGGGAGATCGATATAAGTGAATATCAGGCCTTGAATTACCCTAGAACGCCATAGATCTAAAAAAATGTTCAACTGATGATAAATCAAGAGGGATATGAAATCAAGAGAGGAAGTTCAAGAAGAATAGTGAAATCACTAATGCGATTCCAACGAAACTGTAGGAGTTCAATTAGAAGTAAGGACAATGAGTCGGTGGCTCAGAGAAGATTTTTCTCCATACGGATACTCTAGGACGAGTCTGGACTAGAAGATGTGTATTCTGTCTATTAGATGCGACCCCGTTCCATTTAATGAAAAAAAGTACACAATGTGTATTTTAAAAGTACATGGTGAGTACTTTCCTTTTCTGGCCTCCGCTTTAGGCAGCCTCCAGGTAACCCCACATGACAATGTAATTGTCCATTTCTCAGCTAGTACACAGTCACCCACGACAACAGAGATCACGGCCTGTACATATAAGTACACGACGTGTACTTAATAAATTCCCACAAACTCATCTTTTCTAGAAACCACTATAAAAAAAGATTCACACCTAATCAAAAGATCCAGGTTCTTACATGGTTATTCTTCTAGTGACCCTTTCTAATACAGCTAAAATGGAAAAATACTTATCCCGAGTTTACCCCTTGATCTTCATTCTCTACAGTAAAAAATTCAAGGAATCCTTAGATACAGATATTTTCTTAGAATCTTTATTTTTTTCGTTCCTTTTATTCACAATATAGAGTGACGGGTTATTGAATTTAGATTCGTATCAATAAATAAAATCATAGTTAGATGATATGAGAGACACATTTCAATTTTTATTTTATTAAAATTAAAAAGAATATTGAGAACCTCTAAGGGAGTGGATAATGTTTGATATTGGATCACAATTCAGTAGAAATCTTGATCTCTTTAATTTATAGATGCTAAATATAGACAATCAATTTTATCATTTGTGGTCAATATGAATCATTCCCTCCACATTATCATGTAGATGGTTCCTTATATTTCACATAATTATTCTATCATTATCCATTAAAATAATGATAAATAATTTTCTTGATCATGATATATACATCATTGTAATCATGAGACATATAATTTTCATCATACATATATTATAAAATAAAAAATTTGAATATCTATCTATAAGTAGAAAATTGAGTTGTAACCATTGGTATACAATTTACTATTATAAATATCATTGATATTTCATCCTACATAGAACATGGTATTCGATATACCTATAGCTAGGATTTTGAAGACTGTGGTTATAACCGTATCTAAGTGGGTGACCTATAATCAATGGGATCAAGATTGTGGCCATATGACCATTTCAATATATGATTATTGCTGATTTTTTTATCTCTCCTTTCCTAGGTATAATCTATCATATACTACACATAAATTAAAATCCATATATATATATATATATTTGAGAATATTTAATTATTATTATTAAATAAATGTTAATATTTATCCAGATGTGAAGATATATATCCATGGTCATAAATGACATTGTATAATTTTTGGTAATTCAGGGGATGTATCCAGGGTCCGGATTCCCCAATAGATCCAAAATATTATACCACAACCATATAGACATTTTCCTTCTTTCATGTCATTATATGCCTTTTATATCTATGTGCTCTATACACCTATGAATAAAAACCCATAACATGTAACCCAATATCCTTATTCCTGGGAACACAAAGCTACTAGTGTTTTATATCCATGATCTCAAGACACTCATGTCAATACTCCCAACCATATCACCATATTTTCATAGAAATGATCTAATTGTGAATATATTGTTTTTTCTATACCCTTTTAATCTAAAATATTACTCCCAATTTAATGAATTTAATTGTATTTTTATGAGAAATAATTTCCACGGGATACAAGTAACCTATATCCATGTAAATTTTATTCCCTTGGCTTAGACGAACAATATCCATGTACAATAACAATTGTGGATATAATTTAATATATATATATATATATATATATATATATATATTCTAGTAGTGGTTGGAATATCCATACGTTTTTTAAAAACATTGAGCTCTTTTTAACAAGATAGAATTGGAATGGGGATCATAAATTAGGGATTATAGTACAAAAATAATCCACTCTTGGAAAAAAAACAAAAAAATCCCTTTTACCACTCTTTGAGTTTAGTGCTATTCTTCTGGGTTTCCTTCTCCATTATAGATATCTGGCGTATTAATGTAAACAATGTTCCCTTTTTTCTATAAAAAATAAAATCAATCATTATGTACATTATCTAGATCTAAAAAATAATTGAGTAAAAATAAATTTAATTATCTTATAAGTCTCAAAATATATTACTATGCCCCAATATTCGTCACAATTACTCTCAAAATTTCATATATTGGAGAAATTATAGTGGAAGTGAACTATAATATCCCTATTATAATCCATACTTTTTCTTGATAAGTTATATGAGTGTTTTTATGTACATGGTCATGGCTTGTGCTAAATAAAAAATTCACGATCCATTGAAAAGACTTCTCAATCTCCACTTCATTATCCATATTTCCTATATAAATGCCTCTTTGTTTCACCGAGTCTATATTTTGATGTCAACCCTTAATTATAAAATTGATAACATAGAAAAAACAACAGTGAGAACTCCTTGATAATTTTAACACACCCTGACCATGTATATGAAAAATAATGAACTATAGTTACATTGATAATATTATAAATGGATTAATTTTACTTAATCATTATACCATGGATGTTTTAATTATATATAATTTTAGTTACTATATCCTCTACACATCTTGTGAGTATTGTATAAATTTTACATAATTAATTAAAATTGTTTTAATAATATAATTATTTCATTACCCATTTATTTTAATCTTATCAATGATGTATTAAAATACTATATAAATTATGTGATCTATTTAATCATTTATATAAACACTAATTTATATAAACAAATAAAAAATCATGAATTAGATAAAACAAAATAAATAAGGTAACCTTATTCTAACCCCAAAAATCTATATATTTTATTGATAAAAGAAGGGGAAATGGACTAAAAAGAGACAATTAAGGGGGTCTAAAATAGTGGAACCTAAGAACATCACCGTGAACAATGATTTTACCCTCTAAGGGAAAGGATCCAATACTAGATAAAGTAATGATTACTTCTTTCTGAGACACTTTATAACTATGATAATCCATAAAAACGTTCCCCTCTCTCTAGGTATGAAGAATGTATGTATGAATGTTCATAAGAAACATGAATTTCCTAATGTAATATTCAATAAACCAAGGAATAGATCCATTACCCATGGGATCATTACAGATTATAATTCCTCCTATGAACCTTTGATAAAAAAACTCCTTGAGATTCAGTTGGATTGAGATTCCCCATTCCACCATCAACCTTTGTAGATTATTGGAAGGTTCCTCCAAGATTCATTTTTAAAATCTACACCTCCCATCGATGATCGATCCATTTCAAGTTGTATAATCGCTTGCATCTAAGGGGAACCAAGTGCATGAGATAGAAAATGGAAACCACATATATAAAGGTCTTACATAGAAAAGGTAGTACACCTGTAGTGAAACCCAACATATTTAATTTAGTAAAACATTATATTGTATAAAACCAATTAAATAATAATAAAATAAATATAATCCCAACTCATACACTACTTGGTACAGATCATGATAAGTCAAATATATGATACTTCATCACATTTATAGATGATATAAATAATCTAAGATCAATATACTAATTATGACATATTCATATTGAATTAAAAATTAATGGCATTATTAATTAATTAATTAATTAGCATAATTATGAATCAAATTAGTAATGGAAATAATAGAGATTGTCATCCTCTATAATTTTCAATAATTTTTTTTAATTTTATTTTTTAAAAATAATTGAGATCATGAAAATAATTACAAGGAATATGATGTGTATCTACCCAAGCTACACATAATTTGGGATGGTCCTTGATGTGTACTACGTATTCACATAACATGAAGAATACAATAAGGGTTGTGTAAATACATGGGGTGTAATTCATCATGTTAGTATGAGTAGTCAACTTGGTCCATATTGACACATGACTTGAATTAATAAACACGAAATGTTCAACATTAAATGATCATGTAACATACATAACTTATAAGTTAAAAAAACATATATTTATATAATTTTCATGGAAATTAATTATGAAATAAATATTCTATAAAACTCTAAAAAACATAATTCAAAATAGCTACATGATGTATTACTTTTGTTTAATGGCCTAATTATTTTTATTCTATGTAATTTATTTATGTGGTTTCTAACCTAGAGATACATGTGCTCCTCATAAACGGGAATAAATTACATGACATATACCAAGACGACATGATATGAAATTAATTATATCTATCCCATATTATATAACTGTCTACTCAATGTGTAATCTATGAGGGATAATATCATTTTACATGGTGTGTATTCTAGATACATGTCATGTGAATTTTGATGAAATTTATTTATCATCTAATAGTCAACACATGATGTGGAAATAGTTTCACCACATGTTTATAAATTATAAAACATGTATTCTGACCATATTAGCACCACATCGTATTGGGATTACATGATGTTTAAGGTACATTAATGCAATGTAACCCTGTAATCCATCTGCCAACTTAGCACCGAATCCATGTTATACTTACACACCACATAATGAAATTCCAATTTATGATTACGTTAGAAAAAACATGTATTCATCTAGTTGAACAAGATTACATGGTGTATATTTCAATAACATTCCCTATAATATTTTCATCCATTTAATATATCATCCTCTTCTAGATGAAAAATTAATTAATTTGTTATATATTTTTGTCCCATTTATGGTGAAATTATAGCATATGAAGTCATATCAAAATTTAATGGAATAATAATTGAAACTAATTTGATTATCTAATTAAATAATCATAATATTGATCATAAACAATATTATACCTGAGTGATCTGGAAAAGTAATTTTTAAAATAATAAGTGATGATCTATCAAATTATATTTCTATGTAATTTAATAACAAGATTTACCGTAGCCTGAAGATTCATTATTTGAGGAAGACACTGACTATTCAAAAATCATGTTGTAGTTACACAATCGTTGTACTATGTGGTTTCATAACATAATCCATCATTTGGTTATACACACATTCTTCATTATCTCTTAATGATTAAAATTTACTTTTGGGTGCCACCATGAATGATTTACCCATATTTCACTATTCATGTTGATCACAACCCAATCCCTAGGGATTGATAACTTTCCTCTCTTATTATCTTGATATAGAGAGAGATAAAGGAGTGGGATATATTAACTCTTTATTTGGACGAACCATTCATATTTTCTTATAATATGGAATATATATGCGGATTGGATTCATTATTCATAACATAAATAATTTATAACATGCTATAAAATGATATAGTTTGGTATAAAAATTGCTAGGGTTTTTTACTAATAATTTCAAGAAAGATATTAATCAAAAAATAAACATAATATATTCACCATATCAATATAAATAATTTTATTATATAACAACATGTAATGACTTGATTAAATAAATATAATTTTAGGAAGTAAATAATTAATTATTGAAATTAAATATAGTTTAGATTATATCATTTCACTAGTCAGGCAATTTAGTAATACCATGGACCTTATATAGAATTTTATAAACCAGAATAATAATAATATTCTTTTGATAAAGAAATAATTATTTTCCAAGATGTTTTAAATATATATTAATTTATTTATTTTTATTAAGAAATTAATATTTAAAAAATTATTATTATAATCATTTCCTTGGTAATAATACAATAGATAAATTTATATCATATTATATGGTCTAATGAGTAAAAATTTATAAAAATATTCAACTAAAATTAGTGATTGAATAATTTAAATCATAATGAATTTTATAAAAATAATTAATCTATATTAATAATAATATCTTTTACTACAGCTAAATATAAATAAAATTTAATTGAGATCAATGGATATACTAAATGTGTGATGCTATATTCCTCTTTATCAATGCCATTAGGTGGTTTTTCCTAAATTCAAATTTTAGTATCTTGAAAAATTATATGTCACCAATTAAAAAATAAGTTAATGATGAAATTAATACAACTACATAAGATGATCACTGGGAAATGTATTCCCATAGTCTCGATATCTCTAATCAAGTAGGTTTCATACTTATTTTATGAAACTTTGTGTTCAAAATATCTTTCTTTAGATTCCTAAAATAAATAGTTATGTCACTATGTCTATGGAAATTTACTTCCAAAGTTTCATTATAATCAAATTTCAACAAAAATCATATTCTTAAAATAGTTTGTAAAAAATCCAATGTTGACTAATTCATTAATAAAATATCAATCATGATACAACCAATATATCCTACCATTCCCCGATTATATATTGACAAAATATTCACCATTAAATCAAAGTACATGACTTGTGATATAGATTAATAATAATATCAAGGCTATGTATCATTAATCACATTCAAATGAAAGAGTATCCAATGACATATAAACTTTTTGAATTCTTATTAGCATATATATCGTAATTATTTTTTGTATTATATATTACTATGTAATAACATCATTCGATGAATCCTCATCTAAATTAGAGAATTTAGAAACTAATAATCAACCATACTTTGTGTCCCTCAATAAAATTTCATCTTGACTGCAAGACATATATTTAAAAATATTATCATAATAGTTTAATTTTTCCATCTTACAATAGAACAACTATTACCTATTCAATACGATAGATACATTACAACAATATTCCAATAATGTTAAATTGATAAATTTTCAATGTATGATAAGAAATTTTTTAAGGATTCAATAATTTAATATAATGGTAATTTAATGAAGGATATTGTTGATCGTGGAAAGAATCTATGCTAACTACAACCATGACCATAAATACCATTTCATTAGTCCATGGAAAATATCTAATTAATCAAATGGGGGAGCCTTCATTGAATCCTACCACAACAAATAATTTCTTAGTATGAAAACTAATTATATGATTTATTGAGAATAGATGTAAATAAAGTCCAAGAAATCACACAATAATGAAGAAACATCAAAGGAAATACTATAACGGTTTAAAAAATGAAACAATTAAATAAAAACCCCAATGGTATAAGGAAAATTAAATTTTATATTTTTCAAACATACGATATAATTCATGGTGGGATTCTAATGTCATTGTATTCATATAAATATATGATTACTATAATTAATAATTAATTCATTTCACAATTTTCCCATGATATATTGTTATAGTAGCACCCAAATTGTTCTTATGGTCACATCCTTAATCATATTTTCTTGGGATAAATTCCTCTTGAGTATATATTTGAGGATGAACCCCTACTCACTAAAAGACTCTAAAATCCCAATCCTTCTATGAATGTGTATTTTTCCCTCTTACAAATAATAGAAATGATGAATCTATCTCAATTGTCCTTTTACTTGCTACCTTCATCTAGTTGTATCATCTAATAACCACATACTATATAACTTATTATCATCATGAATTGAAACAAAATTTCCTATGGTAGAATTTCACTACATAGTCATCAAGTCATTAGGGAAGTGGATACTCTCAGTTCATTGGATCTAATTTCGTTAATGAGAAATGGTTACCACAAATGGAACCCAATAATGTTTTATGAACATATCATGAATTATAGATTATTATGAGATCTTATATGATTTGATAACATTTAGTTTATTTATCGAACCCTTATTATGTTATCGGGACAAATAAGGGTGATATCTTTTATTTTTATGTTTTGTACAGTTAGTTCTAGTGGCCAGTTTAGGACCTCTTTGAGTCGGGTTTATGGTGATACTCTCTTTTTCATTGCCTGATCTTAGGAGTTTCCATTGGGGTGGTTGAAGATAATAATATATGATATGTTTCACATATATAATACCTTTATATATATATATCAAAAAATATTTTTTTTGAGTTGGGGTATAGCCGTGTGGTAAAGGAACCTCATAAACTTGAATCAATTCCATGATCTAATCCAAGAGGAACCCAAATATGTTGGTTGTTGTAATTTTAGTGAGGTAGTCATTAGGATGGATTTCAGGGATGGCGGATGCTGTGGTACTAAAGGTGGATAGTACATTGATGAATGGAACTATGGGTAAAGTGTGAGGTAGAGTTTCCGGTGATTAGCGGATGGGGATGGTGCGATGGGAGTCTCAGTCGGTAGGAGGGTCAGTCTACACGGTGTTGGGTGATGGGATGTTGCAATAGGTTGAATTTGAAATGGCTTATAGATTGTTGGTTAGAACATTGAGGCTACCTTTTAGCTGCATCATTGGAGAGGTAGTGATGAATCAGTGGGGTTATAGATAACTGGCACCTCACGACTATGCAATGGGGGGTCTCGGTCAGCAAACATGGAGATGATAGTGATAGGTTATGGTAACAGTAAAATCTATTCAATGGACTAAAGGAGGAAGGAATAAATAGACCTTTGGTCCAGTTAGTTGGACATCGGGTCATATGAGCATACTCTATACCATCCAATATTTTTTTTAAAAAGACAATATGTTTGATAGCGTACATGATACACCACATTGTACTTCAAAGAACAAATAAATATTATTATCTAATAACCTAACAGTTGAAATAGTTGGAATGAATAGTATTAACTAAATTTTGAAAAAGTGATTTAAAAAGTCTTATAATTTTTCTTTGGTGCACAACAAATTATAAATGAATGTAAAACCATTTAAAAAAAATAAATTGTTTTTTGAAAATCTATTTAAATGAAAATAAGTGAGTTTATAATGTAATAAAAATAGTCTGGTTTGGTTTTATTAATGGAATATATATGTAACAAATTCAACTTAATGTTTTAGATTCATATTTTATGTTTTCTAGACATGAAATAATAATAAATTCAATTTTTCGGTCAAAAGAAGTATTTTTCAAAATAATGCAGTTTTGTTGCCTTTTGATGGAGAACACATTTTAAATATAGTCTTGTCTAATTTATATGTTCTATTTTAAAAAAATAAACATCTTATATGGAATCTATACAAAAAATTAACATTGGATAAACTTTTTTTTGTCTGATAATATTCATTTTTAATGAATACTAACAAATAATACATTTTAATACATAAAATTTTTTTCCTCTATTTTATTTATATAGTATTATTGTCGATTTAATTGGTTTTAGAGTATAATAGATCTATTTTTTTTACATAATCCAATATAGGTCATTTTAATTGATTTCAAATTTAAATTAGGTAAAAAACAAATAAAACTTTTGAATGTTTCACTTTCAGAACCTAGTTGTTTATTTTGTCTAAGAAATTAATTTTAAATATAAATTTCCCAATTATGTGAATTTTATTAGGTAAAATTGATTCCATATTTGGAATCATATGGTTCATATTGTGTTTTGAGGGCAATTTCATTTTTATGTATAAATATATTTACCATATTAAAAAAATTATTTACCATTTTATAGGCAAAATTATAACAAGGGTAAAAGTTAAAATGTGAAATAATAACATACAAAGAAACAAAAACATGAAAAGGTTAGTTGAGGTTTATCTCAACCCTAACAAAAAAATCATTAAATTAATGTATAATTTGTTTGAAATTAATTCCACCATAGTGTGGTTAGATTTTAATATAAAATAATCAATAAATTAATCACTTGAACACAACTCTCCTCATGTATAAATATGATTCCCATGTCATGACTTGACTGAATACATTACTTGTGCTGCAACCACCCCAATCCTGCATCCATAGGACAGAGGTTATCGATAAGAACCGATGGCACAAATAAATCTGGGAAGCCTTCCCTTATGAACCTGTACACACATAGGCACAACTAACTCTAAGAAAATGTGTAGAGGGAATGTAGAAAAAGATGAAACTACTATAAAGTAATGTAAACATGCATGAACCTCTAGATAGTAAAAAGGTATGGTAGAAAATTCTAAAATGTAATGTGAAAAAAATACACACCCAAACAAGAAATCGGTCCCAACCTAAATTCAATTGGAGAATATTATCTACCAAGAGATCCCAGCTTATGTATCCCATCAATGACCACCTTACATGGTCCATGCATCCCATAACCCTATTATCATCAACAGTCATGATTGGCCTACCTACATCCTCCAAAAGACACAACATGTGTTGTAAAAATCCCATTCATGTGTGAGTATATACATACCTTGTATAATTACCTAGAAATGAGATGGTGGATCAGTAAGTGATACAACTAGATTAAAGTAATAAATTGAACAAGGTACAATAACAAGAATAGAAAGAGTATAGCTCAACCCAATAAGAGTGTGAAAGTATACTCATCCAAACACAAAGAGATAGAAATGGTGTGAAGATGAAATTATTATGGAGTATTAACTACCTATAGTATCATAGTATACTCATCTAACTATGATGAGAAAGACAAAAAGAATCACCTAGAATACCTAGAACATCTTCTCCTC
This sequence comes from Viscum album, assembly GCA_963277665.1. Taxonomy (NCBI): domain Eukaryota; kingdom Viridiplantae; phylum Streptophyta; class Magnoliopsida; order Santalales; family Viscaceae; genus Viscum; species Viscum album. Next base: position 1,021,543,443 of record OY728132.1, on the reverse strand, counting down.
TCCTAGAAGAAGAAGAACAAAAACCCAAGTAATGGGAACTGGGAAAAGAATATATATGATGATTACAAAACTGAAAATATAGATTAAGGGGATTTCCATATCAAAACTCTTCTAAATAAAGTGAGTATCCATCATTTCCATGTAAATACATCTTCATTGCTCAGCACCTCATCACATCTTCCCCTGAGGCCCAAGTCTTTGGGACTCAAATCACCACACCTCGACACTATCTTCTTTGTCTAACACTAACTCCCCCGCATGGTTTTAGGTTGAGTCGCAAGGACACATCTTGGTGGGGATGCACACCTCTTTCTTGTGAGCCCTTATGTAAGTTGAACCATGCCCTTACACTATTCAGGAAAATTCTAGGTTTAGCTCTGAATCATTGGGGACTATGATACCCAGCCTTGCTAAAGGGCCATCCTGGTATCTACTCATCGGGGACTATACTAACCAGCCCTGCTAAAGTGTCAGCCCATTATCATTTCATCAGGGACTAGACTACCAATCAGTACTGAGAGGTCAGCCCAGTATCTCCTCAGGTATAGTTCTACCCCCTCCCCCATCTTAAGGGTTTTCCCAGTATCTCCTATGGGACTCCACTACTGAGTCCAACTGAAGGGCCATCCATGAATGCTCTGGTAAGCATGTATGATCACTGCCATCACCAGGTTTCATCTCGAAATTTTCCAACCTAGAACATCCACATAATATATCAAATTACTCTTCATAGGGAACCGCTAAATTCTATATGGGGAAACACTCCTAATATATAGCTCACAGGCCACAATACGAGTTCAAACGAAGGAGATACAAAGGATTGAAGTGTTCTCAAATGATAAAAAAATTACAAGATGTATGAGGGGTCCCACACAATGTGTTTCTTCTCTATGTTTTATAGTTATGTCTTTAGTCAGACACGGGTCCCATACCCTATAGAAACCATACCGTGAAGGTAGACTATATGGCGTTTCCCACCTATCCAGGGACCAGGCCTTGTTTACTAGTTGTGTATGTGTACTCAGAATACATGTTTGTGTACTTTAGTATCTGGCAAGCTATTCCACTTCAGAGGATTCCAGTGTGGCCAAGCCATGCAGTTGTCACATATGGTGTTCCTGTCTGTTTGTTCCTTCAAATGTCTTTTCTCATAGAATGGTAGTACATGTTGTGTCAAAGATAGGAAACACTGTTTCATCCTTATCTTTTCCCAAGCCCTAGATTTGCTACTGAGAGAGGATACACACCGTGTGTTCTTCACAAAACATGACCTGTAGTCATGAATTTCCCCAAAATCTCAAATATATCTCAAGTCATTACTGATTAATAAAATATAATCCATCTATGGTCAACATATCCTTATTTCACTTCGAAATCACTAAATATGGCTGAAGGACGTGGTATTGCTTCCCTATTCATCATGATTCGACCTAATTTGGAAATAAGGGTTTGGCTAGATCATATGAGCAGCTTCACAGCATCAATTGTCATTATATCATTATGGAACCTTTAGAATGTTCGTCCTCATGATGTGTCATTTCTATATTTGTTCCTCTCTTGAAATTCTGCCACTTTTTTGGAAAATCTGCCTCATTCCAGGTGTCTTATTGAGCTCTGGGTGCATGAAAATCAAGGAATTAGGATCCATAGGGATTCCAAAACGATAAATGTGATTTAAAGAGTGGTAAATTCACCAAAAAAATTTTTTAATCATTACCATCAAAGTTTTCTTGGACAATGACTGAGAATAGGGCACTGGGATTAGAACATGTGATAACAAAATGAACCCAATACATATGATCAAGTAGTGTTTGAAATAAGGGGGTGTAGGTGGAACAAAAAAAATGAAAACATGCTCAATATTTAATATAGGGTGTTTAAATGATGAAGATGAGTCCTTCCTGGATTGGATTGCTCTTATTTGATGTAGAACATGTCGGTCGATGAAGGACGAGGATCTGCTGCACTTTTGATCTATCCTAGTCTTGGGATTCATCGTCATTATTTATTCGTCAATGGGAAGGAGAAGAGAAGAGCAGTGGTTTTCATCATTGGAAAAATAGGATTTTGAGGGATTTCATATAAAATGATAATTTATAAACCACAACTATGATTAAGGATTTTTAATTAATAATTCAAAATAATTAATTAAATCACATAAAATCCTCCACCAATGATAAATTGGTTCAAAAATCAGGCATCAACTCATTTTACGCAGTTCTTGGGGAAAACAAAGCATTTCAGATCCATCCATGGTCCCACATACATGCTTTGATCAACCAATTTAGAGTTATCATGATTTATTTAGTTAACCATGCACACGTAATATAATATATAATTTTTTTATAAAATTAATTTTGGCCACAATGGGCCTCGAAATCGCACGCCGTCTCAGGACATGGATATTGGAAAATATTTATAAATATTTAAAAGTCATATTAGACAAAAAATTTGATCTCTATATCATTACCTCCATCATTATTTTTTATCCCCAAAATGCATAACTTGGAATGAAACATAGGATACTGAGACTACATTTGGATTTCCATCTCCTAGGAACTCTCCTACATGTTTCCGTACATGCATAACACATGAAAAAATGGGATCACTCATCCTCATAGGGTATGGTCAAGTCAGTCATCTATCTCTATCAGGTGTTCTAGAAAGGTGGCTCCATCCACAATGTCCATATAACCTCATTCAATAATGTGTGATGGGTCATGAAAATATCTACTTAGCTATGACTTGTGAAAAAAGTCATTCACCTTATCAAGCTTATGGGGGTTTGGTGAGGCGTTAGGCAACCTCACCGATCCTATACATGATTTTGAACATCCTGATGAACCATTGGGATAACTATCTCCCCCAACCAAACATCCAATTCAACGTCGGGTAATGACTTTCAAGAATACGTTGCCTCCTTGCTTGAACTCCAAGGGTAAACGATAGTGAATTGAATAGTACTTCTATCTACTTTAGGTTGTCTTCATCCATTCCCAGATGAAATGCACTTTCTCTATCATAACTTTCACCATCTTTGGGACCACAAGAGATGATTCTCTAGCCTCTGTCTACCATAAGGGTAACCTGAAGGGTCCCCCATATATGGCCTCAAAAAGATCGATGTAGATAGTAGAGTGGTAGTTGTTGTACAAAAAAACAAACAAAGGTATGTGATACTCACAACATCTTCTGAAAACCCGCACACACAGTCTTTTCATATCCTCTAGCACATGGATAGAGCACTCAGTCTCCCCATTGGTCTTGGGGTGGATGACTGTACTCATCCATAGTGCAGTCCCGAAAGGATCCTATAGGCCTCTCCATAATTATGACATAAGTTACATGTCACAATCAGAGACAATCATTGAAGTTACCCCATGAAGACGGACGAACTCTCATATATACAGCTACCTTAAACTCTCCACCGAACTCTACTCCCTGATATCAAGGAAGTGCGCCAACAATGTGTGTCAGTCTACTATCACCTAGATGGTGTCATTACTCTTCTCAAGGTGTGTGAGCCCTTTGATTATGTTTATAGATATGTCATCGCACTTACATTCTGATATATCAAGAGGTTGCAACAAAGCTACCTGTATCTGGTGCTCAACCTTCACTTTCTGATAGGTAAGGCATCATGATATGAACTCAGCTACAGTCTATCTCATTTCGGGATACCAATACTACCACTGATGATTCCTATACATCTTCCTCACCACAGGATGTACAACTAAGAGAGAAGTATGGAACTACCTCATCACCTCCTCCCACAGTGCAACTGAAAGTACTATTCTCCTCTGGAAAATGATCTCGTGATTCCCCCCTTCATAATAACCATTAGGTGTTTCACCTCTGGATATATTATCATGAAAAACCTCATAGTTGATGTCTCATGGCTAAGAGTCCTTCACACACTCATGGAGAATAGGAGTCAGCACCATCGCCTGAAGGATAAATAAAACCTCATGATCCACCTTGGTCAACTTCATGGAAGATAGCTGCTCTAATTATTTATGCACAAGGAGAGACCAAGACTTCCTTCTAAGGGAATATGCATAGACATTTCACTTCATTGGAGTATATAATTTCTTGAATTATTAGTCCTTCAAGAACTCCCACAAGAATCGTTGTGTCATGTTCACGTCTCTCTAAGTGAACACATATGTGAGGCATTGGTAGTGTGAGTAAACCACAAATTGATCTCCCATAAGGCAGTGCCTCCACATCCTCAAAGAGATGACTACAAAATATAGCATTAGATCATAAGCCACATAGTTATTCTCATGCGGTCTTAACTGCCTCAAATCATATGAAATAATCGCCTGTTGTTGCATCAGCATGCAACTGAGCCCATCTCTTGAGGTGGGACAATATACTATGAACACAAATCCTTCCTCTTAGAGTCTCAAAACTGGAGCACTCATCAGCCTCTTCCTCAACTCCTCTAAGTCCTTCTTGAAATTCTCTGACTAGGTAAATGTCTATCCCTTCAATGTAAGAGCGGTCAAATGGATTTGATCCTATAGAATTCTTCCACAAATCTCTGTATCACCCCGACAATCCAAGGAATATCTATACCTCAGACATGTTCATGTATGGATCCCATTAATGAACTACTTTGACCTTTTTTGGGTCTATGTTTAAACCGTAATCATAAATTATGTTCCATTGATAGTGAACCTTCTGTTTTTAGAACTAGAATTTTGATAGATTTTCAAAAATATGGTGCTCTGAAAGTAAATGAAGGACCATTCAAAAGTTCTCTTCATTCTCCTCCTCTACATCAAAGTAGATGAGGTTGTCTTCAATGAAGATAATGATGAACTAGTCCACATGTGGATGGAAGATCTAGTTCATCAAATCCATGAATATGGTAGAGGAATTTGTCATGACGAAGGGAATTACTAGGAAGTTGTAGTGAACATAGCGATATTGAATGACCATATTCATAATATATGCCTAAGAAACCCGCATCTTGTAGTAGCTAGACCTGAGATCGATCTTAGGGAACCATCTCACACCTCAAAACTAATCGAAGAGGTTTTCAATCCTCAGTAGGGGTTTCTTGTTCTTTATCATGGTTTGATTTAGGTGATGACAATCCATGAAAATTTGTAAACTCATGTACGGATTCATTACAAACAATACTGGTTCCACCCTGGGAGACACACTATGTTTGTTGAAAACTTTCTAATGATGGTCCTATAACTATAAACATACCTCTTGGATATCAGTGGGTTCCATTCAATATGTGGTAGAAGATATTGGTGTAGTCCTTGGTTGAAAATTGATGAAAAACTATAACTCCCACCTCAAGGGTAGTCCCTGGACATCTTTGAGAAGAAATTCATTCTAATCCTCCGCCAATAATATAATACATATGATTTAATATTTTTTTAACAAATTTTCATACTTGCTAGCTGATGAGTGATAGGTTATAACATTTCTCTCACTGCGCCCACTTGTTCCGTGATGAGGTATCTCTCACCAGAAAATGAGAACCTCATCCCATCTGTGTTTCGGCATATGAAAAACTAGTAGTGAAAACCAATCTGGACTCAAACTAGTGAAATCCAATCCATGCATAGGATAATGTCATAAGGTTATATAATAATGACCAATAGGTCCCACACAAACCTATCTCCTCCATGTGGCATCTAGAACTCCAATAGATTAATGATACAGAGAAAGTTTTCCCTGTAGGAACCTCAAGGAATAATAGTTCTAATACTGCCTATACTAGAAGCTCTAACTCCCACATAAAGAGTAGAGAGATAAAATAATAGATTTCCCTTGTGTCTGCTAGTACTGATGCATGAGTAGAGTAAACAAAAATCGTACATTGAATCATCTCATATGCAACTACGTCTTAAACATCCATAGCCTATAGATGTCCACGATCACTGCCATAAGTTACTTAGTCCTAACATTGTATTATTAGTGGTGTTGGTGGCAGAACCTCATACCACCATCCCCCACCTGCATATCACACTAATCCTCTATTAGATCCACCTCCCAATGAACCGCCTTTTCCCTACATAAGAGAAACCTAATCATGGTATTGCTTCACCTATATAGGTATGTATGTTCCTACTTTGGGTTATCAATATTCCTGGTCAAGAAGCCTCGGGCCATGTGACATCACCCATCAAAGGTATAGTATAATCTATCTACAAGTTCACCTAGTGATCTTCACTATCCCAGAACTGGGCAACCACGCTCTGGTGTCTAATCACTGAAGTGTATCATTCTACATGATCTCTTGAGCCTGATTTTTCCTGATGATGACTCACCCTTGTAATGTCTACTTCCATCTCCAAAAACATAGTGTCCCTGTATGAGTAATCTCTCTATCACGAGTTCCTACTCCAGCACCCTCACATTTGTGGGGAAGCACAATGACACTACACCGACCTGTATCTCCCTACAAAGTCCCTACATGAACTTCCCTGTGAAAAAGTATCCATATCTCATCATGTTGAGGGATTAGTGTGTATGGTCAATTAACCTTTCCACATACTCTACCATAGTAATCCCTCCCTACTGTAGCTCTAGAATCACCTAAATCTGGATAGAGTTCTAGAAGGAGGGGTAGTAATCCTCAGGAAAGAGATGTTGAAAGATGTCCCCTATGAGTGTCGCCTCATCAGGAATATGGGTGACCAAACTCCACCTTCTCCCAAATACTATGTGAAAACTACTAGCTTCCAAATCCACCATATGGTCCATCGGGGTTATACCAGTCTAAACACATGGATAACAAACTCCAGCCAATCCTTTGAATCCTAGGATCTTTCTCACTGCAGAACCACAGTGGTCGCTGTCACTGGTACTCGCAAGTGTACTCTTCATGCACACATCCCCAATCTATCCTACTCAGGCCAGTAATTTCTAAATATATGGAGTCACTTATACCTATCCACCAAGAGGATGGGGATCACACTACGGTCCTTGAACTGAGGCTTCATCTCTCATAGGATCATCGTTATGATCCCAAGCTAGCATCCTTACTGGCTGCCATCATGGAGGCATTATGAAGATAGTGGAGGAGTACTTTGGTCATATGATAATATAAATATATCAAAAAAAGAATGGAGAGATAACTCATGAAGGATATTCAAAGGCTTGATCCTATATGATTCCTGTAACATTCTTCACTACAAAAAATGTCTCAAGGTTCTGAGTTGAAAAGTGGGTAATCATGATCCTAGTGAATGGCTACATAATTTTCCCGTACCATCACTAGATTCCTTGAACCAATAACATCTCTGATACCACATTTTCAATACCTATCCAAATCCAAGGCTTGAGCCGCTACTAACCAAATCCCACCTCTATCGGCCAGTGGTAGGTGACAATCACCGAAGGCACAATTAACTCCGGAAGGAATTTTCCTACAAACCTATACACAATCAGACACAACCAACTCGATAAAATTTTGTAGAGGGAATGTAGAAAATTATGGAACTACTGTAAAGTAATGTAAAAAAATACATGAATATCTAGATAGTAAAAAGGTAAGGTCGACAACACAGGAATGTAAAGGGTAAAACACATGCCCAAACTAAAAACTGGTCCCAAACTGGAGACAACAAAAGAAGAGTATCAACCGAGAGAGCCTTTCTCATATATCCCAACTATGAAACAGTATGCGGTCCATATAGCCCATAACATTATGGTACACATTAGTCATGATCTACCTTCCTACTGTATGAAAAATACATGAAAAATATTGTGCAAATCCCATGCAGTGGTGAGTTTATAAATATCAAACAGAAAACCCCAAAAAGTTGAAGGGGTAGTAGTAATTGATACAACTAGAGAAAAGTAGTAAATAAAACATGGTACCATACATATAAAATATAGAGTGATGCTCAACCCAATAAGAGTGTGGACATAGAATCTTCGAAACACAAGGAGAAATAAATGGTGAGAGGATGAACTTCTCATCAAGTATTCACAACCTATAGTATTACATTAGACTCAGCTCTCCAGGAGGAGCTATACACAGAAAGAATGTGGTATAAAACACATATATTTTCCTTTTTGAGAAGAAGAGGTAAAAAATCCCAAGGAGTGGGAACTGAAAAAATAATATATATGCCCAACCAAAGAAGCCCAAACAAGAGAGTAAGGGGATCTTTATTTCACATATCTGCCCAAGAAATTGAGTATCCATCTGTTCAATGTAAATCCATCTGCAATACCCAACACCTCATTGCATCTTTCTTGGATTCCCACGTTAATGTGGCTCAAATCACCTCACCTTGACACTATCCTATTTTTACGAAATGACATGCCCACTATATTTTAGTTCGTGTGAGATGGGCGCATCTCGGTGGGGAATGTACCCCTCTTTCTTATGAGTACTTAGGTAAGTCAAATAACACCTTGCCAATATGATTTCATAGTAGAGGGTCGGCTCTAAATCATCCGGGACTATGCTTCCTAGCCCTACTGAGGGGGTATCCCATTATCTTCTCATTAGGGACTATGCCACCCACCCATGCTAGTGGGTCAGCCAAGTATATGCTCATTAGGGACTATGCTACCCGACCCTACTAAGGGGCGATACCAGTATCTTCATGGGGACTACATTACCCAGCCCAGATAGAGGGTCATCCTTGTATCTCGTTAGGGACTACACTACCCATCCCAATTAAAGGGTCTTCTCATAATTCTCTTGTAATCATCTTTTATTGTTTCCATCATCATGTGTTGTCTCTATTCTTTCCAAACCAAAAAATCTTCACCGTATCTCAAACGCCACTTCAAAGGGAACCAACACATTCTATCCATAGAAAAAGTCACGATAGTTAACTCATGAGACAAAATACATGATCAAATGAATTAGATATTAAGGATTGAATATTTCTCATATGATATCGAAATGTACATGACATGTGAGGGGGCCTACATGGTGTGTGGAAGATCTTTGTTTCCTAGCCATGTCTCTAGTCGGACACGGGTCCCATCCCCTGTGGTAGTGCACATAAGGTAGGTGTAATATATGGAATTTCCCACTGATCTTGGGACTAGGCCATTTATTCTATCCTTGTCCATGTATTCGGACTTAGTGTCTTTGTACTTCGGTGCAAAACATGTTGGTCCACATGGGAGGCTTCCCCTGTGGCTAGTCTGTGTAGCTGGAACATAGTGTTTGCATGGTTGTTCATTCCTTCAAATGGATTTTAACATGGAAGGGGTTGTACATAGCATGACAAGGACAGTACAATTTGTGTCATCATTATCATTTCCCAAACACTAGTTTCGTCCCTAAGGGAGGATACACACCATTTATTCTTCGCTCAACATGCCGTGTAGTTGGGAATTTCTCAAAAATCTCAAAAATCTCTCAAATCATTTCCCATACTTCAAATATTCTCTATCAATTTTCAAAGTCACTGGATTTTACTCCAAAATCACTAGATCAGGCCGAAGGATGCATGATTACTTCATCATTCATCAGGATTCATCCCTGTCCAAAATTGAGGGTTTGGCCAGATCATCCGAGCGTCGTCGCAGCTTCTATTCTCATCATATCGGTATAAAACCTTTGTATTTTCCATCCTATTGATGTGATGTTTATATATTCATTCCTCACTCACTATTACATCACTATTTTGAAAATTTTCCCCATTTTAGGTTCCTGAAAATAGTCGAACTGGGATCCATAAGGATTCCATGGTGAAAAATGTGAAGAAAAGAGAGGTAAAGGAACTAAAACCCAATGTTTTCATCTTCAATGTCACATAATTATTAGTTAGATATTGAGAATATGGAACAAGGATTTTAATATGTGACAAAAATGAATTCAGTATATAGGCTCATGCAGATATTAAAATGAATGGGGGCATGTTGAAGAACAACATTAAAACATGTTCCACTATAAATTCAAGGTGAGAATATGATAAATATGAGTCATACCTGGATTGGATCACTTATTGTTGATGTAGAACATGTCCATATATGAAGTAGTAGTATCTATTATGCATTGATCCATCTAGTTCTAGGGGTTCCTCATTATTCTTTGTTCATCATTCGTCAATGGGAAGGGGAAGAGAGGAGAGAGGGTTGTCATCATTGGAAAAAGAACATTATGGGGTAATTCCTATAATGTGATAATTTATTACCACAAATTTGGTAGAAATTATTTTAATCAATTAAATTAAATTAATTAATTAAATCACATAAAATGTTCTTCCAATGAGTGAGGGATGTGAATGTCCCACACTAACTCATTTAATGTCGCGCCTAGGGGAAACACTATGTTCCAAATCCAATCGTGGTCTCATATTTTTGATCTGATAAAACATTTAACATTTATCCCATTTTATTTAATTAAACAATAGTGAGAATGTCACGAACCAACCCGGGTCGACCCCGAACCGGTCACCCGAGCCAATCCGCGACATGACCCGAGAGGCATTCCCGATCCTCCCGGGCTGGCGATAAGCACCAGGGCATCACAGAGTACACGTGGGAACGATTTCGACCAATAAAAATTTACTAAGAAGCTGAAATAAATAAATGACAATAAAATAAAACAGCCAAAAACATAACTAATCTGACCACAAACCAAACTCCTCGCGACCCCGAGGGTCGATCGTCAAACTACAACTAACTCTCGTCCACGACGAGAAAGATCGAGTCAAACCTGCAATAGAAACTAAAAACAAGAAAACACTATAGGCGTGAGTATTAAAACTCAGTAGGCTAGCCCGATAAATCTATTCCCAATGAACTACCATTAAAAGAAGAATTTACCAACTTCAAGTTGGAACTATATTATAGAAAATATGGGTTTTCAAACACACACACTTTCCATTTTAAAAACAAGTAACAGTCCATTGCCCTTTTTAATTTAGAACAAGTTTAATGTTGAAAGAAACAGGTGAATTTCATTTTGAAACATTTTGTGAACAATTTAGAAATCCAAACTTTAGTTGTTAGTCAAAAGGAAAATCACACACAACACGCACTAAGGGCAATGGGAAAAAGTGGCACACAAGGGTCGACATCCAAACTCAAACTCTCAATCGCCTGCCACATAAAAATAAACACTAAAAGAGACATGGTTCGAACCTAGGAGATCATGAACAAACCAGAACGTACTATACATGTGACTCATCCTGAAGGCATGCCCTAACTCGATGACGTCATAACGCCCATACTACTACCCGGTATAGCCCTGCATGGCCTAACCGAGGGGCCCAATCCCCATAGTAGCAATAACTCAATATTCCCCTGCTATGGGGCCACTATCCAGTGCGTGGTCTAAACTAGTGCATCAATCGTTCTTAGAAAATTCACTCAATATGCCAGGTTCCCATGTCAACACAAGCAATAAAAGAGGGGTGCGTCCACAATGTAAATCAAGCAGTCACAATGAACTAACATCACATACAGCTCATGCAATCAACGCACACAAAAGATCATCCCTGAATGGGTTTTTCAAAATAATTTATTCTATTAAAGTGCCAAACATGCCTTCATAAATTTTAAAACAAAACCTCATTTCTCGAGAAAACCCGAAACACTTGTTCAGAAGAAATAATTTATCTTTAAAACTTGAAGTACGTTTGGAATTCTGTGAATTATGTTTAAAGGCCAAACATGCATTCTTTCAAAATTGGGTGTCCGCCCATCAAGAAAATGTTCCAAGTGTTCAGTATAAAATAAACGGTTCTTTTCACACTAAATAATATTTTAAAATTTAATTATCTAATATTATTTATCATTCATTAAAATTAACAAAACATCAAGCAATTAATAAATTCTAAATTTAAAGGTGAGTGCAACGGGGGACCTACCTCGACTCGCAGTCGAAACACGATGATGTGACACACCTCGAGCGAGCGTACATGCATGCGTAGGCTGACGACCGCAATTTCGCGGAATTACCTCTCCAATACGCTACAACAAACACACGACAACCAAAATACATAAACACGAACTTAAAACCACCCAACCGAATAAAAAACACAAAATAACAACCTCGACATATTTTCAAAACACAACTCGCACCATCCACATAATTTACAAAACCACATTAAGAAAATATAAAGAAATTCCAATGAGACACCTACAAACTTCACGAAAACAAAACTCATTCAATGAACACTTTTTTTTATCAAATGAACACCTACGCCCTACTAAAACAGAATACACCCCACTTGCATGGTTAAATAATTTAATTGCATAATTCATAAAAAAACAATTAAACAACTCAGGATTAGTTTTCATTAAACGCATATTAATACACATGAGTATGCGATAAGATATAACATGAAAACTCAGTTTATTTAAAAACTAAACTTCACACCGAACTAACTCCCCACAAAAACATGCCAAATCAATTAAGCAGATAAATAATCATCCAAACAAAATTTTTCAACCAAAAAATTAATAATTTCTCTGAAAAAAAATATTCTAGAAATCAAAAATAACAAATTAATACCAATGAAGGTGAAAAATGCAAGAAATCAAACAGTTTATAAATTTAATGGGGCAAAGCCAGGTGATCCAACCTTAATCGTCGAAGAAACCTGGAACCCGATGTGAAACTCTGATCGCACAACAATTGCACCTGTGGGAAGATGAATCTAACCCAACGCACCAAAAACGCACTACGAGGAAATCAAATTGTACCCTAAAACAAGAATTTGAACTAAAACAAATCAAAACAGAAAATTAAAGGAACCTCATACCTATCGAAAGCCCAAAAACTCAAAGGAAAAGAGGAGAGAACTTTTCGGAGGTCTCGCGCCGGTGGTCGCTGATCATGTTCAGAGGTGGGAAGCTGGAAGCAGGTCACATTGGAAGGGAGAGGAAGACACACAGGGCGGCTAGCCGGGCGGAAAAAGGGTTGTGCGGATTTCAGGGGAGAAAGGGTGCAGTGAGGCTGTGGTCGCCGGACGGAGACCAATCGGAAGGGAAGTCGGCGTGACCAGGAGAGGGAGAAAGGAGAGGGTTGCTCGGGAGGTAAAAATCTCTCCAAACAAGGAGGCCGAGGGGGGGGGGGGTGATGCCACACCGGCCTGGAGTAGGCGACGCCAGAAGTTGCAGTGACTAGTGGCAGTGGCGGGTCAACCGGCCAGGGTGAAGGGGGGGGTGGGGTTGTTGCGCCAAAATGGAGAATAAGATGTGGTGAGCTGGTGAGGGCCTAGCGCTGAAAGAGGGAGCTAGAATGAGGCGGACAACAGTGGTGCGGTGCAGGGTCGACAAGCGGAAAAAAATGAATGCCACCGGTAGGGGAAGAACCGGCTGGAGAGGGAGGTGGCAGTTGCGCCGGTGAGGTGAGGTCGGCTGGAGGGTGTCGGGCGGCTGGTGCGCATCGGCTAAAGGGGAGTCGGGCACTGCGGGTTCGAAAAGGTGCGCCAGCTGGGATGTGTGAACCCGGTATCAAGGGGAGGAGGGGGTTGCTGCGCCGATGCAAGGAGAGGGAAAGGGTGCGCCGGTAAGGTGCACGACCAGGACTGGCCAGAGTGGGGTGTGGTGGAGCCATACGGGCGCGCGACCTTCGGACAGAAATGACGAGGGGCGCCGCTGAGCAGGGTGGGCGCGTGAAGGAAGGGGGATCCGGTGGGGAGATCCATGCACCGGACACCAAGGGGGAGACTTCCATTGTGGGAGGAGGGGAGAGGCGGTGCGCAGTGCTACGGGGAAGAAAGAGAGGAGGAAAAAGAGGGGAGTTAGGGTTAGGGGAGAAAGAAAGAAAAATAAATAAAAGAAAAGAGATAAAAAAATGAAAGAAATAAATAAATGAAACAAAAATAGTGATAATAATAAAAGAATGATAATAATAAAAATAATAATAACTTTAATCTCTAATAACAATATTTTCATTTTATAATAATTATTTTGTTTGAATAGCGCAACTGCGCGGTCCGTACGTGCCTCTAGTGACTGTGCGCGAACTAAGTGTGAACTTTTTTCTCATCCAAAAGTTGTCAGACCGGTGTCCGGGCTGTCCGCACGTTCTCTGCCAAACATGTAGTTCCTAAGCACTAGTCTAAAACTCACCCCAACTCTCGAAAAGAGCAAATAAATAAATAAATAACCATAATAATTATTAACATCTTTATTAAGATCAATAATAATAATAATAATAATAATAATAAAATTATCAACCATAAAAATTTCAAACACAATAAGTTGCAAACTTTACTCATTTTAAATTTTCTAAAGGTAGGAAAATCGTGTCGATACCTGAGCGGAGCCGCGCGGGGTTTTCCAAAACGTGCTATGCTCGTGCGCCCAACGACGTCAACTGAAAACGTGCACTTTTCAACATAGTTGAAAAGTTTTTTGTCCGGGACTCAACCCGAACCCCAACCAAATTTTTAAAAGTTAATGAAAATTATAAAATAAAATAAGGGGTAGGTCGGGGTGTGATAATTCTCCCCACCATAACGCTTTCCACCCTCGGAAAGCGACAACCCGATCTAGACCCAAATATAAAACTTATCAAGTGTCACCCACCTACCAAAGTTGAAGTACTTCAAGTTGATCAATCCAAACAGACACTGAAAACCCATGACACACAGTTCATCCTTAAAACAAGATCACCTTAATCGTCTTCAAGCAGAACCCAAACCATCTATCTCAACCTTGGAACGAATGTACTTAAATCACCTCCGAGACTTATCCCTATAATATTCGTCCAACGAAACTGTTGGGTGTACTCCAATCTCAACGTTTACTCGAGAGGACGAACTCAAGATTAGGTGGTTCCACACGAGACCACCTACCCCCCTACGATACATGAATAGAAACTCTGATACTGACACGGGGAGGCCCGAACGGACTCCCCACCATAAGGATAGGGCTAACTCTCAATTTCTTCAGGTGTAACTTTGCGAGACCCGTTTTGGGTCTCCCCACCATAATAACTGACGAGATTAACTGAACTTGAAAATTTTCCGCACAGACCAAAAACCCCACCATAAGGGTAAGGGAGGGAAGGAAGGGCCTAACTACTATAGCATCAAAATTACAACCATTTCTATATAAATGACATCGCACTCCCGAAAAAAAAACAAACCATGAAACATTAAGGAAAAAGGTTAAACCAAGGCCCTTTTTCACCATTGGGCCTCTCCGGACTACGTGCCAGCTTCACTCCGAGGCCTATGGCTGGAGCACTGATGATTGAAGCATCTCCTGCCTCGTAGTCAAGCTTCAGAAATTCCCAAACACAACACACAAACAAGAATGTCACCAAACACACTTCTAATAAAAATAAAAGTTCCAAAGAGGTTCAACCACAACCATTCTTACAACTGAAAGAAAAGGAACACTGCAAAACGCTACAAGAGATGACTACTACACCCAAGAAACACTACAAGGAGAAAACCTCAAACCGATCCCAAACATCTCCCTACTACTGCTGATGGGCTGAGGTGACCTTCGACGAGCCATGTCTAGCTTCAGGGTGCTTCTTGGAAACTCCACGGCAGAATTGCTGCAAGTGACCTAGACATCCACAGGTGTGGCAAGGTCTTAGAGCACTTGGACATGTCGGCCTTTTGTGACCCTGCCTACCACACTGGTGAAAGATCACAACATTGCGCTTTGAAGAAGATGAATGAAGGTCTAAAGGCCTCTTGATTCCTCTACCAGCACCACCAGCATCAGGTCGCTTCTCACTCTTCTTATCAGCATCCTCTACAATGCTTCCCAATGATGTAGGATTCACCACCTCAAGTCCTCCTACTTGCTCAGCTTCAGCAAGAGAGGCTTGCTCGACAACATCCGAGAAGGTGGTTATGTTGAGCTCTTCCACTCTCGATCGCAACTCAGGTCGGAGTCTAGAATCAAATTGTCGAGCCTTCCCGGGATCATTAGCCACAAACCACTGATCATACGGAACTAGATCTATGAAGCATCGATAGAATTCCAGTACCGATTCAACACCCTGCTGAAGACAACACAACTCCATCCTCTTCCTCAGCTTCGTCAACTCAGAGAAGTGTTGTTGGATAAATGATGACTTGAAAAACTCCCATGTTAGAACTTCTCGAGGCTTATTCCGAGACATGGACTTCCACCATTTCCAAGTTGGGCCTTCAAGAATAAAAGTAGCCAACTTCACCTTTAACGACTCAGGCAACCCAATGAAACTGAACTTCCTCTCAATCTTTTGCAACCACTCCTCTGCCTCAAGAGGCTCTGCTTGTCCATAAAAGAGAGGAGGGTTCAACTTCTGGAACTCAAGAACGTAGTCCATGGGCTGATCAACTGGAGGATCCGCTAGGGGCGTACCACCCGAAGCTGCACCTTGGGCATCCATCAAACCATCGTGGGGGTGAAAACTAAGGAACAAGGAAACAACGAACATAATCAAAACCTGGTCATTTCCATTTCAATCTCAACTATTCATAATTTCCAAAACAAAACCTTAGAAAACAATTTTTTTCAGAATGAAGGAAAACTCAAACGATTCACTAGGGGGAAACTAGTGATGAGGGGTGACATGACCATATGGTTGGCGGCCATACGCCAGTCACACCACTATCACTGAGTGTATTCTAGGGTAAAGTCCCCGGCTCCACATGGCTTTCCAGACCATGCGAGCTCACGGAGGCCACTCGCATGACTCTCATTTAATTTCCCAATACCAAACAAACCATAACAAACAAAAGACATCGACAAACCAAACATCCCATGGTAACCCGAGGTTCGGAACAAGAAAGTGTTCATGACGTTCTTATCGTCCGTGTGCCTCGAGCCCCGAAAATTCTACTCATTATTTGATGAAAACCCCAAATAACTATGGGCACTTTGAAAAACAAGGTCCGCTCAAGTGCCCACCTCCATCTGATACCATTTTTTCATGAACCAACCCGGGTCGACCCCGAACCAGTCACCCGAGGCAGACGCCGGAGGTTGCAGCGACTAGTGGTAGTGGCGGGTCGACCGGCAAGGGTGAAGGGGGGGGGGGGGGTTGTTGCGCCGAAATGGATAATAAGATGGGGTTCAATGGTGAGGGCCTAGCGTTGGATGAGGGAGATGGAATGAGGCGGACAAC
This sequence comes from Viscum album, assembly GCA_963277665.1. Taxonomy (NCBI): domain Eukaryota; kingdom Viridiplantae; phylum Streptophyta; class Magnoliopsida; order Santalales; family Viscaceae; genus Viscum; species Viscum album. The sequence goes on along the minus strand of OY728132.1, from coordinate 1,021,526,408 downwards.
AGTGGTGCGGTGCAGGGTCGACAGGCGGAAAAGAAAAAAAAGAATGCCATCGGTACGGGCGGCTCTGGCTATAGAGGGAGGTGGCAGTTGCGCCGGTGAGGTGAGGTCAGCTGGAGGGTGTCGGGTGGCTGGTGCGCAGCAGCTAAAGGGGAGCCGAGCACTGCGGGTTCGAAAAGGTGCGCCGACTGGGACGTGTGAACCAGGTCTCAAGGGGAGAAGGGGGTTGTTGCGCCGATGCAAGGAGAGGGAAAGGGTGTGCCGGTAAGGCGCACGACCAGGACTGGCCAGAGTGGGGTACGGCTGAGCCAGGAAGGCGCGCGTCCTTTGGACGGAAATGACGAGGGGTGCCGCTGAGCAGGTTGGGCGCGTGACAGAAAGGGGATCCGGAGGGGAGAGCCATGCGCCGAACACCAAGGGGGAGAGGGCCATTGCGGGAGTAGGGGAGAGGCGGCAAACAACGCTACGGGGAAGAAAGAGAGGATGAAAAAAAGTTGAGTTAGGGATAGGGGAGAAAGAAAGAAAAATAAAGAAAAGAAAAGAGATAAAGAAATGAAAGAAATAAATAAATGAAACAAAAATAGTGATAATAAGAAAAGAATGATAATAATAAAAATAATAATAACTTTAATCTCTAATAAAAATAATTTCATTTTATAATAATTATATTTTTTGAATAGCGCAACTACGTGGTCCGCACATGCCTCTAGCGACTGTGCGCGAACTAAGCATGAACTTTTGTCTGATCCAGAAGTTGTCAGACCGGTGTCCGGGCTATCCGCACAGTCTCTGCGAAACATGTAGTGCCTACGCACTAGTCTAAAATTCACCCCAACTCTCGAAAAGAGAAAATAAATAAATAAATAACCATAATAATTAATAATATCTTTATTAAGATCAATAATAATAATAATAATAATAATAATAAAATTATCAACCATAAAAATTTCAAACACAATAAGTTGCAAACTTTACTCATTTTAATTTTTCGGAAGGCAGGAAAATCGTGTTGATGCCTAAGCGGAGTCGCGCTGGGGTTTCCAAAACGTGCTATGCTCGTGCGCCCAACGAGGTCGACTGAAAACGTGCACTTTTTAACATTGTTCAAAAGTTTTTCGTCAGGGACTCAACCTGAACCCCAACAAAATTCTTAAAAGTTAATGAAAATTATAAAATAAAACAAGGGGTAGGTCGGGGTGTGACATAGAAATATAAAATGTATTTTAAGTTTTTATTAAAATAATTCTTGGTGCATTGGTCCATAGAATCACACTTAGTCTCAATGCCTATCTATAGAATAATAAATAGAAATATTTTTATGTCTTATTAGGCCGAAACTGGGTCTCTACACCTCACCAACCATTACGACCCATAATTCCTTGTAACTGCTAAAATATATACCTAAACCCCTCATCCTAAATCTCAACATGTACAAGTTTTTTTGGTCTGAGAAAAATATAAAATCAAATATCATCAAGGGTCTCTCAAGGAGGGGATTTTCAAGAGGCATTTTTCTCAAAGCAAATTTCTTAATTTCTTTTATTTTTATACTTTATCATCAAATACTTAATATATCAATGCATGATAACTCTATAATCATGTATATACTATTTACTAATGTTTCTAATGCAATATCTAATTTCAATCTAATTTTACACCTCCTATTATTCAATGAAACAAAATTGTTTCCCAAGTTATGCCTGTTAATTGCCTCTGTGAATAATGTTTTTGTTTTTTTACATTATAGAATTCATCGATGGTCTTAAACCAATTTTATGGTCAAATAAAATTTTAATATTTATATTATAAACTATTTAATATTATTTTAATGTTATATTATACATACCATCATTATTTCTATATTATGCTTATGTGATATCTTTAGATGGGGACATGTGGACTACCTCCTATTCAAAATGATGTGATTCGTTCACAATCACACTGAATGTATTATGGATATTTTTTATAAATATATATGATATAAATGAGATATTAATTATCTTGTAATCATATTATATATTTATTCATATTTACATACATTTCGTTTAATTTATTTCATTCAATACGACATGAAAAATTAAAATAGAAATCTTGAATATGTATGGCCTATCGTCTCTATGAACGTTGTGTTTATTTTGTCTTAAATTATTAATATAATTACAGATATAATTAATATATAAGATATTTATATCATGTTTTATATTCTGGAGGTGGTAAAAATATGGCAACATGGAATGTAGACACCATACAAAGTTCCTTTTCGACTTGAGTACCGAATATCGACTAAACGCTTGATGTGAACATAAAAAATTAAATAATTATTATGAAATGATAATAGTAACATAAAAGAATAATAAAATTTACAAAGGTTCTTATGAAATTATATAATTTACTTAATTTTAGTATTCATGTAGACAAAGAACATACAAGATTAGTCAGACTCAAGGTAAGAGAATTTCATAACCCAATTTACATTCTTTGGTTTAAACATCTAGTTCTTTATTATTTCATTATAATATTAAGTGTGAAATTATTTCTCAATATCATATATTCTATTTAAAACTATTTTATTTTTATTTATAGAGATTTATCTTTTTTAATTCATTTGATTAATTTCTAGTTCTATGAGATGATATTTGTAAGGGACTCTATAACTAAAAAATTGTTTTAAGTGTTTTAAATATTTATTCTTCTAAATATATCTCATTTGTGTCAATATTTTCAAAATAGTTTTATGAATTTATTTTTATGGTACGAAATGTTAACAATTTAATTTAATTTAAATGTTTTAAAGTGGTATATGATACTTTGATTCAAAGATCTTTTTTATAAATTCATTAAATTGGTTTTAGAAAATGGACTGGTTTTCTTATGAATGAAAATGAAATTTTTTGACCAGTATGTTGAAAATGGAAATATTTTATACATTTCTACATGGAAATTAAATTGGTGAGACTGATATATCATATGTGATATTTTGAGATCTATTATAGCTCATGAAAGGCAGGTAATCAATTTATAGCTTATACAAGGGTGAGCCCCATTATAGATTTCCAATGCATTGGGTATTCCAGATATGGAAGTCTATTGTATGGTTATTCCACATGTAAGGATAAATGTAAGAGTCATAATTTAATTATGTCCCAAATAACTTATGTGATTTATCAATGAATTCTACTACGTTTTTATGAATTTTTTTAATAAATTTATAGGTATTAACTTGAAAAAAAATTAAAATTATTATGTCCTTTACTAAGATTTTGTTCTCGTCCCATGTCTTAAAATGTTTTTCTTAGGTCTTAGGATTGGAAATGATTGGAATATGCCATGATTAATATATTTATGATGTTTCATGAAATGAAATAATGTTTTATTTTAAAAGGGTTTCCTTTGTTGAAAAAATTTATACTGAGTATAAGTGTCCACTTTTAATGTATGATATTACTATGTAAGAGTAGTTTTTAATAGTTCTCTGAAAATATAATCCTAAAAAGATCCTCAATGTGAATGAATTTCACACTATTGAATTAACTCATTATTATGTAATTTTTAAGGATAAGTCCTTATAGTTGGTATCAGAGGATGGTTTAGAAAGATTTGGAGATTAGGATTTCTTTTTAAGAGATGGAGACTTTATATGAGTATATAATTTTCAGGTTGACCAAAACTTCAATGTATTAGAAATTCATTTTTAAGATTTAAGGTGCAAAATATTATGTGAGTAATGATATTTTTTAAGACATCTATTTTTGAGGTAATTATGGGTTATTAATTTTTGTGACTCAAAATGAAAGGAATGAGATAAACATTGAGGTTAAAATATGTTATCTTTATTTTTGATAATTTTATCTCATTTTTTGGAATTTTATAAAATTATAAAATTTTAGGAAAGAAAAACCTACAGGAAGGGTGACAACCGATCGTTTCTGACAATGTTGTGGGGATCGAACCCACAACTGAATTGCAACAAGGATTTATGGCCTACCACTGGCCTACATGAAGTCCCCAGTTAGTATGATTTTTTCTTTGCAGTTAAACTATTTGACTAAATAATAATAATTTTATTTCAAGAACTTATGTTTAATCAAATGGATATCCTTGGTATTGGAAAATGATTTGGTGATTAAGTGATAAATGTTATTTTGTAAGACATTAAATACATTGGGAACTATATATGATTAATCTAAATTGAATACTATGAAATTATAATTGAGTATTATTTGTTGAATTATATTTAGGAAGAATCTATGGTATCATCTGTGGACTTATGGGGAATTAGATATTTATGAGAATGATTTACCTACCATGGAGAATATGTGATTCGGTTAACTAAGTTTTGGTATGAGACATGAAGAGTGGTTGTTTTTATTTAGAGATAAATATTATAACATATCATGGTTGATTATTTGATTAATTCCTTCTCTTTTTAGGTATTTAATCTTATTTATAATATTTTGGTTGATTTTTAGGGATAGTTTTTTTGAACTGTCTGTGTTTAAATTTTTGTATTATAGTTTAATTTTAGTGATAAAAAGTAGTTTTTCATCATTAAATGGTTTATTATTTTGGGAGAACTATTCTATCATATCCTAACTAAATTGGTTTAGGATACTGCTACAAGATAACATAAGTGGATAGTTGTTCTTTTATGGACTATGCGATTCCATAATAGTTGATTAGTCTTGAGTACTCATTGTTTGGAGAAAAAGATGGGTTTTTAGTGGAAAGTGATTAAAGTATAAATCTTCACATTTGAAGTATGTATTATTCCTTATGTTCTTAGTAAATAATGTAAAATAATTCCTCAGTTTTATGAAAAGGATCTTAAAATAAAAACCTTTTCTGTTTACTTATCCTACTACAAAGTCAAAGACTATTTAACCCATTGCATATTTATAGATTATTGATTATTACATTTTTCTTGAAAACCTTCTCTATCACTATCCATTAGAACATTGGGGGTGAGTTTTCTTCCATATCAATTCTTTCCAACAGGGAATCCAAGTATGTGTTATATTAGGTGGCCTTCATACTTTCACTTCTTTTCTTTTAATGTGGATGTTTTATTAATCATTTTTCTGATGTGGGATTGCAATAAATGTATTTTGAAAAGTAATACCTTATTTACTAACCCCGAATTCAAATTGTGAAGAAAAAATTTATTAAATAGGGTGTATGTGACATCCCATGTTTTAAAGAAATACATTATGTTAACCAGTGTACATTATATGCTATGTTGAACATAAGAAAAAAACTAAATATTATTATTTAATAACATAGAAATTAAATTGGTGGGAATGATCAATATTATTTTAATTATTTAAAAATGGTTTACACATGTTTATAGTTAATTATTTAAGACACAATAAATTATAAATGATTTTAAATAAAATTTTAAATAAAATGAAATGTTTTTTCTTAAAATAAATTTAAATGAAAATAGGAGAGTTTATAAAGTCATAAAATCACTTTTTTGTTGTATATAATTAAATACATATGTAATATATCATATGAAATGTTTAAGATCGATATTTTATGTTTTATATACATTATATAAGTGCAATGAAGTTTTTAGATAAAAGATGTATTTTAAAAAAAGATAGTTTTGTCGCATTATGATTGAAACCCAATCTAAAATATAGTTTTGGAACTTTTATGTGTTTTATATGAAAAAAATATTTTTTTTATTTGGAATAAAGACATAAAATATTACTTTGGATAATGGTTTCGTATATTTATGTTATTATCATTTTTAATGAATATGGAAAAATACTGCCTTTTAAATCAAAACTTATTTTTCTTCCAATTTATTTGTATAGTGATATTGTAAATTAAATTAGATTTAGATTTATATTAAACTAATAATTTAATTTTTAATCTAAATTATTTAATTGTAAATAGATTCTAATCTGAACATGATATAAAATCATTTCAAGATTTTGAACGTTGGACATTAAAAATTGGTTTTCTTGTTTTGTCTATAGAATAAATATTAAATATAATTATCCCAATTATTTTAATTTAATGAGTAAAAATAGATTCCATATTTTGAGTCATAAGTTCCAAATTAGGTTTTAAGGTCAATTTCTTTTTGGTGAATCAAAAAAGTTTCCATGGTAAAAAAATTATTTAACATTGTATAGGTAAAATTGTAATAAGGTAAAAGTTAAAAGTAAAAACCTAACACACCTAAAAACTAAAACACATAAATGATGGTTGATGAGTATATAGACCCTAACCAACATACACAACATTAAATAAAATTATAATTATTTTATAACAATTCCACCTCATTGTGGGTAACATTTAATAGAAAATAATCAATAAATTAATCACTTAAACCAACCTCTCCTTTCGACCAACAATGCCTTTTAGCTCCTCAAATATCTATTAAAACATATCCTTATCACTCTACCCATGTACATGATATTCTGTTCTGACCAAGATACCAAATCTAAGGTCCTCAAGGGTCTCTCATGGAGGGTATATTCAAGAGGTAATTTTCTCACATCACATCTCTTAATTCCTTTTCTTTTTCTACTTTACCCCCAACAAATTCATCCCTAAATTCACGATAACTCCCTAATAATTTATATACTAGAGTTCTATGTTTCTAATGTAATATCTCATATCCATTTCTTTTCTCACCTCCACTTATTCAAATAAATGAAGTTATTTTCCATGTTATGTTAGTTAATCTCCTCCGTGAATAATGTTTTTGTTAATTTTTCATTACCAACACCGTGGTTGGTCTTAAAACATTTTATGGTCAGATAGTATTTTAATATTTACATAATAAAATTTTTAAGACTATTTAAATATTTTATTAAACATACCATAATGATTTCCATATTTTGGTTATATAATAACTTTTTTAGGGACGTGTGGACTACTGCCTTCTCAAAATGATGTGATTCCTTCACACATCACACGGAATGTATTAAAGAATGAATTAGTAAAAATATATGATATAAATGAAATATTAATTATAATTTAATGATATTATAGATGTATATATATTTAAAAACATTGATTTTAATTTCATTTCTTCAATATGACATGAAAAAAGAAAATAGCGTTCATGAGTACATACGACCTACCGTCTCCATGATCGGTTAATTATTTTTCCATCAAGGATTAATATAAATAACTTCATAATTCATATATAGGATTTTTATATCATTTTTATATTTTTGAGTTAATGGAATTACGAAAATATAAACTATAGAAACCATTCTGTGTTTGTTTTCGACATGTGTACTGAATATCAACGAAACACTTGATGTGAACATTAATAATTACATAATTTTTATGACATTATAATAGTCAAATAAAAATAATAAAAAAAAATTATAAGTTTTTTTATGAAAGTAAATAATGAACCTAAGAATCTTATTTTGGGATATAATGAATGTATGAGACGATTTGGACTCAAGGTAAGGGAATTTCATTACCCAATTTTCATTCCTTGGGATAGAGATATAGTTCCTGATTAGGTCATTATAATCTTGTGTTTGAAATAAATTTTGAATATATTATGTTGTATTTAATGGTTTTTGTATGAGGATTTATAGAATGTTCACATTTTTTATTCATTTGATTGATTCCCACTACCGTGATATGATATATGTAAGGGAATAATTAAATAAAACATCTTATTTAGTGTTTTAAATACGTATTCTTCAAAATAATAATCATTAATGCCCATATGTTTGAAAAAATTATGAATTTATTTAAATGGACATAAATGTTAATTCTTGAATTTTATTTAAAAGTTTCAAAGTGGTATAGGACACATTGATTAAAAAATCACTATTAAAAATGATTTAAATATGATTTAGAAACGGATTTTTTTGTCTTATGAATGAAAATGAAATTTTATGAATGAGAAGTTGAAAATTTCATTCTTTTTTTCATTGGTACTATGACATTAAACTGGTGATCCTGATATAGTTTATACGAAGGGTTGAGCCCCATTATAGCTCACGGGTGATCCTGATATAGCTTATAAAAAGGGTTGATCGCCATTATAGATTATGAAAGGTAGCTAAGCCTAATATAGTTTATATAAAGGGTGGGTCCCATTATTTCACTCCAGTGCATTGGGAATTCCAGATATGGGAGTCAACCGTATGGTTATTCCAGTTGTAAGGGTAAATTTAAGAGTGATATGGTTATGATGTCCCAATGAAAGTATTTTAATTTTCTAAGAATGGTAATGAGTTTTTAATAAAATATTATAATGGTTTTTTTTTGTTTTCACTGGACTAAAAATTTACTTTCTTTATGTTCCTTACTAAGTATTTATGATCATCCTATATTTTTTTAAAAATTTCATAGGTCATAAGACTGTTAAGGATAAATATTATTCCATGATGAATGCATTGAACCTATGTCATTAATATAAATAATGAATTATTTTAAAAGGGTTTACTTTTGGGGAAAATGGATACTCAGTATATGTGTCCACTTGTAATGTACGAGTTTACTGTGTAAGTGTATTTTGTCTAAATTCTCTGAAATAGTAAATTTGAAAATATCCTCAATGTAAATGAATGTAAAATTATTTACATAATTAAATATTATTTACTATTTTTGGTGGATTCCTTATATAATCCCCATTGGCCCTTCGAACCATGAAATGAAGAGATAAGGATTGATCAGTGGGGTATCCCTTGGGGTGATATGGCTTTACTTTCCAACCATTGTATTTGTTGTGTGGGTTTTTAATGTAATTTTACCACCATGAACCATATATATATATATATCATGTAAAAGGATATATCCAAAATATAAAATTTTTTATATTGCCACCATGTCATTTTCACTATTTTTAGGTTTAATCAGGTTATCAATTTTTTCCATATAGTTGAAGAATTAGATTTTTAGTTTATTTTTTTAGTTTCTAATAATATAACCACCCATTAACTAATATAGTAATGCATTATTTACGTCGAGTAACTAACTATTACATATAATTCATGTTCTAAGTAATTTTTAACGAAAAAAATTAACATACGATATGTCTTATATTTAAAAAAATTATCGAATTATTTCAATACTATTAATCCAATTCAAAAATAGATTATATAGATAAACATGAAAATCAACCCATGTCTAATAAAATAAAATTGATGTCTAATTAATATTTTAATATAAGAAATACAAATGTATAATTAAAAATAAAAGACATATTAACCACCTAATATATGTTGGTTTTGTAAAAGACGATCAAATTTAAATTGGAAAATATATATTCTATTATTCAACCATAGAACATAGATTTTTCTGGTATATAAAAATGTATTTTTTTGTAATATATATTTATAACAACTAAAAATAATCTTATGGATTTTAAAAAGACTATATATACATAAAATCTGGGAAAATTTATTTTATCATAAATTATTTTTCAAATTTATGAATTTCTATTCTATAGGGAAAAAAAATTTCTAATAAATTAAAAAAAAATTAATTTTCATTTTTATTATTTAAATTATAGATCTCCATCTCTGTAAAAAAATAAAATAAAATATTTTAAATTTCTATAATTAATATTACAATATGTATTTTAATTATTTCAATTATATAATTAATAATCTAGTTAAATTAATTGAAAACACACGGGTGAGAACATGAATTTTCATGTGACTGTTATTGTTATCATTATTATTTTGCAATTTGAATGGGTTGGATGATGAAATTTATATTAAAATGTTATTAAATGAGAAAATAGTTTTTTATTTATTCAAATAAAGTTGTCATTTAAAATGTCCATGAATTGGAATTGTCAATTTATGTGTAGGATATGATATTTTCTTCATTTCATAAAACCCTAAAGTTTCCTTGATTGTTTGCAGAAATCTACACCTTAGCCCTCCATTCAGAATTCCCATTGATTATTTAAATGGATATGGTTTCTATTTTAAAAGGTTATACTAATAAATTTCAATTAATATAATTATATTCAATTATTTCCTTGTAGCACATCACATTTCACCCTTCTTGGTCATACCTTATCCTTTTCCTTTTGGTTCCTTCTATTAGATACATAGTCGTTCCACTACTAATCCCCCACTCTCATGATATGAATCGAACCCCAATACCATTCTTACACCATTCTCCACCCACCCATCAAAATAAACAACAACTTTCACAGCTCTATAACCAAACCAATTAACTTGTAGGTGGGTGGAGATATCATGAGATGAAATATAACATGATCTAGAAGACACTCAATTCAAGAGAATGACTTGTTTTTTTTCAATAGTGGTGAATTGTTTTAAACCAACACTAGGTTTGTGACCACCAATGGGATATCCAATTGGATTCCTATAACTCGAGAAGTCTAATTCCCTAACCTGGTGCAAGGATCCAGGATAAATGTTCACTCAAAGGAATGGACATAATGTTTCCACATATACAGGATTTTTTTTATTACAAAAACCCTAATTTAGGAAAACAGTTCCAAATCTAGGGTTGTTTTGTGGTTGGTGGGACATTATATATATTTTTTGTAAAAATATATATAATTTGGATGTATTTAACTTTTTTTATATTCATTTTTACATTGTCAAAAATATTATAAAATTATTACATAAAATTCCACAAAATCTAACCATTTATTCTGTTTTGATCCTTGATAATATTTTCCAATTGTATATATGAGATTTATAAAACACCTTTCTAGAATTTAATTAATACTTCTATTATTTTTAAAGAAATATTAATCATAACAAATGATTAATGATAAAAAAAAATTTAACAAATAATAATAATTGAATATGTTAATAAACATTAAGTAATAAACATTATGTAATTCATACATATTAATGAGTAGTAATTATTTCATTAGAATTTTTATAATTATAAATAATAATAATAATAATAAAAATTATATGTTATAATTAATAATCTAATAAAAAATGGGAAAAATAATTACTAAAAATTTATAGTACCAAGAAAAGATTGGGGTGGGGGATTAAAAATACAAAAAAAATTCAAATATTGAATATAAGAAATGTATTTAATATTATATATAATTTAATATTTAAAAATATTCTTTAATGACAACTAATTTAATTATTAGTAATTATTATTAAAAAATAATGTTTTGTGTAATGTAAATAATTTGTTCATTATATTTATGAATAATAATAATAATGATATATATAATATTATTAAATACTATTATTATTTAATAAAATGATTTAAATATAAAATTAAATTTTATATTATTATAAAAAATAAAATATGACAGTTATTTAGTAAAAAATTTAATATTTTTTTATTGTCATCTAAATAAAAACAATAATATTGTTAAATATATCTTATTCATAAATTACTATATGCATCTAGAATATTAACAGCAAATAATAAATACACGATAATGATGTCATCGTCATAATATGTTAATAATAATAATGTCATTAATAATGTTTAATTATAATAAATTCATGAAAATATAATCATTATGATAAATTATTTATAAATATTTAATCACATTATTAAAAATTCCATTATTATTATCTTTCATTAATGTCAAAAAATATTATTACTTATGAATAATAATAAAAATAATATAATTATTAATAATTGTATTGTTATTATTATTATTCATAATAAAAAATACCAATAATATTGACATTATAGTTGGGGTGGTGTGTGATCAGTAAACCTATTAATACTATATCCAAATGACTAGGGTTTGAATCCTTTCAAGCCCCATAAGATATTTATAGTGCAGGTTGGGATGCTTGCATGAAGCACGCAGGCAGTGACATAGGCATAATGCTGGTAATCGTTGATGCGGCCATGAAAAAGGAAAGATGATGTTGGAATGACACTGCACTGGGCCATTGGGCCATGATCATGGACCACATGGTCTCGGGCCTACATTCTATGTAATGGGTCTCCCTCCACACATTTATAAAGAGGTGTTTACATTCACAATAAAAGGGGATTTGACCCAAACTTATTTTTTAAATAGTTTTGACTTTATGTTCTAATGGACTTTGAATATTAATAATTATTATAATATTAATAATTCTGACGTTTAAATATTTCATATTATAATTTATAATAAATATTATTTTTTATCATTAATAAATAGTAAAAATTAATTATCTGTATACAATTATATACATAATATTTTTATTATTATGTCAAACATTATTATTGTTGCCAGATATTTTCTATTTTTTTAAATTATATTTATTTCCAATTATCTAATTTTAATTAAGAGCTTGTCTTCAATTTTATTTAGAATATAATTATAATTTATTTTTCTTTTAGGCTTTTAGAGCCACCTAGTTATTTTAATGTTTAATTGTTATGTTTTAAAACATATTTTTTTTATTATATATGTTATTGTTGAAATATTAATTTATAGAAAATTATTTTTGTTTTTCATTATTTTAAATGTGTTTAGATTATGTTTTAAATTTTATTTTGATTGTATAAAGAGTTAATTTTTATAATATCTCAATGTTGCTCACATGAAACACCAAAAACTTGTTATTTTTCTAGTAGGAAATTTTAGAGACCTATAAAATATAAAATATAATTATAATTTAAATAAAATCAAAAAAATGTAGACTAAAAATATGAAATATAGTATAAAATAAAAATAATATTATAAATAAAATAAAGGAAAATTAAAGTACATGATAAGAAATAGATTGAACAAAAAGAAAATGTACACCTCATAAAATATATACACATAAAATAAATTATAAATAACATTGAAATGAAATTTCAAACAATGATTGTTCAAATAAAAAATAACTGAAAAGTAATGGAATTCCAAAAACCAATAAAAACATTAATTTTCAATAAAAAGTAATCAGTGAAATTTCTTTCATTTTCAAATATTATGTTCTAAAACTACAATATTTTGTGCCATTCAAATTTATTTCCATTAACTCGTTTATGAAATAATTTTTATTTTCAATTATTTCTTATATGTTTATTCATTGTGTAAAATTTCATTGTGAATTTATTTATACTTTATAATACATAAGAATTAAATGTCATAATCATGAATCATTATTATATTTCATGTATGTGATTTTTAACGAGTATATATTAAAAATTATAAGTACAATTGAAAGGAAATTTAATCCACCAAATGAATATAAAAAAATAATTCAATATAAAAATAATTACATAAATATATAAAATAAAAAATATTTGATATACCACAAAACCTATTGATTAAAAAAATAACATTTACAATTCAAAAAACTTATGTGCACAAGATATAATATAAATGAAAACTAATTTAAGTTCATAACATCAATTTTAAAAATAGTAATTAATTTAACTAAATGAAATTTTATAAATAGAAACTTTTAATGAACACATAAACCTTTAATAGTAAAAATATGTATGAAGTACATGTGTTTTGTCTTTAATGAAAAATATTTTAGGTCATTGAAATTATATATAATTATTTTTTTAGGATTTTTTATTTTCAATTATTTTTTATATATTGAGTTAGTGTGTTAAAGTTCATTTAGATAGTATTTATGCTTTATAATTTATAGGCCATAAATGTAACCTCCTTGAAATATTCTTATATTTTTATATGATTAAATTTATAAATAAAATTTAAATTAAATTCTAAAAAAGACATAAACATATTAAAAAAATTAAAAAAAATTATTCCATAAATATAATTTATAAAAATTTACATACATGAATCAAACATTACTGAATAGAATCATAAAATTTACCATTAAAAAATTTCATTCCCATAAAATATATTTAATTTTTCCCACAATAATATTTTTTAGCTTAAAATATTTTTGAATTATTTTTGAATTATTATTTAATTTTTAATTATATTTATATATTTAGTCAGTGAACATTAATTTATTTTTAGTATGTGATTTTGAATTCCTATACATAAAAAACTAAAAATAAAATCTAAATTAAAATTTTCACACTGACTGAACATAAAAAATATAATTTTTAGTAATGATATTTTAATAAATATAATAAAAAAATGATGAATGAATCATTATTTTTTAAAATCATTTGATTTAAAATTTAAAACTTTTATGGACATAATTCTAATTAAGTATTATATAATTAAATAAATTATAATTAAGTATTATAAATTACTATATTAACATTAAATATTATTAATTACATTTTAACTAAAAATATAAATAATATTATTAATTTTTTTTAATAATTACCAAAATAACTATAAACAATGATGTAAATAATTTAATTATAAATGAGACTAATAATATAGTTAATAGTACAATTTAAAATAAATATTAATTAAAATTTTAATATAAAAATATAAGTTATAATAATAGTTTTATTTTTTTATTAAAATTAGTTTACTTAATAAGAATATTATTTAATGCTCTGATAACATCATTATTATCATTATCACTATTATTATTTATAAATTTCATAAAAATAATAAGTTACCTGACACAAACTATTATTTCATACTAATAATTCTTAAAAATTAGATTAATAATAATAATCCCAAAAAAATTTGCAATCTCAAATTATTAAATTTTTTATATTGACTATTATAAATTTTTCATGATTTGTAATTATCCCTCCCCAAATAATTGTATGTGTTATATATTGTTGATAATTATATTTTAATTATTAATAACATTATCGGTCATATTAATTTATAGAAAAATTTATTATTAATTATATATTTAATGATATTATTGATATTATTTGTAATCATTACTACGAACATAATATTTAATATTTATTCCATTATTAAATAATTTTTATTCTTAAAAAATATCCTATGATTAATAAATTATTATCATTAGTACATTATTCTAAAAAATATATTGTCTATTAAATTGGGTAAAAGTGGTGCATGAATCCCACATTGAAAACATCAAAATTATTTCGAGTACCGCACCCTTATAAAATGTGGGGCTGAGTGGGTTATATGCAATATTTTTGGAATACTTTACAAAAAGCAACATCTAATATAAAAATAGTTAAATAATTTATAATTATATATTTTAGTTTCGTTTATATATATATATATAAAAACAAAACAAAATAAAAATATTATTATTATTTAAATAAAGAGGTGCACGCCTTGTCTAGAAAAATGCCTTCATTAAAAAACATCTGAAGAAGGCATTGTCAAGGTTTCCAAATTCTAAATATAAATTATAAAGAATATTTTATCTAAAATATCTTCATCTTCAGAGGATATGTAATGAAGGCATTTTCCATGATAAAGACATCTTTTTATTTATTTTTTAAATATGGTTCTATATCGAACATCACCCACCCTTCACTCCTAGACCTATTATTCTAATCATAAACTAGGAAATAGAATCCCATTATAATTATCTTCATAACTTTTTCTATTATACTTGAAAAAATTTTGTAACAGAACATTCAAACTTGGCGCGTACAAAACATGAAAATGAGGACGAGAACCATGTCCGTAAAGGCATACAGGAACATGGATAAGGTTATTTTTTTATTCTTTATTGGAATTATATTGTGATAAAATTTATGGATATATCTATGATAACCAAATATTCAACATTACTCCAAATATATAATAACATTATCAACGGTGCTGAAAATTGAAAGAGTATTAACTTTGATGTTGTTATGAGATTACATCCCTTGTGTAATCTAGTGGACAATGAATATGTTATTTTCAGTGATGCAGTTATGGTTTTCCGGGATGTAGAGTGACATATAACATAGTCCTCCAAGAAATCAATGTTTCATTTTATGACCAAGGTAGGCTCTATTCATGGATCAAAATGTAAATAGTGGAACCCCTTCACCAGAGAAGCCAATGAAAATTGATCAACACATACCACCTTCTGTATTCTCTCCTCTATTATTTATTAACCTTGTTTAGAAATTAGTAGAACCACAAGTGATTTAATTGAATGATTTTAAAATGATTCCAATGAAATATGCAAAATTCCTAGAAAAATACTCTACGGTTGGTAGTGGACTTTGGTGTCAAGATGAGGTCCATCAATAGGTACACAACATGTGAAAATAATTAATGGAAGGAGATAATAAACCCTCCAAAGTCTCAACACTAGTATTCCTATAGTTTGCAAATTTCACTAAATGTACAAATAATGCAACACATATGGGAGGAATCACCCTTAATAGAAAAGTACAGTCTTGATATAGAATATCGACCACCAATAAGAAACATCACGTGAAAGAAAATAAATAATAACCCATCCCACATTTCATAAAAATAATTAAATTACAACATTTAATATTCTCTATGTATTAAAATACAACCCAATCATAGTGACTCAAAAATAACTCCAATACCAAGGCCTTTAGTTCCCATCTTGGTTCTCAAAGTACTCTAAGAAATATAAAAATCGATTTATATGTACTTAGGATGGTGATATCATGTATAATTAGTTGGAAAATACCAAAGTCTCTCATTCATATGTGAATAGAGAACACTATTGCATCAAAGAAAAAACAAATGAACAAGAAGAACCTCAATACATTTAATATCCTAATATAACCTTGTCGAGATACACTCTAAGAATAAAGCTTCCATATACAGTAATATTTCATCGATGGAATTTATGTATGGTGTAAAATAACCACCTTGCTACTAATTTTCCACAGTCACATGATATCATAAAATTTAATGTGCTCACATCCCGTCCATGTCATCACATCACATGTCCTACCATTTCAAATGTGGGTAAGGATGTATCCCTACCCATCACAACCTCAGGTAGGGTCTATAATCATGTGAAGCAATGTGTAAATATAAATATCATACGTCTTCCCCATTGTGAATTAGAGAAGTAGGGTATTATAAACGTGAAATACATCTAAATAATTCCCTCCTCAACCCACAAATGACCACACCACCAATCATATCCTCTTCAATAATATCATATAAGATCTTTTAACATTGCTTTGTTAATAATATCTTAGTATTTTCGTCATTTCGGGTGTTAATAGATTCATTTTCCTTTATATTAATTGTTATATGAGTCATATTTGTTATGGATGGGATGTATCTTATTCATATACATAATTATATCAAGTCTTTAAACATTATTTTTAATCATCAAATGAAAATTAGTCTTGAATGGATAAGATGGGGAATGAATCTCATCGCGTTCGTGGAGTCGGTAATCCGCACGTACGCACAAGAGGCAATATAATTCTTAAAATAATATATAATTGCATGGTATATCATATTTAAAAATTCATTATCATTTTATATTTCTTATTTAAGCCAATTACACATCATTATTATACCCATCAAAATAATAATGTATTGAATAACAATTTAACCACGATGTGGAGATGGTAATCCGTACGCACACACGTATGGTGACATGTCATTCAAATGATGGATAGAATAATTAATGTGGTTTTAAAATATTTATAATAACATAAAATTATATAGAGGATACTGGATTTTTTATTTTATAATGGAAACAACATAGAAAGAGGAAGTGGAAGAAGAAAGGAACTTGAAAGAGGTGATGAAATATTTACCTCTTCTTCATGTTCTTCTTTATGATTTGATAAAAATGGCTCCTTAAGATGACTTTATGACTAAATTAGGGACTCTAGGATGAAGGGAGGATATTTTATAGGGTATTTGGTAATGGTTTGGCCTATCCCAATGGCTTTGAATTTGTGAATTAGAGATAATGGGGAGTGCCCTTTTATAAGAGGGGTGAGGGGCACCTTAGGAAAAGCTAGAAATATTATTTTATAATAAAATAATTTTCGGTTTCTAATGGATCAAAAATGAAATATTTAAATCCAAAGTTTGGTATGGGTCTAAAAACAGTCAACCAATTTATTTTAGATAGGTTTGGGTCACTATATTAACTTTATCATTTAAATTTAATTCTTAGTTAATAGTTTGACATTTACCATGACTCTTTGTATTCTTATATTATATGAATAATAAACATACTATATACATCCAAGAGAACCCAGAGTGGTTCATTAATGATGAAACTATTATTATATATGTATTTTGTCCGAACCGTAGATTTTTAGGAATAGAATATCAATTAATAATTTAATATTTGTTTTAAAAACTCTTTTATGTCAATTTTGACACTATTTTGTATTTTGTTTTTTTCAAAATTCATAACAGCATTATTAATTCAAAAAAGATTCATATAACAAACCCTAACAAGTAATATTAACCTATAATATTAGTTTAATTAATAATAAGTATCAGATTACATTTATTTGGATATTTATAATACCAATTATTTTAATATTTCATTAATAGGTAATTAATGCATCATCATTGTGTCATAAATAATTTATATTATTTAATGTCTATAAAATATAAATAAAATACCATTATAATGGAAATATTTTTATCCTTATAATGAATATTTATAGTCAAATTTGTTTTATGTTTAACCCTATATTAATAAATGTTTTAGTTATTTAACTTTGATTTTAACTCTTTTAACTCTTCTTTAAATAAAATAAAAATAAGTGTCATAATCTAATCCACGTGGATCAAAGAGGTTCATATTTTATTAATAAGGTTGTTTTTGGTCGAATTATACTTATCCAATAGAATTAGGACATGTGTTAGGGTAATAATAATATCTTTTTTACCCTTAATTACCCTATTTACTTTTAACGGCGGTAAATAAAAGTAAAAAGTTACTATTAACCAAATATTATTTTTATCTTATTGAACCACGTTTTACGTATTGATATTAACCGTATCTCTTGGATTATTGAAATTTCACTCAAAAAAGTGGTAAAATTATGTTGTTATGTGTATTTTCAAATTCTCCTAGGAGGTGGGTAAAAGACGGTGAAAAGTTCAATAAAGTTTTTATATATCTAAAATTATTATGAACTGACTCCAATGAATTAAATTGAACATATATAGGTATTATGTATCTATTTTGACCTAAACTAAATTTAAATTAAATAAATAATTATTTAAATAAAAAAGCCTGTTTTAAACTATAACTTAGTGTTTTTCACTATTCATCAAAAATTGAATGTTTTTAGAAAAACACCAAAAATTCACTCTATGATAATTTTGATATTTTGAATCCAAAAATGATTTCCATTTTGAAATATAAAATTTATAAAATTTCAAAAAGTGGGTATTACTATTCATAATGGAATGTTTGATTGGTTGTGGTGTGTTAGAACTCGAAGTTGCGTACAACACACACTATTGTATTATTCAAAGTGAAGCGTACCGTGGATGCTTGGGGTGTAACAAAAAATAACATTATAACTCCATTATAATTTATATATAAAATAATTTTATTATTTTAATGGGTTATCCATCATTAAATCCATTTCATTCTTGTTTTCTGAGAAAACAAATCAGTATCTATGAGGGGTCGATTCACCATCTTTATGGATGACCAGTTATCATTTTCCATTACCACATTTAATGATGGTAAAAAAACATTATTATAATTAAAAATATTTAAAAAATTATATTAAAACTTTTTTAATTTTATATAACTTATATATATACATAATATTAAATAAAAATAAAAACCAGTTCTTG
Source organism: Viscum album (assembly GCA_963277665.1). Taxonomy (NCBI): domain Eukaryota; kingdom Viridiplantae; phylum Streptophyta; class Magnoliopsida; order Santalales; family Viscaceae; genus Viscum; species Viscum album. The sequence goes on along the minus strand of OY728132.1, from coordinate 1,021,506,862 downwards.
ATGATAGAAAATTTACCAAAATGAACTAACGTTCGTCATTAAAATTTTTTCAAATGAATAATTCTCAAATCAAAAAATTATATATTATAGGATAACATTTAAAATTATTTAGGTTCATAAATATGATATAATTTTACATCTAGTGTTTTTATTCTGTTCTACAAGAACTCTGATAATAAAACTCTAGAGAACCGATCCTAAAATCATCAAACGAACACTCCTAAATTGGTGAAATTAGACTCTTTAACTCAACAAAATAGAAATAAATGAACCTAATAGAATTATAATAAATTAAATACATTTATAATATGTTATTGATTAATTAATTAATCAATTTAATTTTATTATCTCGGATATTAAGTACAATTTCAGAAGACTTTCAAACATTAGATAAGGGATTCTCTCCAAACATCCATTTTTGTTCTGGTTATGATTTATCTCTATCTAACCCTATTAAATTATAAATTATTATCATGAAATCCTAATAAATTTCGTATGTATTCTATAAACATATTTACCTTCTCTATTAATATTTCTTTTATGGAGAAATACATGTTTTATAAGGTTTCCATTTCGATTCCATCCGATATACAAGACTGAATAAAGGGTACTTCCCAATTTCTTAACCATTTTCAAGTACAATTCATAATGAGATTTATTAATAAATTATTTAAATAAAATCAATCATTTATTCATAAAAATATATGTTAGTTTATTTATGGTTTTATGAATAAAATTATTCACTTTTCCACATTAAAGGCTGTTAGATTTTCCCATAAACCACACTAAAGTGGCTCTTTTCTAGAGTCTATTAAATACTCTTTTTTCATGTTTTCAGTTCACATGGAAAATGTTTATCACGATTTACTCCTATTTTACCTTGTGAATGTCCATGTTTTATTTAAATTTAGTCTGCATTGTACATCATTATGATACACCCCTTGGTAATGCGTTATAACATGATTATGATACCAAATTCATTCTTGGGGAAACCCTTATGTTTATTCCTTATAATTTATTATTCATGAGGAAAACATATATACGAACAAGTTATGATGGCCATGAAAAAATATCTGTCTAATTATTTGGGTAATGTTAATCTCATGAGATGTCAGGTTTGGATAGAGAGTTAACCTAATTACATTATGGGACTCTTTCCACTGTGTCATTCAGTCATGGTAGTTTGCCTTGACTCATGTTTATGTCATGTTATATATTGCTTCAACATTCATATTTTTACATATTTACATCATAACATATTCTATATGATATTCTTACACATGTTTATTAATGTTACCTACATTTTTATGTCATCATGTTATACCATCTACCCATGTGTTATGCTTTATTTATATTTATATTACCATATCGGTATTTGTAGCTTGTCATGTTTGTCTATGTTATCCCCATGATATCTTATATAGATATAGGAGCTCAATGGTATTTATTATATCATTATGGATGAATAATATAGTGTTGTTTTATTCTAGCTCCACGCTTTCTGTTTTATGTATCTATTATTCCAAAAACAAGTCTTTATTATCCATTGTTTGTATTTTATTGTTAATTATGATTAAAATAATCAAATAATATGTTTAAAATGCAAGGGTAGATATAATGATTTGAATGCACTAGAACTAAAAGAGTATAAATTGGATTATTTAGGGTAGTTACCTTAAATATAGATTCCTGACTGCTTGAAAATCCAAGATCTAATCATGGAGAATGTTTCACAATATGTAATTTTGGGATCCCACCCAAGGTTCACCACCATGAGAATTCATCTGATCAATAACCTCCACATTATTCTTCACTATGAATTACTGGTAGATAATAAATATGGTGAATTATTATCTAATCAAATGGTGAGACTCCTCTAATTGTTTTTGAGCATTATAATACCCTTCTGGAAAACAATGAGTGTGTGAAATACATAAGGTACTCAAACATAATTCCATTATTTAAGATGATCAGAATCCCCTATGGATAAGAGATTAGACACTACGAATTTTATACCTTAATAATCTATATTATTTTTTCTATAAAAAATTCCTTTTATATTTTATACTAGTAAATGTAAAATTCTCACTGATCAATGAGATACAGTTTCCACCACTCATGTTTCACCCATACATCTGACTAACCACTTGTGGAAAAAATAAATCATATCATGCTTGAATAAAAACAAATAAAAAACGTAGTATCATGTATACAATCACCCCCAAGATTAGAGATTATCCTCTTATTCTTCACTTTGATCTTCTTTTAAATGTAATGGAAGTCCCTATAACTTTCCACATACACTATATTAGGTCAACCCACTGATGATCTATATGATTTTCCTTCTCAACATCTACTTCCTTGACATCACTTGGATTAGTACCATGACACAATAATGAAAATAAAATGGTAGAAATTACACAATTAGTAGGGATATTGAAGATTTATTAAATTAAATTAATTTTTATCCTCAAAAAACAACCCCATTCCATCACAATAAAAATGATAATGATTGATGTAACTACATGAGGTCTCTAAACTTTAAAGAGCACCACATCACATGTTTGTTCACTAATATTAGACTCCATGAATCTGATCATGGGGCCCTAAATCCAATGTCCTTGATATTCTCCCTATCATATGTCACACACCATGAAAATTTGAAAACATATTCTTACCAAAACATAAAGTCCTCACAAGTTTCTACACACAATATCCATTATATATAACATCCATAACATATAATACCACTGTTTCATGGATGAATCATTATATAGTCACCCCTCCATGGACTATAATGAATAAAGATAGATAATGAACGTCACATCATGCCTCTAGTTGGCCTTGGGTTGTAGACTAGCACGGAAAGTAAGAACTAAGTCACACATATTGGAGGCATTATTATGTACAGAAAACTTGAGTTGGGATATAGGATACCAACCACCAACCAAGTCTATTAAATTAATGAAAATATGAATATAATTTCAAACAATTAATGAATAAATTTAATGAATACTAATATAATAATACTAGTAATGTTCTAAATGAAAATTATATGGTTTCCACTCAATAAGAACAAACATTCCGAAGCTTGTAGTGTCCATATTGGTCTAAAAATTTCTATTAGAAATATAAGAAACATATATATATCCATATAGTGAGTATATCATGTGTACTTAGTTGGATAATTCCCATGGTATTTCATTTATATTTAAAAATATAATATTAATGAACAAGATATTAAATAGTAATACTACCAAGAACAAATATAGGATAACTATCCCTTACAAACCTCATCAAGGAACTCTCCCCAAATATCATATAATTTAACAATAATATATCATTTATATAATATTAGTAAGGTTCCTTGTGACTAGTTACCTACTAGATTTCCCCTCCTATCAACCAATAACATATTTATGGTGCTTCAATCCCTTCCACATCATCAAATCACATTTCTTACAATCTCTAAATTGGTTCTATATGCATCCCTACAGATCCCAACCTCCAAGAGGGTCTAGCATTTCATGCTACCATCATAAAATATTTATATTACATAACCACATCATCACTTACCATGTTCACAGTGTATCATAAATGTGAATTAAATGAACCTCATGTCGTCTTCCTACTATTCATTACCCACACAATATATCATTTGCACATCATCACTTGGAGGTCTCTAACACCAAAAAATTATCACCACTAACATTAATGGAAGAGTGAGTTGTGGATTATATAAAATTGTATAATTCATCACCATCTTGGATCTTGGGGAAACTCCTAGAAAAGAATATTTTGGCGTTGGTATAGTTATCAAACATTGGGGAGGAATATATAGAAATAACTTCATAAAAAGATAAAAAGATTACAAAAAATTCCATTACATGGGTTCAATAAAAGATAACCAACATATTTCAAAACATAAAAAAATTAAAACCTTTAACACTCTCCACATAAACCAATATTGAGTTACACCACAGAACAATCGCACATAAGACACAAAATACCACATTTCTACTATAAGATCAATCAGATCCAAAATCACAAATTATCTATTATCTTATATATACTAATATATTATATTTTCAATTAATATGTCCCATTACGTTATCATTCTGTAAATTTATTACAACTATAATAAATAAATTCCATTATATTATTGTTTAAATAATGTTTATGATATTTCATTTTTAGGGTTTTAGAAGCATTGCATTGAAATTTATGGAACTGACACAACCCCACCACATTGAATTTTATCAAAACCACTTCATCCAACATCACATCACAATATATTATAGTTTATATCCAATTTAAAACCATCTCACTACATAAATAAAATTAATGTAACATCAAAAAAAACACTACATATCAACCCTCATAACTCCACATGAAAATCTACCATAAACTATCTTCCACCACATTCTACCTTAAACAAGATCAATGCCATAATAGGTTAAATTACGTCATGTTTTTTACCCATCACAAAATAAAATTCAACAATGACCTCAACACATAGTAGAACATTTAATCATACACCTCTACCATAACTTCACATTACATGAAATAAAAATATCACATAATATTTTGCATGTGTATGAGTAATAAAAATCAATATTTATATGGGGAATTAGTTCATTAACCATAAAAAGTTATTATATTATTCATTTATTTTTAAAACATTCATATGAATAGAATAAGGGTATCATAATCTACATCAATAAAAGAAAAAACATAGATCTTAAGAACATTTATTTTCAAAAATAGCATCATGAAAGTATTATAACAAAAAATCCTGAAAATTGTAAAAACATGAGATATCCCCCCTATCAATTTCAGTTATTCCATTCACTTATATCCATTAAGAAAAACCCCACTATCCACCTATTTGAAATTAAAAGTAGACATTCCCCCAAATGAACTTAAATAGTGAGAGAAAGAGAATCCCCTACCTCAAACATAGATATCAAAATTTTTGTACAATGATGGAGTAATGGAATTGTGTCCTTATGACCATGGTCACACCAACGATATATCAAATGCCATGAAAATAACCTCTTCTGTCAACCTTGATCGAAAAAATCACCCAAACTATTGATCTCACCAACCACAACCTTGTCCAAAATAAAGATTATGAAAAAATAAAAAATCAAAGAGATTAATCTCACATAATATATTTACCTCAATTTCCAGACATAATTAATTAAATCCCACAAGTAGTTGTGTAGAGGCCTCATAAAATCTCCATATAGTTTCCCATGAATTCCATGAATATATTGGATGATTATACTATTCATTGTTATTCTTTAATTTATTCACAATTGATTTTTATTGATACCATGAGCCATCACAATATCCAACACCAAAATCACCCCAAGACAACTGGATTCCTAGTCTCCCTTGGAGAATTATGATTAATTCTAAGCTAAATGGAGAAAAAATCTATGCCGTAACCATAACACCTCTTCTCTGATTACTACAATGAAAGGGGACCTAAAAAACAAATAACACCAACCTCTACTCAACCCAATCACTACTACAACACCATAGGTCCTCCCTATAAGAACTACATCACAAAATCATGACCCTAAAATCAAAATCCATGACATAGATATTTTAAAATTATATTACTAAAAAACACTGGCTTCACTCATCTATATGGATCAAGGATGAAAACCTCCTCACTATTCCCTTGAATATTCTCAAAGTTGAAATTTCATACATAACTCCTTATTTGCTTCCTTAACCTGCTCAGAACATCCATCAAAAACATGTATCACTGTAAATCAAATAATTTAATGGTTTGGATGTTTTTTAGTATTAAAATATTGTTTCACCATACAATGATTCAACATGATGGAAGAATGAGTGGATGCAGATGAGGAAAAAAATGATTATAGTTGTAATTTATTTTTCATTGACATGTTCTCCCAATGAGAAACATGTATTCATTTACCATAAATACATTAGATCATTATAAATATTTATAAAAAATGGCTCTATAGTAATAATTCATATTAGTGAAGCACAAATAATATGCCATGTTTTAAAACAACATAAAAAACTCCCCTTTAAAAATTAAATCATGATTAAAAACATCCCTATATGTATATTGACTCATCCTCATCAATGAAAAAACCCCAAATCCGTTCCAAACAATTACCCTATCAAGAATTATTTTTAAAGGTTTAATATTTTATATTTACTAAAAGGGGAATTCCCAATTATATTTACTAAAATGAGTCTTCTGATGTGTTTACACACTTCACTCAAACTATAAAAAAACTAGTTTGATTTTCATTCATGTAAGGATATCACAATGAATTTACTATAATTATTTCTTGAACATGGTTCATGGTTAATACATAATGATCAGACTATATAAAGTACAAAATATTTACATAAATATAGCACAACCCTTTACCCATGCTAAGAAACACTGATTAAGGGAACACTTTTTTCATCTTTAACATAAGGCATTGATTGGGGTTACCCATATAATAATAGAAAAATAACACACATTGGGGGTTTTTTTGATAAATAAGATTTAGATATCATTAATTAAATATTTTTATATCAATGCAATTTAATTATATAATAAATCAACTATACTTTTCTTTATTATTTTTTATTTATTTATAATTATATATGTTCTTATAATTATATATATATATATATATTAAAATATAGTAAAACGAACTACATAAATAATCATATAAAACAATAAAAATGGTTCATATTTAATTTTCCTTGACTATATTCATGTATCATAATTTATTGTATACAAATATATTTACAACTATATGTCTGTGTAATTACATATTTGTATAAATGTGATTACTTTTTATAATATATATATGTGTGTGTGTGTGTGTATATATATATAATACATCAAAATAGTTTCTTATATAAAAGGAATATTTTAACATTTTAATTTACATATAAATTAAAATTTATGATTAATATTATTTTCAATGTTTTTATAAATTTCATTATCTAATTTTTATTAATTAAATAAAATATTAAAAATATTTTTAAATATATTAAAGTTTGATTTTAAAATATAAATTATTAATAATTTAAAAAACTATTTATATGAATTCATAAAAAAAATTATATATAGGAATAATTATATTAATATATGATAGTATATATGTATATCTTAATATAACTGTGGGTGTTGGGCTGTTAATCTTGTGTGATATGGCCTAAAAAGTCCGTATTTGAAAAATGAAAAAAATAATGAAATGGGGTGTGATTGTATGTATGGATATCAAGTATGTATGTGTATGAATTTATCTATCTATTAATTAATCTATTCATGAATACATGGATTAATTTATAGCTATATGTATATGTCTGTATGTATATATGTGTGTTTGTATTAATGTATATGTTTTTTAATGTATGTATTTATGTATATATGCATGAACGTATGTGTGTGTCTATTTGGGAATATATATATATGTAGTGTATGAATGTGTGTGTTTTTGTGTAAGTGTGTGTACATATATGTGTCTTCATATGTTTTTTTATGTGTATCAACTCACATAGATGTGAAATTATATTGTATGAATGTATATATGTTTGTATATTTTTGTGTATGTGTCTATATGTATCTGTATGTGTATATATGTGTATATATGTTCATATATGTGTATTTATGTGTTTGTTTGTGTATGTGTATGTGTATGTGTATGTATTTGTATGTTAATGTGTGTATGTATGTGTATATGTTTGTGTATGTGTGTATGTATGTGTGTATGTATGTGTCTATGAATGTTTGTCTTTGTATGGCAAAGGCTCCCTGTAATCATACATTAGAACCGGGGTCAAATTTGGGGAATAGGGATTTTTTTCATGTACTATAGCATGCACTACAGTGGAATTGTATAACTATAGCATTGCGGCTACTATATCAGTAGTATTATTCATCCCAAATGGACCTTCGAGCCACTAGCCCATTGGCTCATCCAGTGGGTCATGACATATGAATGACGTGTAGGTAGTGCTAAGTGCATGATGCAAGTTAGGCTTCTGTCCATCCAATGGTGGCCTATGAGCCATGTATTGGGCTTCATTCCCAACTGGCCTTCGGGCCAAAAAATCTAGAATATAATAAATATGCTGGTTGTGTTAGTTATCCCTTGGGGGATATGGAAAAACATTTCGGCATGTGTGTGTGATGTCTGTGTTTTTGAATGTAATTCTACCCCCAAGAACCTAATATAATATATATATTTGTGTAGGTATTTATGTTTTTTCATGTTTATGTATGAGTATGTGTAGGCATGTATTTATATATCTCTCTCCCTATCTTTGTGTATGTTTGTTTTTATGTGGTTTGTGTGGGTTTGTTCTTGAATATGCGTTTATGTGTATGTATATGCATGTTTATTACAATATATGTATGGATGTGTGTATTTCTAAATATGTCTTTATGTCTGCATGTTTATGTGTATTTCTTGTCTGTGTATTTGAGTGTATTTCCGTGTATGTATATGCATGTGCATTCATATGTATGAATCTGTATATATATGAATTTTTGTGTATGTGGATTTAGGTATGTATTTATATTTATGTGTATATGTATGTGTATGTGAATGTTTGTGTATGTGAATTTATGTGTTTGTCTATTTTTGTATTTGTATACATATATGAACATGTATGTAGGTGTATGTATGTGAATTTTTGTATAAGTATTTGTACTTATTTTTTTCAATTATATATGACTTTGACTATATACATGATTATAAATCTATTTTCAATTATATGTTTGAATGTGTAACTATGTGTATTTTTATTCGTATGTTTATGTATGTGTATGTATATTAATTTATAAGTATAGAAAACAAAATATTATTCTCTTTTTCAATTTCAAAAATATTAATATAGTACAGACACACAGAGACACACACACATATATATGTACATATAATCCAAAAAATATGGGTAAATATAATAATATATACTAGTGCACATAAATATATTATAATTAGCATACATATAATTAAAAAAAATTAAAAACCTTAAATTAAATTATATGAAATTACTTATATAAAAAATTTCATATTTACATATATTTTTAAAATTATTATTATATATCTCATCATTTATAATCGCAATAACTAATATTATTCAAATATGACTAATTTAATCATATTTATAAATATAGATATATATTTGCATTTACATAAGTATTTTAGTAATATATATGTGTTTTTATAATATATATCTCTTTGTGTGTGTAATGTATATTTTTTTGTTAAAGATGAAATTAAATTATAAAAAATAAATAACATTGTATTTTTTAAAATGGAAAACCTAACATCCCCCATATTACATGCATTAGCATCCAATTGTATAGGCCACAACAATGGACCTTGATCTTGCACATTGTCTTATAGTTTATAGTATGTTATAAATCATATTTTAATTAGTAAAATGTATTGAAAATAATTTTTATATAAATAAAAAACATTTAAAGCATTTTTTTTGAAATGGTGGGGTATATGTATCAATGTATCAATTTTTTTAAGGATTTTCTCCTTAGGTTCAAATAACATTATTGATTATTATAGGTTTTACTACAAAGTCTAGACAACAGACTACATTATGAGAAAAATCACTTCGTGAACTAGTTACATGATGTGAATTCATTATAGGGTAGATTCTCTGAGTCCTATTCAAAAATTAAAACACAATATGTCCAGAAATTTAATCATGGAAATAATTAGTTGATCGAGGTTAATTCATCCTGTGGTGATTCCATTTTAGGTGTATCTGAAAAATCATAGAATTCACTACATGAATTCTATAGTTTTAGTGATTTTCAATAATGTTGCATGTATGCCACATCTCCCATTCAATGTCAATGCCTTCATATCTAAGAAATAGATATTTTGGGTGATCTAAATCCTTTTATCCCCTTGATAGTTGTGTCACTTATCCCTAGAAAGAGGTCTCCCTATTTATTTTATTACTTTGGTTGTTAAAGTGGTGTTATATATGTTTATGGATCGGTTTGGGATTAATTTGGAATTCTTATCAATCCATTGCATTTTTTCACCACTTCATGTATTTTGGAGGCCTATCTTCTTGATTCCAATCTCTATTGTCGATGACAATTAGGTTTCCTCTCTTATTGAGGTATTTTCATCTATAAAAGTATCCCTAATTCATAAAATTCTTTATTTTCTTGTCAATTACATTGGTTTTTTCAATGAAATGGATTTATTTTACATTTGACTGTATTTTTGGGAAAAGATACACATGTCTAAGTGGGTTTCATAAATAATTGTTTCATGAAAACCAATTATTTTTTTAAATGATTTGAAGTGTGGTTCTGGTTTTGAAATGGATTTTCACAAACATAGAACATCGTTTAATCTTGGGTGGGTTTGGAATTGAATTTTCATTCTTTATGTGTATAACAAAACAATATGTTTAATGATACATTAATGAGTTTAATTCCAAAATATGTAATGTAGGTTGGATCCAACATTGTCTCGTATTGGGGATTTTCATTCATGTCTTGCATGTAGACCTGTAGGTTAGATCCTAAATCGTTTGATTTATCATTTACTGGTTTCTAGTCACATGATATTATATTTCATGGTTGTTGAAAAAAATCTTATGTTACGGTGTATGGTTGGTAGGTATCCTCATTGGTTGAAATATTCATGGATCTTGTGAATATAGTATGTTTTCTTAAAATCAATGTAATTTTTTAAAAAAGTGTTTTTTTAGGAAAATTATTTATAAACTCGATTTTCAGAAAGCTATAACAAATGAATTTTTGATATTAGGGAATGTATGGATTAAATAGTGGTATCCAAATGGTAATTTTTTTCCACACCCGGCTTTCCCCTTTGGGCAGTTGAAGGCATCATTTTGTAGGACTAAGTTATAGATATTGGAATTATAGAGAATGATGGTTTATCTTTTTTTGTTGTCTTTATAGTTGGATGGTTTGATATTAATGGATGGGCACACAAAGAATTTTTTAGAATCATTATGTTTTATCATTCATACTTTTCATGTTTGGATAGAAATTGTATATCTGATGGTTATGTTATCTATATTCCATGTGGTTCCATTACAGTATTCCCTGATTAGGTTTATTATGACACAATTTTCTCCCTCTTTTCATTCAAATTTACATCTTGGAAGACCATCTAGGGTTATATTTCTAGTTCCTCTCAGTTAGTTCCAAAAAAATTGGAATAAGTGCCATTACCCTGCCTGAAGTGTTATGACACCACCTGAGTTTGGATTAGTATCTTGGATGACCAGAGTTAGGACCATCATAATTATGATAGTATTTTAAGAAAAGTGGCTCACCAGATCACTCCTTTGATGGAATATGTGTTACCATTTGTGGTTGGTGATTTTTTCTCAGATTGAGACTAGTTATTTGGGGTTATTTGAATAAATCTGATTTAAGATTTCTTTAAATGGATCCATTTTTTCTTAATTTTTCATCTTCTTTTGATAAAATTCTAAATTTATTTAAATTAAATACGTTTTAAAGCATAGATATGGATACCAGATGTCGGTAATATGATTTTCGAATATTTTCATAAATAAAAGTTTTGTGTATTGAGGTTATTGGAAAATTATTACATAAAATAAATCTTCTAAATATGAGTGAGGATGCTATGAGAAAGGTTCCAGAAGAAAATCCTCTAGTGTACCCTTATTTTGAAGAAGCTGTAATATGCACAATTTAGACTATAGGTCAAGTAGGAGTCTAAAATTGGAGAGAATAAGTGGATCATGGCATAGTATTTACTACTAGAATTCACATGTATTCTATGGTGGCAAAGGTCCCCTAGAATATGAAGAATGACTTGAGTGAATTGAAAGGATCTGCAACCTTCTAATAGATCTTGAGGAATCTATGGGGAAATTTTCACATATATACTTAAGGGACTGACATGGGGATTATGGGACTCTATTATACAATCTATGTTCCACAAGGACAACACATGGGTGAATTTCACGAAAAATATTCAACAAATTGTTTTATCCTATGATATTATGAGGGGTAAATACCCAATAGTTTTTTACCCTAGAGGAAGAAGAGAAAACTATTCCTGAGTATTACACCTGTTTTATTATGTGGGATTTTATCACAACTTCTAGTCATTGATGAATACCCCAAGGAATGGTGGACTCAGTTGGGGTTGGGGGATGATATTTAGATAATACTAATTTTCATGTGCCACCTGACCTTTTTGACGGTAGTAAAAAAGTCATCCTTCAAAGAGGCTGGTATAACTTAAAAAATACTTTTTGGAATATATTTAATTTGTACCATCATTTTCTAGGGTGTATCTGATGTTCCGAAAGGATGTGTTAACATAGTCATGCATTCAGTACCAGTTTCAGGGGCTTTTTCAAGATAGTGGAAGATTATTTCTTATCAAGGTGGAAGGACTCTTCATACAGATCCTAATTTTATATAGGATCACAATACATTTCATCAATTTTTAAAATAGGTCTATATGATGTGTTTTTGTTAAATTATTTCCTAAGAACGTAAGGATGGGTTCACTCTCAACAATGGTTGTCAGGTTTGTACCAATACATGCATGGGTGGTTGGTCTTATCCTCATCATACGGGAGAATTTCATATAGATAATGAAGCATGGAGAGGAGATAATAACAAGAATCATTTATACTCAAGAGTATGAACTCCTGTAATTTGTTTCAAGGACGAATATTATGAAGGTCATCAGTGTTTATTTCCCCTATTATGGATCTATATTTTTTTATACAATACATTATTATAATTTTATATCATCAATTTTAGTTTATTTGTTAGTATTTCATTCAATCTTACTCAGTTATATTTTTATCCTTCTACATCATTGTGATAGGGGTTCGAACAAGGTTTCATGTATCCAACATGTCAAATGATAATATCTAACCATGAGGTTGAGTGGTAGTTCATGGTTTTTAGATTGATATCTTAGAACTGATCCTTAGAAGGGAATGGATGACCATAATTGTGGCTCAGTGTGATTGTTTTCACCATCAACTCCAGTTTTCATATTTAGAAGGAATAACTCATGTGTTTTACGGTGAGTGGGATTCATGATATAGAAGTACATGGTCTATTGTTACTTATGATGGGGTGATTTCATGTTAGTTCCCAAATATATTTATTGATTTTATTGATCCTTTTATTGAGATTTCTACTCTTTATGGTGGTGATTGTGCGCCCCTGGTATTTCAAGATGATTATTATTGTCACTGCCATAGAGAGAGGTCATATTTACCATATAACTATTACATATTATGATTACAATTTATTTCAAATATTATCATATGGTGCCTGTATATTTCATAGAAATTAAGGTCTAGAATTTGGATCTGGATGATAAGAGATTATTTTTCCCATCAGGATGTCATGGGATTCAACTATCCTCATTAATATAATGGAAATACAAATCCTGAGACATTGTATTGATTATCAAATTTTAAATATGTTGACCGTCAAGAAAAAAATTTTCTTTCCTAAGATTTATGATCTATTTTATTCATTTAGAGGATAAAAATGGTTTTCAAAGATTGAGCATTGATCAAGGTACCAGTAGTTGGGAGTTCAAGAAGATGATATTCCAAATACAACATTTAAGAGATGGTATAGGAATTTTTGTTTTTTGGTTATGCCATTTGGCCTCACAAATTCTCCTATGGTATTTATGGAATTTATGAAATAGATATTTCATCAGTTCAGGGGATAATCATTAACTAAAAAGTGTATCTAATGGTTGTTTTTTCATGATTTTGTGGTGGTTTAAATTTTTTCCTTTAGATTTAGTAGTGGATACAAAAATCGATGCATATCGCATGTTCAATATCCATTTAGCAATGATTTTATCATTTTCACGATAGTTTCGTTATGTATCATTTTTAATGAATTTAGTGACTCTTATCGAATTATTTTGTAGTTGTTTTTTTATTTTAAAAAATTTCTAGGGAAAATTTAAATAATATAAAAGAAAGCATTGGAGAACCTAGTAGTAGTGGTTAAGTGTAACAACCAGTAAAAATATTGTACATAATGTAAATAGAAACAGTTTTAGAAAAAGTATACTAATTTATATTTATTATAAAAAAATAATAAAAAAATATAAATAAAAAAATATAAATATAATAAATGAAAACATAAATATATGATAAACCCATCATACATCCACAATAATATACAAAAATCCAATCATCATAACCCCAATCTAAGTCAACCCATACATCAGTCAATATACATATAAAATTTTCCCAACAACTACCAAGGCCCAATATACATCCATGTTACAACCTCTACTACATATATAGGCCACTACACAATGTCATCAACTGAAACCATCCATGTAATCTCCCCCACTATAACAAAAAATAATCAAAATGAAAACTACACATAATAGGTCCAAAATTCTTGTAAAATAATTGACAACATTTTTACATATTATGGAAAATAACAACAATCAAGACTGCCTTATGAAATATTTATTGGATTGGAATGGTCAACCCCTTGCCCCCTAACGACATCTTCCACCACAATGGAAATAAGAACATTTAAAAAAATATGTGTGAAAGAGAAAAGACAAAAAAGATATTCAGAATGCCATCCAAAAAATTTGATATTTTTTAAAAATAGAATACATTTTAACATAAAACACATAATATATAATGGAAAACACTTTGAAAATAGTAACATACCTACTTATGATTTGTTTCAACACTTGAAACTAAAAAGCGATAAGTAAATATTCTAATTTATTATTAATGCGACCTGAGGTGTTCTTGTAATTTATTTAATAAAAAATTAAATATTTTGATATCACATTATGTCCTATGTTCCCAAAATAAATAATCTATAGTTTTCCAATGATTGAACATCAACATATGATTTTTTTCTTGGATTTTGATAGTTCCATGCACATTTTTGTGTTTGAAAACACTAAAAATATGTTTATGGACATAAAAGTGAAACCGTCATTTGAAATGATATGATATCGATTCCAACATTTAAAAATTAAAACTATTGTGGTTTCCACTTATTTTAGGAAAATCGCATGTTTTTTTCTTAGTTTGGATTGTTACATGAATTTTTTAGTGTCCTAAACACCAAAAGTGAATTTATGGAATAAGAGACAATCCTTCATTAGGAATCACCTGTTGTCAGTTCCTGCTTTTCAAAATTAAATCCACTGGGGTGTTCCACTGATTTCAGAACAATCTATCATTGTTTGTTTGGTTTTGACTATTCCATGAAAAATTTTGTATTTTAAAATAGTAAAATAGTTTTTATGCCCATAACAAGAAAAACATCATCCAGAATGATTTTATATATGTTCCTAATTTTTAGAATTAAATCTATGGTTGTTTTCTCCTGATTTCAAGAAAATCTTTTGTCGTTTACATGGTTTTAATCATTCCACACACGTATTTTTGGTTTTAAACACTAAAAACACATTTACGACCATAATGGGAAAACTATCATTGAAACCGATGTTACATGATTTCTTATATTTCACAAAAAAATATATGATTTTCCTCTGATTTCATGACAATCCAACTTGATTTTCTATTTTTGACCATTCCACACTTGTTTTAGTGTTTTAAAACACTAAAAACGTGTTTATGACCATAATAGGAAAACCAACATTCAAGATGACATACCTTAAGTTTCTATATTTTAAAATTAAATCTATGGTTCTTTTCAACAAAATTTTGCACAAACCAACATTGTCATTCTTATTTTAACCATTTCACACTCATTTTAGTTTTTTTTAAACACCAAATAAACATTTATAACCATTACAAGAAAACCATCATTCAAAATAATGTTCCATAAATTACTATTTTTCAAAATTCAATCTATGTTATTTGTAACCTAATTTTAGGATAATATTATTTTTATCATATTTTTGGCAATTCCTTGCACGTTTTAGTGTTCTAAAACATGAAAAATGTGTTTATGGTCATAAAGGGAAAATATTCATTCAGAGTGACATTCCAGCAGTTCTTATATTCCATAATTAAATATATGGTGGCTGTCAACTAATTTTTGGATATTTTGGTGTCATTTTTCCAGTTTTGACCATTTCACAATTTCTTTTGTTTTTTAAATCACTAAAAATGATTTTATGAAAGTAACCAAAAAACCATCTTTCAGAATGACGTTTTATCACTTCATAAATTTAAAAATTAAATATAGTATGGTTTTCCCAAATATCATTCCAATCCAGCATCGTTTTTCTAGTTTTGACTATTCCATGCACATTTTAGTGTTGTGAAACACTAAAAACATGTTTACACCAAAAACGGGAAAACCGTCATTTGGAATGACATATTGTGAGTTATTATTTTTCAAAATTAAATATACCATCATTGAAGCCTTATTTCATGTTAGCCTAACATCATTTTCCGCATTTTTACCATTCCACACACATTTTGGTGCTTTAAACACTAAAAACCCATTTATGGAAATAACGGAAAAACATTTATTTAGAATGAAATTTCATTAGTTCCAACATTTTAGAATTCTTTCTACAATTTTTCCCCATGATTTTAGGATAATTCGACATTTTTTCCTGTTTTTGACCATTGCACCCACACTTAGTGCTTTAAAAAACTAAAAATATGTTTATAACCATAACATGAATACTATTATTTGAAATGATGTTTCATCAATTTTTACATTTTAGAAATAAATTTATCGTTATTTTCCCCTAATTTCGAGACAATATATCTTCATTTGACAGGTTTGGAACATTCCATGCATGTTTTAGTGTATTAAAACAAAAAAAAAATGTGTTTATGGAAAAAAATATGAAAATAAACATTTGAAATGACATTTTATATGTTAATATATATCAAAACTAAACATAAAAGCATTTTCCCATGATTTTAGGGAAATATGATGCTCGATTCTAGGTTTTGACACATTAATGCATGTTTCTTAAACAATGATATCTTTTTAAATTTCATATCGAGTCCTTCTGAGAACACCACATGTTGAATGGGTGTGTTGTTTTCTTTTACATATCACAAATAATTCAATGGTGTTTTCCAATGATTTCAAATCAATATGGGGTATTTTTATTTTTTTAATTGTTAAATGTGTATTTTTGTTCTTTAAAACAATAAATACATTTTCATGGGCAAAATAAGAAAACTGTAACTCTGATTGATATGGTGATGGCCTATATATTATAAAAATTCACATGAGGTTGTTTTCTTATGATAAAATTTTAATCAATAAATTCTAATTTAAAATTATAACTCTATAAATAATATATTATTAATAAAATTAATAATTCAGCACCATTTTTAATATCAAATTAATTAATTAATAAAATGTAGGCTGGTTATTTAATATATTCTTATGCATGATTTTCATAGAATAAAGGGAATTTAACATTCTAAACATCCTTGAATTACAAATTCAACATTAATTTACTAGTTATTTGTGTAGTTGAGTGGTAGTTTTTATATGTGTTGTTTTTATGGTACTCAGCGATGGCTGTTATTCAGCTGGTGAATTTTAAAACAAAAACCACAAAAAATATGGAAAAATGTAATATGACCATTACTAAATTATTTACCAGTAGCTATCTGGAACTATTGTTAAATAGAAAAAATTAGTTTTTTAATGCCGGTTATCTTAAATTGACGCTAAAAAGATTATGGATGTTATATATGTTCCTTGAAAATGTGTGAATGTTCTGTTGATTTTAAAATTTACCTCACTGAGAAGAGATGTATGTATGAAAATTTCTTTGAGGACTGTGTCTGTCAGTCGCTCAAATATAGAAACTAAATCATTCCCCATTTTCGACCACAACTTATCATGTGTTTTCCTATAAAAATATTGTTCTTTACTCTATTTCTTTAAATATTTCAATTTATCATTATAATTCTCGATCCAAGACATTATTAGACCCCAAAAAATTTGTATAAGTTATTGATAACACCCCTACAAAAGATAGCTGAATGGGTAGGCCAAGAACCCATCCCCCATACACGTCTGAGATGCTCCTTCCCGAAAAATATTCCAACTACATCATTCAAGGAAACTGGTACTACTTGAAAAGGGTTGTCATCCCAGACTTCTTGAATTTTAACCCGTTAATAAAAAAATAATAAGAATAATTTTTTAAAATATTGAAATACATAATTTTATCAAATTAAAAAAATTCATTAGTATTTTTTTAATTTTAAAAACCATAAAAATATTATATTATAAATAATATTATATCAAAAAATAATCCTTAAACCCAATTAATTGGGGCTTCCAATATGTATCAAATGATACAAAATTGAAATTTTTTGATCCATGTAGCTAGACCCATCTAATTTTTTTAAGTATTTTTAGATCTTATAATATAATTTTTATTATAATGTTTTTATAGTAATGAAATAATATGAAATCGTAATGAAAAGTACTTGCTTCAGAAACTTTGGTAGGGTCATTTGCAAAATTACTATATTTTTTTCTTATGCACATCAAACACATCTCTATTCCTCCAACTGAGTGACCTGATTGATTAGACTTTATAAAAAAAATTAAAATTGTTAGAACTAACCTTGAGTTATAATAAAATGATATATATAATATTGAATAAAATACAAACCAAAATTTTACTTTTACTCAAAAACTCTAGGACCTAATTTTATTAATTTTATATTAATATGATACTATAAAATATTCTATTACCTCATGAGATGCATCTCTATTGATATCGTCAAAGAGCATCCATTGGTCATGGAAAATTCCTATAGGCACTTTCTTATACATTTTCAAAGAGCTCAGAGAAGAGTAATTAAACTCATTCAATAATTTATATTTAAAATATCGCCATTTCATGCAAAATATTTTCAAATTCCATGTGCATGAAATAGAGTCAAGTACATTAAAATGGAAAAAAATATAGAAATATATAAACCTAACACTTATTCATTATATGAAAAAAATTTAGTCATGTAATTTAAATTTGTTTTCATGTAATATTAAATTACTATTACCCTTACTTAGGTATCAATGAAATCATTTTTACAAGTAATAGGAATAATCCTTCAATTGTTATAATTCATGGAAAATCTTACCATCTCGCAAGCATGCTGCCTAGGAATCTAAATATTTATTCTATCAGCATCCCTGATAGGCACCCCAAACTGAACAAATTGAACTATAATATTCAAATCTTTTAGGTCCCATACATCTACTGTGTTTTTATTTTTAACTCTTCAATTTATTTCTTTATCCGTATAAAAATTTCATTAAAAATTTAAAAAAATATAATGTTTTTTCTGAAAACTATCACACATACCTATAACTGTAACTCCACAATATCTCCTATATGGAGGGATGATGAAATTCTTCATCGCTATATATGAATCGGGTAGTGGGATAGCCATAAAATTGGGTGAAATAATTGTCTTTCAAGCAGTATTGGGTATAATTTTATCACTAGAATCCATAGAAGATAACAATAGTGGTTGCATGCTCCAAGATGTTTATCAGCTAGGATCCTGAAATTTTTTTTATATCAAAATTCCTATATTTAAAATGGTTTGGGACCATATTATTACAAATCTATTCTGTAGAAAATTGTTTAAAATGTTTGGAATTTTTTTTTCAAAAAATGAATGTTTTGTTAGAAATAATTTTTAATATAGTTTTGATAGATTCTCATAGAATTTTGATTTATAAAAAAAATTAAAGGATTTTATTGCTTTTGTGAAACTCATAAATTTTCCAAAAATGGTTGAATCGTATATTATGAATAACAGTTATACATTAATATATTATATGAATATTATATATATCAAACACAACATTATTATCATAACTAAATCCAAGGGTATTTATCTGAGTCCTATATCATATCATGTAAAAGATCTGTGATATATTTTATGTAATATTATTTTGAAATTCATATTCCCATATTGGTTATTATTCCAATATTTATAATATTAAAGATTCATATAATCATTGATAATAAATATATAATTATAATAATTTTCATAAATTATTAAATAGAAAAATCTATAAATTTTGACAGATACAAACTAGATGTATCTCACTAGAAATGTAAATTAATGAAGTAATGAAAAATAAATAATGTGATACATATATGTTTGTAGCTACCAAACCTATTGTAATGTAGTTGTAATGAAACCCGTCTCAATGGTTCCACTCTGGGGCTAGTAGTGTGTAGATTATTCTAGACTAAGGCCATCAAAAAAATGATAGGGGATGATGAGTAACTCAAAATTGGAAATAATATATAAGAGTCCTTAACCAATAGCAACCTATATCTGATATGAAACAAAAAGAGATAATAAAAAATCAACAACCACCACAAATATGTAGGTAACAAATTGTATAAAAAAACGTTCATTAAAACATAATTATTGAATACAATGACACATATATAACCCCCAAGTGAAATAGATATGGATAATAAAACATTACATGATATCATAGTCTACAAAAATGTAATGGTACAAATTTATTATAAATTTTCAACAAATGAAGGGAACCTATTGTGGGTGATGGAGGCCAGAGGGATGGGAGGTTCCCATCACCATCAAGATAGATATAGAAGAGGTCATGGGGGGGGGGGGGTTGAGGGGTCCCCTTCATCGGTGAGCCGGCTGGAGGGGATTTGGGAGTGGGGAGGATCACAGGGGGGGTATGTCACTATCGAGGTGGCCATAGAGGATGTATGAGGGGGGGCATGTGTGTTGGGATTGAAGGGGGTTATGAGGGTTAGGGGTTGCGAGTATAAAGTTTTGGGCATAGGGTGGTCATCAGGGAGAGGATATGTGGTGGTGTGGAGGGAAAGGGTGTCACAGTCTAGGGGTTTTCTCTAGGGAGGGTAGTACATTGTGGGGAAAGGGGGTTGTAGGATCGGGGTCACCATCGGGGAGAGGAGAGGAGGTTAGGGTTTTGTAGGAGTATGTTGAGGTCGAACATAACAATATGGATAAGTGGAAGGATTGTGGTATTTTTTTAATGATTAGAAGAAGTTTAATTATAACTACTGGTCATTGAAAACATAAAAACACTATTGAAGAGGTTTCGTGAATCATAGTGATATTATATTGTTTTTAACATAATTTTTTATGTTCTTTACTAGAACAAGCATTAATAAACTGCCACTAACTGCCTCTTTTATTATAGTTGTTGTTGTACTCATAGATGACATTTTGGTTTACTCCAACGAGAGGAGGAGTGCAGGGACAATTTTCATATCATTCACAAAACATTTATGGAATGTCATTTCCATTTTGATATTTCCAAATGTGTGTTTTATGTTCAAGAAGTAATGTTTCCAAATAATTATATATGTAAGATGGTAACCTTGGTGGATGCTGAAAAATGTACATGTAGTTATGTCATGGGAGCTTTCCATAAATGATTTGGAGTTCTGATGATATTTTGGGATGATAGGTCATTATAGGTTGCACATTCAGAACACCTCAAATCTTGTATCTTGATGTTATACCTTAACCTATAATGGTGTAATATTTTAGTGGAATTAAAAAGATCAATGTTATTTTTAGAAAATAAAGGTGAGGTTGAATTTTTATCAATTTTTTATTATTACAGAACCATTTTCCAATTATGATGTTATTTTTAGTGATATTAAAGTGGGTTTTGGTAGTTCCTTGATGCGTTGGAAGAAAGTGGAATCCTATATATCTCTCTAATTTCACCCTCATAATAAGAAATACCCTTACCATAGTCTTAAGTTTCCGGTTGTTATTTATTCACTCAAAATGAGGCTTCACTACAACTTTTACAAGATGTTTATAATATATTTTGATAACCAAATCTAGAGGATCATTTTCACTTAAATGGATATGAACTAGTGACAAATATAATAGGTTGGGTATCATTATAATTTTGTTTTTTATATTTATTATAATCATGGGAATGGTATTGTGGTTAATGAATCACTATGAAAAAAATTATTAACACAAGTAGGGAAGGATTCATTTGAAGCATGGTCTATGGTGAGTTTTTTGATGAGATGGTCATGGGAGAGAAATATGTTTGTGTTAAGGTTTACATATATTTGATAAAATTTAAATCACCATAATATTATTGGGTTTTTATCTAGAACAATTATAACTCTATGTGGTAGTAATTAAGTGAAATTCCAAATTCTAACGAGACCCTTGGTGTGTTGTATCTGTCTCCCAGAAGTTCCTTATATTTTTTAAGATTACTGGTTATTCATTTTTCTTTAAGGTACGAGTTATTGGAATTTGGAAACCATTATGGTAAGTTAGTACACCATGAGAATAACATGATTTATCATTAATTGAGGCGTTGGTTTGATGTCTAGGAATGAGGTGGTCAATTGTAGATTTTGAATTACAGTGTCCTATTTATTAAATAATTAAAGAGTAGGAAAGACATGCGAGGTTTTTGTGTTCCTTACACATTCATATATGGATCTGGGATGGGATTTACAAGGATTAGTCATTGGTATATCATGAACTCCATGTTTTATTTATGATATTTTGGAGATTGTTGTTCGACACATGAAAATATTGCATTTAATCATTATCAATGAGATAAAAAAAATGGAGCAGCTTGAAGGTTTGTATTCCTAATAGGTTGTGAGACATCATGGGGTTCCCCCAATTATTTTCTCTAAGACAGACCCTAGGTTCACATATTGTATTTGGAATGATTTTCAAGAGGTGATAGGTACCCAAATGAAATTAAAAATAACTTATCATCTATAATAGGATGGATATATGGAGAGATATATTAGGGTTAATGAGTATATTCTCCATACATGTGATCTTGATTTCGGTGTTACATGGTAAAATAATTTTCCAATGATGGAGTTTTCCTATTGCAATAGCTGTGAGGCATCAATTAAAATATCTATCTTTATGGTTTTGTATTTGTGTGTGTATATAGATATCAATTATATTGGGAATATTTAGGAGAGCAGTTATTTTTTTGGCCGATACATTTTTAGGAAATTGTGAAAAGTTGTTGTTTTTTCTAGATGAGATTTGGAACGAAAAAGATTCATCAAAAATTATTTTCATACCATCATAATTATTTTCTATAATTTGAGGTTAGTGATTGGATTTTTCTTATAATTTCAGATTTCTTTGGGAACCATCAGTTTGGTAGATTGGGTATGTTGGCACCAAGTTTTTTTGTCCCCTTTTAGATTATAACAAATAATAGAATGGTGTCGTATTAGTTGGAATTACAATCTTGTCCGTCATCTATCCCCCATGTATTTCATGTTTCTTATTTGAGGGGGGTATCAACCAAATCCACCCTATGTGATTGAGTGGGGGGATTTTGATCTCGAGACCAACACCACTATTCTGAATAACTGGCTCAAATTAAGGATGTTGAGATAAGGTACTACATGAATAAAAAATTTATTTGGTGTTTGTACTATGGTAGTGCGAATGGGATAGTCATGATATGTGGGAGTGGGGTTTTTTTTGAGGTTGTGGTGCCTTCAATTTTTACATGTCTATGATCCTGAGGACTTTATTGGAACATATATATTGTAGGGAGAGGATATTTTAACATTGTATTACCTTATTTTATATACATTATGACATTAATTTTTACTCCCTTTATGTTTGGTAACATTTCATGCCCTATGGGCAAGGAGAAATTTTTTATAGAAAATTGAAAAATGTTTAGTGTTGTATGATTGTATTAATTGATGGAGTCTAGGTATAAATGTGTTAAAGGTTTAAGCAGCATTCTTCTTTGATTAGGAAATCTCCACTGAAGTTTTGACAGTTTTATATAGAATATAGAATGTGGACTTCCTACTAGTAATATTTATTTCATGAAATATTTTCACAAGGTGGATCCATTATGGGGAATATATTGTGACTCCCATTTTGATAATGAAAAATTACAAGCCATGAAATCATTTTAGATCCCGGATATGTTGATCAAGAATAATTCAACCTAAAGTGACACATTTTTCAGGGTATTTCTAAATTTTTAGATTTCGTGACATGTAGGAGGTTCATGATGTGAATTATTATGTTTAGGGATTTTTAATCTTTCTTCACATATTACTATTATCCCATTTCATTTGAAGGATTCATTAGGAACCATAGGGTGATTTTGGGATATTTTGGGTGTTCTCTATCCTGGTGGATATGTCCATTTAATGTTTGATCTCCATGACAGTTTTTCACTTCTCTAAGTTATGTGATCTTATTATTTATTCTCTCATATTGGATGAAGTAGAAAATTTTCATACGTTTAAATATTTTGTTTTGATTAGTTTTTCGTTTTCTTCAATAATTTATATTTTTCCATTATTCAACTTTTTAGATCATGATATTCTTATTTCCAGTCTCCATTGTTGAAGGTGATTGGGTTTATTCTATTTTTAAGGTTGGTGTATTAATATAAGTAGTTCTAATTCTGGAATATTCTTTTATTATTGTAAAATATTTTATTCAATTCATTGAAATTGACTGGTTGGATATTTTAGTGGATATATGGTTCAACATACATGTATCTAAATTGATTTTTTTAAATGGTTTTGTGCACACAAAAATATTTGATTAATTTATTTTAAGGGTGGATTTTGATTTGATTAAGATTTTGATAGACTTAGAACATTAGGAAACAATGGGAGAGTTAGGAAAAGAACAATCACCCTTTGTGTTTTTTGATGACATAAGAGGGTTTTTATATGATTAATGTGTATAATGAAACATTATTTTATATCGGTTAGATCAACCATAGGCTTGTATTGTGGATTTTCATTCATCTCTAGAACACATAACCATAGGTTATTTCCCAAATGGTGTTATTTATATTTTATAGATTAATTATAAAATGATGGTCGGTTCCATGGTTATTTTGAAAATGCTTACCTTATGGGGTTTTAAGGGTTTTTTTTCATTAATTTATGATGTATTCTTTGATTTGGTGAATATGTTATGTTTTATGAAAATCCATGGTATGTTTTATGAAATGGTTATTATTTGAAAACTACTTGTAAGATGGAGATTTTTAATGATAAAACAAATGCATTATTGACTTTAGAAATATTATTTAATCAATGGTGGTATATTACTAGGAATTATTCTCACACCATTCTTCTGACCTTGGTGGTTATAGATATTGTTTCACAGAAATTTCATAAAGGGAAGGGTATTGAATTGCTTGTTGATTTCTCTTGTTTTAATTATCATTGTAGTGGGATGGTTTGGTGGTGACATATGGTCAAATAGGGACTTTTCTAGAGTCATCATATTTTATATTTCTCATTTCTACAATCTTTATTGACCTTGTTTTTCCTATTCTTATATTCTATTTCTTCCATTTTTTAACCTAGTGATTTTTATTTATCATTTTTATTAAAAGACATGTTTCTTACAATTCTTTTACTTTACCAAGTGGAGGACTATCTTGGGTGACTAGTCTAGTATCTTGAGGTTGGTTCATGGAATATAGTGACACTAGGTTTATTGATCTATTTACTCTATTTAATGATAGGTTAACCAGAAAAATATATTTTCATTTTCAATCAAATGAAACCATACAAATGTTGTGTTCGATGGGTATGATACTTATAAAAATGAATTTTAGTGAAATTTTCTTTATATTATTTCCTATGAATATGGAATCTCTTTAAAAATCTCTACGTATGATATGGTTAAACACATGAAATATGAATCTTTTAAGTAATAACTAGTATGGTATAATCCAATCATTCCAAGGTTTATATGCATATAAATTATTGAAACAACTGAATGTAAATTGACATGTTATATAGATATTAAAAATTATTAATGGGAAACATCATCACATAGAAGAATATACTTAGTTGATGAAAACTAATCATGAGTATTGTAAATTTGAATAAGACACGGGAAACCGTTGTCTTGAACTCTAAATATAGGGAATGAATCCTTTTGGGTAACAAAGAAACACCCATATTACATTATAACTTACTAAAGTGGTTATAAATGAATCAAAAACACATTAGGTCGCATCTACGAATACCTAAAATTATCAATGTTGAATTGATATTTTAGTTTATTTGGATCCAATAAATGGGTTTATAAAATTATCATGGTATTCAGGTGTGATGTGGTATAATTCTTAATAAAATGAATATTTTATGTTGAAGTATATTTAATATTAGAATATATAAAAATAATAATATGTTCAGTGTGTAATCTCTAATGATATATATTTTATACAATGTTTTTGGACTAATTGGAAAATTGGTTTATAAATAATCATTATTATTTTTCTATACAGTTTGTTTATAAAGTGTCTGTTTATATACATATACATATTGTAACATAATTTTTGTATATTCTATATATTAAAAATAAAATTTCAAAATTTATATTTATAAAGAAAATGTAATTATAAATAAAGTTAATTAATTATATAATTTTTTTTCATTAATTAATATTTCGTTTTATTATTATTATATTGTCAAATTCTTATTTTAAAGTTATTATCAAAAAATAATGAATTTATTTTTTTCCCTACGATATACATATTTATTGATAATATATTATTTATTTAATTATAATTAATAGTTTTTATTTTTTGGGGAAAACTAAATAAATTTATTTAATATCATAATTTTAATTTTTCAAATAATTATATAGTCATAAAAAATATCTTATTTTTATTCTATTGGAATGTAAATATAATAATTTTTTATATATATTTACATTTTTATTTTCTTAAGATATAGATATGGATTATAATTTGACTGATCTACTATAGAGGTTTTTATCTAAATACTATGAGTGGACTAAAAATTTAACTGATTTTACTATTGAATTTTAATTTTTTTATTAGTTGTTATGAAAAAAACAATTAAAATATATATCATTTCTTTCATTATAATATTAGGAAAAAAATATCTATGAATTCTATTTGAAATCTATTAGTCATTGGAACACTATGTGGAAAATAATTCTCCCTATCACTAATCTAAAAGTATTCAAATAGATGTTGATATTTGAATTTTACATTTCATAAACATATTTCTCAATGATACGATGAGTTAGTTTCAACCTCAAGAGATTAAAATATAATATTATGAATATGGATGGGTTAATTATAATTTTTTTCAAAAATTCAAAAGTTTAGAAATTATTTTCCGTTCTTGATGATGAATGTACTAAATTATATTATAAATGATCTAAATTTTTAAAAATAATAATTCAAAAATTAATTTATACATTTGAATTCATTGAATTATTAGAAAAACGCATCCTTTAACATGTTGATGGTATTGTTGAAGAAGGTACTCCCTACTAGTGTAATGAATCCATTTGTGTACTATTAATCTCTCAAGTTGACTGATGAACTTTGTTTTACATATGATACAATTATTGTGTTACCTAAAAAATATTAGAAGATATAATATAGAACACAATAATTCTAATGTTTCTACTGATCTATGTTTACAAAAAAAAATATTAACCAAGGCAGTCCAAAAATTTCTAATAGGGTCTTGAATTGAGGGAACCAGATTACTTTAATGAAAAATATTTCCAACACACATAAACTGATGTTTAAGTGGCTCTTCAGATTATCTAAAATTGATAAACTAATGATGTGAAATTAATGGATAAACATAGTGGTTAACAGGTTAACTAACGCAACTAATTCTCCTTTCATGGATGAATATTAATAAACCATAATTATAATTTTCCTTAGGTACAAGTGTTTTAGGATAGGGTATAACAGTAGATGGTTTTAACCAATTTAGTTCCATGATTGGTGGGATAAATAGTATGTGTCCACTGTTTTTTGGAACATATAATCTTTCACCATTATTATGTATGAAGAATCAATTTTTGAAAATTTTAATTGTTATTGAATGGGCAAGTGGAATTAGTGATAAATCAATGTTTATATGAAACCACTGTTTGAAGATCTACAATAATTTTGGATATATTACGTGATATCATTTTTATTCTCCAGGTAATAAAATTGTCAACATTTAGGCCACTTTGTTATGTGAAATGATATACATCCAAAAATATTCTATCATATCATATTGGATTAAAAATAGTAGAACTCAACATTCATTATTGTAATAAAAATATGAAATATATATGGATTAATTACTATAAGAAGTAAGAATACCTTAATCATAGTGGATTTATTACTCTATATAACTAGATTAGAAATGATATTGTGTTATTTAATGGGAAAAAATATCATGATCTATCAACATAGATAATGAATGTGGTATGATATTAATCACAAATTTACAAAGGAAAAATATGTACAATGTATTTTTCTAGCAATTATTTTGGTATATATTTCCATTCAATAGTAGATGAAATTAAGAAAGACTATCATACTTAATTGACCAACAATATTTTCATATAATTTATTTGTTTGGAAAGTTAATATTTAAAGGAACAATTTAGATGTAATAGACAATGAAATATTTTGTTAGATAATATAATATGATTTATTTTTATCATCAATTGGAAGTAAAAGTAAATTCCAATGCACATCATGATTTTCAAGAAATGGGACTGGGAATATATTTACATTTATATTTGGGAGAGGGTAATAGGGAATACATATCTGATAGAATTTTCAAGATTATTTGACTAGAGAAAGAATAATTTCAATAAATGTTTAAGATAGTTATAGATAATGTTTTTTAATAATGTTTCTTATCATGTCATTGTGGTGATAAAAACATTACAGGGTTTCAATGTCATGATATTCATATTCTACAACCATATTTATTATTAATAGAAATTTTTGAATATTTTCGTACACAAATTATTCTGAAATTGATTTATGATTATAATTTTTTAGCCATCAATTCTCAAGGAATATTCACATGACATATTTTAAAATGTTGGTGGAAAAAATTATGAAAAAAAATCACACGAAGAAACTGTTTCAGCCTTCACTGATTTCATTGTCCACATGAATACAAATTTTAATTTTAATCTCATTAATGGTCGTATTGTTCAATTCATGTATGTGTATCAATTATAATGATGTATATTTTCATTAAAATGAAATTTTTGCAACCATTATTATCAAATAGATTAAATTAATGATGTATATTTTATGGATGAGTATAAAAATATCTACAATTCATATATTTATTTGGTTTGAATAATTTCAGATAAACCCTCCCAAATTTTGAAAATTTTGATTAGAAAAGATACATATTTGCTATAGAAATTGATGAGTGTGTTCAATCTTGTTGATAGGTGTTTATCAAAACTCCATTGGTTATTCCATTGATATAGTATGTTTCTTAATTTATCTATTATGAACTATTTTTAATATTTAATTTCTTCCTCATATTTTTTGTGTTATAATTTAGGAAACATATCATTAATTTAAACCAAGAATGACCCCATTACACTGACTATTATATCTAATAACTTCATTCTCACACCTTTAATTTGTGGTTTAAGATCCACATACATCTACCTAAATGACTTAGTGTCTCTCTAATTTAACTAAGATAAATTTTTTCATCCATTTTTTATCGAATTATATGAAACATTCAAAATCGAAAGAATCATTAATCATGTTCTCATATAGTTCCCAAAGAACCCATCAACCTAGCTAATTGACTGCTTTTTATGTCATGTCACTACTAGTATTTGAATATTAATAGAATTTGATTATGTATTAGTGATTCTTATGTAAAATAAGTAACATAAAATAGTGGTGATGATTTAAGGTTCCGGGCACAATAGAAACACATGGGTGGATGTGCCCACTTAGCTTTTTTTTCATTAACAATGATCAATCCGGGATCAATACGACGATAAATGCCAGTCTCCAAGGATCAAATCACAGAAATAGACAAAGAAAAGGAATGTCCCAAAACCACAAAGTAAAATCGTTATAGGTTGATTATAATTAATATAATCAATTGAAAAGAAGTACATTTTGGTGTTATTTCTTCGTTGATATTTTTGATCACGTTCCGATGTGATTCGTCGTTACGTCACAGAAGCCAAGTGTATACTTACTCTAGCGGTGATCCACATGTGCAACTCGTATCTCTGGATATCACCAAAGGAGTCTCCAAGTGCTAGCGAGGAGAAACCTTTTCTTACGTTGTCCACCTTAGATCATCTTGATCTGATGGAAGAGGATCTCTCTTGGTCTTGAGAGCATTCTTGGAAGAAGAAGTTCTTTCAGCCTTGAAATAATTCTCCAGAATTTTTGTGCACAATGATTCACTTGTCTCTGGGAAAGAGTTGGGGTTGTGAGGATATTTATAACCAGGTTTCAGGTTGTAGAGATATGACAATAAATAAACACGTTACATGTTTTATTTATTTCATTATCTTTTTTGAAAACCCAATGTCGAGTCATTAATTCCTTGACATGTGCCCACACTGATTATAATAAATATCATTTAACAAAATGATAATTCCTCAAAATCCTGAATGGAGAAACTACACGGCGTGTAATCATAAATACATGGCGTGTACTTTCTTTTCATTGAAAACAACATGGCATGTACATTAAATGTACACAGAGTGTATATATTGTTTTCATTTATTCATTTCCTTTCCAAAATTAAAACTACACAGCATGTATATTTAATAATACACGACGTGTACTTGTTTTCAAAATAAAAACTACACGACGTGTAATCATTAATACACGACATGTACTTGTTTTCATTTTATTCTTCCTCCAACATTTAATCGATTTAGGTTTCCTTGAATAATTATTAAACCACATAAGGGAATAATATTTATTCTACTTGAGATACTTGAATACACTTAGTGTGTGACCCTATAGGCCCCTATCTCATTCGCATTAGGCGGGCTTGCCTAAAGACCAATATTACTGTCTAGCAACGGTTCAAGGCACCCAAGAGAAATATGTTGATTCCGAATTGACGTATCACTTCATACGAACGCTTACTGAGTAATTTAATCCCTTTGTTTCAATATCTCATCAAGCATGATTCATGGTAGTGTCACAAACCTATATGCTTGATCTGTCATTCTTTGACTTTCAGAAATAAACTCATCGTTACACCATGGCCAGGGAATTTTGTTTGACAGTCCTATTTCAATCAAAGGGCCCGAGATATCTACTTCCATAAATATGGAAGGGGAAAATCCTTCCTCGAATTATCCATTAACAACATGTCATTCGTGACGCACCCAACTTACCCTACTTCCCGCCAACTGTCTTTATGACAGCTTTCATCAGTAAATCTAAGTGCATGAGTCATGACATGTGTTAATGATAATCTTTCAGTCTAAGGAACATTACACACGCTTGTAGATAGCAATGTCCGTTGACACCAAGACATGAGGAATTTCTACTGGCGGGTCTATTCTCATAATCTCCCTTCGTGGAGATTACCAAGTGCGAACTCCATGATAGAGAGTCTCATCTTCTTACGAGTACTCGCACATGACGGTATGTATACTATGTGTCATATCATAGTATTTCATCCAACTGTAGAACTTTATTTAAGAATATTGTTATTGCATTTCAAGGTTCTCATCATTGTGGGGATCGTCCATGACCTTATTAATGTAACAAATATTCCAGGACATTATTATATTATAGTCATGAAGAACAGTGAACAATATTTATAATAAGAGTACATTCATGTAATCAATGTACAAAATAGTTGGTTCTCTGGACAGCAACCCTTACAAACTCCCACTTGGACTAGATCAAACTGCATGCAACTTTTAGTCCACTAGACCTCACATGATGATCATGTTTCTACAGAGTCAAGGCTTTAGTCAAGGGGTCTGCCACATTGTCTTCTATGGAAATACTGCTAACTGAAACTTCACCACTCTGATAGAAATCCCTCAAGAGATGATACTTCCGAAGTATGTGCTTTGTCCGCTGATGTGACCTTGGACTTTTTGCAAGTGCCACCACTGTGGTATTATCACAATAGAGTGTGATAGGATCTTTACTGCTAGGTACTACATCCAGCTCTTGGATGAAGCTTTGCATCCATACTGCTTCTTTAGCTACCTCAAAAGTTGTGATATACTCGGACTCCGCTGTAAAATATGCCACCACACTTTTCGTTGAGCTCTTCCAGCTCACTGCACCTCCATTCAAACTAAAGATGTATCCAGTCTGTGACCTCATGTCATCTTGATCAGTCTATAAACTAGCATCTACATGTCCTCTGATGACTAGTTCCTCATCTCCTCCAGAAACCAGGAACATATCCTTAGTACGCCTCAGATACTTAAGGATAGTATTTAATGCCATCCAATGGATGTCTCCTAGATCATCTTGATATCTTCCTACCGCACTTAATGCGTAAGCAACATCTAGCCTCGTACATAGCATAGCATACATGACTGACCCAATCGTGGATGCGTAAGGGGTCCTAGCCATTCTCTTTCTTTCCTCATGTGTTTGAGGACACATTTTCATGGAAAGATGAATTCCATGTGACACTGGAAACAATCCCCTCTTGGACTATTCCATACTGAATCTTTTCAGTATTTTGACAATGTATGTACTTTGACTTAGGCCCAGCATTCTCATGGATCTATCACGATGGATCTTGATCCCTAGAATATATGCTACCTGGACCAAGTCTTTCATGGAGAAGCATTTATGCAACCATGCCTTAACTGAATTTAAGACATGTACTTCGTTTCCAATTAGTAATATGTCATCAACATATACAATTAGGAAAATGACTGCACTTACACTAATCCTTTTGTAGACACAAGGCTCACATTCATTCTTAAAAAATCCAAATTCCATTACAGCTTCATCAAAATGAATGTTCCATGACCTTGATGCTTTCTTTAATCCATAAATGGATTTCTGCAACTTGCATACCTTGTTGGCATCCTTTGGAGTCTGAAACCCTTCAGTTTGTGTCATGTAGACATCTCCCGGCAGGATCTCATTATGGAATGCTGTTTTGACATCTATTTTCCAAATTTCATAGTCATGGTAAGCGACAATGGCCAATAGGATCTTGATGGATTTAAACATCCCAACCGGTGAAAAGGTTTCATCATAGTCAATTCCTTGACGCTGTCTAAGACCTTTTGCAACCAGTTGTACCTTATTGGGGCTGACTATCCCCTCCATGTCTAGTTTCTTCTTGAATACACATTTATTACCAATAGTATTTACATCAACTGGAGGATCTACCAAAATCCAGACTTGGTTTTGGTAAATGGAATCCATTTCAGAATTCATGGCTTCTTGCCACTTAGCAATGTCTATTCCTTCAACTGCTTATTTGTAGGTAAGAGGATCATCATTTTCAACCAATAATGAGTCACCATCCTCAATGATAAGAAAACCCTATCATTCTAGTTCTCTCACCTCTCTTGTGCTCTTACGTAGTTCTTGTGTCTCTGGAATAGATAGTTCTTCCACAGGGCTTTGTGGAATCTGTTCTTGTACCAACTAATGTGTATCTCGAGCATCGACTTCATCAAAGTCTATCTCACTCCCATTATCACTTTTAGAGATATGCTCCCTCTCAAAGAATATGGAATTTCTGCCACTGTAACCTTTTTGTATGAGGGGGTGTATAGGTAATATCCCCTTATTTCCATGGGATATCCTATAAAGATACACTTTGTGCCTTAACGTGAACATTTTTTACCTGAAAAGGCCTTAAAAAATTCTTCTCTACCCCACACATGTAAATTCAATAACATGTCTTTTCATCCACTCCATAACTCGTATGGAATACCATTTATCTATTTAGTTGGTACATGGATTAGTATGTGTGTTGTTGTTTTTAATGTGTGTCCCCAAAAGGAAAATGGACGACTCACATGACTCATCATTGATCTCACCATGTCTAACATGGTGCATTTCCTCCTTTCGAATACACCATTCCATTGTTGTGTGTATGGAGGAGTGATTTGAGATAGAATCCCAAAGTCCTGTAAGAAATCAATGAAGTCCTAATTGAGATATTCTCCTCATCCTTCTGAGTGGAGTTTCTTAATCTTCTAACCAAGTTGGTTCTCAACTTCATTCTTGTATTCTTTGAACCGATCAAAAGAATCTAACTTATACCTCATTAAGTAAATATATCCATATCTACTAAAATCACCAGTAAAAGTTATGAAGTATGAGAACCCACCCTTTGCTACAACTGGAAATGGTCCACAAACATCTGTGTGAACTAATTCTAGAAGCTCTTTAGCCTTGTCACCTTTCCCACTAAATGGGGATTTGGTCATTTTTTCTTTGTAGACACGAATGACATACACCAAGTGGTTTTAGTTCAAAAGAATCTAAATACCCATCTTGATGTAATTTTTTCAAACGTTTCTCATTGACATGACCTAGCCAGTGATGCCAAAGTTGGGTGTGGTATGAGTAATGTGGATTGAATTTTTCATTGATTTCCATTACTTGGTTTGTCTAGTCTAACACATAAAGGGCTTTATATAAATGTTCCCTACCAAAACAAATTCTATCTTAATAAAAGTAGCAACATTCATTAGAAAACGTGACCATGAATCCCTTAGTATATTATCTGGATACTGAAATAATGTGTTTAGTAACTGAAGGCACATAATAACAACCCTTTAACTCCAAGATCATTTCAGTTGGAAATGTGAGGTGGTATTCCCTGACAGCTACAACAGAAAATCTGGCTCCGTTGGCTGCTCGTAGGTCTACCTCACCTCGATCAATCTTTCTGAATCTAGTTGTTTTCAATATTTGGATATAGATGTAATCACCACAAGCAGTATATAATATCCAATTGGTAGAAATAGATAGATTGCATTCAATAACAAACGCACCTGAAGCTTCCCCTTGCTTCCTTGATTGGGTGTAGTTTTTCTTCTAGTGGCCCTTCTTGCCACATGCGAAACAAACAACCTCCTATTCTCCTGCCTCCCCTTTGATCTTACTTTTCTTGTAAGGCCTTGAAGAAGATTTGGGATTAAAGCTCTTCGCCATCCCTTTCAATTTATTCACCATGAGGAAAGAAGGCTTTTCACGCTTCATGTCATTGTTCAATTGGTGAATGAGTATAAGAAGATCAGACAGAGTCTTCTCAATGTGGTTCATGTTGAAGTTCACAACAAAGTCTGAGAAGATTTGGGGTAGTGATGCAAGAATGAGATCGGTACCCAGTTTTTTTGGGGTGTTTAAACCCTAGAACCTTCAAGCGCTCAATGTAGCCAATGATCTTGACTACATGAGGCCCAACTGGGGAACCTTCTCCAAGATTGCTCTAAAATAGAGCCTTGGAGATCTCAAACCTTTTCTGTCTTTCTCTCTCCAGGTATAGACCACGGAGGTGCTCGAGCATGCTGTAGGAATCCATGTCTTCCTGATACTTCATGAGCTCACTAGACAGCGTGACAACATCAAACATTGAATGTTAATTGCATCACTCAAATATTGATCATAGACCAGAAAATTATCATCACTCACCCCTTGGGAAAGAGGATCAGGAAGTGAGGACTCCATTATGTAAAAAATTCATTCAGGAAAAAAGATAACCTGAAGAAGCCTAAACCATTCCAAAAAGTTACTACTGGTGAGGATATTGTCTTTATCCAGAATTGATCGCAGAGAAAATGTGGTTTACGAATTTGTCATTTCTGTTCTTCAAATTAAAAGACCAGATTTATCAGTACCTTTTGATTAAATTTTATGAAAAACAATAAATGAATTTATTAATTCTCCCACTATTTTATCAAGTCCCAATGGCCCTCACCATTGATCTCAGAATGTCCCGTTGCTTTAAAATTCTAGTGGCAAGTATCCATATTCCCCTTCGCATAACCCCAAAAAGGGTTGGTCAAGCTATTTGAAGTTATTTAGGTAGGCGAGTCTTTTCCAAATGTGATATTAGAGTTCTTGGATCTGTTGAGTGGACTCCCCAATCCTGAAATCCTGACTCGGATTTCCTCAACTCTTGCCTCCAATATTACACCAAGTCCAGCAAGGGCTACTCCTCTTGATGTAATATGGTTATGTCAACCCGAAACATTTCATAAGGTATTCCTTTATAAAATTAAGTGTCACAACATGGGTTGGTCAAACACATAGTTATATTGATTCTTTCCCTCAATTAGGTAACGAAAGGCTTGGTATGACTTAATATGGTATTTGATGGATTTAAATCCTTTATGTGTAGTTTCACATAATCACATGCTTGTTAATATTAAGTGATGCTTTCTTAAGTGAATAACCATGTTCTGGTAATGTTTACACATAGTCCGGTTTTTATTTTATTACATCTTTGCATGCTTGTTCATTTTATTAATTATGTGATCACGAAAACACATAAATAATAAATAAAACATGAAATCAGACAGAAATAAATAAGATGGCATGATCATGAGCTTATTTTGGTTAGCTTATCTAGTGGTTTTGATAAGCTAACCCTGGCCTAGGGAAAAACACCTTGAACCCGATGGTTCATGTTCTACACCTCCCACCTGTCCACCTTTGTATCTTCTTGTGTTGGTTTCGCCTCGGCATCAGATTTCGAACCATATCCCATGGCTTGGGAGATCCTCCATTATGTGGGGTTTACATTAAAGAAACCATGGGCAAGCATTCCCTACATTTTTATTGGAATAAGGCTCACAGGCCAACAAATTTAAATTAAACAAATTTTAATGAAACCATTCACACATACAAAGGGTCTTTGGTCTAGCTCATCATTATCCATAGCATGCAACGACTTTTACGCATATTTAGAATTCAAATTCTTTTAATCGTTCTATTAATCAAGATAGGACGCACTTGAATTCAATTAATTATGATCTTATGATTAACCAATTCTTTATCTTAAATTCCATTCAGAATTTCCTTGAGATTCTTCTAATCCATATTCCTTGTACGGTGTCTTTGTACATTTGGAAAAAACCTGGTGAAATTCCATTTCTGGAAAGTACACGGCCTGTAGTATATATTTACACGATGTGTATTTCTTTCACATTTTATCTAAAATACACGTTGGGGGATTTGGTGTGTTTTCTATACTTTGGAAATTTTGGAGTAAACGATATGTAGATAAATCATACATGGATTGTAATTCCTTGTTACGCGGTAACAGGCCTGGAAATCCCGTGTACGTGGTACACGACTTCTCCGTTGTACACGGTTTCTCTTGGGCCGGATCGGACTACACGGCGTGTTTCTCCAACATACACGCCGTGTATTCCGGTTCCCACGCGCCGTTTAATTCTGGTCAAAACAGGGTAATAAAAACATAGGTGTAATAAATTCACACGGCGTGGTTGGGCGGACCAGTACCGGTTCGTTGAACCTATGTACACGAAGTGTAGTTTTAATTACACATCATTTATTCCTATGTTGTACAGACAGAAAGCGAGGATCCTCCGGATGAGTTCCTCATTTTAATTTTAATCAAAATTAAAATTAAAAGGCCGTTTCTGTGATATGAATCAAGAAACGAAGGAGGAATAACATATCTTGTTTATTCAAATTTATAGAATGATTTATTTCTAATTGAATCAAATATAAATTCATAAATTATCAACAAAAATTAAATAACTATAATCAGTGTTGT
Organism: Viscum album; assembly: GCA_963277665.1. Classification (NCBI taxonomy): domain Eukaryota; kingdom Viridiplantae; phylum Streptophyta; class Magnoliopsida; order Santalales; family Viscaceae; genus Viscum; species Viscum album. The sequence continues at coordinate 1,021,469,288 of OY728132.1, read as the reverse complement.
AACCTCCCTATGATACCATTTTAAGGTTCTGGGCGCAGTGGAAGTGTGTGGTTGGATGTTCCCACTTGGATTTTTGTCATTAACAATGATGAATCTGGGATCAATATGACGATAAACGCCAGTCTCCACGGATCGAATCACAGAAATAGACAATGAAAAGGAAAGTCCTGAAACCAAAAAGTTGGATCATTATTGGTTGATTAAAATTAATTTAATAAATTGAAAATAATTACCTTTTTATGTTCTTTCTTCATTGATATTCCTGATCACGTTCCTATGTGATTCATTGTTGCGTCGCAGAATCCAACTGTATACTTCCTCTAGTGGTGATCCACATGAGAAACTCATATCTCTGGACGTCGCCAAAGGAGTCTCCAGGTGCGAGGATAGAGAAAAATTTGCTTGTATTGTATGTCATAGATCGTCTTGATATGATGGAAGAGGATCTCTCTCGATCTTAAGAGAATTCTTGGAGGAAGAGGTTCTTTCGGCCGTGAAATAATTCTCCAGAATTGATGTGCACAATGATTTATTTGTCTCTGGAAATGAGTTGGGGTTGTGCGGATATTTATAATCGGGTTTGAGGTTGTAGAGTTATGACAATAAATAAACACGTTACGTGTTTTATTTATTTCATTATCTATTTTTAAAACCCCATGTCGAGTCATTAATTCCTTGACATGCACCCACACTGATTATAATAAATATCATTTAATAAAACGATATTTCCTCAAAATCCTAAATGGAAAAACTACACGGTGTGTAATCATAAATACATGGTGTGTACTTGTTTTTCATTGAAAACTACATGGCGTGTACATTCAATGAACACGGTGTGTATATCATGTTTTCATTTATTCATTTCCATTCAAAAATGAAAACTACACGACATTTCCATTTAATAATACACGGCGTGTACTTATTTTCAAAATAAAAACTACACGGCGTGTAATCATTAATACACGGGGTGTATTTGTTTTCATTTTATTCTTCCTCCAACATTAAAACAATTTAGGCTTCCTTGAATAATTATTAAACCATGTACGAGAATAATATTTATTCTAATTGAAATACTTGAATACACTTAGTGTGTGACCCTCTAGGCCCCTTTCTCATTGGCATTAGGCGGGCTTGCCTAAAGTCCAAGATTATTGTCTAGCAACGGGTCAAGGCACCCAAGATAAAGAAGTTGATGCTACATTGAAGTATCACCTAATACGAACACTTACTTTGTAATTTAATCCCTTTGTCTCAATATCTCATCATGTAGGTTTCATGTTAGTGTCATAAACCTATATGCTTGATCTGTCATTCTTTGACTTTTGGGAAATAAACTCTTCGTTACACCATGGCCATGGAATTTTCTGGACAGTTCTATTTCAATCAAAGGGCCCAAGATATCTACTTCCATAAATATGGAAGGGAAAATCCTTCCTCGACTTATCCATTACCAACATGGCATTCATGAAACACCCAAAAAACCCTACTTCCCGCCAACTGTCTTCATGGCGGTTTTCATCAGTAAATCTAAGTGCGCGAGTCATGAAATGAGTAAATGATAATATTCCAGTATAAGGAACATTACACAAGCTTGCAGATAGCAATGTCCGATGACACCATGAAATCTGGAATTGCTACTGGCGAGTCTGTTCTCATGATCTCTATTCTTGGAGATTACCAAGTGCAAACTCCATGAGGGAGAGTCTCGTCATCTTATTAGTACTTTCACATGACGTTCTTTATACTATGTGGCCTATCATAGTATGTAATCTAACCATAGAAATTTATTTATGAATATTGTTATAGAATTTTAAGGTTATCATCATAGTAGAGATCTGCCATGACCTTATTAATGCAACAAATATTCCAAGACATTATTATATTATAGTAATGCAAAACAATGAACAATATATATAATAAGAGAACATTCATGTATTCAAGGTACAAAATAGTTGTCTCTCAGGACACCAACCCTTACAATGATTATCTATATAATAATTTAGTTTATTACATTGAATTATTGGGTAATATTATAATGGTTATTTTTCATTGCTTATAGAATATATTATTTCCTTCTGATTTGGCAGACCGGGTTCATGAAATGAAAGTTCACAATTTCCATTTAATTTTGGTAAAAATTAAAAATATTATACTAAAACATGAATGAGTAGAAAATTATCCCTTCATTTTAACATCATAATAAAAGATATTTTACTTTTTGGTCATTATTTCAAACTAGAATGGTGGGGTGATAATGTATAAAAGGGTATTTTTTTATTGAATGAGAAAAACTATTTATTATTTAATTTTCTCATCAAATATATTTCCAAAATTTTATAATTTTGTGAGATAAATCTATAAAAATTTCTAGGGAAAATTTGAAGGATATATAATATATTTTATTGATCTATGAAAAATTTCCTATAAATTTATTTCCAGTTACATATAATAAATTATAGAATTTTTAAAAAAATATATCAGTTATGTGTATAAATATTTATTGATATAATGATATACTTTCTAAATATAAAAATATCTTATAATGGCCTTAGTGGTTCACCTATAATTTCTAGAATGAATAGTTTTAGTTTTTATATTAATTTATATCAATTATGTGAATGTTTGTGCCACAAATATATTATTAAATTTTTAAATCAATTTTTTATTATTTACTATATTATGTATATATGTTTAGGAGGATCATTTACATATTGAAGCTGATATATGTTTCCCAAAAGAGGGGTTTGATTTGTGAACTCTGGAGCCTTTTTGGATGTGTTATTTTATATCACCATTCCTCCATTTATAGTGGGTGGGAATGCATTGAATCATCATAAGCGCTTATGAAGTGAGACCTAAACTAATTTCTTATAAGGACTCATGATTGAAAATCATTCCCCTACTATGTTATTGAGAAATAATTGGTGTTTTTTGGGTAACATTAATAATAAATTTTTATATAATTCTATATTTTATTAGCATTATCACTAACAATAGTTTTTCACTGGATAATTTGACAACCAATCCAGATGAGGTTCAGGTATTATGAACCACCAAATACTTACTTTTATATATAATCATTACAAGTGAAGTATAAATAGACATCACTATGCAATATTTTCTAGTGTTATAGACATTGTACATGACTTTATCCATTTTTTATTCCTACACATTGGTAGGATTTTTTTGTTCATTGGTCATGTGAAGTGGATATGTAAAACTTAATACATTAAATATAAAAACGATTAAAATTTTCCATATTATTTTTAACTGATTATGTTGAATGTAGACTTAGATATCTAATTTATTGGTTAATATATGGTGTGAGTTTTAGACTTGACTCTATTGATATATCTTAGCTATTGAATTACATATGTTTATAATAAATTTTCAATATTATAATAAAAATATTATAGTATTGAATGAATGAAAATGTCTAGTTATTTTTCACCTTTATTATAAGTACACTAGTGTGATTAGATGACTAATTAGATATCGATTTGGTTGAAGACTCATCAAGGATTGATCTAGATATTGTAGTTATTTTTATGAAAATATTTAAAAAAAATTAATTTTTATTTCATATAGAATATTCAAATTTGATCATTAGTTCATTATGAATATTTAACAAAATTATTTTTACATTAAGTTAGAAAAATTTTCAAAGGAGTTGTGTCGTAGTACTATGTTCATAGATGTGGTATTTTAGCATATCATGGGATGCTAAAGTAATTGTTACACATTGTTTAATTACATTGGTTTCACTTGTTGTACAGTTGTTTGAGAAAATGCGATGGGTGTATGCAATGATGTCATGGTACACGCACCATCAATGGTAGATATTTCCATTCATAAAATGAAACATAGTATAGATGATCCGTTTTTGTAGATACAAGTATTATATAATTAAATATTATTATATATGTATTTAATTATAGTATAATTGATACCATGAGGTCCTTCTGATGGTACAGTAATGGTGAAACATGGAGAGATGAAAATAAATTGTAAAAATAATAATTTTATTGTTATTATTATAAAATATTGTATTTATAGATTTTATAGTTTCCACATATAACTTGTATTCATCATCATGAGTTCCTAGGTAAACCTAATTAGGATTCACCTAATGTATGTTGTGGTTTATATCACCATTTTTATATTATACTTTTCATTATAAATGAATAATTGTATTTTTTTTGTTTTTCTAAATTTATTATACTGATGAGAAAAATATTCTTTGTATTATAGTTTCATAGTAAAAAATCAATAAAATATACTAAATTTCCCTGAAATAATATGAAAACAACCACATAGTGATTTTTAAATGTTTTAATTAAAAAATAGAAATATAAAGTATCATTCGATTGGGGTGACAAAAAACACACATTTAGAGTAATCAAAAAACTAGAACGTGTTTGTAAGGTAAAAAACATATCCAACATCCTCATAATTATTTTAATAATTATTATAAAATATTTGAATTATTTTTGATGAGTATGAGAAGACAAAATGTCAATATGATGTGTGGTCTCCCTAGAATAATCAATAAATAGTTTTTAATGATTCAAAGACCATTAAAAACATGTGTTGTGAGTTAAAATTCAAGTAAACAACCTCCAGTTAATGTAAAATCATATGAACATAACCATAGAGTGATTTGTAAAATGTATTAGGTGACCAAATCTCAATATGAGATTCCATTTGATTACGATTACAGAAAAGAAATTTTTTGTATTTTAAAATTATAAAATATTCATGTAATAGTCAAAACCAAAGAAAAAATACTCTAAATGACATGTATCATAAACCAATGGTTTTAAATTATTATTTTTTACCATTATAAGACTCATCAATTAGACATACAGAGTTTCTAAAATATTCTATTATGTAGTTTTTAATGGTTTAATGTCCTTTAAAACCTGTGTAAGGGGGTCAAACCCAGAAATTGACCTCTAATTTCATTAAAATAAATAAAAAATAATCATAGTGTGAATTTTGAAGTATAATAAATGAATGAAGTTCAATTTTAGGAATATCTTGATTAAGATAACTAGAAACATGCTTTTAGTGTTTAAAAATATTAAAAAGTGAGAGAAATGGAAAAGAACAAATAAAAAAACATATGAATGTTTTCAAACAATATGATACCTTATTGTTTTTTATATGTATGAGTTGATTTCATTTCAATCATTCATATGGCATGTTTTTAATAACCAAATAAGCATTGTTTAATAACTAAAAATCCTACAAAACACTAGTGATTGGATGAAACCCAAGTAAATAACCTCAAATTTCCATAGGATCAAAACAAATATATTTAATTTATTTTTGGATGGGTAATAAAAAATGTCAATATGAGGTGTTGTTTGATCAAGATGATCAGATACAAACTTATATGGTTTTAGATGCGAAAAAATGTCTTCATCCATAAAAAATTATTAAAAACCCTATGAATTGTGTGAAATAAGTAAATAAGGATGTTTTATTATTTTTTATGTGTAAAAATAGATGAGATATCAATCAAATAATTGGTGTGCATATAAAAAGCTAAAATAAATTCTTATAGGTTGGATGACCATTAGAAACATGCTTGAAGGGGTAAAACTATTTAAAATAGCCTCTAATTTAAATGAAATTTTCTAAAAACCGAAATAGAATAACTTTGGAAATTTATGAACTAAAAGAATGTAAATCCCATGTGTAATTTAAACTAGATGACTAGAAACATATTTTTATTATTTTAAAACACTAAAAGTAGTGTATAATGGTGAAAATGATAAATAATTCCCTTGGAAAGATATTAAATCATAGTAAAACATGTTTTTGTTGTTTTTTAGTTATAAAGGGAAGTAAAACATCAATCTAATATGTTGTTTTCCTATAATGAAAAAAACATAATTTTTAAAGGATGACACCCAAAAAAAACGTGCATTACAAGGTTAACACCTATAAGACTATGTATAATATCTATGAAATCAGAGTAAAACAATGATTGACTAATTTGAGAAATGTTTAACTTTATGGAACATCAATACATGGGGTTGTTTGATTGGGATGACTAGAAATAGAAAATTACTGTTGTAAATCACTAAAATGTATGCGTATCCATAAAAAATCAAATCAGTTTAAATTTGAATAATTTAAATAAAAGGTCGATTTTTTTATATATAAGAGTAGTTGGAAACATAATATGATGTGTGGCTTACTCAAAATGACATAATACTCTATTTTTATTGGATGGGTGACCTTTAAAATTATGCACCACGGTTCGAGTCCAATTAAATGTAATTTTATTATTAAAAATTAAAAAATACTACCATATTGTTATTTTTGAAATATATGAAAAGATATAACATTTATCTAAGGGGTTATTGGATAGGGATGAACATAATCACATATTAGGTCTTCGAAAAAATAAATATTTTAGTGATAATAAAAAACATATATTTTATTTTCTAAATGATTTTAAATACTAATAAGAACACATTTATATTATTTTTATGTTTCCAAGAATAAAAATCTTCATTCCAACATGTGGTGTTCTTTGAACAACATAATAATAAGTTTCTAAATGGTTTAAGATCTTTAAAAATATGTAATAGGTGACCAAAAATTGGAAAAAGACCACAAATTTCCATAAAATCATATGTTAAAAAATGTATAATGATATAAAATATATATGAAATGATGGAATGTCCATCCTAGGTTTCATATCATCGAGATAACCACCAACACACTTTCGTGTTTGAAAATACTAAAATATTCATGTAAAGGTTAAATATAAATAAAACAACCTCTGATTGATATAAAATCATTGGAATACATTCATTGTATTATTTCTTTTTGTGTATGAGCCTGATAAATGTCAATTAGATATTTGTTCTATGTGGAATGACCGAAATAATTTATTTTTAATAGTATGGAGATTTTATTAAGGTGTGTTTTCAGGTATAAACAATGAAAACACTATGATAATTGTGAAATTTTAAAAAACTACCATAGATTGAAATTGGAAATATAGTAAATTATAAAATGCCTATTCAGGGTTTCATTTTCATTATATGACTAAAACACACATTTTGTGATTCCAAAAATGAAATGTTCATGCAACATTCAAAACCATATTATACTCCATTTAAATTAAGTGAAATAATATAATTCCAATATATATATGATTTTTTATTTTTATTAGTAGAAAATATGTCAATATGATGTGTAGTGTACCTAGAATGGCAATATAAGATGTTTTGATTTTTTTTAAAACTATTTAAAACATGGAGTAGTTAGTCAAAACCAATCTAACAAACTATTTTTACCATGAAATAATACGAAAACAACAATAGAGTTATTTTTTAAATTTTATAGATTAAAAAATTTTAATATGAGGTGTATTTTTATTGGGATATCCATAAACATACTTTTATTGTTTCAAAACACAAAAATTGTGTGTAATGTTAAAAACCCATATTTAATGACCTTGAAAATATGTGAAACTATAGGAAAATATTATTTATAATTTTCTTTACATGTTTGATTAGATGACATGTGAATCGGACGTGTGATGTTCCTGGAAGAACTGAATAATAAGATTTGTTGGTTCATCTTCCATTAATATAATGCATTGGGGGGTAAAAATAATGATTACAAACATTTATTTCCATAAAATAATAAAGAACACATAAATAGGGTTTATTATATATAAGAACTGAAATAATGTCAATATATGTTTTAATTATTTTAGTATGACCCTAAAAACACTTTTAATCTTTCAAAACACTAAAATGTTTTTATAATAGTAAAAAAGTAAAAAAACAACCTCTTAATGATATAAGATCATGAGAAAAACGTCATTGTACTATAGTTGAAATAAAAAGAAGATGAAAAATTTTCTGAGAATTAATTATTCATAGATCAATCTAATAAGATGATTACAAAGGTTTTATAGATATAAAAAATTTCATTTTGTTGTAAAACCCCTGAAAAATACTTCTTATTATAGTGAAACTAAACAGAAACATCAGTTGAGTGATTTTTTAAATTTTGATATTTAGGTAACATTAATCCCTAGTGTCTTTTAATCAATATGAATGAAAAACACTTTTAGTTTTTTAAAACAATAAAAACATGTGTGTAATGATCAAACCCATATTAATAACATTTGAATGATGTCAAATTATTGGAAGTCCGCAGATATGTTTTAGTGTATATAAGTACAAAACAAAACAATCAGATGTGGGTAAATCCCCCTAATATTTGATAATATATTCTTTAATGTTAGATCAAATTTAAAAACATGTTTTAGGGGGTAAAAACAAGGATAACACATCTAATTACTGTTAATACATATGAAAAAAATCTATTGAGTGATATGTGAAATGTTGGAACTAAAAAAATGTTAATCAAATGTTTATTTTTCTTCTTATAACTGAATATGAACATTATGTTTTATAAAACACTAAAATGATCATGTAACATTACAAACGAAACAAAAAAGATCAAAATGATGTTAAATCATATGAATTCCATATTTACAGAACTTTTTATGTTTATATGTGGATAACACATTAGTAGGGCATGTGGTGTGCGTGGATGTACTAAATAATTAGTTTTTAATGGTTTGGAGGCATTAATAATGTGCTACATGGGTTGAAAACCAACTAAATAAAATTCAATTACCATTAAATAATGAAACAATGATCATAGTGTAACATTTGCAATGTCAAAATGGACATAAAATATATATGATGTTATGTTGGATCAAGATCACTAGAAAGAAACATTTAGTGATTTAAAATACTAAAAAATCATTTAATTATCATATAAAATTTAAAAGACATCTAAATGATGTGAAATCATAAAAATATATCTATGTATTATTTTATACATGTGTGAGTAAAAAAACATGAATTAGATATATGATGTTCTTGAACTGACAGAATAATATGTTTTTAATTTTTTTGTGACATTTAGAAAAATGATTCCTGGGTTCAAAACCAATAAAAATATCTCTAATATTCATGAAATTTAGAGAACACAATCATATTTTTTATTTTTGAAATTTAGGAAAAGGAAAAATGTCAATATTGGGTACAATTTTGTGGATATGACTGTAAATAAACATTTAGTGTTTTAAAACAGAGAAACATTCATGTGATGGTCAAAACCTAAATGAATGAAGTTTGGTTTATGTAAATTTTTAACAATATCATTTTTGAATTATTTATAATATGTACATGCAGATGAAATATAAATTAATTGTGTAGTGACCTCATAACAACCAACAAAGTAGTTCATAATGGGTCACGACCATTAAAAATTTATATCGTGGGGTCAAAACTGTAACACCCTAAGCTTCCACGATACGTTTCCCATTAAATAACGCAATAGCTTGCATTGTATGCAACATAGAGTTTTAACACACCACGACCAAACAAATAAGCCAATATGAATAGTAATACTCATTTTTTGAAATTTTATAAATTTTATTTATCAAAATGGACTTAATTTTTCAATTTTTAATATCAAAATTATCTCAACGTGATTTTTTGGTGTTTTTCTGAAAACATTCCATTATTGATGAATAGTGAAAAACACTGCGTTATTTTTAAAAACCAAAATTTTATTTAAATAATTAGTTATTTTATTTAAATTTATATTAGGTAAAAATTGATACATAATACTTATATATGATCAATGTAATTCATTGGATTCATTTTATAATAATATTAGATATATAAAATTTTATTGAACTTTTTACCGTCTTTTACCCACCTTTTAAGTGAATTTGAAAATTTTCATAAACTATAATTTTACCACTTCTATGAGTTGAATTTTAAAAATTAGAGAGAGATGGTAGACATCAGTAAATAAAATGTGGTTCAATTAGATAAAAATAATTTTTGGTGAACTATATCTTTTGACTTTTATTTACCATGGTTAAAAGTAAATAGGGTAATTAAAGGTAAAAATGATATTATAATTACCCTAAAACATGTCTTAATTAGATTGGATAACTATATTTAGACCAAAATCTACCTTAGGAATAAAATTCAATCTTTTTTACCCACTTGTATTAGATTAGGACATTTATTATTATATTAATTTAAAGAAGAGTTAAAAGTGTTAAATTCAATGTTTAATAACTATACCATTTTTAATATAGGATTATAAAAAATATAAATTATACTATAAATATTAATTATAAATATAATAATATTTCCTACATAATGGTATTTTATTTATAATTTTAGACATTAAACAGTTAAGTTTATTTATGTCACAATGATGATGCAGTAATTTCCTTATTAATGAAATATTACAATAATTGATATTATAAATATCCATATAAATCTAAATTGAGACTTATGATGAATTACACGAATTTTATAGGTTAACATGGCATGTTAGGGTTGATTAAATAAATTTTTTCGAAGTGATAATGTTTTTGTGGCTTTAAAAAAAACAAATAACAATTAGTGTCACAATTGACATAATTGAGTTTTTAAAACAATTACTATATTATTAATTGATCTAATATTCCTAAAAATCAAAGGTTTTTCCAAAGGAATTATATAAGGTTATATATATCAATAATAAACCACTTGGGGTTCACTTGATATTTTATTGTATGTTTATTAAGAATATAATATAAAAATACAAAAAGACGTGATAAATGTCAAACTATTTAACTAAGTGCTAAATCTAACTGGTAAGGTTAATATGGTGGCCTAAACCTATATAAAACCTATAGGTTGTGGTTTTTTCGAACCATAACAACTTTATACTTGAAATAAATCATTTTGGAGTCATTATAAACCTAATATTATTGTATAATAAAATAATATTTCAAGCTTTTCTGAAAGTGACCCTCACCTCTCTTATAAAATGGTACTTCCCCTTCACTCAAAATTAATTCTCCAAAGACATTTGTCTCGGCCAAAACCCACCCAAATATCTTACCAACTACCCTCAATTCATCCTTGAGTCCTTCCCTTGATCATAAACCAACCTAAGGGGCCCTATTGATCAAATCATTTGGAAGCACCCGAAGAAGAGGTAATTATTTCACCTACTCTTTCAAGTCCTTTTCTTCTTCCACTTTATGTTTCTTTGTTATTCCCATTCCAAAATAATAAATCCAGTAAAATATTAATATTGTGTTGTTATTATAGATATGGTATGACCATATTCATTATTCAATCCATCCTATGAATGACAATGTCACCATACATGCGTACGTACAACTTACCATCTCTAAGTCGTGGTTTAGTTGTTATTCGACACTTCATTATTTGGATGGATATAATAATGATGTATAATTGATATAAATAATAAATATAACATGTTAATGATTCTTTATATATGATATAACATTAAATTATATATGATTTCACCTTCAATTAAATGATATAGTCCCTAGTGCGTACATACGGATTGTTGTCTGCACGAACGCGATGAGATTCATTCCGCATCATAACCATTCAAGAAAAATATTCATATTATGGTTAAAGACAATGTTTAAGAACATATTATAAATATGGATATTAACCAAATACATCATATCTATAACAAAAATTACTTACGTAACAAAACATATAAATAAAATGAATAAGTTAACACCTGAAACAATGATACCACTGAAATATTATTAACAAAGTAATATTAGAAGATCATATATGATAACATATTGAAGTATATAGTTCTCGTATAATTTAATTAAAATGTTTTAACTATTATATAGGAGGTTATAATTCCATTTTCTATGGAAAAGTACAAGGTAATGGTTAATTCAACAATCTCTTCATTATCTGAGGTTGTTTATACGTGAGTATCTACTGGGACCTCTTTATCATCCACATCTGTGTTTCTTAAAAATGTATTTCAATTTTTTTTACTATTTGATAGACTATGTGTTAAAGTCATTTATACCATTGTTTTACTGTTTATGATAATTTTATAAAGGAATCTTTCCGTCATTTTCCAAATAAGCTCATTTATGATGGTTTTAACAAAATTAAGGAAAGAATGTTTTTCTAACTTATATGGCGGGTGCCACAATTTTCCACTATTATAACATTGTTGAAGCTTTCCTCACAAGATTAAAATAATATTTTAAAAATAAATGTTTTCTTTTATAAATATTTGACTTTTAAATGATTCCAAAAAATAAAGATATATACCTCTCAAATAGTTTGGATTTCATCTATGTCAACATCCTTTGATGGATTTTACACTTTCCTAAAGTTGATTAATTATGATACAAATATTACTTCTTGTATTTAGGGTTTTGTGATATTTTTTACTTTGCATGTTCTATTTTTATACCATTCAGGGTTTATGGTTAAAGTATTAACATTTTGTATGATAGTTTTTTTCACGAACCGAATCTGGTCGCTTTCAAAATCGGCACCCGACCCGGTCCATGGAAAGACCCGAAGGGCGTTCCCGATCCCCACGGGCTGGCACAAGTGCCCGGGTATCATAAAATGAAAATTGGGAACGATTTACCCGAGTATATAAACATAAAACTACATAAGAATCCAATGAAACAAATCTGGATTTTTCAAACCAAACAAAGTTTTACAGAAAATCAGAACTGAAATACATTGTCTAAAACAACTCAAAAAGACTATAAAAAAGGAACAAAAAAATGAACAGCCCAAGAACCTCAACATGGAAAGAGGCATTTCCCTCAATCCATCTCCACAACACCGCATTATGAATTGCCGGTGAAAACCCGAACTGTTGGCACAAATGTTATACCCAAACCTGCGACAACAAAAAAAATAACCAAGTCTACTTACACCCAAGGGTGTAAGTAGGGTGTGAGTAAATTCCCAGTAGGATACCACCACCAAGATATTCCCTGTGATAAACATTCAAATCCGAAAAGCTTGCAAGTTTTCAAAAACATGTAATTTGTAGTTACAATTTCTAAAAGATGCAACTTAAAAAAACAGTTTTCAAGTGGGATAATATATAGAATCAACACTTTTAAAATAAAATCAAGAGCTACTTATTTTTCCATCCAAATATACCGTATGCCAATGGTAAGTATAAAATATCTAATGAGCACAACCAATAGGAAATAACCCCTAGGCACTAGCTAGCTGTGGGTCCCAGGTACCTCGTATCTCGGTGAGAGTAACCACAGATATTATCTGTTCTCGTGCACGAGCCACTAGTAGGGAACATACCCATAACCTAGTGTTCCCCAATAATCATCATCGTAGTTTAGTTAGAGTTGTAAGCGTCAATCCTACTAAGTGAAGCTGAGGCCAAACCTCACAGATTCACTAGCATACTAGTACATGTCCACCCACCTAGATACCCGGGTTTTCTCTTTGTGCTCAAATAAGTTTAACAAGCCAAGAAATATACTTTTCACATGAAAATATCACTTCCACATAACACATCATCGAAACAGACACATGAACATCACACAAGTCACAAATTTAACTTTTCATTCAAATTCATTTTTGAAATCAAACTCACACCAAAATAGCCCACAAAACTTTTTTCATAACTTTCACAATCCAACCCATCCTTTAACAATTTTATGAAGTACCTACAAATATGATAAACATCACATAATAGAACTATTCACATTTAAAATGGATCATTTGAATGTATAAACAATCCAAAACAGTTTTCCAATATGGTTTCACCTCTTACATAAATCATTAAACCACTCAAAACATTCATAAAACATTTCTAAATAGTTTACCAAATATTTTCAAATAAAACCCATTTCAAAACCATATTTCAAGGCCAAAATCACATCAATACAAATTCAAAACAGAATTGGAAGATCCAAAAACATTTATCAAACAACCCCCATGTGTTATACAACCACCTCAAACAACAGTACGAAATATCCACATGAAACGCACACGTTTTCAAGATCACTTTCAAGAAGTACGATAAAGTTTTACACCTTAAACCCATAAAACCCTCTTTAAGACCTAGTGGAACACCAATACCCCACCAAATCAGAATTTTCATCCCGAACAAGATTTATTAAACAATATTTATATGTTATAAAAAAATCCCAAACAATACCCAAAGGGTTGCACATGAAAACACCAAATTTAAAGCTAAAATGAAACTATAAAAACAAATGATTTACTAAATCCAAAATAAATAGTTCACGCACCACACATAGCATATTAGGAACATGAATAATAAGTAATTGAAGAAAACTAACTCATCTATAAATTTTTACACATGAAATCACCTACCTTTTATGATGAAACCCTCAAAACATGGTGTGAAACATCAACCGCACTACCGCCGCACCTCAAGGAATATAAATCTATCCCTAGACCACAATATATGACCAAAAAGGCACCAAATAAAACCCTAGTTTCGAAATTCAATTTCTGGACATGATGAACTTATTGAAAGAGTGAAAGAAACCCTTAGGAAGGGGAAGAAATCAAGGAAAGAAACACTTACTTGAAATATCCTGAATAAAACGAACCAAAATCGACTGGAATCTGAATTTTAAAACAGATAAAAATTTAATTGATATTAGACCATGAATGATAAGGTCATGTAGGAATTGGAATTGGAGAAAAAAATTAAGAATAGAAGAAGTTATGAAAGGATCAATTTACCTCTCCAAAATCTGTACGATTTCTGAAATCCAGATAAGTTTTGACTCTTTTCGCGATTCTATCGAGCTCCAAATTGCGGGAGGAGGGCATGGGGTCGCGCCTTAGCTAAGTGGGCTCGGGTGAGAGTTGGAATCATCGAAAAAACGCAAATATTGAAGGATATATTAAATAATTAAAATTTATTTTTAATGCAGAAAATGGGCTTTCGGGAAGGCCCAATTCCCTAACTAAAAACCCATATCCACCAAGATTATGGATTTATAAATGGTCAAAATAAATATGGTGGTGTTAATATGTCAGGGTATGACAATTAGGAATTGTAATGGATGAAAAAGGTTGAAAAATGAAGATTTTATAAAGGAATCAAAATTTATTTTTAAATCTGAATTGGGCTCACGGTTTGGCCCAATTCATAAAAACTCACCCATTCCTCCATAAATTCTTGGGAAACCCTAAAAACAAAGCATGAATGGAAATTAAATGGAAATTAACTTTAAAATATTTCATTTATGTGACAATTCTTCCCACCATTAAAACTTTCCGCCCCGGAAAGTCACATCAAGGACAAAGCAACAACCAAACCCAACTAAGAAACCAAGAGGTACGCCTTTGCCAGGTTTCACCCCCAAAGGACAAAACACCTCCAGTGATCAATTAAGGAATGATTAATCTCATAACCCAAACATACACCAATTTACTGAAATGATCAATCACATTTATACATTATCCCAAAATAAAACTCATTAAACACTATCTGAACAAGACTCAAGCAATTCACCCAAATGAACTACAACATCGAAGAAGGTTACACTTACCTTACTTTAACTAGACCATTGGGTACTCCCCAATCCTAATGTTTACTAAATGAAGATGTAGGTAGCTTGATAGCTCTGAATGAGCCTACATACCGCCAATCCACGACCATGGATAAGTCTGAGTTACTCGTATGGGGGAACAAAAATTACCTCCCCACCATAAGAGACAACCTATATTTTTTTCCTCGAGAAAGAATCGAGACACTAACAGGGGGAGGCCTGAATGGACTCCCCAGTACAAAGTGTATACTTCCATCAGAAATTTAAAAAAGAACTTATATACGACTCGTAGTGTGTCTCCCCACCATATGAACCATTCATCTTAACCGATCGGCGTGGGCCAACACAAAAAGACCCCAAAATTAAAGAGTTGGGATGGTCGCACAGTTAGTCTACACAGTTTTGGGAAATTGTGCAATAACTATGTGGATCCTTATATCTGTATGGTTATTTTTTTTTTGTTCATGGTTAGAACTAACCGTGTAAAAACTATGTGCTCAAAATGTCTAGCAAAATTTCCAACTATTCTCCAAAGACCCAATGGAAACCAAAGGGGGAGGGAATAACATTTTGTGATGACATGGGTACAAGACCCTCCACCTATTTCCACCAAATGGGAACAATAGAAGACATATGATGACACCATAGGTTTAAACTCTTCCTATCTTTCATACTGCGGATTGGATTTTGTACAAGGGTTTAAACGACACTGGAGTTTCCCCTGACTACGCGCCAGCTTCTCTCCGGGACCTATGGCTGGAGCTCAAAATATTGAAGCATCTTCGGCCACGTAGTTAGGCTGTTGAAACCCCTATGTGGAACTTCTTCTTTCAGTGCCACAAACAACTACACCGCATAACCCGATTGGTTCATCAAGACATAACACACTCCATAAAACCCACTTTACCAAAACCATACATTTCACTGAAATAAGGGATCATAAGATGCACACAAATCGCACCTTGTTTCTTTGGGTGAGAAACAACAGAAGGGAAGGACATGTATAAACACCTTCCTCTAAGATAAGAGATTTGATGTTTTTCCCAAGGGAGACATACTAACAACATAAAATAGAACCTCAGAGGATTGTGTGACCTTCACCTTTATAGTCAAAAGAGCACACAACATCACAATGCGTCACTGAACATGACCCTTGAGATTGATAGAAACAATACAAGGAACGAGACCATATTCAAAGTCCCTAAACAACAAAGAAGTCCAAAAAGTGGACACAATATCCTATAATGAACAAAATCTCAAAATTGGTGTTTTAATAATAACTCTTTCTTCAAAGAAACTATAAAGAACCCAGAGGACCTCTTAGACATCATCAAGACACTCATCCACACTAACAACCAAAGAACACTTCCACCTTCGATGAATCATGAAACTTAAGAAACTAAGGTTTCTTTCAACCTTCCACAATAACTTTACCACTACAAGAGGATCCAAAAATCAACGAAATGAATGGGTGTATACTTAATCAACAATGATCGATAAAATATTCCTTATATCGATCAACTGGAGGATTTTCCAATGGCGAAACAATACGGGTTGCACTTCGGCTCTGCATTAATCCTAAATGGGGGCGTACTTTATCCAATGAGAGAACCCAAGGACCCAACCAAGCTGGTCCATTAGTCAAAACATTCCTCAAACCAGATCCAAACACATGATGGGAACCACCGTAAAGGTGTCCCGAAACATATCTCAGAGGAGACTACTAACCTGTCCTTCTACCTAGCTTACCGACCAAACATAATCCCAAAACACAGTTCAAATAGGAGGGGTTATTAGACTAAAAAAACATCCCACAAAAACAACATCATCAAAGACCCATAATACAAACCATCCCAAAACTATTCAACAAAACATCATGTTTTTCTTTAAAACCATTTCTTTGAAAACAAGCGGTTCAACAGTAAGAGTATCGACCAATGGTACCCCATGGGCCTCACACATGCATGTTTTTGTGCCACACCACACACCCTCATCATATCTGTCCCGGAACTCATCTAGTCGTGCCATCAACCATCCATCATCCCCTATAACCCCATGCATGTGGTCACTAATGGAATTACCAAAGGTTAAAACAAAAATTCTTTCCACTTTTCAAAACCAAAACGGTCAACCAACGCATCCTTTTTTCTCGTAAACGCTAACCACGAGATCAAAATCCCAACTCACATCTTACAAAATTTTTCAGAAAGTCACAACCATTTAGAAAATAACTCACATTCAAGATATTCACATCAATTTCAAAACATCTCATACCATTAAAACACACTCTGACTGTTTAGAAAACTCTATTGGAAACACTTTTCAAAACCAACTTCAATACAGTTTCTGCCTTCAAAAGAGGTGTAATCACACCATTTTCTATTTTAAAAAAATTCTGAATATTCAGTTCCAAAATTTCATAAATCATACCATTCCATATTTATTTGAAAATCATTTCACAAAAACATTACACTTCTTAAAACCAAGTCACTTTAAAACCAAAGTTCCAAGATTTCAAAACTAAATAACAGAAGACAATGCGAGAGGAAACTAGTTTCAGTGGGTGACTTGGACATATGGTTGGCGGCCATATTCCAATCACTTAACTGTCACCGAGAGTGTTCTAGGGAATTTCCCCAGCTCTACATGGCTTTCCAGACCCTGCGAGGTCATTGAGACCATTAACCCAACTCTCTTTTCATTTCCCCTAATCATCATCAAACCAAGAAAACCAAAAGACATAGAACAAATCCCAACTTCCCCTGGCGACTTGAATCCTGAAATGAGGTGTGGTGATCAATCACACTACCCATAATCAGAATTCCATGTCCCAAAAATCATAACTCTATACTATCCCGACTATTTCCCAAATAACATAACTCAAATGGAGCGAACCTCCTCGGATACCATTTTGTCACGAACCGAATCTAGTCGCCTTCAAAATCGGCACCCGACCCGGTCCATGGAAAGACCCAAAGGGCATTCCCGATCCCCACGGGCTGGCACAAGTTCCCGAGTATCATAAAATGAAAATTGGGAATGATTTACCCGAGTTTATAAACATAAAACTACATAAGAATCCAATGAAACAAATCTGGATTTTTCAAACCAAACAATGTTTTACAGAAAATCGAAACTGAAATACATAGTCTAAAACAACTCAAAAAGACTATAAAAAAGGAACAAAAAAAAAATGAACAGCCCAATAACCTCAACATGTCAAGAGGCATTTCCCTCAAGCCATCTCCACAACACCGCATTATGAATGGCCCGTGAAAACCCAAACCGTTGGCACAAATGTTATACCCAAACCTGCGACAACAAAAAAAATGACCAAGTCTACTTACACCCATGGGTGTAAGTAGGGTGTGAGCCAATGCCTAGTAGGATACGACCACCAAGAGATTCCCTGTGATAAACATTCAAATACAAAAAGCATGCAAGTTTTCAAAAACATGTAATTTCTAGTTACAATTTCTAAAAGATGCAACTTAAAAAAACAGTTTTCAAGTGGGCTAATTTATAGAATCAACACTTTTAAAATAAATTCAAGAGATACTGATTTTTCCATCCAAATATACCGTATGCCGACGGTAAGTATAAAAGATCTAATGAGCACAACCAATAGGAAATAACCCCTAGGCACTAGCTAGCTGTGGGTCCCAGGTACCTCGTATCTCGGTGAGAGTAACCACAAAAATTATCTGTTCTCGTGCACGAGCCACTAGTAGGGAACATACCCATAACCTAGTGGTCCCCAATAATCATCAACATAGTTTATTTAGAGTTGTAAGCGTCAATACTGCTAAGTTAAACTGAGGCCAAACCTCACAGATTCATTAGCATACTAGTACACGTCCACCCACCTAGATACCCGGGGTTTCCCTTTGTGCTCAAACAAGTTTAACAAGCCAAGAAATATACTTTTCACATGAAAATATCACTTCCACATAACACATCATCCAAACAGACACATGAACATCACACAAGTCACAAATTTAACTTTTCATTCAAATTCATTTTTGAAATCAAACTCACACCAAAATAGCCCACAAAACTTTTTTCATAACCTTCACAATCCAACCCATCTTTTAACAATTTTATGAAGTCCCAACAAATATGATAAAAATCACATAATAGAACTATTAACATTTAAAATGGTTCATTTGAATGTATAAACAATCCAAAACAGTTTTCCAAAATGGTTTCACCTCTTACATAAATCATTAAACCACTCAAAACTTTCATAAAACATTTCTAAATAGTTTACCAAAGCTTTTCAAATAAAACCCATTTCAAAACCATATTTCAAGGCCAAAATCACATCAATACAAATTCAGAACAAGATTGGAAGATCCAAAAACATTTATCAAACAACCCCCATGTGTTATACAAGCACCTTAAACAATAGTACGAAAGATCCACATGAAACGCACACGTTTTCAAGATCACTTTCAAGAAGTACGATAAAGTTTTACACCTTAAACCCTTAAAAAACCTCTTTAAGACCTAGTGGAACACCAATACCCCACCAAATCAGAATTTTCATCCCGAACAAGATTTATTAAACAAAATTTATATGTTATAAAACAATCCCAAACAATACCCAAAGGGTTGCACATGAAAACACCAAATTTAAAGCTAAAATGAAACTATAAAAACAAATGCTTTACTAAATCCAAAATAAACAGTTCACGCACCACACATAGAATATTAGGAACATTAATAATAAGTAATTCAAGCAAACTAACTCATCTATAAATGTTTACACATGGAATCACCTACCTTTTATGACGAAACCCTCAAAACATGGTGCGAAACATCAACCGCACTACCGCCGCACCTCAAGGAATATAAATCCTGCCCTAGACCACAATATTTGACCAAAAAGACACCAAATAAAACCCTAGTTTCGAACCTCAATTTCTGGACATGATGAACTTATTGAAAGGGTAAAAGAAACCTTTAGGAAGGGGAGGAAATCAAGGAAAGAAACACATACTTGAAACATCCTGAATAAAACGAACCAAAATCGACTGGAATATGAATTTTAAAACAGATAAAAATTTAATGGATATTACACCAAGAATGATAAGTTCATGTAGGAATTGGAATTGGGGAAAAATATTAAGAATAGAAGAAGTTATGAAAGGATCAATTTACCTCTCCAAAATCTGGACGATTTCTGAAATCCATAGAAGGTTCGACTCTTTTCGCGATTCTATCGAGCTCCAAATTGTGGGAGGAGGGAATGGGGTGACGCCTTAGTTAAGTGGGCTCCGGTGAGAGTTGGAATCTCCGACAAAACACAAATATTGAAGGATATATTAAAGAATTAAAATTTATTTTTAATGCAAAAAATGAGATTACGGGCAGGCCCAATTCCCTAACTAAAAACCCATATCCACCAAGATTATGGATTTATAAATGGTCCAAATAAATATGGTGGTGTTAATATGTCAGGGGATGACAATTAGGAATTGGAATGGATGAAAGATGATGAAGAATGAAGATTTTATAAAGGAATTAAAATTTATTTTTAAATCTGGAATTAGGCTCACGGTTTGGCCCAATTCATAAAAACTCATCCATTCCTCCATAAATGCTTGGGAAACCCTCAAAACAAAGCATGAATAGAAATTAAATGGAAATTAACTTTAAAATAATTCATGTATGTGACAGTTTTAATAAAAATGTTTATGTTATGTTTCAGACTTTACATATGTGGAATGCATTGGACTTAGTAAGTGATTGGTGGATCCCGCTATAGATCCTCGATGCATCAGTAGGTATCATGAGACAAACCAGTGTCTTGAAATAAGGCCTTGCAAAAATTTTATTTCTAGTCTTGGTACAAGACCTTGACTATGAGATTATGATGTCTGGAATTATGCATTCCATCATTATTAAATTGGCTATTGATATTTCATGGGATTATTAGACTAGTAGAATATCCATGTGAATAAGTAAATGGAATTATTCGATTTATTTTATCTATATTATGCTGAAGTTTTTGTTTAAAAGGCTTATGTTTTAGTCTTATACATTTACTTAAATTTTTATTCTTATTTATGAAAGCTTCCGCTATATTTTTATCCTTACGTACCATCTGAGCTCACATATTTCTATGTTTAATTTTTCCCAGGATGTGAAGAAGTATTTTATGGTTGACCTTTAGGGATAGGCATAGGGATATAAGTGTGTTCAAAGGGGACAATATTTTTTGTGGTTTTTATCTCATGATGTAATGTAAAACTTATGTATGTATCTAGTACATCCAATGCTACTAAATTAATCGTTCTTTAGATACATTATCTCTTGTGATTAAGAAAATGTTATGTAATAATGCACCAACTATGGCTAACTTGGGTCAGGGCGTTATAGTTGGTATCAGATGAAGTTTAGTACAAACCTTAGAAGGTAGATTTAGAAAAACTATAATTAGAGAACATTTCCCTAAGATAGACTTTGAGTATTAGTATAGAAGAACTTCCTAGAATTATGGTAATGTTGAAATTTTATGATTTTTCTAAGAAATTAATCCATGTCTAGATATGAGCAGGTAGAGGTGGCTCTGGCACAGATGTAACTAGGAGTGAAAACTCCAACAAGGAGTTTTGGGATTGACCTGGGGTATCCTGGTACACGACAACATGCCTTGCAGCACTCTTGGTTATGACACTCTCGGGGGATATTTTTAGGATAATTAACATTTTCATTATAAACCATTATGAAGGATTTGTGAGTATATAATTTCTCAATGAAAACATTTTTATGATTATGGTTTATATCCATAAGCTATTTTACAAGTTTGGAATTATGTATTTCAATTTATAAACTATTCTAGTGTATGCCATTGTTTATAAATGACGCCAAGTTGATGGAATGGAAACTGTGTCAATGCATGTAATCTATGTTGGGATTTACCTCTTACTCAAGATAATTATAGTGGGGGTGGTGATACAACTAGTGCAGATCAGCTTATCACCATACTAGGACAACTCACTCAGGTTATGAATAATAACCTAACCCGTATGGAGGACCCTGATAAAGAATGTAGAGGATCAATGTTAGACCGCTACAGGAGGAAAACCACAAATAATCGATGGGACTAAAAATTTATATGTAGATGAGCAATGGAAAAGTTTCTTTAGAGAAAATATTTCATTCTTTGGGGAGTAGAGAAAGTGAAAAAGTTTTCATGACTATTTATTGCATCATGGGAGATACAGACCAATGGTGGTCATTAATTCAAAACACAAAGGAGGATGAAGAAGTATAAAATATGGAATGGAGGGTGTTTAAAGATCTTTTTTTAGAAAAATACTTTCCCCATGACCATCTAGAGCATATGAATAGGCAATTTATAAGTCCGAGGAAAAATGAGGATGATAATGTTGCAAAGTATGAGGCTAACTTTACAAGGTTAGAAAGGCATGTAACAGATTATATACAAAACCCAAGGAGTAAGATTGATCAATTAATTGATGGGTTAAAACCATTTCTACATCAAGAATTAGTCTCACAACCCTTCTCATCATACTAAGTATTATCTCATGTGATATCAAGAAAAAAAAGGAATTCTCGAAATGTTATGACTTCAAAGAAAAGAAAGAGAAGAAGAGATCTGCTGAACACTATGAGAATTGAAATAAAGGGAAGAATGGAAATTTTGAATATCCATACTATGGTAAATGTGGGAAGAAACACCGCGGTACTTGCCTGAAGGTAATGGGAGTCTGTTACAAGTGTGGTGAAAAAGACCACCAAGATTGTGATTGCAAGGGAAAGAAAGAGGCTGTCAATGTTGAATGCTAAAATTTTAGAGAAATGGAGAATTATGCAAACTAATTTCCTAAGTTCCAAGGAAACATACATCAGAAAAGGCCACCAGAGCAAAGCTAAACAAATGTGATCACTATTGCTGATGTTGATGCACCGAAAGATGTGGTGGTAGGTAATTTAATTGTTTCATCAAGTTTATCCAATGATTTATTTGATTCTGGATCATTGCATTGTTTCATATCTTCTCAGTTTTCTATGAAAATTAGTTATTTCAAATTTGATTTAACAAGGGAGTTGTCAATCAAAAATCCTAAGGAAAATATCATTGCAACAAAGTTTTGGGAATCGGTTACAATTAGAGCGTATAAATGTGTTTTTATCTACTGATCACATCATCATACCCATGATTGAATTTGATATAATCCTTGGTATGGATTGAATTTTAGACCATGATGCAAAAATGTTTTGTAAGAAGAAGAAGGTGATAATTTTTGGATGATGATAAGGAATACCTTATATTTAGAGTAGAAACGTGACCACATGATTCTTATCAAGATACACCCCCAGTAGCCCAACTAAATTCATTTATTGGGGGGGAAGAGAATTAAATAAATATGGGCGAGGAAAATAATTTTCAAATAGAGGACGTCCCTATTGTGCAAGATTATGTTTATGTGTTTCCATAGAATTTAACTGGATATTCTCCAGAATGAGAAATTGAGTTTTCTGTTGATTTCATTCCTAGTTCAAGGCCCATATCTAAGACCCCATACAGAATGGCCACTATAGAATTAGTGGAACAAAATAAAAACCAGAGGAATTGAGTAATAATGGATTTATTCTCCCTAGTGTTTCTCTATGGGGAGCCCGTGTTCTTTTTGTTAAGATGAAAGACGGATCTATGAGGTTTTGCATTGACTAGAGGGAGATCAATGCTATAACAATAAGGAACAAGAATCCCCTACCTTGCATTGAGATTTATTCGATCAATATCATAGAGTTCAACATTTTTCAAAGATTTACCTTAATTATGGATATCATCAATTGTGTTTGAAGAAGGAAGACATTCCGAAAATAGAATTTTGAACTAGGTACGGGCATTACGAGTTTATAGTAATTCCTTTTGGACTGATTAATGAACCCTTTGTTTTCATGGATCTAATGAATAGAGTTTACAAGGAATATATTGATGACTTCATTGTGTTATTTATTGATGATATCCTAGTTTACACCAAAATCAAGTAAGATCATGTAAATCACTTGCGCACTATTTTGAAAACCCTTAGAAGAAATTAATTATATGGGAAGATTAGAAAGTGTGAATTCTAGCTTCAGGAGATTTATTTTCATTGCCATATTGCCTTTAAATATGGAATCATTGTTGATCCTACAAAGACCAAGGGAATGCAAGAATGGCCAACACCAAAGAGTATGAATGATGTACATAGTTTTATTGGTTTAGCAGGTTATTATCGGTGTTTCAACCAGAATTTTGCCCAATTGGAAAACCCATTAAAGAAAGATTTCACGTAAAGGCATTAAATTTATTTAGACAATAGAGTGTGAAGAATGTTTTCATGAATTGAAGAGAATAATAGTCAATGCTAATATATTGACTCTACCATCAGGGAATGATGGGTTTGTTATTTATAATGATGATTCAAATAATGGATTTGGTTGTGTCTATATGCAGAATGATAGAGTTAATTCCAATGCATCATGATAGATAAAAATTCATGAAAAAAACTATCCCACTCATGATCTTGAGTTAATAGCTCTAATATTTGTTTTGAAGATATGGAGACAAAATCTCTAGGGTGAAAATGTGAGATATATACTAATCAAAAGAGTTTGAAGTATATTTTCTCACTGAATGAACTCAACGTGAGGCAAATATGATGGCTTGAACTACTCAAAGATTTTGATTGCATAATACACTACCACCCGGGAATCGAAAATCATGTGGAATATTCTTTGTGCAGAAAGGGTAATGTATTTTTGAACAAGATGAGAGTTGATAGGGATTCTATGTTCATGGATCTAGTAAAGTTGGATATGGGAATAATCATGGAAGGTGAAACATCAATATTTTTCAAATTGTTGCTAAACCATCTTTACTAGAAACGATAAAATGTTCTCAAACTGATGATGATGAGTTTAAAAATACAATTAAAGCTGTGAATGATGGGTTATTGATCTACTTTTTATATGAAGATGGGATTTTATAATTTGGGATGAGACTTTGTGCTCCTGACATATCTGAACTAAAAACAGAATTATTGGATGATGCTCATATCTCCAATTTCTTTATACACCCTAGTTGAACAAAGATGTATAGAGATTTGAAAAACATTTTTTATGGGAAAACATGAAGCAGGAGACTATTGATTATGTGTCATGATGTATGGTTTGTCAACAAGTGAATACAAGAGGCCAACATCCTAGAGGATCTATTCAACCTCTTCCCATACTTAAGTGGAAATGGGATGATATTACGATGGAATTTTTCAGGGGGCTACCAAATAATCATAGAAGGAGTGATGCAATATGGGTCATTATTGATTTTCTAACCAAGTCAACACATTTTATTGCTATAAGGGAAGATTTAACACTTGAATGTTTATCCAGACTATATATTAGTGAAGTTTTAAGACATCATTAAGTACCCCAATTGATTTTTGTGGATCTTGATCCCCATTTTACATCATGATTCCGGAAGATTCTTTAGAAGGCCCGAGATACTAAACATCGTTTGAGCACTTCCTACCACCCTCAAACTGATGGAAAATCAGAATGGACTATTCAAACATTAAAAGAAATGTTTAGAACTTTCTCACTTGACTTTCATGGTATGTGGGATCAATATTTACCTCTTGTAGAATTTTCATATAATAATAGCTTCCATTTAAGTGTTCAGATGGCACCATATGAAGCATTATATGGAAAGAGATGTCGTAAAACAACTTGTTAGGATGATGTTAGTGAAAGAAAACTCGTAGGCCCAGAACTTGTTGAGGAAACAATGTAAAAGGTGAAGGTTATCCAAACCCACATCAAAGTATCTCAAAAGTAGACAAAAGAGTTATGCCGATAACTGAAGGAGGGATTTGGAATTTTAGGTTGGAGATCATATTTTCTTGAAGGTATCTCCATGTAAGGGAGATATATGGTTTGGTAATAAGGGTAAATTGAGTCCTACGTACATCAGACCTTTAATAATTGTAGAACGAATTTGGGCTGTATCATACTGTTTTGAAATTCCACCAAGTCACTCCAAAGTGTATGAAATGTTCCGCATAACACTGTTGAGAAAATACATGCCAAGCCCAATGAATGTACCCACCTATGAAGAAAGTGAATTGGAACACGATCTGTATTATTGTGATGAGCCTATCAGAATTATTGATACTAGAGAACAAGTGTTGAGAAACTGGATGACTAGTCTCGTGAATGTTCTATAGAGAAATCATAAGATGGAAGATGCAACGTCGGAACCCGAGGAACTTATGTTGAAGAACCACCCAAATATTTTTATGGAGTAATATTATAGAAATTTAGAGGATAAAATTATTTGATGGAAGGGAGAATGTAACACCCAAATCTTCCAATGTACGTTTCCCATTTAATAATTCAATAGCTTGTATTGTACGTAACTTGGAGTTTTAACACACCATGACCAATAAAACTAGTTGTTGTGTATAATATAACCCTACTTTTGAAATTTTATAAATTTTATTTTTTCAAATGGACTTAATTTTTGGATTAGGAATATCAAAATTAGCTTAGGGTGATTTTTTTTTTGTATTTTTATGAAAACATTCAATTTTTGATGAATAGTGAAAAAACACAGTGTTATTGTTTAAAACTGACTTTTTATTTAAATAATTAGTTATTTATTTAAATTTATATTATGTAAAAATAGATAAATAATATCTATATATGTTCAATGTAATTAATTGGAGTCATTTTATAATAATATTAGATATATAAAATTTTATTGAATGTTTAACCGTTTTCTGCCCACCTTCTAGGAGCATTTACAAATTTGCGTAAAACCTAATTTTACAACTTTTTTGAGTTTAATTTCAAAAATATAAGAGACATGGTCAACATCAGTAACTAAAATGTGGTTTAATAAGATAAAATAATTTTTTGTGAATAGTAAATTTTGACTTTTTTTACAACGGTTAAAAGTAAATGGGGTAATTAATGTTAAAAATGATATTACAATTACTATAAATTATTTCCTAATTCTATTTGATAAGTGTATTTAGACCAAAATAATTCTTAGGAATAAAATATGATTCTTTTTTACCCACTTGTATTAGATTAGAGCATTTATTATAATTTTATTTATAGAAGAGTTAAATGTGTAAAATCCAAAGATTAATAACTAAAACATTTTAAATATAGGGGTATATATTAGATAAATTCCACTATAAAAATTTATTAGAAATATAATAATATTTCCTAAATAATGGTATTTTATTTATAAATTATTGACATTAAATAATTACATTTATTTATGACACAACAATGATGTAGTAATTACCTTATTAATGAAATATTAAAATAATTGATATTTTTTAAAATCCAAATAAATGTAAATTGAGACTTATAATGAATTCCACTAATTTTATAGTTTAATATGAATTTTTATGGTTTATTAAAAAAAATTTATTATATGTGATAAATTTTTTATGGATTTCATAAAAAATCAATTAATAAATATTGTCAAAATTCACATAATTGAGTTTTTAAAACAAATACTATATTATTAATTGATATAAAATACCTATAAATATAAGGTTCATGTAAAGGACTTATATAAGGTTATATAATATAAATAATTAACCATTTGGGGTTCCCTTTTTAGTTTATATTTTTTTTAACAATATAATATAAAAATACAAAGAGAAGTGGTAAATGTCAAACTATTTAACTAAGAGTTAAATCTAAAAGATATGTTTAATATGGTGAACTAAACCGGTATAAAACCTACTGGTTGATAGGTTTTAGACCCATCCCCACCTTATCCTCTAAATAAATCATTTTGGAGTCATTAGAAACATTATATACCTATATAATAAAATAATATTTCTAGCTTTTTCCTAAACTAACCCTCACCTCTCTTATAAAAGAGTGGTTTCCCTTCTCTCAAAATCACACCTCCAAAGCCATTTGGATCATCCCAATCGGAAACAAATATCATCCCAACTACCCTCACTTCATCATAGAGGCCTTCCATTGACTAGAATCCAACATAAGGATCCCTTTTGATCGAATCAAAAGGAATCACCTGAAGAAGAGGTAATTATTTCACCACCTCTTTCAAGTTCTTTTCTTCTTCCAAATCCGCTTTCTTTGTTATTCTCATACCAAAAATGATAACTCTTGTAACATATTCATACTGTGATGTTATTGTAAATATTTTATGACCATATTCATTATTCTATCCATCCTATGAATTACTAAGTCAGCATACGTGCGTATGCACGGCTTACCATCTCCATGTTGTGGTGTAGTTGTTATTCAACACTTCATTATTTGGATGAGTATAATAATGATGTATAATTTATGTAAATAATAAATATAACATGTTAATTATTCTTTATATATGATATAACATTAAATTATATATGATTTTACCATCAATTGAATGATATTTTCGCTCGTGTGTACGTACAGATTATCGTCTCCATGAACGCAATGAGATTCATTCCCCATCAAAAAAATTCCAGAATAATATTCATATTATGGTTAAAAATAATGTTTAACAACATAATATCATTCTCTATATGAATCAAATACATCCTATCCATAACAAACATTACTTAGGTAACAAAACATATAAAGGAAAATGAATCAGTTAACACCCGAAACAATGATACGTCTGAAATATTATTATCAAAGCAATATTATAATATCATATATGATATTTTATTTATGTATATAGTTGTCGTATAATTTTATAATATTGTTTTAACTATTTTACAGGAGTTTAACATACCACCGACTATGTAAATGTACAAGGTAATGGTTAATTCAACAATCTCTTTATTATCTAAGTTTGTTTATACGTGAGTATCTACATGGAATTCTTTATCATCCACATCCGTGTTTCATAAATATGTATTTTAAAACATTTTTAATATTTCGAAGAATATGGGTTAAAGTAATTTATACCATTTTTTGACTTTTTATGAGATTTTAATAAATTAATCATTCCATTGTCTTCAAAACAAGGTCATTTAGGACCTTTTCGACAAAATTAAGGATCGATGTTTTTTAACTTATACGGCAGGTGTGGATATTTTCCACTATTATAACATTGTAGATACTTCCCCTAAAATATTATAATAATATTTTCGAAATATATGTTTTCTATTATAATTATTTAACTTTTGAATGGCTTTAAAAAAGAAAGAGATATTCATCCGAAACGGTTTGGATTTCATCTACATCATCATACTTTGATAGATTTTACAATTGTATGAAGTTGATTCATTATGATTCAAATATTCCATATTGTATTGATTTTTTTGTTGTATGTTTGACTATGGATGTGTAATTTTAATACCATTCATGGTTTATGGTCAAATTATTAACATTTGTTAGGCTATATTTAATACGAATGTTTATGTTACATTTCAACCTTTTCATAAGAGGAATGCATTGGACTTAGTATGTGATCGATAGAGCTTGCTATAGCTCCTTGATGCATCAGTAGGTCTCATGAGAGAAACTAGTGTCTTGGCACAAGGCCATGATAAAATCTTATTTTTAGTCTTTTCACGAGCCCTTGACAATGTGGTTATGATGTATGACATTATGCATTCCATCATTAAGAAATTGGCTATTGATATTGAATTTGATTATTCGACTAAAAAAATATCCATATGAATAAGTAAATGGAATTATACAATTTATATTTTCCAAATTATGCTGTAGTTTAAGTTTAAAAGGATTATTTTTTAGTCATATACATTTCCTTAAATGTTTATTCTTATTTATGAATGTTTATGTTATATTGTTATCCTTACTGACCATATGAACTCACCCATTTCTTGGTTTTTTTCCTAGGATGTGAAGAAGTATTTTATGGTTGACCTATGGGGATAGGCTAAGAGATATATGTGTGTTCAAATGGGATAAAATGTTGTTGTGGTTTTTATCTCATGATGTAATGTAAAACTTATACATGTATCTAATACTTCCATGGCTACTAAACTAATCAGTCTTTCGAGACACGATATCTTGTGATCATGCCAATGTTATGTAATAATGATACAACTCAGGTTAACTAGGGCCAGGGTGTTATAGTTGGTATGAGAGAAAGTTTAGTACAATCCTTGGAAGCAAGATTTAGAAAAGCTCTGATTAGAGAACATTACCTTAAGATAGAATTTGACTATTAGTATATAAGAACTTCCTAGAATTTTGGTAATGTAGAGATTTTGTGAGTTTTCCAAGAAATAAATCCCTGTTTGGATATGATTAGGTAGAGGTGGCTCAATCATAGATGTACCTAAGAGTGAAAACTCTGAAAATGAATTTTGGGATTTACCCGGGGTATCCTGGTACACGACAACGAGACTTTCTCCACTCTTGGTTATGACACTCCTGGGGGATATGCTTTGGATAATTCTTATTTTCTTTTCAAACCATTATAAAGAATTTATGAGTATATACTTCCTCAAATAAAACATTTTTATTATTATGGATTATATCCACAAACTATTTTACATGTTTGTAATTATGTATTTCAATTCATAAACTAATCTTGTGTATTCCATTATTTAGAAATGGTGCATAGTCAATGGAATGGAAACTGAATTAATGCATGTAATCCATGTAGGTATTTACCTCCTACTCAAGATAATTATAGCTGAGCTGGTGATGAAACTAGTGTTGAACATCTTATCACCATATTGGGATAACTCACTCAGGTTATGAATAATAAACCTACCCATATGGAGCACCCTGATCCTCAAAGAGGAGGATCAATATTTGACCGCATCATGAGGAAAAGACCACCAACATTCAAAGGGGCTATAGATCCATTTGTATCAGAGCAATGGATAAGTTTTTTAGATAAAATATTGCATGCTTTGCGGAGTAGCGAAAAGGAAAAAGTTGTCATGGTTGTTTATCACCACACGGGAGATGCCGACCAATGGTGGTCTTGAATTAAAAACACAAAGGAGGATGAAGAAGTATCAAATGTAGAATGGAGAGAGTTTAAAGAGATTTTAATTAAAAAATACTTAACACATGACCATTAAGTGGATATGGAATGGTAATTTTTGAGTCTGAGGAAAAAGGAGGATGATAATGTCACAATGTATGAGGATTACTTTACAAGGTTAGCAAAGCATGCCACCGATAATATATGTAACCCAAGGAGTAATATTGGTCAATTCTTTGATGGGTTAAAACCATTTCTCCATCGAGAATTAGTATCACAATCCTTCTCATTATATGAAGATATTGTCTCATGTGCTATCAAGATAGAAAAGAAATTCTCTATGTCTTATGACTTTAAAGCAAAGAAAGAGAATAAGAGATCTTCTGAACACTCTGGAAATGGAAATAAGGGGAAGAATGGAAAAGCTGAATATCTATACTAAGGTAAATGTCAGAAGAAACACCTTAGTACTTCCCTGAATGGAATGTGAGTCTGTTACAAGTGTGGTGAAAAAGGCCACCAAACTAGTGATTAGAAGGGAATGAAAGAGGCTATCAATGTTAAATGATACAATTTTAGAGAAAGGGGGTATTATACAAATTAATTTTCTATACACCAAGTAAATATACATAATAAAATTCCAAGGGAGAAAGGCCAAGCTTATGTGATCACTACTGCTGAGGTTGGATCTCTGAAAGACATGGTGGAAGGTAATTTAATGGTTTCCTCAAGTTTTCCAAATGCTTTATTTCATTATGGATCATTGCATAGTTTAATATATTCCCTGTTTTCTATGAAATTAGATATTTCCAATTTTATTTAACAGGGGAGTTGATAGTCAGAACTCTTAGGGAAGGTATCATTGCAACTAGTATTTGTGAATTAGTTCCCATTAGGGTATATAAATGTGATTTATCCACTGATCTCATCATCATACCCATGATTGAATTTGATATAATCCTCAGTATGGATTGGATTTCAGACCATGATGCAAAAATTTATTGTAAGAAGAAGGAGGTGACAATTTTCAATGATGATTAGGAGTACCTTATATTTAGAGAAGAAATGTCACCACCTGATTCTTTTCAATATCCACCCCTAGTAGCCCAACTAAATTCCACTATTGTGGAGGAAGAGAATGAAATAACTTTGGGTGTGGAAAATAATGTCCAAATAGCGAACATACCTATTTTGCAAGAATATGTAGATGTGTTTCCATAGGATTTACATGGGCATCTTCCAAAACGAGTAATTGAGTTTTCCATTGATTTAATTCCTGGTTCAAGGGCCTTATTAAAGACCCCTTATAGAATATACAGAGTAGAATTAGTGGAACTAAAGAAACAACTATGGGAAATGAGTAATAAAGGATTTATTAGCCCTTGTGATTCTCCATGGGGATCCCCTATTCGTTTTTTAAGAAGAAAGATATATCAATGAAGTAGTTCAT
Organism: Viscum album; assembly: GCA_963277665.1. Lineage (NCBI taxonomy): Eukaryota > Viridiplantae > Streptophyta > Magnoliopsida > Santalales > Viscaceae > Viscum > Viscum album. The sequence continues at coordinate 1,021,436,429 of OY728132.1, read as the reverse complement.
TGACTACAGGTAGATCAATGCTATAATAGTAAATAACAAGTTTCCCCTACCTCGAATTGATGAATTATTCGATCCACTTAATGTAGATTAATATTTTTTAGAGATTGAACTTCGATCTAGATAACATCAGTTGTGTGTGAAGAAGGAAGACATTCCGAAAACAGCATTTTGAACCAAGTATGGACAATACGAGTTAACAGTAATTCCTGTTGGACTGACTAATTCATCCTCTATTTTCATGGATCTAATGAATAGATTTTTCAAGGAATATCTTGATGAATTTTTAGTGGTATTTATTAATGATATCTTAGTTTACTCCAAAATCTAGGAAGATCATGAAAAATACATGCACACTATTCTGAAAACCATCAGAATAAATGAATTCTATGGGATGTTTAGCAGGGGTTAATTTTGAATTCATGAGATTTATTTTCATTGCAATATTTTCTCTATGTATGGAATCTTTTTGTATTCTTTAAAGACCAAGCCCATCCATGAATGACCAGCACCGACGAGTATAACTGAGGTACGCAGTATTATTGGTTTAACAGGTTATTGACGGCATTTCTTCCAGAATTTTTCCTGATTTTAAAACCCATTAACCAAGCTCACACGTAAAGGGGTTAAATTTGTTTGGACAAAAGATTGTGAAGAATTGTTTGAAGAACTAAAGCGAATATTAGTAAATGCTTCTATATTGACTCTACCATCTGGGAATGATGGGTTTGTTAATTATTGTGATTCTTAAAAAAAGGACATGGTTGTGTCCTTGAAATGCGTGGCTGATTGTCACCTATCATCTAGTCAAGGTTCTGGTGCTCTGCTAATGTGTATAGCAGCACTTGGGTCGAATCCTCGACGATGATACTTTGTAATAGTCGTTTGTTTTTAGTTGATTGTATTCTCATTGGGGGTTTGTTTGCAAAGATTAAATGAAGTGATTAATGATTGTTGTTTGATTTAAATATTTGATAAATATTTGGGTGAGTTCATTTTTATGGAGTTAATCTTGTGATATCCTGGAGATTTTCTTTATATTGCAGTTAATTTAACACCCACTTCGCAAGATAATGTTGATTGGAATTACTAAGTGTTACGACATTAATCCAAGCCTTAACTTAGCTTAGGGTTATAATCTCAATAAAATCTTGTTGATGGTATTGTATTTATGGTTCCAATAATCCTAGGAAACCACATGTTAAACAAAACCAGTCATTAATCCATGACATGCTAAGTCCAACATACACAATGTTAAATTAAAGAATATTCATGAAGCAAATACTCTTAATAACTTAACATCCCTAAATTTTGACACACCCCAATAATATATTTACTTATCCATTGATATTAATATTAATCTGGTTTATATATTTATGATGATGAATTAACAAGAGAAGAAAAATAAAGGGATAAGAAAATAGTGGTAAGTTGAACACAAACACACAAACAATGATGAGAATTAAAAAAATGGGCTTTCAATTGAATGAGGAACAAAAATAAGGGAAGATGATTCAACTGTATTTAAACTCTTTAAATAACACTAATATTAAACTACAGAAGGTGGATTATAATAAGAGATATTGAAGAATAAACTTTCATTTAAACAGAATTACAAAACACAAACATACAAGTTTAAAAACGAAGAACAACACAAAAGTGAAAGGAAACAAAGAGAGGAGGAAGAGTATCTCAAGTGAAAACATGAGTATGGAAGGTCCTCCCAAGACCATTTCAAGGCTTTGGTCGTGAAAATACGTGCTCCTTTCTTCTTACATTCCATCCCATTTGAATGAGAGGATGGGGATGTATCTATAGCCCAAGGAAGTGGACTGTTTACATTCTCAATATGTCCCTCCACTTGGCTCGATGATTTGGATATCCAGACAGCAGAATCTTTAGATATCTATTTCTTTAAAGTTGTATATAATAATGTTGGATGACTACTCTCAAAATTTGGAGGCATTTGGACCTGTGGAGCCCAAGTTATGGCCGGCTGATTAAACAATTTTAATATTCCCATTTCAATCTATTCTTTTTGATGTCCAAAATATGAAAGGTTTTTTGAATACGAATATGACTTAAAAACAGAAATATTTCTTCAAAAAAGTCGGCTGTCTATATCTCCTCTTTTACAATTCCAAATCGCAGCTCGATTTGAATATCACATAATGAGATATGTCCTGAATAGTGTCCAGATTTTAATTCCCGGCTAGAATGGTGGGCTGGACTTTAAGGAATTAGTTGGGCCTCTTGTTCTTGTATTTGGACCTTCAAATTTTTATCCCTGATTACATCAGATAATCTAGAACATATGGTGGAGTTCCATAAAATTTGGTCTACGAGATTGAGACCAATAACTCAATCGTCATTGATGGTCTAGTTTCATCACAAATTCTTTAGGTCTTCTTGTGTTTACCATCTGAGGCTTCAAATGGCATAATTGACCCATAATTCCTTCTAATGATATGTGATAAATTTAATTAAGAATCCAACAAAATAACAACCACACAATTTGAATCCGTAGGGTGAGAGTTATAAATAAAATAGTAAACTAACTCAATTCGACTACTTCTAAAAATGCTCAAAAAATTATACTTAGTATTAAAACATTAATATTTCACACAAATTATTCACATTTCATATAAAATAAGTAAAGAGAGTATATAATAAGTCATAAAAATATTAATAACATAAGTCGTTATGAATAATTATAGAGTTATTATCTATGTATCATGACTTCTAAAAATTCACGATCCAAACTATCCCACTCATGATCTTGAGTTAGCAGGTGTAATATTTGCATTGAAGATATGGATACACTATCTATATGGTGAACAAATGTGAAATATATACCGATCACAAGAGTTTGAAGTATATTTTCTCATAGAAATAACACTACATGAGGCAAAGATGATGGATTAAACTACTTAAGGATTATGATTTCACTATACACTACCACCCGAGGAAGGAAAATAAGGTGGAAGATGCTTTGAGAAGAAAGGATCATGGAGTTTTGAACATGATGAGAGTTGAAAGGGATTATATTGTCATGGATAAAGTAAAGATCAATATGGGAATAATCATTGAAGGTGAAATGTCAATACGTTTTCAAATGTTTGCAAAAATATGTTTACTAGAAACGAAAAAAAGTTCTTTGACTAATAGTGAGGAGTTTCAAAAAAATTAAGCTATGAACAATGAGAGTTTGATCAACTTCGTATATGAAGATGTGATTTTAGGAAGATACTTTGTGTTCCTGACATACCTAATATGAAAAGGGAATTATTGGATGATTCTCATAGCTCCAATTTATCTATACACCCTGGTAGAACTAAGATGTATATAGATTTGAAGAAACATTTTCGATGGGACAAAATGAAGAGGGAGATTTCTGATTATGTGTCAAGATGTATGGTTTGTCAATAGGTGAAGGATGGAGGGAAACATCCTTGAGTATTCATGAATCCTATTCCCGTACTTAAGTAAAAATGAGATGATATTAGGATGGACATTGTCATCGGGCTACCAAATACTTCTAGAAGGAATGATGCAATATGGTTCATTATTGATTGTCTTACAAATTCGACACATTTTCTTGACTTAAGAGAAGATTTAACACTTGAATGTTTAGAATGACTATATATTAATTAAGTTATAAGACATCATCGAGTACCCCTATAAATTTTTTCTGATCGTGATCCCCATTTTACATAAAGATTCTGGAAGAGTCTTCAGAAGGCCCTCGATAGTGAACTCCATTTCAGCACTGCCTACCACCCTCAATCTGATGGAAAATCAGAATGGACTATTTGAACCTCAAAATACAAGTTGAGATCTGGCTCACATGACTTTCAAGTTATATGGGATCAATATTAACCTCTAGTAGAATTTTCATATAACAATTGCTTCCATTCAAGTATTCAGATGGAACTATATGAAGCGTTATATGGAAAGATATGTCACACACCAACCAATGGGGATGATGTTGGTGAAATAAAAATTGTAGGCCCAGAACCTATTGAGGAAACAGTGGAAAAGGTGATGGTTATCCAAACCCACATCAAAATAGCTCAAAGTAGGCAAAAGAGATGTGCAGATAACCGAAGGAAGAATATGAATTTCAAGTAGGAGGTCATGTTTTCTTGAAGGTATATCCATGTAAGGGATTCATAAGATTCAGTAAGAAGGGTAAATTATGTCCCAGGTATATTAGACATTTCAAAATTCTAGAACAAATTGGGGCTATAGCTTTCAGTTTGGTAATGTTTCCATGTCTATCCAAAGTTCATGATGTGTATTACTTATCACTATTGAGAAAATACAAGCCAAACCCACTGTATATACTCACTTATGAATAAATAGAACTCAAATATGATCTATCATATTTCTAAGAGCCTATCTGAATTCTTGATACCATAGAATAAGTGTTGAGTTACCGGATGACTCGTCTCGTTAAAGTTCTATCGAGAAATCATAAGATGGAAGAGTCAACATGGGAACCAGAGGAACTTATGATGAAGAACCACCGGATTCTTATTATGATATAATTTTCTAGAAATATTTAGGAAGTAATTATTTGAATGAGTGTAGAATGTAACACCCAATTTTCCATGGTACATTTCCCTTTGAATAATACAATAGCTTGCATTGTACGCAACATGGAGTTTTAACACACCATGACCAATTAAACTAGCTGTTATGAAAATAATTACCCACTTTTTGAAATTTTAAAAATTTTATTTTTAAAAATGGACCTCATTTTTGGATTTGGAATATCAAAAATAGAGAAGGGTGAATTTTTTGTATTTTTTCTAAAAACATTCAATTTTGGATGAATAGTGAAAAAACATTGTGTTATTGTTTAAAACCGACTTTTTATTTAAATAATTAGTTATTTTATTAACATTTATATTTGGTAAAATAGATATATATGACCTTTATATGTTCAATGTAATTCATTGAAGTTATTTTAAATAATATTAGATATATAAAATTTTATTGAATCTTTTCTGTTTTTTACCCACCATCTAGAAGCATTTGAAAATTTTCATAAAGCATAATTTTACCACTTCTGTGAGTCGAATTTCAAAAATCCTAGAGATATGGTTGAAATCAGCATGTAAAATGTGGGTCAATAAGATGAAAATAATTTTGGTCGAATAGTAACTTTTGACTTATTTTCCACGGTTAAAAGTAAAAAAGGTAATTAATGGTAAAAATGATAATATAATTAACCTAAAACATATCCTAATTGTATTGGATAAGTTTATTTCAACAAAAATCATCCTTAGTAATAAAATATGATCCTTTGTAACCACTTTTATTGTATTGAAAATTTTACTATTATTTTATTTAAAGAAGTTAAAAGTGTTATATTCAATGTTTAATAACTAAACATTTTTCATATAGGGTTATATATAGGATAAATTTGATTATAAATATTAATTATAGAGAATAGAATATGACTACATAATGATATTTTATTTATAATTTTTATATGTAAAACAATTAAATTTCTTTAGGACACAATGAGGATGCAGTAATTACCTTATTAATGAAATATTGAAATAATTGATATTATAAATATCCAAATAAATGTAAATTGAGACATCAGAGGAATAGACTAATTATTTTATTTTAATATGACATTTAAGGTTAGATTAAATATATTTTATTCAGTGTGAAATGTTTTTATGTCATACAAAAAAATAAAATACAAAATAGTGTCAAAATTGACATAATTGAGTTTGTAAAACAAATAATATATTATTAATTGATATAATATTTGTAAAAATCTAAGGATCAGACAAAGGACTTATATAAGGTTAGATATATCAACAATGTACCACTTCATGTTATCTTGGTAGTTTATATTTAGTTTATTAACTGTGTAATACAATAATACAAAGAGGCATGATAAATGTCAAACTATTTAACTGAGAGTTAAATATAAAATATAACGTTAATATAGTGACCTAAACCTGTCTAAAACCTATTGGATGAGAGTTTTTTGACCCCTCCCCACCTTAAACGCTAAATAAATAATTTTTGAGTCATTATAAACCTAATATTATTGTGTAATAAAATAATATTTCATGTTTTTCCTAAAGTGACCCTCACCTCTCTTATAAAATGGTACTTCCCCTTCTCTCAAAATCACACCTCCAAATCCATTTGTCTCATCCAAACCCTTACCAAATATCCTCCCAAATACCCTAACTTCATCATAGAGGTTGTTTTGGTCCATAGCCAACCTATATACCCCATTTGATCAAATCAAATGGAATCACCCGAAGAAGAGGTAATTATTTAACCACCTCTTTCAAGTTCTTTTCTTCTTTCACTTCCTCTTTATTTGTTATTCCAATACCAAAATAATTCTAACAAGTACCTTATTCATACAGCTATGTTATTATAAATAAGGTATTACCATATTCATTATTCTATCCATTCTATGAATGACAATGTTACCGTATGTGCGTACGTACGGCTTACCGTCTCCACGTCGTGGTGTAGTTGTTATTCAACACTTCATTATTTGAATGTGTATAATAATGTTGTATAATTGATTTAAATAATAAATATACCATGTTAATGATTATTTATATATGATATTACATTCAACTATATACGATTTTACCTTCAATTTAATGATATTGTTTCTCGTGTGTACATACGGATTACAGTCTCAACGAACGTGATGATATTCATTCTCCATCATAACCATTAAAGAAATATTTTCATTTTATGGTTAAAAATAATGTTTAAAACATAATATAATTCTGGATATTAATAAAATACATCATATCCATATCAAACATTACTTATGTAAAAAAACATATAAAACAAAATGAATCAATTAACACCTGAAACAATAATTCTACTGAAATATTAATTAAAAAGAAATATTAGAAGATCATACATGATATCATATTTATGTATATAGTTCTTTTATAATTTAACATAAATGTTTTAACTATTATACATGAGGTTAACATACCATCAAATAAGGAAAATTACAAGATAAGGGTTAATTCTACAATCTCTTCATTTTCTGAGGTTGTTTATACGTGAGTATCAATTGGGATCGCATTATCATCCTCATCCGTGTTTCTTAAAAATGTATTTCAAAAAAATTTCAATTTCCAAGACTATGGTTTAATGTCATTTATACCATTGTGTGACTTTTTATGAGATGTTTATAATGGAATATTTCCGTCATTTTCCAACCAATGTCATTTATGACCTCGTTGACAAAATTAATGAAAAAATGTTTTTTTAACTTATATTGTGGGTGTAACTATTTTCCACTATTATAACATTGTTTAATCATCCCTTAAAAGCTTATAATAATATTATCAAAAACAATTGTTTTACAGTTTTGTGAATTTTAAATTATTTCAAAAAAAAATAAATACATATTCCTCTCAAATAGTTTTGATTTCATCTATGTCAAGATCCTTTGATTGATTTTTCACTTGTTTGAAGTTGATTCATTATGATATAAATCTTCCATATTGTAATAAAGGTTTTATGATTTATTTTAATGTGTATGTGTTATTTTTATACCATTCATGGATTATGGTTACAGTATTAACATTTCGTATGCTCTTTTTAATACGAATTTTTATGTTATGTTTTAATCTTTTAATATGAGGAATTCATCGGACTTAGTAATTGATGGAGGATCCCCTTATAGCTCCTCAATGAATCGGTATGTCTCAATAGAAAAAATAGTGTCTTAGAATAAGTCCTTGACAAAATATTCTTTGTAATCTTGGCACGAGGCCCTGACTATGTGGTTATGAAGTCTGGCATTTTGCATTCCATCATTATGAAATTGGCTATTGATATTGCATTTGATTATTCGACTAGTAGAATATCCATGTGAATGGGTAAATGGAATTACTAGATTTATATTTTCCATATTATTCTGAAGATTAAGTTTAAAAGGTTTATGTTTTAGTCTTATACATTTCTTTAAATTTTTGTTCTTATTAATGAAATTTTCTGCTATATTTTTATCCTTACTGAGCATCTGAGGTCACCCCTTTTAGTGTTTTATTTTTTCTAGGATGTGATGAAGTATTTTATGGTTTAGATTCATGGATAGGCAAAGGGGGAAAAGTTTGTTAAAAGGGGACAAAATGTTGTTGTTTTTTATATCATGATGTAATGTAAAACTTATTTATGAATCTAGTACTTCCAATGATACTAAACTAATCTGTCTTTCAAGACATGATCTCTTGTGATCATGCCGATGTTATGTAATAATGCACCGACTATGGGTAACTAGGGTCGAGGTATAACAAAATCCATTAACATAACCCCCAATTACCTTGAAATATTATAAGAAAATTGGTAGTCATTTCTTAAATTTTGGTACTAAAAACCCATTAATATGATGTGTCATTTAGTTCGGAAAACTAGAAATTCAATTTCATTATCAAAAACATAAAATTTCTATATTTATTAACACCATAAAAATGATATAGAAATTATGTGAAATCATAGAATGACTTTGTTATTAATATTTTTGAAATGTATACATAGATGGGAATTAAATTAAACAAGTAGTGTGCAAAAATGACCCAAATATGATGTTTCTAGTTGTCTAATGAGCTTTAAAACTTGTGTGTGGTGGTGAAAACCAAAAAACATCCTAATATTTTTGTGAAATCATAAAAAACCATATCATGATATTTGAAATTTTTTGATATGAAAAACATCAATCTATGGGGATATTTTATGGGGATGTCCAGAAATATATTTTTAGTGTTTTAAAACTATAAAACATGATTTTAAAGTTTAAACCACTAAAAATTTCATTTGAATTATGTCAAAACACATGAAGAAAATATTTTTTTTAATTATAGTGTGAATAATTCTAAAAACATTATTGAACATGCAATGTTCAATGAAGTTCCAAATAATATGTTTTTAAAAGATTAGCGGCCATTGATAATGTGTCTCAGGGGGTAAATACAATAAAAACAACCACTAAATTTTTTGAAATTAGATTTAAATAAATTGAGTGATTATTGAATATTTTAAATATAAATATTATTATTCCAAATATATATATTTTATAATGACTAAATATAACATTTTAGTCTTTTAAAATAATAAAAAATATTTGTAAGATTCAAAACAATTGAAAAAACATATGAATAATGTAAAATAATATCATATATTCATTGTATTGTTTGTGATTTTTATTAGTATACAAAACTTATTGTTGATGTGAAATCATTCAACAATTACTATAATGTTATTTTTTAAATGTTGTAACTAACATAATGTCAATTCTTAATGTTTTTTGATCCGGATGATGAAAAACACACATTATTTTTTAAAAGAACAATTTTTTTTTAATATTTTCAAAAGTAGTTAAAATGACCCCAAAATGATTTAAAATCACTTGACGATTTTTTTTATTTTTTTAGCTTTATGAGAAGATGAAAGACAATTAGACAGGCTGTGTGCTTAGACGAACCATATAAGTAATATTTAAAGGATTTATAGAATTTGAAGAATAATTGTTTGGCAAAACAATAACGACAAAACCCTATTACTACCATTAATTGACATGGAATGAAAACATGGATTTATTTTTGAATTTTTTGAATTCAGTGAACATCAATATGGGTTATTATTTTCCTAGGATGAGTAGAATAATAGTTATAGATTTCTTGAAACACTCATGCGTGCATCTAAAATACAAGACCAATAAAACATCTTTTTAATGTGAAAAAAGCACAGTAGTTCCTTTGTTATTGTTTGTTTTTATTTTTTTTATTATTTTAATCATCAACCGAATATGCTTTGTTCCCGAAACTGCCTAATATGTTTTTTAAAGGTTTTGTGTTCTTTAAAAACATGAATCAGAGGATCAAAATAATGAAATAATATATTATTGTTATTATACCATGGAAAAAATATTATTGACTTATTTTTGGTGTTTCTGAAATATGTCACATCAATTAGAGGTTTCATTTGATCAGAATTAAAAAATACACACTTTTAGTGTTTCCAAAAACTAAAACATGTGTGTAATGATCAAAAATATTAAAAATGTCTTATGAATGAAAATAAAATCATAAAAAGAAGATAATTATTTTATTTAATAAATTTAATAATAAATTTACCATTAAAAATAAGTTATGATTCTTGAAAGGACCAATAAAAATCTTTAATGGTTCTGTGACCTTTAAAAACTTGTGTTAGGGGATCAAACCCAAGAAAACATCCTCCAAATGATGTGATATTAAATGGTAACAAATACATAGTGATTTAAAAATTCTTCAATATAATTGATTATGAATATTGGGTTTAATTTTAATGATAATTCTGAAAAATACTTTTAGTATTTAAAAATTCTAAACCATATATGTAATTATAATATCCCCAAATATGCATGTTTATATTTGAGTAAAATATTACAATCATTAAAATTCCATATTTGATAAAAATAAACATCGAACAAATTTACCTATCAATATCATACAATATGAAAAGGAAATATTAGATCACCTATATAACCATAGACCTTTTTTGTTTTTTGTTTTGTATAATTAGAAAAAACTCATACATAATAGTACCCAAGTCTTCATATGATCATTTCACACACTATTCATAGTATTTTTTAATTTTAAATACATCATTAAAATTTCACATAAAATTCATCACACATAAAACCTTTATATAAACATACAATTTAACATCAATCCTTATAACAAAAATTTTTTTAAACAAAATAATAGTTACCAAAAATTCATAGAATGTGTATATAAGATCATTATCTCTTGGATTTCATCAATGTTCATAAGATGATTATAAAGTTATGATGACATAATCAATGTGCATGATCATAACTTAATAGAATTCATACCCATGTATACATGGATAATAAATCATGATTCATGGAATACTGATTTAATATAATACAAGATTAATATATATTAATAGACTTGAACCATGTAAAAACAATCCTTGATAAATGGATCTTTTTGAATCCAAAAAAGTATTAAGAACATTATTTGTATCATGGAACATCACATATTCATCATGTAATAATCTAACCAGATAAATGTATTCTATAATAGGGTTAACATATGACCAGTAAACATCATCACCAATTAGGAGTAATATACAAGAGGTAAACTCTACCGTCTCTTAGGAGAAACACAACTTTGTAATATCTTAGGCGTATCTTATATCTGGTTAACTTCTTTTAATTACCCAATGCTTTGGAGGGATATATTATAACCACCCATCACATATTGAACTAATTCCATTAAGGATTTTTTTCCACTCCAACATCTTACATTCATTAATTACTTCCATGTACCCTAACCCGAAACAAAACACATGGATACCTAAATTTAATCAAAAACATTCATAGCATGATTTTATAATGAAAAAAAAATTATTTCATGAATATTTCATTAAATAACTGTTATAATCCCTTCATGGAATATATGTGAATGGTATCATAATATCATATTCCAAATGAATCACAGAATCAATTAATTTATTTTCACATAGTTGGATAATAACTTTAAAATATCAATTTATCATTTAATTGAAAACATGTGAAAATAATCTTTTACATTGATAACATTTTAACAAACATTTTCTAAAATATTGAGAAAATTGTATTATTTAAAATTACCATATATAGCGTTATAGAACGTTCAAATGAATTAATGGTCATGATTGTGAGAAAATAAGTACATTTTATAATAGTTAAATATAAAAATTGCATAAAAATATTATATTGAGAGTAAAAATGGTCCCTTGAGGAACCCTTTCTAAAAATTCATTTAAAAACATTCTAATAAAAGTAAAAATGATAATTGGAATTTACTATAGGAACTAATCCATGTTTTTAAAGGAAAATTAAGGAAATAAAATAAAAAAACAACGAATAAGAGTTTGGTTAAATGTCATTAAAAAATTTAAATAATATTTTTTAAATAAAACCCATTTACCAAAATTTAAATCCCAAAAACATTATGAAGAAAGAACATAATAAGTAATATAAATATAAGGAAAATGAATATATTAAAGATATTATATTTTTAGAGTCAGTATATACACTATATAAATGACTATAAGTGGATGAATCAAAATAGTTCTTTAAGTATATTTGAGACAATAAAACCTTGAATCTCATGTAATTATTGATCAAAATGTCATTGAATGGATGATCATAACATCATACTAAAAATCAATACATTATATGAATTAATATGTGAAAGCATGATAATGGTTGACTAAGTAGTCAATATAAAATAATTCCTGGTTCATGACATGACTTATGTCTCCAAGAAAATAATTAGATACTACAGAAACACTTATAGTATTTTGACATTTGATTCAATAAATCATAGAAGATTGAACATCAAATGAAAGATAAATAACATTTTGAATTATTTATTCATTCTATCATATCTCAGTCAAAAAATTCTACACCTATAAATGGATATATGTTCCAAAAATGAGACATGTTCAAAGGAAATAATATTGAGATGAATAATCATTAAAAATATTCTATCATTGACGTGAGATCTAATCATTGACGTGATTATTTTGAAAAATTATAAAATCTAATTTTTTTAAATAAATAATAACACAATTAAAGGTAATTTCCGACATAATCATGTCATAATATAGTCAAGGAAGTTTATTTACAACCCAATGAATGGAAATTATGAAAATAAACCCCTTACCTCAATTCTACACCTACTATATAAGTCCATTAATTTCATATATAAATTTTTTTTACTATTTTTTACATTGTAATTACCTTTTTATATTTATTACCTTATCATTAGACCAATTATATAATTTATTACAAATAAATATTTATGTACTTTTCCTAAAATTCCATGTTGGGTGTTTTGAGGATGTTCAATTCAGAATTGAAAATAATATTTTATAGGTTGAACATGGTCAAAATGATATTATTCAATTATATCTAGAGTAATAATAATGACATAATTATCAATTATGTACATAAAATTAAATTTTATAATATCTAATTAATGGAATTTGTGATAAATAGATCACAAAACTTCCTTGAGGCGGTGTTACACATGTATGAAAGAGTTACATTATTATCTTTTAATAGGTGGATGTTTATGAGATAAGTAATATAATAAATTTATATAATCAAAATTATTTAATAAATATAAATTATTTTTATTAAATACATTTTAATAACCAACCAATGATGTGGTGATGAAAAATGAAACAAATCACTTAATAGAGGTAGTAGTCCACACATACACACAAATGAAGATTTCATTACCCCTATGATGGAAAAAAGAAGTGTATCAAATTTTACCATTAACATAATATCATATCATCACATTGTAGATAATTATTTTAGTATGTTTTAATGATAAATAAAGATTTCAATTAGTTAAATGAAGAAGTTAAATGAACGAGATCAATTAAAATGATTACATCATCATTAAGGGACCTCATTTGTATTCCACATTTAAGACCCTAGGGATAGTTTTATAAAGAGACCAAAACCACTACAACTAGGTCAAGGAAGTCAAGTTGAGTATTATTAGGGTATCAATAATGTATGTGGCTCTTGGTGGTGTGACTAAGAGGGGAGTGGTGGTGTCATTTTATAATAAAAGAAAGGACATACATAGTATTAATTAAAAGATTCCATTATAATAAATTATTATTCAAATTATCGTGGAACCATGTTGTATAAAATTATAATAAATGATGTGGTAAGGTATAAATTATTTCAACCAATTAAATTTGGATAGGTTTAGTTTGATGTTTATACTTGTTTTTTGGTTTAACACATTCGTTAAAAAATATTATCCTTAACCCCTAAAAACTATTGATGAGAAAAAAAAGGTTATCAAAACAAATATAAGTCAAAAATTTGATAAAAATGGCTAGCAGGGAAATTTTTTACATATCCCAAACCCTTATCAACATTAAAGTCCTTTATGGTTTTTCTATAATTTTTTCATATATAATATAACATAACGTACACTTAAACTCATTTTATTAGTTGTCTACTTAAATTGACATTATAAATATCCTGATAGAAAACAATGTAAACTTTTATCACAATGAATATCCCCTTTCATTCTTATGTATCTATAAATTTGTTGTAATATTGATACAGATAAATTTTTTTTATTTTAAATGTTTTTAAAATTAAATAATTAGTCTTCCTTTATAATTCTTATATGTTGCGACATTAGGATGTAATTGTTTTGGACATTTACACTAAATTTGAAAAATAAAAATAATTTATTTATATAGAAATTATTTATTATTTCCATAATTAATATTTTTTTCATTGAAAATGAAAATTTACTCAAATATATGTGATAAAACCTTATTTAAAATATTGTTTTGATTTTTCTTTCATTATGGAAGCATTGAAAATTCATTTGGATATGTCTCAAATAATATAACTGACAAAATTTCTGATTATCTATCAAAATCATCAAGTAATAAATATAATAATTAATAAATATAAAAATTATTTATTTACACTCATATATATTTTTAATAGTCTATATTGGTCTTTTCTAGTACTATGAGAGCACTAAATCAACCCTAGATATAATTTTTATATTTATCTTTAAATAAATTCTAATTTACAAGTTTTTTTCATAATTTTTTGTTATAATTTTAGTATATTATCATATTTTAATATTTTAATATGTTTCCCATGTTTTTGTATCCAATATATTTTATATGGATCTCATAAAATATATTGTATTCTGTAAAATTTTTATTTTTTAATTATATATAAAAAATATAATACATTATAATATTATAAAAAAATCATTGTATGATTTATATTAAATTATTAATCAGAAAATGAATTAAATTTAATAAAATTAAATTTCTATATATGAAATAAATTATTTCACAAATAAATCCCCAAAAACAAATAATAAAAGTTTTTCTAGAAAATTTAATTTTTATATATACATATTTTTTTATTCTAGAATTTAGAAAAATATTATTTCCTATACAATTAATTGGAATATAATTATTCAAGGGGAATTAACGAAATTTAAAAAATATTCCAAAAAATGGGACTCTATAAATACATTGAAAGAAATGAATTATTTTTAAAAAATAGTTATTTTAGATGGTTCATTGAAAATTTAATCATTTTAGATAAATCTAAAAAATACAACCATAGAAAATATTAATATTTTTATTAAAGACAAGAACAAGTAAACAAAAAGAGTAAAGAAGTACAGAACACCCAAATCATTGGCCCTCATTATGAATGCCCAATTTTTTTCGTATCTTGTCTCCAATCTTTCGTTCCGCATCTCGTAAGGCGCCCTGATCTAAAGCATGACCTCGCCCGCGTCTGTGACCCCTTGAGTGAAGCGCTTCAAGATTACTTGCTTGTTGAAGAAGGCTTTCAATATCTTCATCTGAACTTGAGTCCATAGAGTGTTGCGTTGAACTCAAGTCTGCTCGACCTCGTCCTCGCCCACGATTTCTAGGGGGTCGTCCACGCTTAGCATATTGCCAAGAGCCATCATCCTTCCTTGCAGTAGAATCCATGTTTGTCATGTGGGGATCCTCTGTCATCTGCTGGTTTTCCAGCAGCTTTGGTGGGTGCAAAGTCGTGGTTTCCACCTCTTTCCGAGGAGGGTCAACAACTACAGCCTCTAACTGACCTGCAGCACTACATGGAAAATTAGAATTTCTCACATGCTCATGAGAAGAGGTCTGCCTATCATCCTTGCCAGGTGAGGGAAACGTGGGTGATGAAGCCCCAATATCCCCCTCAGAAAGTTGGAATTCTTTTGAGGGAAACATATCAACTCCAGGAGGAACAGCCACAGTGGGATCAGAAGTTGGATACAGAGGCATTTTTCCAGCTTTTTTATCATCACAAGAATGTGTGTCAGAGGAGGAAGAAACTACTTTCACCAAAAAAGAATCATCTTGAACCTTGGGCAGGGGGGTCTGGGAAACAGTGAGCCCCACCTTTGCCGGATCCTGAGTGAGGTCCTTGGCAATATGAGTCTCACAATTCCCCCCGTGCTCAACAATATCAGCCCAAGACCGAGTGCCATGCTGGCCAGTGATCAACTGAGGTTGATCATGCACAAAAGGTGGATCCACAATATGATCTGCTGTGTTATCTGCCAAAGTATTATGCATAGCAATAGGCGGAGGTGAAACAACCTTCTTTTGATTATTGTCAAGATCACATTGGACATAAGGAACAGACATCGTCTGAGCAGTATTAACAGAAATCAAGACATCCCCATTAAAACCAGCAGTCTGTGTAGTTAAACCAGAGCTATTGGTCTTCTGGTGATGTGATTTTTTGAAGCAGGAATGCATATCATGCCCACGTTTAGCACAGGAAGCGCAAACAATTGATCTTCTACAATTTGAAGACTCATGACCTATAGTCTTACAGTCTGGGCAAAACTTGGGGAGGTTTTCATATTCAATTTTCAGTTCCAATTCATCAACATCAGTAGAGAGAAAGACCTTATCAATTAATGTAGAACAAAGATCAATTTCAACTAAGAACCTGGCATAGTGTCCATACCTGGCATCTTCCGTTTCCTTGTCCAATTTGATTGGAACTCCCATTGCTAGAGCAATATCATATAGAATGCGAGGGTGCCAAAGGATCCAATTTAGACCAAATACCTTCACCCAAGTCTGAACCGTCGTATTTCCTATTTCTAGGGGGTTAAAGCTTCTGTCCCATTCTCGGATATGCAATGCTCCAGGCTTGAAGGAGATAGAGCCGTGACCCCAGGAATTCATCTTAAGGTCTTCGGAGGGAAATAAGATGTGGTAAAACCCTTTCCCTAAGGAGATACATTTCCAGGAGTCGAAACCCCAGACTTCCGTCAAGCGTTGTATTAGAAGTTCAAGCTTCCATGGCGTAGAGCCTTTCGGCAAGATGAGTCTGGCAATGATAGAGTGTGCCCCCATCTCCAGTCTTTCCGATATAGCGTCCATATCAGCTTTGATGTGAGCTACTGTTCCTTTCCTACGAATACCAGCATTCGAAGCTTTGAAGGAAGTAAAGTTGCGGTTATGAGAACTGACCTCATTTCTATTCGAATCCGAAGATTTTCAATTCACGAGCGCTGATGCTTCCTGGAGTTTATGAGAATCGAAACGCCCTTGTGCGAGAAATTCTGCCATTGATGTTGAAGACGGAGGATGAAAACCCTAATCGACATATCGAGAAGCCAGGGAGCGTTCCGCGCTGCTCGCCATCTCCAATCCAATCGCAAGACTTCATATAGAAAATATTAATATGAAAATTCAAAAAAATATATAATTTTTATAATATAAAATTTAGTTAAATTATATATTATTAATTATAATATTATCTAACAGAAAATATGAAAGAATATTTTTAAGGGAAAGGTAATGTGAAGCTCGGTTGGAATAACACATTACTTGGATTCCAAATTGAAGAGCATGAGTGGAAGGTAAAAATATACACATCGATGAAAAAGAAATATTCAAATAATTATTTTTGTTATAAAAGAACATTGATTACAATAAAGTGATAGATAATGAGAAATTTGATGACCATGAAATCATAAATGAATGATATTTGAAATAATCCATAATTTCAACAGAATTTAAAGTGATTTGAAAAAATATTTTTTCAATGTCCATTTTCAAAATTTTATAAATTCTTAGACATATAGACTGAAAATATATTAAAAATTACCTAATTAATTTTCATCCATTTTATATAGAAAATTTTATTTTCTATTTGTTCATTGACCAATTACCACCTCTATTAAATATCTTATTCCATATAAGTAATATTCAAGATTAATATTTCATACCAGAAGGACTAAGATCGACTTTTAATATATCATATGATCCAAAAAATTATAACAATATATTCCTCCTTTCATTGGACATTATCAAAAACCATATTTTCTAGCCCAAAGTAATATAATTTCCAATATATATAGGCATACATATAATGAAATATTATATTAATCTATAAAATTTAAATATAGCACAAGAGGATCCTCTTAGTTCATTCAATAAACAAATATCATATCTTAAATAACACTAAAAACCAATACAATAATGACTATTTCAACCCCAAATGTTGTCTCATACATTCCTTCTTACAACCGCAAAAATTGAAATTGTATTTTCCGTAAATACTTCTTCATTTTAAATGAATCAGATATGTATTCCTCAACCTTATAAAAAATCTCCCAAAATGCCATTAATCTCCATCAAATCCCATTACGTAAACCTCAAATGTTTTTTAATTCATTTGAACATATGATCACTCTTAAACATATGAAATCATGAGGGTATCCATAAATATTACGTTCTTATCACATTAAAACATCCAAATATCCAATTTTATCTAAACCATTAAATGAAACAAATTATAATAGCCCTTAACTCACAATTCCATTTCTAATGCTAAATTAATATATATATATATATGAATAATTATTGAAAAAAATATGAATCATTTTTACTAATATATAACATTAAAAATCTAAATGAAATAATGGTTTATATAAATTTCTATAGAATATTTAGGATTAAAGCTTCGTATAATTTGAAAATTTTATACATAACAATACCCATGTCTTCATGTGACCATTTTCCCCACTATCATCCATTATGATTATCTCACATTACGTCTTCAACAAGTCCCATAGAATTCTTAATACATGAAAACTCTCTCGACACAATTCATATAATATTAATTTTAATAACCTATGTTGTTTTAATATATAAGAAATATGAAATCAAACACTACGTTAGGGTAAAAAAAGAATTAATAGTTGAATGTCAAGAAAAAACGATGAGTAGAAGTATATGATAAAATAATCTATGTTTAGGATCCCAAAATAATATTTTTTATAAAAATAATAAAAAAATTCATAAATTATGATACATTTTAGAAACATTTATCATAAATACATAGTGATATAAGTCAATAATTCTAAGGCATAAAAAAATAATCCATTAAAAAGGGATACATTAAATATTATATAAATATTCGAAAAACTATATACAATTCATGGAACAATAAAACTTCATCATGTAATCTCCTTATTTAACAATTCATATATCTCTTAGAAGTAACCAATATCAAGTAAAAAATATCATCTACTACGAGAAGAAAATATTAATAAATGAATTTCATATCTTAGGAGTAATATATGTTTTTCATCTCTTATAAGTAACTTCAATCTAGTTAACTCTATGAGAACACCCAATTCATTTGAGGGATATAATGGGCCAACCCATTACATAAAATATAAATCTCTTAATGTATTTTGTTTTACCACTCAGTCCTTCTTTCATCAATCACATCCAATTACCATATCAAGAATAAAAATTAATGTATCCATTTTTTTCTCAAAAAAATATTGTGGGATTTACCCATAAAAATGAAATGGGATTCCAGATAATCTATTTAAGAGGTTATCATAAGAAAATTATATAAATGAATTTAATAAAATCATGTAATCATATCCCTAGTTAAATATATGAATCATTAAAATATTTTATAATATATAAAAAATAATTTTAAAAGTTTATTCAATATTTTTTTGAAAACTTGATTAAGTATTAATTTCCATTGATAACATTTTAATTAAAAATTACAAAAATTTGGAGAAAATAAATTACATTTCAAATTAAAAATGTTACATTTAATGAAACATTCAACTCAAAAAAATTAAACAAGATTTGAAAATCAATACTTTTAATGAATGTTAAAAATAAACATTAATTTTAAACATGTATTGAGATATTAAAAAGTGACCCATTACAAAAACATTAAGAAATTTCCATTTAAAAACATTTCAAATAACAACAAAGATAATGGAAAATATCATTAAGAAATAATTTTTTTTTATAGACGAACATGCATGAAATTAAATAAAAAACATGTTATAAGATATTGGTTAAAATAATTTAAATCCATTTAAGAAATGTTTAGAAATCCCTCTATGAGATTTTAAAACCAAAAATTATTTGAAATAAATAATACAATAAGGATTATAAAATGCAATGAGTATAAAAAATTTACAAGATATTTTATTTAAATATTATTTGTATACATAAAATTTATAAATATAGGTTAATCAATCAAAATATATCACAATAAATGATGATTTATTTGATAAACTAATAAAACTCAGATAATAATTGAATTAAAAATCCATTGAATAATGGAAGACACCATGATTTTATTAAACTCATAATATATTTCAAATAAATTTTGATAATATGGTCATGCGATAGTAAGTACAAAATATAAAACAATCATCATCAATACCATCAATTACATCTCAATTAAGTGAAACTAAGTACATGAAAATACTTCTATATTTTATGAAAATTTAATCCATATCACATTAAATAGAGAAATTAAAAATAAAAATAAATATGATTATAAACCATAATTCAAGATATTTTACCATAATATGAATCATATACACCGTATAAAATGAAAAATTATAATAATACGAGACATGTCTCAATGAAATGATATTAAGTTGAATAATTTATACAAAGATCATATCATTATAGTGGGAATTAATCAATGAAATGGTTAAACATAACTAATGGAAAAAAATCAAAATCTATCATAGTAAAATATATTGTAATTTCATATGTAATAGTTGAACAGAATAGTCAATGTAGTAGAATTATAACAAAATGAATGGAAAAAAGTGGTGAAATCCCTTACCTCTAGTCCGCAAATGTTATTTAGGAAAATTATATTCCAACGTAATAAATTTATATTAATTATTTAAATTTTGAAAACAATTTATTAGTTTATTACCATATCATTACACCATTTATTTTATTTATAATAAATACATACTTAATTACATAATCAGTTATGTCCACATTTTGATGTTTTATGGATGGGATGATCAAAAATTTTAACTTTACTTTAGTAGCTTGATAATGGGATTAGGGTTCAACACTTTATCCTCTCATGAACTATAATAATTATCTAACTATAAATTTTATACATCATGTAAAATATTAGAATCACCAATGATTTGTAGATGTGAAAAATGAATCACAACACTTCATGAAGGCGGTATTCCACAAACACACATGACAAAAAATATCATTTTTAATTGGTTGAAAGGAAAAAAGGTATTTGCTAATATTTATTTATAAAATAAAAAATATTTTAGGAATATAATATTTATTTTTATTAAATCCATTATCATAAACATTCCTGTGATATAGTCATGAAAATTGAAACACAAAACTTCATAGAGGTGGTGGTCTACATATATGCATTAAAGATGATTTCATTGCCTATATGAAGGAAAATTATATGAATAAGGTACATACATTAACATAATAATAACTAAGTATATAAAATATAATCATATTAATAGAATTGAATTGTTATGATATTTTTTAGGAGTGTAAAATAACAAGTAAAATTAAAGAGATCGATTTAAAATAGTACCTCCTTTGTGAGATTATACCTTTGGATTCCTTTTTGAACACCATAGGGATAGGCTTTTGAAATAAACTACAAAACATATATAAATAGGTTTATAGGTGGTTTTAGAAGGGGTTGGTTGAGATATGTGTAATATGAAAACACAAACCACTATGTCTGAACCATATTCCACATGACCAAATGTGATCCTCCCCATATTCAATAGGTTGAATAATAACAGTGATTTTCTTAGTTCGTTAGTTGGGAGACAATTCCATTAGTATCATGACTTCTGGTCAATGATAGTAAATAATTATTATAATTAATATTTTACGTAAACATGAAGAAAGATAATAAATAGAATATCTGGCATATGAATGAAATCCTCTCCAAAAGTGGAAATCCATTAATGTTTATATATTGTTGGTAAATAAATAAATAAAATAAATGGAAAGATTAATCCAAAATACATTCTGATCTATGACATTATATGTTATCGTCTAGTCAGTTTTCCACTGAAGGACCCTTTCCCTTGGTCAGATTCCACCAAATATCTTTTTGTACACCAAAATTCCCATGTTGGATTTTTTTATGCAACACTCAATTAGATGCCACCAATGTTTCCATGACCTAGAGTTCTCATGTATAAAATGTGTATACAATATGAATAATAAATGCATAAGAATCATTATCAAACCATCAAAAACCACGATGTTCTTCACTATGAAATCTGCGACAAACCCCATGCCGTACCAACATTGATACCTTATTAGAATTAATATCATTCATTAAAATACTATATCATTTCCTTATTGACATCATTATGACACTAGAAATTATTAAGGAATCGCGTGGGAATACTGGAAACCCATAACACTATTAGTATGCCAATTGAGAATCCAAAATTCATAAAGTATTCATAATGAATAGGAATCTATAAGTTATAAAATATTGACATGTACCATTAAAATACAAAATGAAACAACTTTCATCCTACACAAGATTCTATAATTCTGCACTATCAACACTACCATAGACCATGCACACATCCCTTAAGTGTTATCATACCATGAGGTTCCCAAGTCACGCACACCCAAAACCACAACATTATAGTTGAGACAATAGATAAAATGTGTAACATGATAATAACTATATAAAGTTTCATGAGAAATATAGAATCAACATATATCAAACATATGAATCAATATAAAATACAGAATCGAATAATCCCAAAAATTCGCATGTAAATAATGTCAATTTGGTCTCACAATCTACACACACCCACATACAATCATAAGTCAAGCCCATGATTCAATTATTATATTACCAAATAATTCTATCATATAATCTTTTTGTAAATATATCCCAAAAGTTATCTAAAATCCTACAATATTTCTCTCTATTTCAATCCTTTGGATCCTTGGAGGTATCTCTACCACAGCATGTCTGCACACTAACCTAAAGAAGCTCACACAACAATGACTCATATTACTACTTAAAAAAAAATTCATATGTCATATATTATGGTGATTATATCACGAAAAATTGGAATAATCATTTGTTACACCAGTTCAATCATTTTAAATACCATGATTTGCTGGGAGAGCTTCTTGATAACATTGAGGTCCCATAGATCAAGAAATTTTCTGAATAATGGAGGAGTACTTTAAAAGGGATTCCATTACATACGGATCTACACAAAATCATAGGTGTGTAATTTAAAAATTCAACATGGTGAATTTCAAAATACCATGGTGTAGAGTTTCAATGATAGGAACCAACATAGTTAAATGAAGAGGGCTACAGTGCAGTATATGTCTAGGAGTTGAGCTGTAGTTTTACTAGGACGAGGCCTTCCCCACGGGGATAGTTTAGTATCCCTTTAGTGTTCCAGATAGAGGTGATGAGAGGATGGGAGTGATCATTTATAGGGTTAAGATAACATTTATCTAATACTAATTGAGTATTCGATGGAGGTTCCTCTTAAATTCTAAAAAAGTATTCCTCGAAATAATTCTAAAAACAAACTTTAAAACTGAAAAAATCAATGACCATTCCCATCTAAAGTTTATATCTAAAAAATATGTCAAGAAATCCCATTATTATGGTCAATGGAATTACATAATAGTCTCCATGAATTCCTCTCTATGGTAATGTTTATAATATATCTACCACTAGCGTCCATCACCCTGGTTTATCCTCATTCTCTATTATGTTGTGTTAGATCCAAAAAACTTCTGCAATATAGTAATATCCACCATGGTGTAGAATTATCCTTTGTGGCATGGTATTGGTTGATATTGTGGGGTACCACCTATAATGGAAGTAAATATTCTGAATAAAAACATATAATCCTTTAAACCCATCTCTGTCCCTAGGTCCATTATATGAGAATGGCCTCAACTCAAAAAAAGAGGAACACATATTTTCATTAAAGGAACAAAATATTAGTTAGTTACAACCTCCACTTAATGACTTATCATCCTCAAGAGGTATCTCTTGGGTTATTGATCTAACAACATAGGCCACTAATCATAAAATTCATCATTTAAATCCCATATCTCCTTCTTGATGTCCCTATGCTACCACAATATCTCAAGGGGGCATTATATCTTCCCATATAGGACATTATCACTCTAGTATATAATCATCACTGGAGTCTCTTCCTATGACAAATTAGGCTCCAAATAAACATTCTCATATTCTAGACACATGTAATATTATCCTTGTAACTCTAGATGTAGGACACACAAAGCACATCATGCGTACCTCGATAGATAGAAGGAATATTGAGATGGTACACACATGTTCCTACCCACTCAGAGATCTCAATGGGTATAAAGACGCGTTTCTATGTTTCAGTTATTCCTTAGTTGAATGTTCAGTAACCATGGAGTCACTCTAAAGAAAAACTGATCACCCATATCAGACCCCAAAGATCTCCTTCTGTGTGTCTATAGTCTTATAAGACTGTCCATCTATCTATAGATGGTATGATGTATTAAATATCATCTTAGTCCCTAGGGAATTCTACAACCCCTTCTGAAACTGTGAAATAGAATGCTTGTCTCTATCTAAAATTATTCTTAAGGTAACTCTAGGAATTCATTCAATATCACGTATTTTTAGTTTCCCTATATTATCCATTGAGATATTCTATCTGAAAGGTTAATACTCGAAAACTTACATAAAATGATCAAAAATCATCCAGATATATGACAACCTAGCAAGGTCTAAGGTAACAATTTCATCAAGTCCATATGGATGTCCTCCCACTTTTGTATGGGAATTTTATGTGGATGGATAATCCCACTAGGACTCTGGTTCTTGTCCTTTACTATTTTACACAATGTAATTTGAAATACGAATCCCACAATGCCTCACTAAATCCATAAACACTAAAACTATCCCATGATTTCTTGGTATGTATTTGTTGAAATAAGATATATTTCCCATCCATATGACGGGTAATCATCATCATCTACTCTTTTATGGATGAAAGGTCTTCTACTCTCCCATATACCATCATCACATTATCGATACTCAAGGTCCTCACATGTATCAAATCACCACCTTTTAATTTATCCCTCAGTACAACACACACTGATTCTTACACCTAACTGGTCTTCACCCAATTTATAAGTGATGATGTGATCAGTGAATTAGTACAAGTAATATATCCTTGATCCATTTAAGCATCCATCCTATAGTTATAAAAATATATCATCACGTGCCACTGCTCCTTTGAAATCCACTCAGCATGTTGTTTCTCATCCAACATCCTACTGTGAAGATTATCTACATTGAATTTAACCTTCATAGGTTAATACACTATATATAAATTTAATATTATTTTTTTTCATATATTCTACTAATAACCATCGTGTTATATCTAGAACCTTAGTTTTGATCATATAGAGATGGATCATGTGGTCCACATAGAAAAAAGAACCCACTAATGTGATTATATAACAAGTACATTATAAATTGAACTGTAGCTGAAAGTTCGACGTTTTTTGTATTGTATTCTCACATATCTAGCTATAATCGATAAGGAAAATAGGATAATACCTTTTATCTATACATCAGTACCAATCATATAATAAATCATGATTCATCATATAGAACTGGATAACCAATTCCATGGTTAGGGGGTAAAATAATTTGAGATGTTAGGAAGATTCTACATAACTTAAGGAATCTCTCTTCACACTTTTCATAACACTGGAATTTGAATCCCTTATTATTCAATGTTTTCATTGGTGTTAATAGCTGTGATAAATCTATACTAAAACATAAATAATATAATAGTAATTCTAAAAAACTCTTGATCTTAATCATATTTAGGGGTCATTTCAAGGACATGAATTCATCCACATCATCAGGGTGCATAGATGTAACAGTCTCAGACAAAAAAAATCCAAGGAACATCACATATTGAATCAACAAGTAACATTTCAATAATATGGAATACAACCAATGTTCTTAAAGTGTACTCATGACTCTTTCAAGGTTCCAGACATGCTACTACAATGTCCGACACTAGATGAGGATATCATCAATGGAAACCATGAAGAAATATTAGAGATATGGGTTTAATATCATGTTCATGGGATCCATGAATACAGACAAAAAATGTTCTGTCCTTTATGGAATCACTATGTACTCACACATCACATACCAACTCTTAAACACAGTCCCCAAAATTTTCACTCATATCTCTCCCAACTAGTGATAAATTAATCGAGGATCAATCTTGGAGAACCATTGAGATCCTCCTAATTGATCCCAAGAAATGGATAGTGTTTCACAAAAAACATATAGGTTTTATTTTGATAATCAATGTTGAGTAAAACAATACAATCCATCCGCACCTACATGGAATAAAACTTAGGTTCTCTCTATAGTTAAGAACATGGAATAATAAATCCCTTCTAATTTATGTCATCCAACTGCACCTTCAGGAAACTTTTCTCTATTGGTTCTATATAATAAGGGGGTATCAAAATGGGTTTCAATATGATATGGGATATAACTCAGTTTTAATAAAAATTTCTAGATGACATTGTGTGTATTCATAAAAAATGAAGTTTCAATAGAGTTCTATGATAGGAGGAATAGTTGTGGTTACGACAAATATTCATACCTAAAGACCAAATCCCACAATCTATACAATAATTTTCCAAAGTAGATTTAATTTTGGTAAAAATATACATTCTCATAGTTTCTAGTGTCCATTAATCATGATCTTATCTAATTAAGGTGAAGTAAAATACACACACCTTCAGTACATGTAAATGTGATATTAGAATCTAGTCCATAAATCCATGCTAATGATTTCTAATAATATCATAATCTTTAGTTTCATATCCCCCAATAGATATCCATAACTATAAAAACAATTGGAAATTCACTGCATTCTTAGAGATAGTCCATATTCATACCCAAAGGAATTTAAAGGGAGATTACTTTATAGGATTACATGATTGGATGATCAAGTCTAGTAAATATTTTTATTGATATATTTGAATTGAAAGAACCAATATTGAAAAGAATAGTTTACAAACTTGATATAACCTAGAAAATACCTCAAAAACAATATTAACCAATTATATCATCTATTGGATTGTGATTCACTTTATAGATGAGTCCAGTCATGGATCCATTGCCTTTTACATAAGTTTTATGACAAGCCAGAGTCAAATACTGAAATCCCCATCCAAATATCTAAGGAAAAGATATCACCTTATCACCACCTATATGGATCCAAAACCTCATTTTCTAGAATAATGTTTTTATACATTCCACATATTTCCACATAATTAATACATATATTTCTGTTCTATAATGAAAATAAAAGGGTTTCACAGCATCCTATAATTGAAGAACTATGGTGTTGAGGGTATGATGAGACATGTTTTTCTCAACCTAAAAGAAAATAGCATTCCACACATCCTCATTCTTCCTATTTATTCTACCATAGGTTGTAGTCATAAATTTTGTATAGGGTCCACTGGTTTATGTAATAAGGGGTGAATGAAAACCTACATCTTGATCCTCTTCAAGAACCATCACTACCATCATATCTTTGTAGATAACCTAATAATAAGTCATCTGGTAAATATAACATACCTCAAATCATAGCTCTAATAAAATCCCCTTCTCCAACATCCCATTGTTATGTTACTCATCTCTTTACCATATATGGGAGAAGTAAAAAGTCTCCTCAATGCATTCCAAGTCAGTGGACCCATTCAACATTCTCTATCCAAGTTCCACGAACTCTTATTCTTAGATTTTCTTCATTATTATCTTGAATAACTCAATGAAGAAGTGGTCCCTAAATATCACCCATGTGAAACCCTCCAGTATCCCAATATGAATCATAACATCTAACCATTGTCTGGAAGATCATTTTTGAAAAAATGTTACAAGAATCATCACTCAATCCTTTGGAGAATATACTAAGTCATAGATCCTCTTAGAACCATGAATTTTGTAATCTACAACATGAGAGAACACCATCTCTCTTAAATGATGGTGGGTGTTGGATCTGAATGTCCAAATCATTTTTAAAAATTTTCATATGGAGTCACCCACCATGGAAATGGATTATCCAAAGGATTCCTATATAAACAGGTTTCATAACCTAAATAACCTTCTATGGTAAATGAGTGAGTTTAGGGATGACTGGATCCACCACTAGTGGTGGAATAGCATAATCATAGGTTTACATAGCCATTGGTCTCATCATAAGTCTCTAGGGAATCATCTATAAAACACAAGTAACATCAAAAAAATGAAAGTACTAGCCAATCTATGGGATCTCACATGGTTCTCCCTGGATTATACTCTTACCCATGGTATACCCATTCCTCAATTAACCCTAGTGTGAGTCCCAATATGTTATACAAAGTGATCTTATATATATTAAGAAAACATCATGATCAATTAATCTATTTTATTCAAATAATAAAATATCATAAAATCATCAAATCGCAAATATATCACCTAATATTGAAAATATCATGAATGGATAGTATAAAAAATGTATTTTATTAAAGAACTAGATTTTAGTACAACAAAAGATATATGCATATATATATTACATATAGAATCACTAGTTTCAAGTATGTATCCCTTGCATAATTCTTTTTATGTATAAAATGTGTCTGAGTGAACATATTGGGAGTGTTTAGAAACCTTTTGGCATGTTTCTGGGAGTATTCTAAAGGCACACAGTTGGTAAACAGTCTTTTGAAAAAGTAAAAAACCTATAAGAAACTGTTCTCAATTAGACATGGGATAAAGGGAAGGGTAACAGGTAGGTGCATAATTTTTCTATACCGTTATGCTGCCATGATAAAATAGTTCAATGTTGGATAGTGGAATTTTTTATGGTTGGTACATAGTTTTTCTAACTGTGTGATCCAACCATGTGACACACCCCGTGAGGTCAAGGCTAGGACACAGTTAGCACATGATTTTAGTAAATATGGGACTAACTATGCATTATTTAGAAACTAGATACTTAAATTTTGTTTCTATGTTGATATTAAGAATTTACCCATCATTGTTTCTCTAGAACCACCCTAACAAGAGATTTTTCCTCCTAATGTTTATAGAGGCTTCTTACATTGATTCAGATTCAATTTTCCAGCTTCCCTAGGTGATTGGAAGCATGATTCTCATGGTAAGTCATTATTTATGGTAGTTTTCAGTGGTTTTCATAGATCTAATTACCAATTTCTCTTATACTCATTGATCTTCTTACACTTTGTATAGATTTAAGGTTTTTAATTAAAAATATGTTTAGATTTGTCCTTTTGATGTAAGGGGATGATCTATGGAGGATTTTTGGGGATTCAACCCGGTTTCATAGGCGTTTCTGTTATATCCTTCTTATTCATCATGAATCCCAAGGTAGGTGGAATCACTATCAAAACCTCCAACTATAACATGAATGTTTGATCATAAAGTTATTTTTTTATTGAAATTAATTGTGATATTGGGTGGGATTTTTTAGGAATCCTTCCATGGTGATATTTTATGTAATTTTGAAAATTTGGTATTATGGGGAAATTAAAATGTTAAAATCAATTTAAAAAAATTATTTTTAAATGGTTATTTGGTTTTGGATGCATAAAAATAGTTTTCAATAAAATTAATCTTTTGCTAATTTTTTTTGAAAGATATGATTTTGTAAAATGGTTGGATTACTTGGTTAAGAAAGTATGGAATGGGATGGATATTGTTCATGAAGTACCACCATCAAAAGGGAAACGTTATGGGTATGATGTTCACCATCAAACGTAACAGAAATCTTGGTTGGTTTTATGGTTAATAGGTTTTATTTGTGGTTATTTCAAAAAGAATGTGTTATTCAAACACATAAATTGTGAAATGGTTTCAGGAGTTGTTTTGTTTCTTTCTATGAAATATGATGTTGTTTTAAAAAAAATAGTTTTACTATAGAAATAGTTTATATTATTTTATAATATATTTTTTATGTTTTTTTATATAAAATATTTTATATAAAATTTCTAACATGTTCAATCCTTGTGGTTTGAGTGGGAAATTCATTAGGAAAAAGCCTACTGGGTTTCATTACTCGCATATACTTTTGTATTTCGGTGCTCTTGTAGATATTGTTTATTAAGACACGAGAAAAGGTAATGTATCTCACATCTCTAGTGGTTCTTAGTGATTCATGGTATTTTTGTTGATTGGGATCATAGAGCATGTCAGATCATTACAGTAAAGTTGTTTTCATTATGTTTCTGTGGGGTTTTTCTTCCATTGTGGAATCATGTCTTTTATATTATTATGTTGTGATGCACTTTGTAGTTTGTTATGATATAAATGCAATTTCATTGAGTTTTACTTCATTTATGTCATTCATCTTGTAGTGGCATATTATGTAATGTAATGTATTTGTTGTTAATTAATATTCTATGACAAAATAGTCCACCATTTGTAAATGAATCCCTTGTAATTTATTGGAATCCTTTGGCATCATGGGGATGTCTCTTATTTTTATATAACATTCGAATACCTTCACAATACAATGAGGATAGGTGGGATGTTTCAAGTGGTATCTATCTTTGTCCTTCCCAATAACTATGAGGAACAAGTTGTATCAGTCTTGGTCCTTCCCATTGTATTTGCAGAAAAAGTGGTCATCAATGTTGTCGGGCTCAATGTTGAATATCATTTAAATATATTACTTATGTCCGGATGGTAAACAAGTGTAGGATTGTCCTAACATGAAATATAGAACATAAATATAAAAAGATGAACTTTTTATGATGAACTTCATGCTACCTCGTATTTCGGTACATATGATTTTTTGAGACTCTTACTAGATTTGGAATCTCAATATCTTGGGTTTATCCAATGAGATGAACATGAAATGCATTATAGAAGCGACATCCCATTAGGAATTCACACATTAGGTTGAGTATTTATTTACTATTTGGATCAAACATGTTAATTTTAGAAATAAGATAATATTGTCTTCAATTGTGATATTTTGAAAAAGATCATGAATGGGGTATTTTTAAAATGGTGTGATTTTCAAAAGCATGGTGAAATTTTTCAAATTTTTTCAATGCCAAATAGGTTGAATTTTGGATTACACTATTTTTATCTGGTATAATTTGAAATTTGTTAAGACATAACTTTTAAGAGAGTTAGACTTATGCTGTATGTTATATGCATAGAAAATGGAACCTGATATACGTCATAGAAACCTACTGGAAGAAGCTGTTGAGAATGTGGTTTCACCAAAAACACAAGTGAACCAACAACAATTTCAAATTATAGTATATGTTATTCAAGCAATAGATATAGTGAATAAAAGGGATGAACCATGGAATGTGTAGAAGTCTATTAAATTATAGATATTTAATCAAACCATCTTTTGGTGTGATTCGGAACAAGAAAATGTAGACGTGTGGCTGAATATGATTAACTTTATCTTCAATATCCTTGGCACACCATTTGAGCTGAAGGTCAAGAAGTAAAGATATATGTTGGAGGATCATTCATGATAATTGTGGGATTTATTATTTCAAGCTAAATAAGACCAATGACTATCATGGGGGTATTTTTAATAATTGTTTAACAAACAATTCTATCTTCATACATACAAAATTTAATGAACGATGTACTTATTTATCTTGAAGAAATAAAAAAATTTAGTCACAAAGCAAACTGCTAAATTCATGAATTTATTCATCTTTTTACATGATTTTTTTCTAGTGCATCTTTGAAGGAACAAATCTTTGAGTCAGGGTTGATCCAAGATATTTTCTCAAAGATTTAAGTTCTCTATATAGAATATTATATAAAGACAGTTAATAGAGTGATGATGGTTTAAACGGAGATATCATAATCCATGGGACATGGTAATATGTTCATACCTATGAAAAAACATGCTAACTATAACTCTAGGAGAAAGTATAATAGGGAAATATATTTCTAAGGTGGGAGTATGACTAATCAAAAGGCTACATAAGCAAACTATCCTCTATTACTCACTAGAAAATGAGTATCTTACCATTGTGTTTTCTTAGAAAACATTAATAGTGTGTTAACAAAACCAAATAGAGAATTCCACAACTTAAATTAGAGGGGGAATCTTAAACTCCATTTTCACCATGCTCTGATTTTGGGAGTTCGGAACACTTCTCAGGTATCACATGAATCTTATGCTTCATGGGTTGAGGGAGGTAGGATCAATACCATCAGCAGAGTAGAGATATCCATGGTGATTTGTGAAATACCAAGACTCATCTATAAGGTCAATCTCTATAGAGAAATAGGGAACAAAGGGTAGTGAGAATGAAACATTATGGGGATGATCATATTATTGTGTATGATCGGTCTTGAAAATCCAAGAGGAAAGGTATGATTGTTTTGAAGTCAAGACCTATGAAATCATTTTTTTATATGGTTGTGTCAAATTACATTATTTCTTCTTATGATTTTTATTTCATGTTTTTAAATGTTGAAATGATAGATTAAGTGTTAAAGATTTAAACATCTCTTGGTTAAATATAATGTCAAGATTTTATGTGTAAGGCATGTTCTATAACTATTGATCGAGTTGATCTGGAATGGGATTTTCCTATGCTCTAAATTTATGTATATTATAAAGTATTTGGTATAGATATTTTGATCACATTAAAGGCACACATAGACTATTATACCATAAATGTTAGGTTAACAATAAAATATGTCGTCAAGGATTACATTTTAGGAGAACAAAATGTAAAGGAATGTGTAATTGTCTAGTTGACTCTAGTAGATTAAACGATCTAATACCAGTTGTTATTTTTGAATTTATCAATGGTGGAATACATCATTAATTAAAAAATCTAGTTGTGGTTGATCAGTTTGCAGATGACTATCCCAAAAATTTAATAGGGTTTCTACCTATGAGAGAAGTAGATTTTATGATTGATGTCCTTACAAGGACTGGTCCTATTTTCCTTCCATCATATCAAATAGAACCATCCTAGTTATGGGAGTTGATAGTATAGTTTTAATTGCTTTAAATCTTGGTGTTCATTTTTATGAGCATGTCTCGGTGGGCTGCACCAGTTCCTGTGGTCAAAAATATGGATGGAACTCTTCGGTTGTGTGTGGATTATCATAATCCTAACTAATTTTTGATAATGAAAAGTTATCAAATTCCATACAATGATTATAAGTTCACAAAATTGAGGGGATCATCATGGTTCTCCAAAATTGAATTCTGTTGAGGATATCAACAATTTTGAGTTACGAAGGAGGATATACCAAAGGAAACTTTCAGGAGAAGATATGTCCATTACATGTAGATGGAAATTCCTTTTGGTCTTATGAATTCACCATCCATCTTTATGGAATTGATTAATTAGGTTTTTTCGGTGAAATTTTTATTCATTTATGGTGGTCTTTTTTGGGTGACATATTTTTGTATAACAACACAAGTTTTGAGCATGAGAAACACTTGGTGATAGTGTTTAGAATGTTGAGGGAACATCATTGGAATGAGAAATTATGAAAGTATGAATTTTGGATAAAAGTGGCACATTTACTCAGCCATGTAAACTCTAAAAGAAGTGTTTCCATGTTACATATAAGATAGATTCTTTTATATCTTGGAAACAACCAATGAATATTTTTGATATATAGAGTTTCCTAGGTCAAGCTTGTTATTAAAGACATTTTTATCTTGTTTTACATTACTGTCTTTGACTATGATAGATTTAGAAAATAATAATGTTTTTTTTCATTGGAATAAATACTTTCATTAGGATTTTCAAGAGCTTACTATTCTAGATACATCAACACATATCTTGATTTTCCATAATCAGGACAAGGGAATGTGGTGTAATTTGATGAATCAGGATAAGGGGTGGGATATATTCTCATATAGGGAGACCATGTTGTTTCTTATGGATTAGTAAAGATAAATTTGAATGGGAAGAACTACCCAACACATGATTTATAGTTACCTACCTTTGCCCATGATTTGATGACATGGTTCCATTACTTATTCTGTTATATATTTCTAGTATTTAAAAATGATAATAGATTGAGACATATTTTCTCTTAAAGGGGCTTGGATTTGACTGAAATAATATCGCTAGAGTATCTCAAAATGTTTAAATTTTTCTTGATGTATACAATAGGTTAAGGGAAATTCAGTGCCATATGTATTAAGTAGTATGGTGTATTATCAGCTGAAAAAAATAATCTTTTGATGAGTGGTAGTTGATATCGGTCCTAGATGACATGAACATGGAATGTTAACACAACGGTGAAATTACAATTTTATTTCCAACTTCATTTGATCCTAATTCTATAACGATGTATTAAGAGTCATATATATCTAATATAGAATGTGTGGATATGTGTTCAAAAATCTATGTTGGGGAGACCATTGAGGGATGGAATCTATTTGACTATTTAGTGTTATGGTTTAAAAATCAGATTGTGATACCTAAGTCTTATCATGAACAAATTCATCATGATCACCACCATTTGAGATGTGATTTTCATCCTGGAATACAGAATATCCATAAGGCATTAATTTTTTTGTTAGGTCAGTATGAAAATGAAGGTGGGTGACTTTTGTTTGAGATACATATCTTACTACTATGTCAAGGAAGTGCATTAGAAACCATTAGGTAGGTTTTAACATATACATATTCTATTTTGGAAATTGGAGTAGATAGTTATTTATTTTGTAATAGGTTTTCAACAAATGTTTTAGAATCAAATTCTATTTTTTTGATAGTTGATCGGCTCAAAAATTATGAATAATTCATCCATATTCATGAATGTTATATGGTGGAGGACATCACAAAAATATATATAATAGAATTGGTAAATAGGAATGGAATACCAGTTTCAGTAGTTTCACACTGTGATCCGAGGTATACATATTATTTTTGGGGATCCATAAAAAAATTCCATGGAACTCAGTTGAAAATGTGTATGGTTTCCCTCCATAACGTAGATGGGAAATTTGAAAGGATCACAAAAAAAGTGGAAAAAAATTTACAATCTTGAGTAATATATTCTGGTGGATTGTGGTAAGAGCCTACATTGTTAGTGAATTTCTAATATAACAAAAGTTATCAAGATTAAACATATGTGGAACATTCTGAATAATTTTATGTGTGTCCTTGATGTTATCCACTTTTTTGGGTAGAAATAAGAAAAAATTCACCTGTTGAGACAAGGCTTATCCAAGAAACAACATATAAGATTCATTTGATCAGATAATTGATGGAAACAAGTCACAGTTGTCAAAATTTGTATGATAATCGTCATTGATAACCACTTTCACTCAAGGTGAGTGATCATGTGTTCTTTAGAATCTCTCCAAATTTTGTACATTATTGTTTTGAAAATCATGTGATGTTATCTCCTCAATACATAGGCCCTTCAGAGATACTTGAACGAGTTGGTGAGGGGGGTGTATCTGTTGCCTTTTCCTCCATGGATTAGTATTGGGCATAATTTTTTTCATGTATCATAGTTTAAAAATTATAATCTTGATCATGTCCATGTGATTTGAGGGGATCATGTTGAACTATACCCCGATTCCTCGTCGATAAAAATCCGATGTAGATTGTGGATAAGAATGAGAGAATATTATATAGTAAAGTCATTGATATATTGTGGATTTTATTAGAAACATTTTCATATTCAAAAAGAGATCTGGCAACACTAGAATTAAATGAAGGAGTAATGGCCTACACTCATTCATCGAACATATGGTTTTTTAATTTCTATTGAAGGAAAATCCAGTAGTGGGGAGAATTTACCACCCCTAGTTTCTATTAATATACCCTTCATTTATTCTTTTTAAGTATATAAAGTGTTTGGGTTATTTTTGGGAAGGTATGAAGACCTTTTGGAATGTTTTTGGGGCTTTTATAAAGTTACCGGGTTGGTTCTTGGTCTGTTGAAATAGTGAAACTCCTATATAAACTTTTTCACAATGAGACATGGCTAAAGGTATTGAATAAAAGTATGCACAATTTTTTTTCCATGTAATAAAGTCTCCAATGAGAAACAATGAAATATTGGATTGTTTTCTTTTTAATTGTTGGCCTATGGCTTGTCTAACCATGTGAGCCAACCGTGTAAGGTCCCACGCTGAGGAAGTGGGAATGTGTGTTTAGAGCACAATGTAAATATAAAATACTTAAATAGTGGATCTAGGTCTGGATTAAGAATTTAACCTCATTTTTCTCCTAAACGGACCTTACATGAGATTCCTTCACCCAAAGGATATAAAGGCTTCTCCCATCGATATGGAGGTGATCCATAGGCTTATACGGGTTCTTTGAATCCATATTCTCGTAGTAAGTTTCCATTTATGCTATTTTCAGTGGTATTCTTATATATACATCCTATGTCTCCGAATTTAATAGATATACTTATTCTGTGGATATATCAAAGGGTGTTATTGAAAAATATGTCTATATTTCGACTTCTTTATGTTAGGGGAAGATAAATAAGATGGGATTTATAGATTCAATTATGTTTCATTGTATTTTTCATGAAATTATTTGTTTTCATCATAAATCCTGATCTATGTGGCTTAACTCTCAAACCCACTTATTAGAATAGGATGGATTTGTTTAAAATTGATTTTCTCTTCACATTGATTATGAAATTGCTCTGAAATATTTTTTTAATCTTATTTGGTGACGGGTTATCGAATTTTGAAAATTGTTTTTTTGGAATGTGATAATGATAACTAGACTTTGAAATGGTTATTTTAAAAGGTTTTTTCAATTTTGGATTCATGGAAAAAGTGTCTTTAATAAAAATATTTTTTTATTGAAATTGTTTGTGAAACATGATTTTGGAATATGTTTCTCTTAATTTTCTATTCTTTTGGGGAATTGGATCAATATTGGTCATGAAGTATCGTCGTCAAAGGGATAGGTTATGGACGTGAAGTTCCATCATCAAAGGTAAAAAAAAGCTTGTATGGTTGTGTCGTTCAAAGTGTGTCTCTCTGGTTAGGTGAAATGGAATGGGTTTTCCGAAATGGAAATTGATAAATGGTTTCATGACTTGTATAGTATTTTTCCTTATAAATTCATGGTGGTTTGAGAAAACTAATTTAATATGGTAGGTTTTTATATACTAATATAAACAGTTTTATAAAGTGTTTTATCTAAAAAAATTATTAATGTCATAACATGATTTATCCTAGTGGCATGAGAAGGGAATTAATTTTGGAAATCCTATTGTGTATCATTACTCACCCCAACATTGGAGCTTTGGTTCTTTTGCATATATTGTTTATTATGAAATAGGAAAAGGTAAAATATCAGAAATCCCTAGTAGTTCATACTGATACATGGAATATTTGGGGAGTTGCATCATGGGGCATGATAGAGCTTTGGTGTAATGTATTTGTCATTGAGTTTGTTTTTTTCATCCACTTTGAACATGGATCTTTTGTAATATTCCACTGTGGTACACTTTGTAGTTGTTTTTGGTGTAAATGGTATTTATTTTAGTTCTATATCATTGATATCATTCATAATGCAGTATTTTATTTGGTAGTGAAATCTCGGGTTGGTTGTTTAATTTTCAAGTGGAAAATTTTCCCCGATATTTGAATGAATACCTTGACATTTATTTCATTCCTTTGTCATCCTGGAGATTTCTATTAATGCCAACTAACATTCCACTACCTTCTATAGCTAATTAGGTGGATAAGGATGTTACATTACATCTGATCATACATGCCTAGTCTTGAATCTTAAACACAAATGATATATAAAAAATCACATCCCAAAATCATGTGCATCATAAAAGGTAAATTTAATCAATGGTAACAATAAAACATAATTTACTAATTTTAATGAAACATGGGTTTCAATTATACAGTGATTTCCAAGAAGTATTTTAGTTACAATTCCCCATTTCTGGACATACTGTCACTTTTATACTCATTCCAAAATCAAGTGAATGAGAAATGACATCTTATTGAATCCTGATCCTCGGATAGCATTTTTTATCATCCGAGCCAAAACAATGGTTGCGAAGAATTATACCAGATATCATGTGAATATTCATATACCCAAGAGGTTTCCAAATAGATGGGATGGTCTCATTCTATCAGTTGGGAAATTATACCCTCATTATCATATCTTAGGATCAATAATAGTCAATAATCAATATAATGAATAATTAGATTAAATATATGGAAACAATTAAAATGAATATAGGTCATACAAATAAAAGAGGCTCCTAAAGTAGCTAGGATCTCTAGAGTATATACTGAAGGTAAATAAATAAATAAAAAAAATATATGTGGGGGCTCTCTAGAATCCATCCCAGTCTGCCACCTATTAGTACTACTCTATTTCTCCATCCACCTCTGAGCCCTTTCCCTTGGCCAGACCCCCCATAAAATCTAAATTCACACCAACATTCTAAATTAGGGTGTGATTACAAACATAGTAGTAAACCACAAATGTTTACAAGAGCTATAGACACCATTTATAACTAGTTTACATTATAAAAATAATAAATTCATATCTATTTCAATAACACAATCCAAAATTGAGTGGTTTTTCACTAACGAAACTTCCATAAACCCCCAACCGTACTGATTTAGACTACATGAAAAAATGATAATAATTTGTCAAAAGATAATAGAATTTCATCATGGATATCATTATTCAACTCGAAATACACAATGAAAAAGCACAAATACAATATTTCCACAACACTTTTGGAATTCCACTCAGGATTCCATAAGTAATATATTAAGTTGGCTACTCAGGAATCCATAAGGCATCAGGTATCATCATATCCCATTAGAATCCACAATGAATTTATTTACTCCTAACCAAAGAGGCTCTCAGGTTGCACCATCTTCATCACTAAACACCTAGTGAACTTCTTTGAAGGGGTAACGTACCACTATAGTCACTAGTCACGTGAACTAATTATAATATCACTCATGGAAAGAGAATAGATAACAAATAATAAAATTATTATAATGGTATCACATATCATAATAAATATAGCACCATCACATATATAGATTTTTAATAAAAAAACATACATATAAATGAGTTATCTCATAAATTATAATTGAAAAAATGTTATAATGGACTCACAGGCTACACACGCAGACTCATGTGATCAAAATTCAAGAACGAATATCAGGTATTATTCCAAACAAATAATAGTATCATGCCAAAAATGTTTAAAATGTTCTCAATGAGGTAATGAATTTAATACCATATGATTTTTAATGTCTATGAAAATGTTTTTCAGATTTTCAGTCACTACAGAACTGTTACGTCCTGACTCAGTTGTCACACACTGCTACCATGAGTAGGTCAGTCACAGGACCTCAAGCGCACTTCCATGTCACCTGGGGAGGATGACTTTTAGTAAGGGTCTGATACGTCATTCATAGGGAGACTATAACCTATTTTATCTATGTAATAAAACAACATGAATAAACAGATAATAGAGAAATAATATATAACCATTAATAATACCAAAATATCAAGATAATCAAAGCTAGAAAAACAAATATCCTACTAATGCATAAAAACTTTCATGGTAACTTACGTGCCATGTGTCTAAAATTCAAGATGAAAATAGTGGTTGTGATGACTCTTACGTAGGTCCCAAACCTTGTCTACATACCACATCCAACAAACATCCCCAATCATCAATCTAGCCTAGGTCCTTTACCCTAAACCTATCAATAATACAAAAAATATATTGAGGTACCGATTAGGAAGCCTGAGTACGGTGTGAGTAAAACACAGTGGGACACTACTAATGACTCCTAAAACAATATCTAGTCAACATTGTCTATAGTTGGATAAATCAAAATATATAACACATTATTAAATATTTATAACAGTATTAAAGTGTTATTTATTTTACCACATAAACCCCCAGGTTCCGAAGCACACCTGAACATCAATACCTTCTTGGTCTCATTCCAGAGTTTAAACCATTCAATAATATTAACTCATAAAGAATTAAACTAATGGGATTTAATTATTAATTTACTTTCAATTAAATATACATATAATAGGAACTATATTCCAATTCCAATAATTTGGAACTAGGTCATCATGACTAGCACCCTATGGGCTTTAGAAGAAACAGACCATGTAACACAGATATTTATCATGATGGGATTCAGAAGCAATAGATCAGGTCCCACACAACTGGTATTTATAATTATTAGACCTAATCCCATGCATATTTATCACTACATGCTTCAGAAGCAGCATGCCATGTGCCGTACACATGGGCTTTGGAAGCAATAGACCATGTCCCACACACATATATCAAACATTCCTATATATATATATATATCACATATATATAACCAATATTGCAAAAATCTATATATCACATCAATAAAAATTATTCATCACTATTCATCTTATCACAATCATTATCATTAATTAATATGAAAATAATTAATCTAATTCATACCAATAATTAATTATTCAATTAACTAATGACATCTATTCTATTTATTAATTCACAAATTTTTAAATTCATTTTTGCAAATACAATATCTCACAATTAATTCAATAATTAATTATCTAAATCATCATCTTAATATAAGGACCCGACCATAAAAAAATTACATAACATTGAATTAAATGAATAATTCACATTGAGGATATTTTCAGGTTTAGAGTTTTAGAGAATTAGGACATAACTATTACATCTCAAAAGATTATAAAATAGACACTTCTACTCAGTTTCCATTTTTTCAAAAAATAAAAACTCTTAAAAAAGAAACATAAATAGTTCCATGTTTTATACAAAATGTCTTTCCTTGATCCCATCCTTAACCCTGTTCATCTTTAATTCTTGTGGAAAACATTTCAAAATCTTGGGATGAGCATAAAAAGCTCAGTAAGGGATATAAAAATACGGAAAAAAAACATTAGTCCATGAATACATAAGAATCAATGAAATCATACTTTACTCATAAAACATAAGAACTTTAACATACCTCCTAAAATAATAAGATTTATGAATAACTGATAGAAATCATAAGACATAAAGGTAACTTGAGGCATTTATAACATTCTTATGTCTGGAGTAACCCTCATGGTTACATTTGGAATAACCATTACAGTATATTCTCTAAATCTCCCCGGAGAATCCTTAGCGTTTAACACCTTCGCATTACCCAATTCATTGGAGAGCTATCTCAGGCTCACCCACCCTTAGTTTATCACAGAACCACCCGACTTCATAAACAATTCCCAGGAACCATAACATAATCTTATCACATAAAACATACATAAAGGAAACATAACATTTCCACATTTCAATCAAAAGATATCAATACAACACATTGATATAATCAAAATATTTTCAGAACCATTTTCAATTCCAAAATAAAAGAAAAGTAAAACATGGTATTTATTTTTCATGTAAAAATGTTATGGCTTGTAGAGGAAGCCGAAACTCAAATAATGGTCACGGTGGCAGAGAATTCTTTGTCGCCGCATACATAAGACAAAAACATTCCTTTTTTTGGTTAGTAAAATGCTTCGATTAAAAATATTCCTTTTGAATTAAATTAAAAGTGAAAAGAGTTTTATAAACTGTATAAAATAAATTTGTGTATAAATCAAAATATTCCTCAAATGAATGGAGATTGAGATGAATTCTCGTACAAAGATAGTATCCTTAGATTAAGGATAAATCAATTACATAATTATGGGTGAAAAAAAATACACTCAATATAAGTGGATATTAAGTGTAAATTAATCAGAGTTCATCCACACATATTCATAGCATGACATAATCAAGAATTAGAGGTTTATGCCAAATAATTGAAACTGGGTTAAGAAGTTCCCTTATAGAAATTCCACAGCCTAACAATGTCACTTTAAAATTTAGAAAATGAGTTGATGAGAGATAAAAAGGGTATCTCATTACTTGGACGTAAAATTTACAGCAATAAGGATATATAAGAACATATCCCAACATAAGAAGATGTAAATTAAAAGGCCTAACAAAAAGAAGTCTTCTAAAAAGAGGTGGGTGAAAGGTTCCCTTACCAATTTGGGTAACTTTCGAAATGTACACCCCATGAAATAAGGGTCATAGAATGAAGATGTAAATACCCATAAATTAAATTATATTATACACATAATAAAATTATGTGCAGTACATACACCACACAAAAAGAAAATAGTGGCACATGTTGCATGAATCTCAAGGGAATAAAAAGTGAGATAAAAACCCCTTACCTCGTTGTAATCAATCGAGTCATATGACCAAAAGATAATAAACACAAAATGAATCACATAATACCATGAATATAAATAGGAACAGGTTGATATATATGAAATGGAAATACACAATACATCACATGCAACAAATAAGTGGCGAACAATGGAAATCCCACAAAATTAAAAGTGAGATAATAAATCTTTGTACCTCGTGTTGGACTTGACTCACTTGTATGTTACTTGTTCTTCCGGAATGATAAACTTAAATTAATATCTACTTGATTAAGAA
The DNA here is from genome assembly GCA_963277665.1 of Viscum album. NCBI lineage: Eukaryota > Viridiplantae > Streptophyta > Magnoliopsida > Santalales > Viscaceae > Viscum > Viscum album. The sequence goes on along the minus strand of OY728132.1, from coordinate 1,021,393,888 downwards.
TATTTTTCAATTTTATTATTCCTTTTATATCACTTATTACCTTTCTATAAAAATTATTTAATTGTTTGAGTTCATAATTGACATTTTGTCGATGTTCGGAACTTGATTCAAAAAATGGACTTCTTATAATTACATGTTGTTCATGTGGTCCAAAGTTCATTAAATTCAGAATTATATTCATCATTTATATTTAATATATATCATATATAAACATTATATATATGTACTTATAGTGGTACATAATATTTGGAGATAAGAAATGATATGCACCGTTCATGGAGATGGTAAGCCGTACGTATGCACGAATGCTACTTTCATTTATATTTCATTCTTTAATGGAATGAAAACATAATTATATAGAGGGATATTATAATTAAATTATAAAATATATGTTATAAATTTTACATATGTTCATAAATTACATTCTTTATAAATTCCATGTTTGGCATGAACGAGTCACATCACTTGAGGGGGTGGTTGTCCACACTTCCTCATAAGAAATTATCGCATTTGCAGAACCTGAAAAGAATAAAGGTATGTCTTAAATATAAATAAAAGAAATATAGAGAAGACATAAATATAATATATATCATATATAAATATATTTCCATCATATTGGACCCCATGAGAGGTGGTAGGAGAAGATTGAACAATCATTGTTTCATGAGGTAGTAATTCTCCATCCACGGAAACAGTATGTTCTTTAACCATTAGAATTAGGTTTGTGTAAGTGTAGGTAGAATACTCATCATAACAAAATATTAGTATATTTAGTATATTGGTGTTATTATGGGATCAAATAATAAGAAGATATTGGGGTGTGAAGAAGGAATCTAAAATAAAGAAACTCGAGAGAAGACATTAACTCAAAATCGGGTAACTCTTTTTGATTTGAGCCAAAGACTTCCTTGTAAAGAATTCTACCCAAAGTGAGGCTTTGAGGAGTGAGAGAGGGATTTGGAGAGATAATATGTGCATATGTTGGATGATCCAAGGGCTTGAGAGGTGTGGGTAATGGGGTAGAGGTGGAGGACTTTTAAAAGAGGGAGGAGGGTCACTTTTGGAATGTCTTGAAATGTCACATTGTTATATATTGGTTTTCGGATTTTAAAGGTCCCAAAATGATATATTTAGAGGATAAGGTTATAAGGGTTCAAATACACCCATACAATAGGTTTTCGACAAGTTTGTTTCTTATATTTTACCTTATGTTTTCGTTTTATTTTAATCGTTCATTAATGAGGTAATCACTACATCATCATGGTGTCATAAATAAATTTATTTATTTAATGTATAAAAATAATAAACAAAATACCATGATGTAGGAAATATTTTAAGCTTTTTATTGAGTAATTATTGTTAAAGAGATCATTTATGTAAAAAAAATTAGAATTGTTTTACTTAGGATATACAAACCTTTGTTATATTTCTCTTCTTTTTAAAAAATAATGTCGTAGATGTCACTATTACACCAATGTGACTCCATGGGCCCTCAAGTTTGGTAAAAATCTTCCCAAGGTCGGTAAGGACTCAAAAAGAGGATTTGGACACATTTTGGGGTCATTTTATATTATTATGATATTATTTTATTACCCTTAACTACCAGATTACTAATTAATTACGATAATTAAAGATAATTACCGTTGTTACTATTCATAATGTCCAAAAACACAAGATCCATAATTACATAATTTGGACCTTCTGATTAAAAATATGGAATCCATTTTACCAAATTCCAAACACAGAAATTTCAGTAATTAATTTAAAAATAATTACCGTTGACACAACCAAATACGGGTTTTTAAGAAGTAAAATTTATCAAAAGATTGACTTCTTTTTACATCCAATTGAAAAGTAAAATTTCTTCCAATGATAAAAATTATATTAAATGATAAAAATATAATTAAATTAAACTTTAAAACAAATTAAAAGGAAAATATAACTATTAAATTAGATGAAAAAGAAATTTTTAAGTAAAATGCTGTATTTTTCACTATTCATTAAAAATGAACATTTGTCAGAAAAATACCAAAAATTTATCCAAAGTAAATTTGATATTACAAATTAAATAATTATTTCTATTTTACCAAATTAAAAACATATAAGTTTCATTAATTAATTTTATAATTAATTCTCGATGTCAAAACAAATTGCGTGTTTTTAAGAAACAATATCTATCAAAAGATTGACATTTGTTTATGTCCAATTTCAAAGTGAAATTAATTCCAATGACCACAATTGAATTAAATAGTAAAAATATATTATAATTACACTTTATAATAAATTGAAAGTATAATATAACAAAATAAATAAATTATATTAAAAGGAGGTTTTGAATTAAAATACAGTATTTTTCACTATTTATTAAAAAATGAACTTTATTGGAAAAATAACAAAAATTTACACAAAGTAAATTTTGTTGTCCCGATTATAAATAAAGATTTTATTTTGGCAAATATTACATATAAAATTGTCAAAAAGTGGATTTAAAAAGGGTTCTCCATCAAAAGGCAATTAATCGACCTTTAAAAGAATATTAGATTATTTACGCTTAAAATTGGATTCATTCTCATTTTAAGCCTCTAACACTTATTTGATAAATGTAAAAATATTTAACAAACATATATTATCATTTTTTAGTTAGTTCTACTCATTCCCTCCATTACAACGGCTAGGTGTTAACTACTATTTAAAATAATATTATTATATTATTAGTGTGCAACATTAGATTTCAAAGAAACTCGTTGTTGCATATTGGGTATGCCATCGAACATAGAATCTCCTTTAATTTAATATTAATATTTAATTCACAAATATATGAAAATGTCATATTCTTTATTTTCATGGTATGTTACATACTTCCCCCATTTTGGGAATTGCATTCTCTCAATATTAAAATTGGGCTCGTAAACTTTATTGAAAGGCCAAATTGGAAAAGGAGTCAATTAAACTGTCACATTAAATGAATGAAAGAAAAGTACAAAGGTCACCTGAGACAAAATATACTAGGATTCCAGGAAAACATGGATATGAAGGATAAAATATACCATCATGTTCTGATGGAGAGTGATAGAAAATATGTCTAGGAGAATGTTAACCACCAGAAAATCACAAACTTGTGATGGGTAAAATGGTATTTGACTCCCTTTTATGTAAAGTTAACAGAAAACGTTTTTGTTTTAAGTTACTTTTCAATGAAGAATTTATTTAGGAGCTTAGCTAAATCATAACGAAACATACTTACTAATCATTTAGAATTTCATCTCTTACTAGATTTCTTACAGAAACTCATATTTTCTCCAAAAGATGAGTATTTAGGATGACTTGTTCACATTAAGAGCGGTATAATCAACTTCTTGAGAATCACCTAATCCAAAAAAGATGAACTATATATTTTCCATGTCTTTAGAATTAACCAAAACCAAAATGGTTAGTACATGATTAGATAATCCCCAAAAATGATAATCTTTCACAAAACGAAAAACTACTCTTAATCTCCAAAAATTGTCGACCAAAACCCAAAGTACATCAAAGACCATTCAATAAACAGTTATCCATAAAATTCATAAAAGTAATACAAACTAATATTGAAACCCAAATATCTGATGGATTTAATGACATAGTCTTCTAAGGTAAATCTTAACATTTATCTCCAAATAACATCAGTTACTCTTAAAGTATCATATTGAAAAGTAATTAACCTAATAACATATCCTCCAAGATAGGTTAATCATTTACATAGATAACCCAAAATAAACTTATTCCAAATTCATAAGATCTTCTAAATACAAAGGAATTAGTCATACTAACCAGGGACTTCACGTAGCTCAGTAGTATGCAATAAATACCAGTCACACTTTTGTTGTGGGTTCGATTCCCACCGCTTCGTCCGATGTAAAGGGTTGTCACACGGTCTATGTGTTGTCCCTTTTAAACAACTATATAATTTTATAACATTCCCCAAAAAGAGATAAATTCATCAAAAATAACCATAACAAATTTTAACCATAAAGGTTTTCTAATAACTTTTGTTTTGCATCCCAAAATGTATTGACCAGTAATTGCCTCAAATTCAAGGATCATATAAACACAAATGGTTCTTTATAACTATATCCACAAAAGAAACGATAATTATTCCTTGAATAAAATTTTCATTTATCAAACATTAGGGTTACACATACTATAAAAAGTCTTCTAATGTAATCCCATCATCCAAAGAGCCTTAATAATTTTATGAATTTCACCATCTCAAAATATACCATAACTCTTGAATCCCTTATATGTTGAATTCTTACTCATTCAACATTCTTCATGATCCATTAACCATTACTTTACAATTTATTATAAAATAAATCTTTCCAACAGACAAAATCATGAATCATATCCTAAGATTTGAATAATAGGAAAACATATGTTATGAAATAATACATACCTTTCATTGGTCATTGTCAGTTTCTTCGTCCTCAATCGGAATGGAATTAGGTTTTGTTAAACGAATATTTTTAGGATCTTGGTGATCCCATTCCTAAAACTTCTTCGTAAGACATGTGTTTTCATAATGACCATGCACACCACATTTAAAACATTCAATTGATCCTTCAGAAAGAACTTATTTCCCTTTCCTAGAGTCAACTAGATGCTTCCTTTTTCTATGGAAGGTTCTTGCATTATGAACATCATTTACACATCTATAACATCTTTCTGTACCTTTGAAACATTTTCCTATGTGTTTCTTTCTACATCTTTGACACATAGGTTTTTGAACATACTTACATTTTTTATTATTACCTGAACTTCCATAGGGATTTGTTTCTAGAATATATGATGCCTTAAAAAATAACTAAGGTTCAGGTGATCAATCATGACTCCATATAGTTGGTTTAGAATAACCACAAAATTTCTCATTGCAGCTCCCATATCATTCAGTTTCTCATTCGGAAAATCGTCACAGTTTTCTTCACATCCACTGTTACTTTGGTGCCAGCTAGATCCAGCCATTTACTAAAACCAAAAAGGTCAATGTGATTATATTAGTAAAATCATCATATAAGACTATGATATAAAAATTCATGTTATACTAAGCTCATTCACTTTATCTATTACTCTTTCTGAAATCCTAACCATTATTGTAATGTCACTTATGCTTAAAGAATACCATAACCTCAAAACTTATCTAAACTAACATTTGATACCAACTATAAGGCCCCGACATTAAAACATTACATATTGTTGAATTAAATGAATAATTCACATTGAGGATCTTTTCAGGTATAGAGTTTTAGATAATTAGGACATTACTATTACATCTCAAAAGATTATAAAGTAGAAACCTCTACTCAGTTTCCATTTTTTCATAAAATAGAAACTCTTAAAAAAGAAATATGACTAGTTCCATGATTAAGACAACATGTCTTTCCTTGATCCCATCCTTAAACCTATTCATCTTTTAGTCTTGTGGAAAACATTTAAAAAACATGGGATGAGCATAAAAAGCTCAGTAAGGGATATAAAAATACGGAAAGAAAACATTTGTCCATGTATACATAAGAATCCATAAAATCATGATTAACTCATAAAACATAATCACCTTAACATACCTCATGAAATCATAATATTTATGAATAACTCATAGAAATCATAAGACATAATGTCAACATGAGGCATTCATAACATTCTTACAATGAGAGTAACCCTCATGGTTACTTTTGGAATACCCATCACATTATATTCCCTAAATCTCTTCGGAGAAACCTTAGCATTTAACTCCTTCGCGTTACCCAATGAATTGGAAAGATATCTCGGGATCACCCGCCCTTAGTTTATCACGTAACCACCCGAATTCATAAACAATTCACAGGAACCATAACATAATCGTATCACATAAAACATGAATAAATGAATTATAACATTTACACATTTAAATCACAAGATATCAATACAACAATTTGATATAATCAGAAAATTATCATAACCATTTTCAATACCAAAATAAATTAAAAGTAAAACATGGTATTTATATTTCAATTAAAAAAGTTATGGCTTTTAGAGGAATCTGAAACTCAAATAATGGTCACGGTGGCGGAGAAGTCGTTATCGCCGCATACGTAAGACTAAAAAAATTCCTTTTGTCATTTAGTAAAATGATTCGTGTAAAAAATATTCCTTTTGAATGAAATTAAAAGTTAAAATGGTTTTATACACCGTATAAAATAATGTCGTTTAGAAATCAAAAGATGCCTTAATGAAAGGAGATTGATATGAAGTCCCGTACAAAGACGGTATCATTAGATTAAGGATAGATCAGTTACATAATTATGTGTCACAAATATAAATACACTCAATATAAGTTGATATTAAGTGTAAAACAATCGGAGGTCATCCAAACATATTGATATCACTACATAATCATGAATTATAGGTTTAACCCAATGAATTGAAATTAGGTTAAGAAGTTCCCTTATAGAAATTCGAAAGCGTAACAGTGTCACATTGAAATTTAGAAAATGAGTTGACGAGAGATAAAAAGGGTATCTCATCACTTTCACATTAAATTTACAGCAATAATGATATATAAGAACATATCCCAATATAAGAATATGTAAATTAAAAGACCTAACAAAAGGAAGTCTTTTAAAAAGAGGAGGGTGAAAGGTTCCCTTACCGATTTGGGTAACTTTTGAAACGTACACCCCATGAAATAAGGGTCATACAATGAAGATTTAAATACCCATAAATTAAATTATATTACAATAATAATACAATCATGGTCAGTACATACACCACACAAAAGGAAATAGTGGCACATGTAGCATGAATCTCATGGGAATAAAAAACGAGATAAAAACCCCTTACCACATTGTAATCAATCGAGTGGTATGACCAAAAGATAATAAAAACCAAATGAATAACATAATACAATGAATATAAACATATTAATGATATTATATATGAAATTTAAGTACAAAATATACCACATGCAACAAATAAGTGGCGAACAATGGAAATCTCACGGAATTAAAAGTGAGATAAGAAATCCCCTTACCTCATTTCCGACTTGACACGCTTGTATGTTCCTTGTTCATCCTGAATGATAAGCTTAAATTAATTTCTACTTGATTAAGAATATTTTTCAAGTTTATTATTCCTTTTATATCACTTATTACCTTTCTATAACAATTATTTAATTGTTTGAGTTCATAATGGACATTTTGTCGATGTTCGGAACTTGAGTCAAAAAATGGACTTCTTATAATTACATGATGTTCATGTGGTCCAAAGTTCATAAAATCCAGAATTATATTCATCATTTATATGTAATATATATCATATATATCCATTATATATATTTACTTATAATAGTATATAACATTTGGAGATAAGAAATGAAATGCACTGTTCATGGAGACGGTAAGTCGTACGTACGCAGGAACGCTACTTTCATTTCTATTTCATACTTTAATGGAATGAAAACATAATGAGACATAGTTATATTATAATTACAGTATAATATATATGTTATATATGTTCTTAAATTATATTCTTTATAAATTCCATGTTTGGCATGAACGAGTCAAATCACTTGAGGGGGTGGTTGTCCACACTTCCTCGTATGAAATTATCACATTTGCACAACATGAAAACCATAAATATATGTTTTAAATATAAAAAAAAGAATCTTAGAGAGGACATAAATATAATATATATCATATATAAATATAGTTCCACCATAATGGACACCATGATAGGTGGTAGGAAAAGATTTAACAATCATCATTTTGTGAGGCAGTAATTCGCCATCCACAGAAACAATATGTTCATTAAACATTAGACGAAGGTGTGTGTAGGTGTAGGTAGAATCCTTATCATAAAATAATCCTAGTATATTGAGTATATAGGTGTTATTATGGGATAAAATAATAAGAAGATAGTGGTGAGTAAAGAAGGAAAATAAAAGAAAGAAACTCAAGAGAAGACATTACCTCTAAATCGTGTAACTCTTTTTGATTTGAGCCAAAGGCTTCCTTGGAAAGACTTATGCCCAATGTGGGGATTCTATGAGTTAGAGAGGGATGTGGAGAAGTAATATGAGCAGATTTTGGACATGACAAGGGCTTGAGAGGTGTGGGTAAGGGTGTATTGGTGTGGGCCTTTTATTATATGGAGGAGGGTCACTTTTGGAAAGTCTTGAAATGTTTCATTATTATAAAATTGTTTTCATATTTTAAAGGTCCCAAAATGGTATATATAGAGGATAAGGTGATAAGGGTTCAAAATACACCCATCCAATTGGTTTTTGAAAAATTTGTGTTTTATATTTTTCCTTATCCTTTCATTTTATTTAAATCGTTCATTAATGAGGTGATCGCTGCATCATCATGGTATCATAAGTAAATTTTTTTATTCAATTTCTAAAAATTATATAGAAAATACCATGAGGTAGGAAATCTTTTTAGATTTCCAATAACTATTTATAGTCTAAGATATCGTTTATGTAAACAAAATTAAAATTGTTTTACTTAGGATATACAAATCTCTGTTATATTTCTCTTCTTTTAAAGAAATAATGTCATAATTTTCACTATTACACCCATGTGACTCCATGGGCCCTCATGTTCGGTAAAAATCTTCCCATGGTTGGCCATGACTCAAGAAAGATGATTTGGACTTATTTTGTGGTCATTTTACATTATTATCTTATTATTTTATTACCCTTAACTACTCGATTACTAATTAACCACGATAAGTAAAGATAATTACCGTCGTTACTATTCCTAATGTCCAAAAACAAAAGAGTCTTAATTACATAATATGGACCTTATGATTAAAAATATGGAATCCATTTTACCAAATTCCAAACACATAAATTGTATTAATTAATTTAAAAATAATTCTCGTTGTCACAACCAAAGACGGGTTTTTAAGAAGTAAAATTTATCAAAAGATTGACTTCTTTTTACATCCAATTGAAAAGTGAAATTACTTACAATGAAAAAATTGTATTAAGTGATAAATATATAATTAAATTACACTTAAAACAAATTAAAAGGACAATATAACTATTATATTCAAAGAAATAGTAGTTTTTAAGTAAAATGCAGTATTTTTCACTATCCATTAAAAATGAGCATTTGTTAGAAAAATACAAAAAAATTATCCAAAGTAAATTTGATAATCCAAATTAAAAAACAATTTCCATTTTACCAAATTCAAAACATATAAGTTTCATTAATTAATTTTATAATTAATTCCCACTGTCAAAACAAATAGCGTGTTTTTAAGAAATAATATCTATCTAAAAAATATCTATCAAAAGATTGACACTTGTTTATGTCCAATTTCAATGTGAAATTAATTCCAATGACCAAAATTGAATTAAATGTTAAAAATATATTCTAATTACACTTTAAACCCAATTAAAAAGACAATATAACCATATAAATAAATTAGATTAAAATGAGGTTATGAATTAAAATACATCATTTTTCATTATTCATAAAAAATGAACTTTATCGGGAAAATAATAATATTTTACAGAAAATATATTTTGATGTCCCAATTCTAAAGAATGATTATATTTTATCAAATATAAAATATAAAATTGTCCAAAAGTGGATTTAAAAATGGTTCGCCATCAAAAGGCGGTTAATCAATTTTTAATGAATATAAGAATATTTATGCTTAAAATTGGATTCATTCGCATTTTAAGGCTTTAACATTTATTGGACAAATGTAAAAATATTTAAAAAAACATATATAATCATTTTTTAGTTAGTTATGTTCATTCCCATCATTACAACGACTAGGCATTAACTACTATTTAAAATAATATTATTATATTATTAGTGTGCAACATAAGATTTCAAAGAAACTCATTGTTGCGTATTGGGTACGCCATCGAAAATAGAATCTCTTTTAAAGTAATATTTATATTTAATTCAAGAATATATGAAAACTTCATGTAATTTATTTACCTGGGATGTTACACTTAGTGTCTCATAATTAAATCACTAATTGATTATTCAAATCACTTCATCAATATCCCATAATTATTTTTACAAATAATTATCCCCTTATCCCACAATTTTACAATTTTTTCATTAATTAAATCACCCAAATTAATTAATAAAATAAAATACTTCAATTTATATGAGACCCTCAGAATTAAACTATTTATATAATTGTAATCAAAATCAAGTCTATTGTATTTGGATATAATACCAACAAACTCAATTCATTGATGAATGGTCACCCAATTGGAATCCCCAAAAATTGAGTGGCACAATGTTATATATCAAGATCCAAATCTAAAAACCATAAATCAATATAAAAAGACAATATCACTATAATACTAAAGCAAAATACATAAGAGTATATCTAGACTAACCAACTCTATATCTAGATCTAAAAAATGATGATTAATTTTTACCAATAGAATGAGAGATGGAAGGGGTGAATGAGAAAGAAATGTGATAGGATCCACTTATTGGGAGAGGAAAAGATCATCAATCAAGAATTTTAATTATAATGAAACATGGATTTTTGGCCTTGGAATCCCTCTGGAATGCTCTAAAATCAACCAAACTCTTGTTGGTCCAAGTATGGATTATATGGGGGATGGTTTGGGGGTTCAGGGGAATTAAAAAAAAAATTCTGACACTTTAAAAATCTTGCATTCATTATTGGATAGTATCACATTGTTTTTCCTAACCCTATGCCCATTATGTTAGGGGTTCATGGTTCAAAAAATAGTGCACTAGCAATGTGAATCACCACTTTCATGGGATATATGGTTTCCTATGTTTTAGCACATTTTTTACTCTAATCATTCTCTAATAAAGAACAACCCCTCTTTCTTCCATTCATTAAAATTTTCACCCAAACACAGCCCAAATAAATACTTAATCAAAATTTATTCAATACAAATATTAGGTATACATTTAACAAACTCTAGATAGTTCCCAAAAAGGTCAGGATATCTCAATCTCCTCAATATATAATAACTCATCCATGAGCTAGACTCCCACACTTTTCTAGGATTCTATGTCAAAAATATTGGGACACTAAACCCCAATATCTACTTCCCTTTTACCATTCTAACCCACACATATTCCCATGTTTCCATAATTTAGGAACTATCAACATGATTTTTTCCCACAACAATTTCTCATTATGATCCATCACACATATCTGATGCTCCTACAAGGATTCATCTAACTCAAGATCAATTTCATCCACCTAGATCACATGTGAAGGTTTGGGGTGACACCACCATATTTTGATATGTGGAAATAATCATACATTGAATTGTATTTTTGTTGAAGATCCAATCAGTATTCCACTGGACCGATTCTCTCCACTACCTCAAATTGTCCAACAAACCTAGGTGGAAACTTTCCCTTTTACCATATCCTGAAGTGACACAACCTTGATGACACTTGACGGAATACAATATCAAACTCTGTAAACAGTAGGGGTTGTCTGTATCTATCACCATACATGAACTTCTTACTTTTATCCATATCCACATGTTTCTAAACTAGCTAAACCTTCTCTAATTTCTCAAGCATTGGACTCGGTCCAAAAATCTCTAACCACCTGCCTTCATTCAACATAGCGGTGATATACATGACCTACCATAAAGATCCTCACATGGTACCATCTATATTGTCTTATGAAAACTACTATTATAGGAAAAGGACAAAAATTCCATGTGTTTCTCCAAATACCCACTAATGTCAAGAACACATTCCCACAGCATATTCTCAAGAAATTGTATTGTACACTTCGAGTATCCATCTGTCTGTGGGTGAAAGTCTATACTGACAATACTTGTCTACCTAGAAACTTCTTCAAAACCTTCTATAATAGTGCTCAAAAGAGTGTCATTGTTTGAAACTATAGTCCATGGGACCTCATGCATGTGTACTATCTCCTAAACATAAATTTATCTCAACTACTCGGCTAAGAGTGTTTATTGTATAGGTAAAAAATATCTACTTTCTTCTGTCGATTCAGAATAACCCAAATAGTTTCATTCATCTATATATCATTAGGAGAATCTCCATTAAATCCAGTCACATAATCCCTCTTCCTTTCTGGAATGGGAGAAGGCTACAGAAAACCTCCATATAACTGATTCTCTACCTTCCCTATAGAAAACTATATTACCGTGTCACGAACCCTACTAACTTTTTTTTTCATGCATATCCACCAAAATTATTCTTATAGTTCATGGTAAAAACATTTACACCTGGATTTACCTTCCACCTTGAGACTTTAAATACCAACATCACCCCTCTTGCATTAAGCTAAACACACCAACTCGATTCTTGAAAATGATTATATCATCCTCATCTATGATATACTTTAAATGTTTCTCCCAACCATGAAGGCTTTCCATCATGGAAAAACTCATTAGATCCCCATACTATATGTCCCTGATTTATATAAAAAGTGTATACTCCAAGGAAACTGAAATGATAGTCATCTAATCTTGGATGGCCTAAACCAGAACATATATCTCATTCGGCAAGGTCATCATCTTCTACTCATCGCTAGAATCACACACTGCATCAGTCTAAGTATTCATGATCAAAGAATATTCAACAAAGTTCCCATTTTCAGGCATATATTCGAGATCAAAAATGAATGAATTCATATTATCTATCCATATACTCTTACAGATATTGAAATATCTCTACAAAGATATTTCTTTTAAGCTCGTGTCATCTGTATACACTGTAAACTTCTAGCCCAACAGAGACTGCCACCATCACCTGAAATCAAAAAATAGTACTGTCAGCTAAAGGTCATGAATAGGGTATCTCTATTCATAAATACTCAACTACCGAGACCTATATGATATTCCTTAACCTCGCTACATCAACAATGATTTCATTCTAATCACAAAATATTCAAAATTCATCGTATACACTTCACCTAGATCAGGTAGGATCAAAATCAATGTTTATGTCAAACTCTTATTCAACTCTTGGAATGCATTCTCAAAATCTTCCCACCATCCAAAATTTATACAACTATTGGTCAATTAAAAAAGTGGAGCTACCAAATTAGAATAGTCTTGGATGAAACTCTTATAATTTCTAGATAACCCCATTAAATCAATGGATATCAAATACATTATTAAGATGCTCCCAAGAAACCACTTCCTAGACCTTCTCCATATCTACTCACACACCATTCTTTGAAAATATCTGTCCAAAGATGTTTTCCTAATTAATCCTAAAATAAAACCAATATAGATTTCCATATAGTTGATTCTCTCTCAATGTACCCAGGTTTATGTCAAGATGTTGGGAAGGATCGTCTTGAGTCTTGGAGTACAACAAGTTGTCCACAAACACTGCTATGAACTAATCCAGTTATGGATGAAAGAGTATATTCATCAAGTCCATAAACATTAATGATATGGTCATCAACCCAAACAGAATTAGGAAGATGTCATATTTTCCATACATCATTCTGGAATATTCTCTCTGTAATTCAGATGTCTGAACAATCAGATGATGGTACTCTATTCTGATGTCAATCTTTGGGAACACACAATCCCCTCTAAACTGGTCAACTAGATCTTCGATATGTATAAGAGGATATCAGTTCTGTATATCAACAAGTTCTACTTCCAATAATTGACATATATGAACCAAATCAAATCATCCTTTTTCAAAAACAATACATGTGGTCCTCAAGACAACGAGTTCGGATGGATAAATCCATTATCCTCTAACTCCTCCAACTGAGTCTTCCACTCTTGAGTCTCTATCAATTAAATTCTCTTTGATGGAATAGATACTGGATCAGACCGTGGTGTGATCCCAATAGATAATTACACATTTCTGTAAGGTGGTAACCCTGATAACTCCTTAGTAAATATGTCCTGAAATAGTTCATCTATATGTGGAAATATATATTAATTAATGCCTCCTTCATCAAAAAAAGAATAGAGACCTCATCTATTATCTATCCAATTTGCTGAGTAATTATCCATACTCATCCCTCCGGGATATACCACTCTCGATGGTAAATATGGTTTTCATCCTTATGAGACATAAAGGTCACTCTCCTCATATAATTGTCAATGTGGGCTCGGAATGTGACTATCCAGTCCATTCCCATAACATGGACAATGCCTAACATGTCAAGGATATAAATATCCCCTATATAATTGTACTATTCTCTCTCAGGAGAACATAATTTGCACATACATGTGTCTCTAGACCTCTCTCACAATGGTGTGTCTATACTCATAAACCCACTCACAAACTCCACCCCCACGCTAAATCCATTAACATTTTTTGAAAATACAATGGAATTAGAGGCTCGAATAAAAAATAACTAGCTAGATATTGTAGAAGATGCAAGAATAAAACCTCTCACTATTGAAGGTCCAGCCTAGCTATCCACACTTGTAGGATTCACTACACTTAATTTTCATTCCCATATTCTTTGTGATGTATTTTTACTCCCATGAGTTTCACCACACTACTAATATGGGCGTTCTTTCTTAGAAGCACCAAGTCCACTGCCTCTACTTCCTCGACTACTGGAACTCTAGCAACTAGATAGATATAGAACAAAATGTCCCCTTCCCATAACGTCATTCGGTCTAGATCCAATACCACTAACCATATACCGAATGTTCATTTAGAACCTCTATAGATGACCCATCTTACCACAACCTCAATATTTCACTAATTTTATAGGGAAATGTTGATGAAAGTGTCATTTCATACCAAACTAGTGAAAAACACTTAGGTACAATCTTGTATAACCGATCCCTCTACCAGTGTATTACCTTTTCCTTCACTCTAGCTAACATTTTCATGGTGAATATTACTTCTCTAAAAAGTCATACCCCCTCGATGTGAAGAAGAAACATCATTCCTTATACTGGAAGCCTCCATCAGGTTCTCGTCTGCTGTGAGAGTCAAATCCCCCACCATAAAAAAATTATTTATAGAAAAAATGTTAACTTAGGACCTCATCTCGTACTTAAGTCCATCCTGAATGCGTCTCACCATAGATATATCACCCCCTGACAAAAATGTAGAAAATAATCACAAATATTTTAAGGGTCCAACATAGTCCATCATAAACATTATCCCCTGAGTCAAAATCCTGAACTTGGATACTCTCTCCTATCTAAGTGTATCTCGATAAAAGTATTCCAAGAAATTTTCCAAAAAAGAACATCTATAAAATACCACCAACATATCTATCCTATGAATTAATGTCGATAGAGTGCTTCGTTGATCCCCATAGTATTTAAGGGGAATAATTGAGCCTCTTCTTATCAGGATTATCATTGCGGTCATGTATTGTCTCGATGAACTGAACCCAAAGCTATATTACCTCTGGCCCACCCTCTCTAGTAAAATTTGAAGGCTATTGAAATAGAAACTCCCTCATTAGGTCATACATTCTCTTCTCCACACACAATATGACACTTTCCATTAATTTCATGAGGTGAGTGTTGTTCCCACAAAACTTCTCCCATGTTTCCTCATTGGCCTTAACGTTTCCTCAGGTTTCACCACCAGAGGATCATCCATCGCTGTGTCTTCCGGCCATTCTCTCAACAAGCATCATTGTAGAGGAATAAATATACAACTCCAAACGCGATCCTTAGGATACACTTGGAAACATTGTAACATTTAAGAGAATGGAAAAAATCACAATGGGTCAAAACAATTATTTTCTCCATGTCTCGCTACAAGGTAAAAACTTATGCTCTATCACTAGACTTAATCATTATATAGGTATGTCTTGGTTAAAAAGGGTAACCACATTCTCATTATTCACACTGAAGTATACAACCATTTAAACACTTCTTTTCATCATTTTGCAATTTTCGTCTTCATATTATGCACAATTTTCAATTAAATTTCACAAGAATGGAAAAAAGATCATGTTGAACAACTAACCCATAACCTGTCTTCCATGTGTGCCTAAAATGATGCTTGTCACAAAAACATTGAGTGCCTAAAATGATAAATGTTAACTCAACACTCATACAATGCCATTCCATGAGTCAAATCTCAACCAACTAGGGAAAAAATAATCACATCACACAACAAGTATATCACCCATGGTGAAATAATATTCTACTATAATATAAAGCATTAATAATAAAAATTCCCCCTTAAGCACTTGGGTTCTCCAACAAATATGGGTTAGATGCTCTCATAAACGAGCTCATAACCAAGGACCAACCTTTTTTAGTCTCCTGTCTACATTTCCAAAATATTAAGACAAAAAAGTAAATTTAAAGACAACTCATCTGATTCCACCTTGTAAGGTCACATCCAGGGTTCCACACACTGGTGCCCTAATCTGATCAGTCACTTGACATCAAGAGTGACTCCCCATATGCCAAAGCATTTCAACTAGTAGTGATGGTTTGATACGTTGATTATGGGAATACTATACCCTCTTTTATCAGAGTAATACACCAGTATAAATATACCTAAAATAGCGGAATCATATACAACAAATAATAATACCAATTTTTCATGATAATCAATGCTAAAAATACAATATCCAAATAAATAAGATAACAATTCATGATAATTTATGTTCCATGTGTATAAAATGATGACATTGATGAATTCTAAGTGGGTCCAGAACCACGTCTGGCTCCCCAATCCAAGAACTATCCCCTATCATCAATCCAGTGCAGGGAATTTTCCCTTAACCTATTAATAAAAAATGTCTATTCAATTACCGGTTAGGCAGCCCAAGTAGGGTGTGAGTACAACTCAGTAGGCCACCACTAACGACATCTAAGATAATACTCAGTCAACATTGTATATAGTTTTATGATGAAATATATTTAAATAATAATTAAATAGTAGTCACATTATTAAAGTATAAATTATTTAACCACATACACCCTAGGGTTCCCAAGGACACCCGAACCTCAATACCTGCTTCAGCCCATATCGGAGTTTGAACCATTCAACAATATCAATTAAATATTCATTAAACCAATGGGATTTTGTTCTCCATTTCACTTCCAATCATAATACAGATAATTTGAATCGTATTCCAATGCCAAAAATTTGTATCTAGGTCATCATGTCTAGGACCCTGTGGGATTTAGATGCAACAGATCAGGTCAGGCACACGTGGGACTTGGAATCAGCAGACCATGTTCCACACATATTTATTACTGTGGGCTTCAGGAGAAGCTGACCTGGTCCCACACATGTGGTCTTTTGAAATATAAGGCCATGTCCCACACTTGTTCATCAAACATTCATATATATAGAACATATATATATATATAGCCAATATAAAAAAAATTCACTATATCACTTTAATAAATATTGATTAACATTAATCCTCCAATCACAATAATTGTCATTAATTAACCAGAAAATTAATTAATAACATTCATACTATTAATTAATTATTCATGTAATTAATCCCATCCATTCTATTAACTAATTCACATTTAATTAAATCCATTTCAGTAATTACAATATCTCATAGTTAATTCAATAATTAATTTCCTAATTCACAATCTCTATAATTCCTAATTTATATACTGATTAATTATTCAATGTACAACATCTATATCCCATAAGAAATTTCTCAATTAATTATTCCAAAATCCCACAATTTCAAAATTTTGTCAATAATTAATTCACCCAAAGTAATTAATTAAATCAAGAACATAAATTGATACGAAAATCTAGAAATTCTAAAATTTTCATACACTTAATCAAAATCAAAACTATGGGATTTTAATATTAGACCACCTACCCCAATTGGTTGTTGAACGATTGTTCAATAAAAATATCCAAAAACTGAGCGGCAAAACAATGTAGATCAAGCTCTAAATCTCAAAACAGTAAATCAAAATAAAAAAAAGATCCCATTAATTATAAACCTTGATCCACAAGCCTTGATCTAGATTAACCAAATCTAGATCATGATATAACAAATCAGAAGATTACTTCCACTAGAAAATGATAGAAGGAAGGGGGATTAATGAGAATGAAATAGGATTGGATCCACTTAATGAAAGACAAGATCTTTAATTCGGGCCTTGAATTTTGAATAACATAAGGTGAAATTCCTTTTAGTCCATCTAGAAATCTCTATAATTATTGAAAATTGTATTGGTATGTGTTTGGGTCGAATGGGGGATGTTTTAGGGATTCTGTAAAATTAAAAACTAATTTTTGGGGCACTTTAAAAAACATGCAAGTTTTTTGGATGGGGCACACAGTTTTCTCTAACTATGCCCCAACAATGCACCTATTATTTTGGAGGTTCACAGTTTCTCTTTCTCAGGTTAATATTTTTAAAAAACATGTACATACCATGAAAACTTTCACTTTATTGGGTTCTACGATTTCCTCGATTGAGGCACATGATTGGATTTTACCGTGCACCAACCTTGTGATGCCCCTTCTCTTCCATTTTTTTAAAATTTTCATCCAAAAAACCCCTAGTAAAGATAATTTCAAAATTACTCAATAAAAACAAAATAATACATTTAATTTATATAAGTAAACTCTGAAAAATATTCGGATCTTACAAAAACGTTTGAACACTAACCAGATCATGCTCGCACACTAATGAATAATAGAAATAGTTATAAATGTTGTTTTGTATTCTAGAGTACTGTGTGGAATACATGAAAAAGTGATAAAATAAAATATTACCTATAAAAAAAATAGTATTTTTATGAAATATTTATTTATATATAATTTTATTTCTTTGATGGCTCTAATTTCATGTGACCTTGATTTTAAACTTACTGTGATACACTATTAAAACAATATTATTTAATGTTCTAACTATAACCACTCCATTAATTTCATGAGTATGCATATTATTAACTACTTATTTAAAAATATATAGATTTAAAACTCAATTTAAATGTGTTGATAAATACGTAGTATATAATTATTCATATTTTATTAAAGTCATTATATTATTCCATAATTATTTTTCTCCAAAAATAGGTTTTCTTATAAGTGAGTATTAGAATTTATTTTTGACAGTTTTATAGTATATATTTTAAAACATTAATATCAATGTTTAATTAATCATTTAAAAATTATCTTAGGATTATTATTTTCACAGTTTTTCTAAAAAGAATGATTTTCTGTCAATAAGGGGAAAACATGCGTATCATAAAACTGTGATTTTATTTATATTTAAATATTGGTTTACAATTGTAATTTGAGATCAATTTAATTTAGTTAATATTTACATATATATATTCTAATTGATTACATTTTAATCATCCTTATACATTATTTTTTTATTAGTATATTTATTGGCATAGTACACATTTTCTTGGGAAAGCTAATTTTCATTTCATTTTATGATATTAATTTCATACTAAATTATAACACATCTATGTGTTGAATATTGAGAAATGTATTCCATATTTTGAATTAGTGGATTTAATTTTTTTAAATATTTTCATTTTTCGTATATTTATAATTGTACGTATAGTTAGTTTATTACCATGGTAAGAGAAAATTGAGTAATTTTAGTTAAAAATAAAAAGATAAATTCTTTTATATAACATCAAAACATGAATAAATTTTATTTGATGAGTTAATATTGTCCAATATCATCCAATTATCAGCTTTATAACCTATTTTTTAAATTTTTATGAGATTATCACCTTGAAACTACAATATTTCTAGGAAGGTAAAACATATCAGACTCTTGTGTTTGATAACTATAATATTTTCATATGGGGATATTAGGATGAAATTATTGATTATAAATAACATTTTGAAATATAATGGAGGTTTATTAATCATGTTAATTTATTATTAATTTTTATGTTATAAAAAGTTTACTTAAATTCTTACATAAAGTTGATGAATGAATTATTAAATTAATGGAAAATTCAAATAATTGACCTTAAAAACTTAAAACTATCATAATTTTAGGTTTTTATGGTGATCCAAGAATTCTATTAATTCCCTGTTCATTTTTAGGATATAATAATTTATTTTCTTCAAATTTTAACTTTTGTATTTTTTTGTAATAAATATTATCAAAAATGAAAATCATTAGATTTGAGGGGATTAATATTTTATTAAATTATATAAAATTATAGAAAATATTAAATAAGAACAAATTTATATGATATGTTCAATTTAATCACCTATTACTTTAAGTTTTTTTGAAGAATATTTTTCTTGAATAGTCATAATATATTTTAATATTTTGTGAAATTCCAAAAGTGTTCATCACCGAAATTAAAAAAGGAAACCTTCTCCCTCAATTAATTATTGTACATTGAAAATTATATATCAACCATTATCTATAAAATAATATCCTCTACTTTCTTATACAAATTTTATAGGTGATTAACATTCTAAATTCCAACCCAAGATACATTTAGAGGAGATATAAGGTGTCGTTATGAAAAATAAGAAATCACTCTAACCAACAATTTTTTGTTTATAATATTATTTACCTCATATAAATATATGATATTGATCATAAATTAATAAATTATGTACCTTAATATACCAATTTTTTTAATTATTATTAAGAACCATTATAAACCTGGTTTCCCATCATATAATGTGTGAAAGTATTAATAATGGATACGTACGACATAACATCTTCACATAGTGATATAATTCAATTTTCATCACCATATTTGATATATGCGATTCAGGATATTTTTAATGTTTATATTTTATATTTATAATAATATTAAACTTTTGAAATTATAATACCATATCTACATTTGTTCTTTCTATCTTTTGTGAAATGATAATTTTGCTGATGCGTACCTATGTACTACCATATCCACGATGCGATGCGATTCATTTTTCATTTATATTTCAATTAGGTTGTAATAACGATGAATTTAATTGAAATATTTGATATATATAACTTCAAAAATATTATAAAAAGGATAATTTTTATTAAAAATTATCTGATTCAATCAATTGAAAACTATAATCAAATTTCATGCGTGCATATGACATACAGTCTCTATGAATGCGGTAATTCATTTTTCTATTTGTAATTTTTTGAATGATTATAAATATGAATATAATTAATATAAATTGTATTTATATAATTATTAAAATTCAATTAATTATTATAAAATGATCAATTTACATGGACCGAGGCTTCCAAACCAAAACATTCTCTGAAAACAAAGCAGTCATCACCCAAAATAGTGATTTTAATATGGAATTATTAATAAATGGGTGATAAGATTTTATAAAGAAATCAGAAATTGTATGATATATATATATATATGTTTATTTAATAATTATATATTTATTAAATATTTATTATATAATAATTTTTAGAGAGAATAAGAAATGGTAATACATGAGGTATGGTTTTATTCCAAAATTACATCATTATTCAAGATTATTTAGATTTATGTATTTACTAGGGAATATTTATAATATATGTCAATATTTTATAATAATTATTTAAAAAATGGTTCTAAAAATATCCAAAATAAATAAAATTTTTTCCCTTTCATTACTTTTTTATAAATGGTTTCATAGTAACCGTTTTATCATTTTCCAAATAGATTACCTTGTAAATTTTCATGAAAAAAATGCAATGAATGATATTTTTTAACACATATTCCATGAGAAAATTTTTCAAACTATTATGATACCTTGGTGACTTGAATGATATATTTATATTTAACATATTTATTTCCACATAAATTTTTATTATTTATAATCGAGAAACATTTTAAAAAATAAGTGCTTTCAAAATAGAAAAGTTATTTTCCTCAGGAATTAACCCATAGGATCTTTTAAAATCATTTTCCTTATATGATTACATCCTTGGATGTCACATAAGATTTATTTGTTTTATGATCAAGAATACAATACTTATTCATTATCTTTATGGTTTACGTTTATAATGTCAAGATGTTTGTGAAAACCGTTCAATTCATGGGTTCTATGGTGATGATTGTTTTATGATCTTGAAGAAATCATATTATGTATATTATATATCTGATGGTTGGTATCTAAATTTTCATAAAATAAATTATTTAATTCTTAATATATAATGAAATAACAATTGGAAACAAGTCCATGTCCTTGATCTCACTCTCGGTATAAGGTGTATCATGATCTACCATTGGAATCTGGTACACCATGATCTACTATTAGAAATAGGGTTCTTCCTTATATACAAAGGGATATAGGTGCTTCTTTATTAAAATTGGGAAATATGAGACCATTTCTAATCTATATATTCTATTTATTTGGTATTAAATAATGAAAAACGAAATGTTTTAAATATTTATAATTGTGCCAAAATTCAATGACACGAGGTTATAGATCAGGATGGATTTATGATAATTTATCACTCCTATGACATGTGTTTTATGAATTTTCTAATTTCTTATTCCATTATTCAAGTTTATGGTATATTAAAAGTTTTTTATGAACTTTATATGTTATGTTCATGATCACATACATTCATCTTATATTCTGATAATAGATTGATATCTCATATGTTATCCTTTACTAAGAATATAAGATCAATCTTTCTTATGGATCATATCATAGGTTATTAAGAATGATTTAGATTTTTTTTCCAAATATTTTTACTCTGTGAGAGGACACTTGTGGGTGATGTTGAATATTTTTCAAAAATTAAGATGATTATGTTTCTAGTACCCAAGGGAACCGGACTGTTATGGATTATGGGTGTATGTTTATGAAATGTGTTGAATTTTCATCTAAAATTTTGTGATTTTAATGTATGAAAATACTAGTTAATAAATGTTTTTATTAGAAAAACGGTTTACTCAATATTAGTATTTTAGGATTATAAAAATCATCAGTTAGATCCCTAGTGATATGCTTATCTATATTTATATATATATTTTTAGGGATATATATTAGGATATTTATATGGATGATTCATTGTATATAAAAATATCATATAATTTTGGTAAGTGATAATGTAAGGGGTTTAAAAGAAATTATATCTAAGGATGGATACTACATGTGTATATTGTCCTGAAATAGAGGTACCTGGGGGTAAAAACTCTTAAAAGGGAACATTGAGATTGACTCAATCATCCATTATTACAAAAAATAGATGTAGCTACACAACTAGTTTGAAAATCACTATAAATATGATTTGGAAAGTCACAAACACATTACAAAATGTCATAACTAATTTAAGAATTCTCCATGAATGACCATAGATAATTATGATCTATAATTTATTGAAAAAAAGATACAATGATTTAGACAACCAATAACTTATTTTTCATGTTTATATGATTTTCCCCTATGATTAGTGTTTCCAAATATTTGATTTCTAGTTTTAGTCAATGGTTAGATCCAGAATGAATCATGTTAAAGCTGATTATGATAGAAAATGTCTTCATTTCTATATTAAGAAACAATATTATATGTGATATTGAATGAATAATCTATCTATAATGATTACATAAAATTAAAAGGATATGAATCTTATTGATTTTCCAAATGATAATAGAAGGTAACTACATACTATTGAATCTTCCATGAAGAAAAATCAATAAATATTTAGTGTTTTTTATCCACTAGTAGTTGGATGATGGATCAGACCCATTAAGAATATATTTTGAGTTATTGAAGGATAAAAATATGAAAACTTATACTATATATTTATCATTTGTATGGACAAATAAATTAGTGGTGGAATATTATTGAGAACACTAAGTACCAAGAAGAAATTAAAACCTTAGAATGGGAATTGTTTAACGGGAAAATTAATAGTAAGTAATTTCATCATATTATACCAAGAAATATACAGAAGGAATTCCTAGATATTAAGAATAAATATGATTAATCTATCAATACCTACGAATCTAATTTTACAATACATGCCTGGTATGCTACTGGTTCAATAATTAACTATGAAATAATAAAATTATTGATTATATATAATACAAAAACCATGTCTTTTAAAAAACTTGGATATTAAAAAAATTTAGTATCTTTGAATAAGAATTTGGTGTGAACTAACATTATAAATGGAAATATGATATTTCCAATATTCTTATGGTTTCAAGAAGAGAAGGAATATTGATTCTTATGAAAAATCAAATAGTTGAATGAAATAGTGGTCATCTACATGCAAGAAATAAGGGAATAATCCTGAAGATATGGTCTATAATAGAACTGGTATGTGCTAAGAATGTGGAAAGTTAGGTTATAAATCCTTGGAATCTAATAAATTATATTAATGTGCAAGTTTATGAAATTGAGGATAAGTGTAAACAAACTAATGAACTACCTAGAATTTAGTTTGGAAACTGAAAGGAGTTTGGGAATTACTCAAATAAATTACCCAATTTTATGGAATAATGATTATAATAAGCCAACACAATATATAAAGAAAAATGAAAAATATAAAGAATATGAAATCATAGTGGATAAAGTGATTCGAGATAATTATGGAACCCTTATCCTCTCCTATATTGTAAGGAGTTTCATGTTTTATCTATATTAATGAACCCTTTGAAAGTGTAATTCTTCCTACTTTAGTGAAATTTCAAGTGATTATCATCCTATACATGGATTATAGAACAATGAAATCACTTTTTATATTCTACCTATGAAAGGATGAACCCGAGCTTCCAATTAATTTTTTATATAGGATAATATATTATAAAAGGAATAAAGGATGAATTATCTTATTTGGAGTTTAAATTTATCTGATAATTTTTGAGTTATGGGCTAAATGATGGTTTTATGAAATTTAGGGTGATGAAAAGTTAAAATTCATTAACACCCCTCCTGAGTGTTTTTGGGATGTGATTTTATTGATATGAAGGATATTTTAAGAGATATTTATAGGGATTAAACCGTTTAGTTTTATATATGATCTATTAAAAACATTAACTGAATATAAATTCACTTAAACATTGTAGAGATAATGGCCCAGATAACCATTCGGGTTTATCTTATATTTGATTTTGAGGTAGTTATGGGTTGTATTTGATCACACTATGGTTCCAGAACACTACATTTCTATTACAGAATACATCTCCCATGATCATATTCTCATAATATACTTTAAGGAAGTATTATGGTTTCATGTGGTATAAAATTATATTGTACCTGATTGAGAGACAAATATTACCACATCATTTTTGAAATGTCTTCACCAAGATCTTGATAAAAATATGAGTATCACCAATGTGTATTATACTCATATAGATGGCCAGTATGATAGAATAATTCAAACCCTTGATAAAATTATGAGATCATGTTTTATAAATTTTAATGGTTGTTGGGATTAACACCATCCCCAAGTTAAGTATTATTTTAGCGATATCATTCACTCGAGCATTTAGGTGGATCTTTATTTATCTGTTCATGGAATAAAATGTTGTACTCCACTATACCAGAATTATGTTCTAGAAATAAAGCTATTGGGACATGAGATAGATGATTAGATTGTAGAGAACATTAGGTCTTATCAGTAAAAATTAAGAAAAAATAATGTTGGTATAATTTATATGCTTATAATAGTTTTGGAAATCTAGAATTTGAAGTTACTTATGTTGTCATTATATAAATTTCTTTATGAAAGAAATATGGGGGCACATTGCCCTCAAAATATCAATACCTTTGAAATAATTTATCATATCAGGAGGGTATCATATCAAATGGAAATTACCATAAACATATCTACGTTTCAAGATGTGTTCCATGTATCTTTTTGGAGGATGTAAATACCTGATCCATTGCATGTAATAATCTTTGAAGTCATATTATTGGAGAATGATATTTCTTATAATGGAAAAATGGTAGATATTCTCTATCATAGATAGAAATTTTAATGCATCCAAACCATTATCTTGTGATATTTTTATGGAAAACCCACTAATTTTGAGGAAGCTACACGGTAACATGAGGATCTGATGAGGTAGAGTTATCCAAATCCATTTGTATCAGGGTGTTGAATTTATAGGGAGAAATTAATTTTAATGGGAATAATGTGACACCTGAGGATGTTTATTTAATTTTTATCTTTAAATAATTTGATTTTTTTGATATATTTCCTTGCACACAACACTATGCTTATATTAACTATGATACACTATTAAAAAATAATTATTTATTGTGATAGTGATAACCTAGTTGTAAAATTTCTAGGTATTATTATGAGAAATAAAATTATGAAATATATAAAAAATTCCTTCTCAACATAAATATATTGATAAATGAATATTAACTAATATGTCAATTTTTAGAATAATCTTTTCATTCTCTAAAAGCATGATTTTTTCAAAATGGGTTTTCTTATGGGTGATTATTTCAATTAATTTATGAATGTTTTATATAACATATATAATTAGAACAATTTCATTTTTTAAATCAGTATGTTAGAATTATATTATGATTATTTTTTGGAATATTTTTAAGAGATTAATTATATAAGGAATATTGAAAATAATGATTTTGGTAAAAGAATCCATTGATTTCTATCAAAAATTCACTTTATGGTATTAATTTTATCCGTAAGTAAATTATGTAAACTTTAATCATATATAATATATCTAATTAAATTTTAATCATCCTTAAACATTCATTTCTTAAAGGTAGTTTTTTTGTCTTAAATTTTTTTTCCATATAAAATTTTCACTATATTTTACATGATTGATATTAAATTATATTGTACAACTTCTACGAGTTAAATATTGAAAAAATAATTTCATATGTGGAATTAGTCAGTCTAGTTTTGTAAATAGGTCCCTTTTATAATTTTGTTTCTTAAAAAATAATAACTATATTAATTTTATTATCATGGTATGTATAAATTATGTAATTTTTGTTATAAATAAAAATTTAATGATAATTAAATAATCCCAAAACCTGATTAAGTTTTATTTTATAGTTTATCATTTCATATACTAAAATAATTTTAGATTTTATAAACTTTTTGTCTCTTTGGATGACATTAAGACTATTATATTATTTAATTTCTTGAAAATTCAAACATGTCACGCTATTTTTAAAATGTAATATATTAATATGTGGCTATACAAAGGATATTATTGACTCTAAAAATAAATTTAAAAACTAAAATATTTCTCTACATCATGGTAATTTTTTTATTTTTATCGAGGAAATAAATAACTAAAATTCATAAACAATGTTGACATAATAATTATTCAATTAATGGAAAAACCAAATTAATGAAATTAAAAAATCAATATAAATTGATATATTTAATGTGATCAATGAATTATATAGATGATGATAATATTTTTAGGATATAATAAAGTAGTTATTAAAAATAATGAAATTTTAAGAGATTAATATGTCTAAAAATTATTTAAAAAACATAAAAATATTAAATTATCACAAAATGGAAAATTTATTTTCTAAAATGTCAGCTCTTAGGAATTTATATTCCATTTGTAATAATTTTTTCCTTGAATATTATTAATTTATTTTAATCTTCTTAGATATTCAAAAAGTGAACCTCATAACAATTATTAATGAAAACATCCTCCCTCACTTCATTACACCACATTGAGACTTCTATATTGACCATACTATACCAAATTCTCTTATATAAATCCCTAGAATTATTCAAGAGGTGATTATATTCTCAACATACCAACCCTATATCAATTTATATTGGGTATAAAGGAGTCTTTTAAAAGGGGAGCTAGTCACCCTAATCCATAACTTTTTGTTTGTACTCGTCTTCACGTCAACTAAATCTTTGATATTCATAATAAAATAAAAAATTAATTATATTAAATATTTTTAATTATTATTATTATTATGAAATAATATTTTAAACCATCATTCCCATCAAATAAGAAGTGAAATCTTCGCTATCGCGTGCATATGAATTACCAACTCCACATTGAGATAAAATTCCTTTTTCATCACTATATTTTATAGATGAAAATTTTAATGGGTTTTATTTTTATATGTTATTTTTATAAAATTATTAGAATTAAGTAATGATAATATAATATGTTCCTTATTATCGTACAATCGTATGGGAAATGGTAATTTTTCATCTACCTACATATGAACTATTATCTCCATGATGTGATGTGATTCGTTATTAATTTATATCTAACATTGATGGTAATATAGATGAAATTGATGATTATATATGATATATATGATATAATAATAAATTTTAAAGTTTAATTTATATTTACCTTATTTATTCCATCAATAAAAAAATTAAAAACTTTATTTTTGTGTATGTACGATCCACTATCTACATGAACGGTGTAATTAAATTTTATATCTCTATTTTTTTATAAATGATTATAAATATGTACATAATAAATATATATTTTTTTATAAAATGGTTATTGTTTTGGATATTTTGGGACTATAATCAATGTATTAGGACCGAGATATTGAAACCAAAACATTCTTGGTTAATGAATCAATTATAACATAGAACGTTGATTTTGATAGAAAATTTATTAAAAAATTGGGGATAAGATGTTATAAATAAATATTAAATGTTATGATAAATCTCAAATAATGTAATAAATGCATATAAAATCCATATTTATTATATAGTAGGTTTAAACATCAATAATAATTATAAATACTTGAGGTTAAGGTTTATTTCACAGTCTCATCACTATTCAGGAGTGTTAATGTTTAAGTATCCACTTGGGAATATTCCTCTTATATGTCCATTGTTTATGAAAATTATTTTAAAAAATGTTTTTAATATTCTATTATAATTTTTTATATTCATTTTTATCATATTTTACTTTTTAATAAATATTATGAATGGAAATTTTTTCCAAACAATGTGGTTTATGTCTTTTCCCAAAAAATATATGCAGTGAATGATATTTTCTTGGTTATACATAATGATTGCATTTTCCAGCAATCATGAAGTTTCAATTATTTTAATAATCATTTATATTCATACATGTTTTCAAAATAAAATTTATTCATTTATAAGTGTACAACATTTTTAAAAAAAAGAATTCACTTGAAAATAGAATAGTTATTTAAAACGAAAATCATTCCATTTGATCACTCAAAAAAAATTCATCTAAGATTAAATTATATGTTGTTACATATTATTTATTTAGGATATTATCCAAGTATACCAACAAAACTATTTCAATGTATAAATTATTTTTATAATGATATGATTTTGGTGGAAACTGTTCTATTTTCCATTTTTATACATTGATGTATTGTATATCAAATTTATTTCTATTAATTTGATAGTCGATGAGGAATGATTTATGATCTAGAGGCACAAATATGTATTACTTTTTTATGTTATGGTTAATACCTATATATCCCTTCAAGTTATTCTATAATGCATAATATCTCATGAAATAGAAATGAGAAATAGGTTTATGGGATTGATCCCACTATAAGAAACAAGTGTTTCCATATCTACTATAGGAAACTACTGTGTCCGGAAATACTATATGAAAATCGTTCCACCTGATATTATATGGAACAAATTTCCATCATGATCAAAAATTGGAATCGGTGATAAAACATAATCTACTCTTTTTATGGTCTTGGTATTTAACCATCATATAAGAAATTTTTCCTATATTTATGATGATTACAAACATTTTTGACATATGATTATGGTTCTTGATTTGTTTACTATAACTTATAACTCTTATGAAACGTATAATTTGAAATGATAATTTTCAATTCAATTTCTCATGTTAATTGTATTTGAATGGTTGGGTGTGAATGTTTTGAGTTATTCTTAAGATCATATACCTTATTCATATCTTATAATTCCATATGATCACATATTGATATCTCTAATGTTAACTCTTACTAATCATCTGATCCCATACATTCTAAATTCTCCTCCTATAGTTTATGAATAAAATTTTAACTGGGGAATTCATAAGAGGATTATCAGGTTTGGAGATCTTTATGGGAGATGACAAATATCATTCAAGAATTTAGAATAATTTTTTTCTACTCTCTGAATATGATAATCAATTATGATAGATAAGTATATTTTTATGATATTTACTAAATATTCATCTCTAAGATGTGATATTTATGATTAAAAAGATCAGGTAATTGCATTACCGAAGGTTAACCATCAAAAAATACAATCTAAACTATGAGATATTCTATATAACATGGAGGTTACATGGTACAAGTAGTGCGCTATGACATAGAGGTGTATGAAAGAAATACATACATGGTGTTAGGTAAGACACCAGGGTAGAATGGTGTACTAAAAGAATTAAACGTGTTATATGTATGTACATTGGGGTGAAGAGGTTCGATGGGTGTAGCATCAAGGATCAAAGAGGAGGGATACAACATAAATGATTTATGGGAGTCAATTCATTATGTCATGGGGATGAGTTCTACAACATGGATTTGGTTTATAATCCTTTCATATTTCAAGGTATAGGTGATGAGAGGATGGGGATCATTCCATTAGATGGATCAAGAGTTGTTATTTTAATACTCATTAAGAATGTGATAGAGGAACCATTTTAATTCAAAAATGAATTCCCAAGATTAATTATGAAATGAAACTTTAAAAGAAATACCACCTGAAACCATCACCAACTACACTATATCTCAGAAAGAAATGTGGAGAAATATGTTTTAGATTATTTAAGGGAAAATGATGTTGTTTACAAGAATAACTAATCCATGAAAATGGTGTCAGAGTATCCACACCATCCACCATCACTACAACATAGCCTAATCCCTTTCTGTATGGCCACTTGTCTACAACACCACTACAGTGGAACTGTAACCACTTTGACATAGCTGGCTCCTATGTGTTTTAGTCATACACATTAGGATTTTATACCTCTTATTCTGGAATTAAACTTCTCTAAAATATACCAAAGCCACTAAAAAAGTACCAATGAACTTAGGATATTATCATAACATGATCCCAAAATAAAAACATAACGACGAACATGGATTTTCCTAAAAGGCATAAAAATTCCTGTTTTTAAACTAAGTGGATAAATGTTATGTGAGTAATAAGGTAGATCTGGAATCTATTTATAGTGAGGTAATTGGAACACATGGAATTACATAAAAGTATACAATATAGTAATTTATTATTATTATTTTTACTAAGTGGAATAAAATTTGATCCTAAGATATGGTATGATTTATTACTTTTACTAATAATATTTTGACTTGATTATGTGGAATTTTAATGGAATCTTCTATTTAATCTCTTCATTATCACATTTTAAACATACCTATGGTAATAAAATTTTCAATACTATAGGGTTAATAATTCACAAATATGGAATATATTGGATCAGAAATTGTCACGTGGGGATTATTTCAACCATATATCATCATATTTCCCTCTTTCCATATTATTACAATCATGAAATCATTAAATCTGATTTTATTTAACATATAATTCAATTAAAGTAATTTTTTGGGGTTTTATAATTTCTTATAATATGTCAATGAAGCCACTAATTTAATATAAAAGCTGTTAGACAATCCCTTGACCATTCTAAATATCTATAAAGCACATGGTATATCTAATAATGTAAAAATATAATCATTTTTAGTTTTTTTAACATATTTACTTAATTGTTAATCTGTTTTATTTAATGATTTCCCAAGAACTATAGAAGGATTGGCATAAAATTATCCTTATATAACTCCATATTAAATAAAAATTGTCCTCATAAATAATTACATTTTATATTAATTAACAATTTTAGAACATATATATTATTTCTCATAACTTATCTAAAGGTCTAAAATTTTAATTTAATAATACAACACAAGCATTATGTTTTCACTAAAAATGGTTTTTATATATTCCATGAAATAATTTCTTATTTAAACACTTTTTATTGTTTTCACTTGATATTTTATGTATATTATCATACATGAGACTTCAAAAATATTTCATAATTTTTTATATAAAATTTAATCCTTGGAGATGTCCTAAAATATTCATTGATTAATAAATATTGTATTTTATATTCTAGTCACTAAAACATTATCCTCTTTAGAATGATCTCAAAAATAAATCCTAAGAAAATTTGGCATTATGAATCTAAAATTTAATTAAAATTCATCAAATTCAATTACAATATGTTTCTTACATCACTTGTAAATTAAACAACCGTATGCAATGAAAAATGGTTTTCATGAAAAATAAATTTTATTTCTAAAAACACATTTAGACCAAAATTGTAAATTATGTGAATTTCAATAAGATTAATATGATTTTTTTAGAAAAATTAATTAATTTCATTTTAAAATGAATTATAATTGAATTCTTTTTTTATATATTTGACAATACAATACTGTTTCCTATAAAATATTTATTTTTCCTTATTCACTAAAAATAAATCTGTTTAAGAAATGTTAAAATTTATTCATAATATTATCTAGATAAAATTATATTAAAATGTTTTTCCTTGTTGAAAAAAAATTCAAATAGTTGCATGAATTAATTATAATTTTATCTCACAAAAACCTATAAACAACATTTTTTAGGAAATCGTATTTTGATGCATCAAGTAGACTAACAAAAAATTGAGTTTTTATTTATAAATCATTAATCAAAAAATTTAAATTGAGTAGTAACAATTTATATATATATTATAATTGGGTTTCTCCAATTCAAAAATTCCCTTCAATAGATTGGTTACAATGGTCATGTTAAATAATAATTATTTTTGGTTTATTTATGCACAACATTGTGGGTCATATATGTTATGAAACATTATGTTAATTTAAATTATCAAACAGTTTTAGAAATGATTTTAACCATAACATATGACCTGTGATGAAAATAAAATCATAGAATAATAAAAATTATATTATTTTTTTGACCTATGTGAGCAGACTAATTGTCAAAATGGACAAGTATTGGGCTCAATGGGAACAATTTTTTATAATTATGTTAACAAACATTAATCTAGTAATATAATAAAAATAAAATTGTTTTGAATTTTATATGGAACATTATTTTAATTAAAATGTTCTATACGGTACAATTTCTTGATTTTGGATTTATTTTACTAACTTTTATTTTTAATTTTTTTAATTTTGAGTTATATGTGATGATTTGTGAAGAAAATATAAAATTATTCATTGAACTTATCTATGGTATTTTAAAATTATATAATGTTTAGAAATATATTTAATATATAAATTTCTGTCATATATATTTATTTCAAAATTATTGAATAAAAAATAAATTTTTTATAGGGGTCACTATTGGAGTCATCAAGATATACTAAAGAAAGGAAAGGGGTTCCACAGTGACCATTTTATTGTACCACGAAGGGACTTATTGTGAATCACATAATGAATATGGTGTATAATTGGATAAGGAATAATTTTATTATTGTTTTGAAATATTTATTGTCGATATATCTCCCCAACCAGAAACTTGTTCCCAACATCAAAGTTCGCAACACCATAACCTAATCAAAACATTGTAGATAATTTAAAAATTTTCATTTATGTTATAGTTCATATACCTTAAATATGATTTTTCAGATCTCATAGAGATAAGAAATAGATCTTTTAGTTACCATGTGATTACACCAACCATATAATCATAATTGATAATCGAAGGATGATGTCGTGGAAGTGGATAAAGAAAATTTGGATTTTAGTTGAATGAAATTTTTCAATACTACTCCTCCCTAACCAAAATCATGGATTCTGACATCATACATTCCATCACTATGAGTACACTTGTATATAGTGACTAATCTATAATGCTTGCATGATATTTTTATCTTTCGTAATATAATCTTCCAGCTTCTATTCTATTATTTTCAAATGAGTATTTATGAAATAAATTTCTCTAAATATTTTATATTACAAGAATTTTAAATTCCATATATTATTTTTAATAAAAAATCTTAATAATTATTTATTTATAAGTTCTTGATTAAATTTTGTATAATTACCTTCATGTTGAAAATATAAAATATCATGAAATAAACAACCAAATATGATTGTTAACTTCCAATATATACATTCATATATCAATATTTATTTCCTGTTTCATTAATGCTTTTATTATCAAATACAAATATTCAGTATGTAAAAACCATTACAATCTATATATGGTAAAGATAATGAAAATAAAAAATAATATTGTGGAAAATATAAAATAAATAGGTAACCCAAGATAAAAAATATAACGTCCCAGTTCTGGGTTCCAATCAATGGGTGCCCTGAACCTGGTTCGCCACGTGACCTCAAGCGTATTTCCCCAAATGCCAGAGGCTGCCGACTAGCAGCGAGGGCACAGGTCTGATAGTGGGGAAACTATGCCCTCATTTGTCAAAGTGTAGCGTAGTGGAAAGAATAAAACATACAATAATAGCAGGAGAAAATAACCACACATAACTAAAATAAACAACAACAGTAGATATAACCAACCAGTATATAAATTAAGATGTAACATGCCTCAATTCTATGAAGATAGACAGAAAATGTTACACAATCAATACAATACTACTGAAGTACAAGTAAAAAAAAGAAAAACAGAACAGCATGCGGCACCGCGAGCCAATGCTCAGTCCCATGCTCTCCTACACCCCAATAGCAATCAGGTACCTGTATAGGGACTCTTGCCCTTATCAAAACCTGCCGAAACATAATCTGTTTGGGCTGAAAAGCATGACCCAAACAGGGTGTGAGAAAAATAAATATCAATAGGCACCCACTAAAGGCCCATGCCCAACTGGGTGTAAAAATGCAGCAACAATGTGTAGTAGTGAATTAAATAAACTAAGAAATACTCAAAAGTAACTAACTTAACACATCTATTGCCATTTTAATATTCAATTTGTCCATTTAATATGAAGAAAACCCATAGTGAATTTCTATGTAAACAGTCTGTGTCCACAGATAGTCAACCCTTACCCTCAGGTAATCAGGAATGTAACCCGCAGAGTATTGCCCACAGGCATAACGGATTTTTCCCTCAAGCATACGTAGTGTCACCCACAGGCACAAAGTCTGTTTCCCACAGCCACGGAAGAAGTTTCCCTCAGGCTAGGATAAAAACTGCCATCGGGCTAAGCAAAACAACACCCTCGGGATAAAGTAACTGTTTCAATGCCCAACATGTAAAGAAGAATACACATGCAATTCATCTCAATGAAATTCTATAATCATTACTATGATGGCATACCCTCGGGTATCCTGGGCAAACGGCTAAACAGAGGAATTCACCCCCGGGGTGGTCCTGGATCTAAGCACTGATCCCAAACAATAGTTTTACAACTTTATTTAATCACCTATAAAATTATAGTTACTTAAAATAGCCTCCGCCTCAGCCACATGACCCCCCAAATATGGGTTTGTAGCTAAAAAACACACAAAAATGCACGACAGTTGGAAAATAAACACCAATACACCTACCTTATACACCCAAGAACGGTATACCTAAACGAAAATCCACAAATCGTCCAAGAACAACGAAGATCTGAGGAGAAATAAAACCTCTTTAAAACTTAAATAACTTCTGTTAGAGGAATAATTGGCAAGAAATATGCAAAGAGAAGGGAGGGCTTACCCGCGTGGTTCCAACGAGATCGTCCGTGGCGGAAATAGATTCCCAACATGCGCTCGGAGGATCTCCAAAGCTCCGGCCTCCTCTCCTGCTCCTTCCTCTGGTTCTAAGCCTTCCCTGTGAACAGGGGAGGCTACTACCCATTTTATGCGAAAAAAATACACGGTGTGTATTTACAAGTACACGTCATGTATTTCCAATTTTTTAATTGTTCCCCTGGCGGTTTCCTGCCAGCATGGCACTATTCATCTGTTGACATGACTACACGGCGTGTCTACTTGAGTACATGGTGTGTTCTATTGCACAGCTGGCCACCGCCTTACTATTCACATGCCGACTGACAACACGACGTGTAAAGGACCACTACACGGCGGGTAGTCGGTTTCTACACCCTTCATCACCGACATGGCCACACGCCCCATGTACTAATCCCACACAGAAAAAAGTACATGGCGTGTGGAAAAGTACACGGCGTGTACTTCTAAAATTTAGGATTTTTCCACATTTTCCTTATTTTCTAAAAAACACTTAAAGAAAATTGAAAAGAAGAAGTCGTACCTCAAAACTAAGAACCGGTTTCTTACAAAATTCTCCCATAAAGCAATTCATCCCTGAATTTCCCTTCCAAGGGTGGTGAAGATATAATCGTGAACAACTCCATCCACTGAGCACGTACATTGATTTCTTACTCCCAAGAATGATCCTGCACTCGGCCATTCTGCCATAGCACCCGTATCAGAGGAACTGACCCGCCTCAGAGAACCTTCATTCTCCTGTCAATGATATGAATCAGATGCTCCTAAAAGGATGCAACTATCTGAATCTCAACCTCCTCGGCCAGAAAGACACGAGACGGGTCTGAATGATAGCGGCGCAGCTAAGATCCATGGAAGACGTCATGCATGGCTCGATACCTCTGTGGTAACTGCAACCGATAGGTGACCGACCCACTCTCTCCAGAATCTCAAATGGCCCCACATACCTCTGTGAAAGTTTACGCTATCTCCTGATCTGCCTATGTCCTAGACTCAGGGAAATATGCAAGAAAACCTGATCCCCGACCACGAACTCCAAGGGTTGTCTACTGTGATCATCATAATATTTATGACGAGATTGTGTTGTAGCCATCCTCTTCTGGTTCAACTAGACCTGCTCAGAAGTCTCTTGTACAAGACATGGTCCTAGTAAAGCTACCTCACCTTCCTCCATCTAGCACAAGGGTAATCGGAATGGCCTACCATATAAAGCCTCGTATGGTTCCATCTCAAGAGTTTCCTTAAAAATATTATTCTAGGAAAACTCGACTAGGGGTATATGCCTCACCCAGGAGACCCCAAAGTCCAGGATGCATACACAGAACATGTCCTCTAGCACATGTATCGTATGCTATGACTGGACATCGGTCTGAGGGTGGTAAGCTGTGCTCAGAACACCTGCGTACCCAGCACCCTCTGAAAACTCTTTTAGAAACGAGTCATAAAACGGTCATCCCTATCTGAAACGATAGAACGAGGGACCCCATGAAGATGTAAAATCCCTGGGAGATACAACTTTCTGAGATAGTCAACACCGAAGGTCTCCTTGATTGGCAAAAATTGAGGTTCATTCGTGAGTCTGCCCACAACAACCCACACGACATCATTGCCTTGAGGTGACCTCGGCAACCAGGTCTTGAAGTCCATCATGACATCATCCCATTTCCACTCTGAAATGGGTTTCTACTATAACAGTCCAGCTGGCTTCTGATGCTCTTCCTTCACATGCTAACAGGTGGAACACCTTGTAACAAAACCAGCTACTTCTCTTTTCATAACCGGCCACCAGTACTAACGTCTCAAGTCTCGGTACATCTTGGTAACCCTGGGATGAACTGCCCAAGCTGAAGCATGAAACTCCCGCATCAGCTCCCCATGTATATCTCATGGAACCCACACTCGTCCATAGAAACGCAGTGCCTCATCATCACCTACAATCCACCAAGGAGGAGGGTCCTCACTTGCTACTGACTATCGTAGAACTAGGCCTTACGAATCAGATAGTTGTCTCATCCTCACTCTGTCTAGGAGGATAGATGTCACAGCTAAATAAGGAAGACAGGTCTGCCCCTGACTGGCATGCACCTCCAAATGCATCTCAGAGAACAAATCCATTAGCTACCCCTCACCACCGGCCTCCTACACTGCCTGTATTTGAGTCTTCTTGCTCAGTGCATTGGCTACCACATTACCTCTACCAGGTGTATAAGCAAACTCAAAATTGATGGACTGTAGGTATTCGACCCACCTTCCCTGCCACAGATTCAAGTCATGCTGTGTAAAGATATACTTGAGAATTTTGTGATCGGTAAAAACCAAAAAACGTTCTCCCAATAGGTAATGCCTCCAACATCAGAACACATGAACAACTACTGCCATCTCGAGGTCATGAATCGGGTAATTTCTATCATGTGGCCACAACTGCTGAGACCCGTACGCAACAACTCAATCACCCTGCATCAACACTACTCCCAGCCCAATACCTTATGCTTCACAGTAAACTGTATAGATCTTTCCCTACTCTGGGAGTATCAGGATTGGTGATGATGTCAACTTCCCTTTCAACTATTGAATAGCTGTCTTGCAATATTCTGACCAAATGAATTTCACGCCCTTCTTAGTAAAACCCATCAACAACGCTGCTAAGTCGGAGAAGTATTGTATGAAGCGTCTGTAGTAACCAGACACCCTTATGAAACTCCGTATCTAAGGCACATTCTTAGACTACTCCCAGGAAACTACTTCTCTCACCTTTCGAGGTCTACTGCGACTCCTACCTTTGAGATGATATGACCTAGGAAGTGAATCTGGTCCATCCAAAAGTGGCACTTTGAGAGCTTAGAATATAGCCAATGCTCTATTAGTGTACTCAATATGATCTCAAGAAGGGTGGCATGGTCGTGTCGAGTGTGAGAGTACACCAAGATGTTGTCCACGAATACTACCACATAAGAATCTAGATAAGGATGGAACACACGATTCATCAGATCTATGAAAACTGCTGGCATGTTCGTGAGTCCAAACGACATAACCAAGTACTCGTACAAACCATATCTGCTCCGAAAATTTGTAAGCGGTATATCTGATGGTCTCACGCACAACTGATGACATCCGGATCTCAATTCAATATTAGAGAACACTTGTTCTCCACGAAGTTGATCAAAAATATCATCTATCCTCGGAAAAGGATATCAGTTCTTGACCGTTAACTGGTTCAGATTCTGATAATCCAGGAAAAGTCATAGTGTACCATCCACCTTCTTCGAAAAAAGGACCGGTGATCCCCACGGAGAAGTACTGGGTCAGATAAATCCATTTTCCTGTAACTCCTCCAACTGCCACTTGATCTCCTACAAATCTGGTGTAGCCATCCTATAAGGAGGAATTGACACCGATGCTTCTACTGGCACGAGTTCAATAGAGAAATCCACCTCTCTCTCCGGAGGTAAACCTGAAAAGTCATCAAGGAAGACATCCATGAAACGATCAAACACTAGAGGGAAATATTCCTAACAAGTCCCTTGATGATCCAGATATAAACTTGCAATCTGGGCTGTGACTCCACCTCACCCATGATGTTCTGGTCCAGCTCGACTCGCCTGAACATCCCATTCACCCTTGTATAAAAACTATCCAACATATGGTGACGTGAAACTCACCCTGCGACGATAGCAATCTACAAAGGCTCGGAAAGGAACCAACCATTCCATCCCTAGAATGACATCATAGCTCATCATCTCTAATACATAGAGGTCCCATAGAAAGTGACACCCTCCAACCTCAAGGGGGTACTCTTTTCACTGACGCACACATGCTGTTCTCATTCCCAATGGAGCGTCTAGCTTCATAGAAACTGAAGAAGAAGAAATACCGAGCCCAAGGATCTCCACAATGGGTACAGATATGAACCTATGTGTAGCACCCGTATCGAAAAGTATAGAAGATAAGACAGAAGCTACTAGAATAGTACCTCTGACAGAAGAAGGCTCGGGATCCTTCTCCTGCTGGGTCTGTTTCACTGCATATGCCTACCCAGTTTCGTGGCCCGGCGACACAGCCTGGCTACCCTGAGCTATCCCACCCTGCTGCCTCTGTGATCCTGGTGTCTGGCTACCACGACCATGACCACCATTTCTGCCTGCACGCCCTGATGTATTCCAGTTCCTCGACTGGTAAGAATTCATTGGTCCTGCTCCCACATACGGAGTCTGCACAGAACCCTTCTCACTAGCCGCTGGTGGTAACTCCCTAAAAAACGCTATAGATGACCCATCTTGCCGCAAGATCGGTACTCCACTGGGTCTCGTGGACACGGCAGTCTCTTGTTCCCCTCTTTACCACACTGGTAGAACATGACCTTGCCACCTGAAGCATTCTTCTTACTGGTACTTCTACCATGAGAGAATTCCATATGTCTCTTCGTCTTGCCAGTAGAAATAGTACCAGTAACTGGTGATGAACAGCCTTGGCCCACACCACTAGATTCTCGCAGGTTCCTCTCTATAATCATCACCTGGTTCACAATAGCGTGTACTGGAGGCAACATGAAAACATTCATTAGGGCTCAGATGTCATAAAGAAGACCATCCTCAAAACATCTTGCTCTCAACATCTCATCACGCATCAACATGGGTGTAAAGATATAAAGCTCGATGAAACAAGCAGAATAGTCCATCACCGACATAGTGCCCTGCTATAGATTCATGAACTCTCGAGCTCTATCTGCCATCAGCGTCTATGGAAAAAATAAGTCATAGAAGACTGCTTGAAAATCTTCCCATGCCATGTCTCTGTGATGCGCTGACTGGGTAGTAACATCCCACCACCTCATGGCAGAATCACGCAGCATATAAGTCACGAGTTGGACCCTCTACCCTGGAGGCATCTCATGCTGCTTGAAAAGAGTCAGCATAAACCCCATGCAAGACGCCGCAACCTATGGTCCTCCATCCCCTGAAAATGTAGGCGGATGCTGCTACTAGAAGATACAAGTCAGCTGAACCATAGATGTGGCACTCGGCGGTGCTCCCTGAAAGGTCTGAATGAACCGCATAAAGCCTTCACGGAAATACGCCTCTG
Source organism: Viscum album (assembly GCA_963277665.1). Lineage (NCBI taxonomy): Eukaryota > Viridiplantae > Streptophyta > Magnoliopsida > Santalales > Viscaceae > Viscum > Viscum album. The sequence goes on along the minus strand of OY728132.1, from coordinate 1,021,353,221 downwards.
CGCCCGTGTCCGTTATAATGGCTGACACTGCATCTGGCTCTACTGGAGGATCAACTAGTATCCCATGGCCCACCACCTCTAGAGTATAGTCATTGCCGCTCTCCTAGATAACAACACATGAACATCTAGGCGTCATGACACTACAAGGTCAAAAACACGCCATAGATTCAAGTTTGACAAGGACTAAAAACGAAGAGAACAAAAAGGGAAACAGAAGGAAGGAGGCATTCAAAATTTTCAAAACAAGACTACATGGTGTGTATACTGACTACACGACATGTACCTGACTTCTCTTCCCCTGCCCGGGTCCTTCTACATGACTAAGCCACACGGCTCCTATTGAAGAAAAACTACACTACGTGTATAATATCTACACGGCGTGTATGGTGTAATTTCCAACTGCCCGTGTCGTTTGTGACACGACCAACTACTAGGATTGACACTACATGGCGTGTTACACCCACACACGGCATGTAAACAACTCTGTCTTACAACTATACGGCTAAGTCCACACGGTCTGTCCTCAGACAAGTCTACACGGCGTGTCCCATGGGTACATGACGTGTACTAGAGGAGCTCCGATGACCCGTGTTGTTAGTTACACGTTCGGATACATGGTTCACACTACACGGTGTGTTCTATACACACACAAAGTGTACCTGAAAGGTTTACCTTGACCCATGTTGTTAGTTACATGATCATGTCCCCAAGTCAGACTACACGGCGTGTTCTTCATTTACACGGCGTGTTCAAGAAAATATTACATCGGCCTGTGTGTGTTAGTTACACGGTCGGGTCTATGGGTCAACACTACACGACGTGTACATCAGGTACACGGAATGTTCACCCCAAGAATTTCCCTTCCCAGTGTCGCCGCCCACACAGTCTATGACACGGGATGAGACTACACAGCATTTAAGGAGGGTAAACGGCATGTACTCAAAAAAAGTGTTATTTTCTTCCCGAACAGAAGAACATACATGGCGTGTTCAAAGGACTATAGGGTGTGTATAATGGGTTTACCAGGTAGTATGCCTCAAAAACTCCCCCAAAACCCAGAAAACACTGAAAACAACACCTATGTGCCAAATTCCGATCCGTGAGGGCCCATTACTCATCGCGATTCAAATTTTGGCATCTTATCAGTGTTATAATAAGATAAACAGATAATAATCCTCCAAATTTTGGTAAATGGGGGCCCATACTACCCAAAAACCAATGTTTTGTGTTCAATATATAAACCGTCTCACACAAAAAAATACTCTATCACATAGCAGGTATTTATCAAAGAAGTTATCACAACAACATGATCTTCTAGCACAACAACTACCACAACATCATGAAATTTCTAATGCACCTACATGTCATGGAAACTATGCATGGAATGTGATTTCTAACATGTTCCTAAATGATGCATGAGATGGCATACCCTCATCTCATTGAGTTACAACCTAATAGAACCCATGGATAAAATATAAACAGCATAATCTCAAGTGTGTCACCCAACGGTGAAAACAAATCAACTTTAAAATTTGCAAAATCAAATGAATTGAAAAAATACGAGGTTGACTGGATTTTCCCTTTACATGGGTTAGCTACGCCCATGCACAACTTATTACCAACTACCTTTTCCATCCAATCCCTGAAAAAGGCTCTAAATAGTAATTCAAAGAAAAGAAATTCCCTTGATATAACTTTGTAACGTCTCGGTTCCGAGTGCCACTCAACGGGTGCCCCGAACCCGGTTCGCCATGTAACCCCAAGCGCATTTCCCCAAACGCCAGAGGCTGCTGACTAGTAGCGAGGGCCCAGGTCTGATAGTGGGGAAACTATGCTATCATTTGTTAAAGTATAGCATAACGGAAAGAATAAAACATACAACAAAAGCAGAAGAAAATAACCATACATAACTAAAATAAACAACTGCAGTAGATATAACCAACCAGTATATAAATAATTCTGAAACATGCCTCAATTCTATGAAAATAGCCAGAACATGTTACACAATCAATACCATACAACTAAAGTACAAGTACAGAAAAAAATAATAGAATAGCCTGCGGCATCGCGAGCCATTGCTCGGTCCCATACTCTTCTACACCCCAGCAGCAGTCAAGTACCTATATAGGGACTCTTGCCCCTATCAACACCTGTAGAAACGTAATCTGTTTGGGCCAAAAAGAATGACCCAAACAGGGTGTGAGAAATAAATATTAGTAGGCACCCACGAATGTCTCGTGCCCAACTGGGTGTAAAAATGAAACAATAGTGTCCATTAGTGAATGAAATAAACTAAGAAGTACTCAAAAGTAACTAACATAACAGTTTTATTTCCATTTTAATATTCAATTTTTCTATTTAATATGAAGAAAACACCACAATGAATTTCTATGTAAACAGTCAGTGTCCACAAACACTCAACCCTTACCCTCAGGTAATCAGGAACATAACCTGCAGGTAATTGCCCACAGGGAAAATAGATTTTTCCATCTTGTGTATGTAGTGTCACCCTGAGGCACAGAGTCTATTGCCCACAGGCACGGAAGAAGTTTCCCTCAGGATTGGATAACAACTTCCCTCGGGCTATGCAAAACAACACACTCATGATAAATTAACACGGTCAATGCCCAACATGTAAACATGCATACACATGCAATTACTCTCAAGGAAATTCTATAATCATTACTATAAAGGCATTCCCTCTGGAATCCTGGACAAATGGCTAAATAGAGGAATGCACCCCCGGGGTGGTCCTGGATCCATGCACTGATCCCAAAAAACAGTTTTACAACTTTATTTAATCACCTATAAAATTCTAGGTATTTAAAATATCCACAACCTTAGCCACACGACACCCCAAATATGGGTTCGTAGCTCAAAAGCACACAAAAACACACTACAGTAGGAAAATAAACACCAAGCCACCTACTTTATACACCCAAGAATGGTATACACGAATGAAGATACACGAATCGTCCAAGAACAAAGACTATCATAGGTGAAAGAAAACCTCGTTCAAACTTAAATAACTTAAATTAGCGGAAGAATTGGTAAGAAACACACAAGGAGAAGGGAGGGCTTACATGCATGGTTCCAATGAGATTGTCCGAGGCAGAAACGGATTCCCGACGTCCGCTCGGTGGATCTCTCAAGCTCCGGCTTCCTCTCCCACTCCTTCCTCCGGTTCTAAGCCTTCCTTGGGAACAGGGGAGGCTACTACCCATTTTAAGCGAAAACAACAAAGTACACAGCGTGTATTTCCATGTACACAGCGTGTACTTCCCATTTTTTAACTGTTCCCCTAGCGGTTTCCTGCCAGCGTGGCACTGTTCATTTGCCGACATGACTTCATGGTGTGTAAAGGACCACTACACGGCGTGTAGTCGGTTTCTACACCCTTCATCATCGACTTGGCCACACGCCCCATGTACTCATCCCACACGGCCAAATGTACCCAGCGTGTGGAAAATTACACGGCGTGTACTTCTAAAATCTATGATTTTCCCCCAATTTCCTTATTTTCTGGAAAACACATAAGGAAAATAGAAAAGAAGAAGCCATACTTCAAAACTAAAAACTGGGTTCTTACAAAAAAAATTTACAGACCAATATACTCCTTACACAATCTCTATAAATATTTCTTATCTAACCAATATTGAATCTATAAAAATAAAAACATTGGTAAAACGCCACCACCAATGATATAACATCCATGAAAATCAATTAGAAATATTCATATAATCTATAGGCTATCCAAATGAATAAAATATGTGAAAAATCTATTTCATCACCTCCAAAAAATATAGGTGACTTAATTCATAATCGTTTGATCGTGATCTATTGATATAAATCTATTTGGATTCTCAAATTAATTGTAGAAACATATATTTCTAATTTATTGAATAGGAAAATTATCAAACTATCTAATAGTGGATTGGTTCCTATGTCATGTTGTATTCATCTCTCAAAAAAAATATTTTCTTCAATGGAGGATGAGATAAGAATAATGAGTAAAATTATGTAAATTTCAAAAAATGTGTTTATCTTTTATTTAATGATCTACACCAAGATTAATGTTTTATAATCAATTGTAATTTTTGGAATATATCAAGAATAAACAAGAATGTCACATTTTATGATTAAAAGAATATCAAAATATTACATATATGTACATAGGATATGTTCCTAGTTTTTAAAAGTGATATTGATTAAGTAATGGTGAGATACACATATGATAATTTCAGAATACTATATAATCATCTAAAATCATAACTGGGATATGTGGTTTTCTCCCACGAAGGTTTTTTTCTTTAGGATAATCTTTGGGTCTCACATTATATAATATATTATGGGTATTTTGTGGAATATAATCCAACTAAAAATAATTATATATATATATTTTCATGATCTTGAGGTTTTACCAATAAGTACATATCACAATAATCTATATTAAGACAATAATACAGTAATAGTTCAAGAAAAAATACTATGTTATATCAATGGATGAAGCATATGTTTGAGTTATATGCTCATTAGCGGATTTACTCAAATGGGTGCTGATGAAATTAGAATAATAGTGGGTGATTCATTGATCACTAAGAAAGGTAATTTCTAGAGGATATAAAATTTATTTGTACAAATCATACAGTACAATCTGCATTGAGAAAAAACCCCACCCACCCCTCCATATCCTTCTCCCACTTAAATATCTCTAGGCTCCCTAAATTTGATGATTCTGAGATGGTCCTCAATGACCAATTATATATCCATAGATGATGTTTCAATATTAATAAAAAATCATCCATATAAAATGTATTTAAATGAATTTATTACCATTGAACCCATTATATTTAATTCATAAAAATACTCCTCATGTAAATTCATGTTTTCAAAATAATAGCTAAAATGTCTCCTTCAATTGTCTCCTTTACTGGTAAGCCACAAGTGCATCTAAAAATTTCATCTTCTCGTATAAAAAACTTTTTTCACGTGAATTTCGAGTACTACACCGTGTAAATATTCATATTTTATAGTTTTATATACATCAACTCACTTATCTAATGATATAATATATTATTGTACATTATCTGAGAATGATAATCTATGTTATTTATCATGTTCAAATAAAATTGAATGCTTAAATGAATTCATTAATCCCTTATGAATTTAATATCATTGATATTTTTCTTTAGCTACAACATCTTCAAGCTAGTGTTTGAAACACAAATATACACTGAATCTATCGTCGATAATGTGGAAAACATATATATCCCTGAATTCAATGATAAAAATTATCCCAAAAGAGTAATTAAGTATCCAGATAAAGACGTAGTGATGTGATACCCTCTAACAATAACTGCATCAATATATCCCTCCAAGAGTAGATCATATCCCCTATAACAAAAAAAATAGTTTCAATGAACCGATACGATTTATGTAAATCCACTAGATTTCACCCTTGTGATTATTCTAATTATTGGAGAGAAATCATATCAATGTATCCCCTATATGGACAATAATTTTTCTTTTGCATACCATAACATCAATCAATCATTCAAATCTAGAATATAGTGAAATCTACTACATTACATTGATTTAATTCTTATATAAAGAACCAAAATTTATAAAAAAAAACCTCATATGACTTTGTAGTCAAATGCTCACAATTTTAATCAACATACTTCTCCTCAGATAATGGTAACAACCACAATTTCCATCATGAGAGACTTGCATCCCAAAAATCCACTTAACTACTCTGAAGTGCATCATATCAAAATACATTGATAAATCCTTCCTCAACTGAATGATCATTATTGTATCCTTTCCCTAGATCAACATGTCATAAACATAATTTATAAAATTATGATGTTTCCATCTAGTATTCTATAGAACTAAAACCATTGGTATATATATGTAATCTTGTATCCATGAGTCACAATTAGTGATTCAGAATTCTTATAAAAAGATCTAGGGGATTCTCTTAGTCCATATAGGCAATTATTCATTATTGTGATGAAATATTTTATTCCATATTTCATAAAACCTCTAGGATATTTTATTTAAATCTCCTTAGTGATTTCACCATGAAGAAAATTTGTCTCTTCACATACATTTTTTCACGCTCCATATCCAATAGGAAAACCAATCCAAAAATTACTCAAGTTGAATCCAACTATCCCATTAATAAAAAATATCCTAAATTTCAAATCATTTCATGTGAAAGAGTCATTTAACTAATAACTGATCTTTTTTCTTGACCTCCTCTACACATCCATCCTTATTCATCTTGAAGACTAATTTTATTATTATTTAATTCATACATTTAGTTGGTTTAATGACATTGTATTTATATATCCATATCATCATCTAATATATATATACACATGATCTTTTCTAAATGATATATTTGTTCTTAATATCCTTTTTTCTCCCCTTTATTAGTTAAAACATTCAGTAGGTATCTTTTTTTATGGATTCCATCCTCATGAGGTTGTTTTAGCCTCTGAAATCATATTTTATTATGGATCACCATAACAAATATCCTATGATGGTTATGTACCTTTTAATAGAGAGGATTTTGTATCACATTTCTCAATACCCTCATCTACATCAACCTAGGCTACAAATATTTAGTATTCTAAAACACCATCCTCTCCAGTAATAGGTGGTTTTATAAGTGTTGGATTCAAAATTGATTTCACAAAAATTCCAACTAATTACATTATCAAAATATGAATTTCCTCAGTCATATTGATCTCATTTAACACAATATCATCCCATGAATAATTAAATCATATATTTCTGGAAAAAATATAATTATTAGGGGGTTTATAATGACTTTGTGATTTTACAATACATAGACTCAATAATGAAAGAATAAGTTATTTAATTTGATTATCAAAAATAATATTATCGTTGTTTTTAATTTTCATTGGCTTTTCTTCTAAACAGTTTTAGTAAATCCAACAACATTGATTCAATTATAATGGCACACCCAAATATGTATAATGAACGGGTACACCAAAATTATATATCTAAACATTGAAATGTTTTACATTTTAAAATAAAAAATAACTAATTAATTTTTTGTATCATAGATTAATTTTTAATTCATTTCCCTTTTTTATCTTAAATAAATAAATCGTTTGTACAACAATAGACCCTAGTATATTTTACAGAATGAATCAATATTTTTTAAATGTTCTTTAAATCAATAATATATAATAATTAGGCATTTCAACTCCTTAATTTTTAAATCGATTATATATGACAATTTTTATTTTAAAATTATATATATATAGTATTACTTTTTTTATGAATATATATATATATATATATATATTATATAACCATTATCTTCTCAAACATGTGTTTGGTCAACATTCCACCATTTCCTACCATGATTATATGCCCTCTTCACTCCATGTGTATAACCAACTAATGTATCATCCCTACATCATTCATCATAGTTACTGTGTTCCTTTAACCACTATTATAATATATAATAATGGATGATTAATTCATCAACCATATTACCTAACCATAATCCTTCAATACCTATTTATAGACTACTAATGATTACCTCCAAATTTACATATCCATATTTAATTCCCTTAAATACACATTTTTAAAACCTTCTCACATTTGTTTGAAAGATAATCTTATTTTTTCCATAGATGGTTCCTACCAAATAAGGCTACTATATATTCTTGATGACCCTATATTAGGATACATGATATGTCTTGATTTAGACGCTTGGGAAACATCTACTTAAAACAATCGATGGAATTTCATTTTAACCTCTATTTTTATTGTTTTTTTATTCTAATATATTTATAAATTGGTTGTGGTGTGTATGTTTTATGATTATCCAGGTATTTGAAATAATATCCATTTTATTTCAATTGTAATTTTTATTCTAAGTATCACATACTTTGATTTTCATATATTGTTCTATAATATTTTTAGTTGGATGCTTCTAAAAATCACATTAATTATTATTAGAGGGTTTTATGGTGTATCAGATACATGTGTTAGAGTCTAATCAAACATTATAATGATATTCAGCAATCATAGTTATGAATAAGAATAATATTTGAACAATTCTATCTCCTTCTGATATTTCCATCAATTTTTCTTTTGCATACTTTTCTTCTTGTTTAATTTTTCGATCTTTTTTAAAAAAAATATCTTTCCATTTACTAGAGATTTATTTTTACCCTCGTAATATCTATCCATTAAAATAAAAATCCCTTTTATAATATTCCCTACATCACTCTCCATCCATTTTTGAAAAAAATTACCATCATATTTCAACCGACCAAGACATCTTGTCGATGCGTCTTTAATCTTGCCTTTAGACATACAATTTTATTCTTTTCCTTCATTAATTTATTTTATGCAACAAATTATAGCCCAAAACCACAAAAAACATTATCAAATTATATATATATATATATATATATCATCCTCCAGTACTAAAAAATGTAACTTCATCATCTATTTTCTATCAAAATATTTTTTTAATCTCCACAGGGATTGATATTTCATGATTATTGATTACAAATGTGATTATAGATAATTCTAAAAACTTCTTCATACAAACTCGAGTACTCCATGAAAGAAAAGATTTCATGGACATCATGGATAATGGATAAAATATTATTGAATCAAATATAGTGGTGGATACTCTTCTGTATGTTTAATTGGATGCTCCTTGAGTGGAAAAAAATGTAATGATGCAAGGAAAAACCAACCATATATTAAGGCCTGGATGAATCCACATTAAATAAAATTTCTTCATAAAAATCATCAAAGTATATATGTGATAAAATTAACAATAAATTAAAAGTCTCCAATAAAATGAATTATATATAAATTCAATCTCTACATTGCGAGTTTGAATACCTGCTTATGAATTATTTTAATACCATAGTTGAGTATCACACTCTTTTAATTTTTTTGTCAAACAAATTATAAAAAAATAGAGAAAATATTTAATATATATTGGTATATGATAAAGTTTTGTGATCCTTAGATCCAAAATTTGATTACATAGTCATTTAACTAGAAGAAACTATTGTCCTGGAGGTGATGTTTTTTGAAGAACTCATAGGGTCTCTACAGGACCATAGACTAATGGAGAATCACCGGAGTGATTCCAATGGAATGGTGAAATAACTGCAATAAAAGTCGTATCTCAACACCTATAAAAATAAATATGGGTTAATTTTCAAAGAGGTTGTTACAGAGGACTCTGTTGAGAGTAATATGATCCAAGAAGTGGAGGATATGGTGGAATAATTCAAAACCCAGGAGGTCATAGACATCAAAATTATACTCCAAAATAATAATGGAAATGGAACAAGGGGAGGACTAGTCCATAACAAACCTTGAAAAATAAATGTTTGATGCAATAATTTTCCAAAATATATAAATTATTAAAATTAATTTTGGAATAAGTAACCCTTTGAAAATGACATGGAGGAGGAAAAAGTCATTGAAGTATGAAATATTTTTCATGAGTATCATGTATTGATGGCACAAATATGAAAAAACATTAAGTTATGTGGTATCATTAATTTGGAGCATGAAACAATATGTTAGGTAATAAATCACTTTTTATGAACTTATATTAGTATATTTATGGAGATATTTCATTTTTATATCTCTTAATAGTATTTTTTCAATGAATAGTATATATTTTGATCCTGAAAAAACAAGGAAATAATGAATTAATCTCTAAAATTTACTATATACTTAACATGAAGACCAAAATAAGGAGTATTAGGAAATATCTGTAAATTTCTTTTAACATAATATTATAAAATAAAAAATAATTATTTTTTATTTCAATGTATCACTAAGATTAAATTCCCTTAACTTAAGTCTTGACTCTCACGATACCTATTCCAAACTCTTGTTTAAAAAATATATTTTTATTATTGATATACCATAGAACCCTATTCATATATATAATAATATATGTTTATTATTGATATACCATTGAACCCTATTCATTCAAACCCATTAAAATAATTCATCAATATGAGTTTGTTTTAATTTATTCAGACAAAATGTGTCTGTACATAGAAAAATAGTTTTCTTAGAAAATTAATTTCCTTATTTTCAAATATTTGTTTATTTAATTAATATCTAAATGTTAAAAAAGGATAACATTATATAAAAGTGCAAAAAATATTTTAATGACATTTTAATGTTATTTGTAACTTACATTCCAATAATATGGTGGTAAATATAATAATATTTTAATAACAAAAATAATATTATATTGTAGTTAGTTTGAACATAGTCTTGTGTGTAATGTGTGTTGTTGAATTAACATGGTGGTTTTTGTAACATAAGAAAAAATTAGGGTTTTCTGTAACAAAATATAGTCTTTGTTTTGAGTATAGTGCAATATTATTTTTTGTGTATAAGGAAATCTTAACTTGGCGTAGCATGCAATAAAAGCCATCAATTGTTTTTAAATATATTCGAAAAAATAAAAATAAATAAAAACTCAGGGTATTATAAAATTGGAACATTTTAGAAACTTCTAATTTATATGTTCTACTTATGGCTATAAAATAGTATATAGATAATTTTTGGGTCATTTTGAACCCGTATAATTTTTGTTTGACCCCTTGGTAAACCCTTTTTCACATTAACTACGGTTTTTATGTTTTTCTATTTTTAAAATTCATTATGTTAAAAAAATATTTTAGACTAGTAGTTAAAAAATATTTTCGTAATTCAAAATATGGAATCCATTTTTTTAATTCAATAAGTATAGGTTGTATAATTTTTTTTTGAAAATTAAGGCTGCAAACGTGACAAATTTTTTTAAGAATTTCATTTCTCATGAATAATATTATTTTATAATAACAGTTTGACATGTTATAATAAATAAATGAATTATAAACAAAATTTATATATATTTAAAATATATATTTAAATTATATAATTCCTCCTTATTTGGTATTTTAAATAATTAATATGGAGAAACATTATGCAATTTAAATTAGTTTTCTACGAAAATGTGTTTTTAATCCTAAGAAAATGTATATAATAAAATCTAGTATATTGATTATCTCAAATTATTTAATTATATTTATTATTAATAATTAATAACTAACATAATTTTAAATTAAATTAAAATAAATATGTGATATAATTAATTGAAAATAAATGAATATTTTATAAAAATCGATATTTTCGCTATTCATGTAAAAAATTAATATTTTCCATAAAATATAAAAATAAGAACCTATTTTAATATAAATATTATGGCTTAAAATTTGATTTTAATTTTATAAAACAATTTTTCTAAAAGTCAAAAAAATTTAATTACAATATTTCCTCAAAAAACGTGCTAAAAATAATTCTAAGAATTAAATTTTTTATTAGAAATTAAGTGGTTATTCTTATAAGTTTATAACGACATTTATATTGTGTAGTACCTTTAAATACATTACATAGAGTAGATAAACTTATTTTGAACTGAAAATTTAATTTCTATGTTATAATGGTCTTTTTAAAAATTAATATTTTAATAATATGTGGTGGTTCATTTAAACTCAATGTTGTGTGTCATGAAAGCTATCGAATAAATTAAAATTATCTTAAGATATATATGTATATATATTGTAAATTATTATGGTGTTACATTATTTCTATGATCAGTGTTTTGATTCATATATTTTAATTAACCTAATGTTATTAATTTTAAATATTTGGGCATTACACTTAATTAAATTATAAGAATAATATTGTGGAATTATAGTATTATCATATTACATTGCAATATGTTCATTATTTATAATCACCCGATAAAGATATTGGATAAATATTTATATCCATAATACTATCCTAGTTTGATAAAAAATGTTAACATTCTCAGAATCTGTTAAAGAAGCATTTAAGAATGAAGTCTTTGAGTTCTTCCAGCTAACAAGACCTCTAAGAAGCGTGAATACATATCTGGTTATAATTTCATATCATCATAAACTATTAAAAACTATAATATATAAATTCCCTTCAAGGAGTGACTCCTCGCATACATAATAAAGAAGGAAAATATCTTATGTACACCTAAAATACCCTTTTATTTACTAGTATACCATCCAATGTTATCCACCAGAGTCATCCTTTCTTCTAGATACCATGAACATGATTTGTGAAACATAAACTCTAGTATATATAATTGAACACATTACTAACCATGTTACTAATGTTTATCGGTACCTTCAATCTTCTATTTTTCCTCTTATTTATATTGAAACATTTTAAAGAAGAGATATATTCCATATGACATTGGAAATAATCCCCTATTATATTTTTTCATATTGGATATTTTATTATATTGTCAATGTATGGGCCTTGAATTATTAAAATAATCCTATTGAATCTATCACTACAGATCATGAACCTAAGTAATTGTGTTTCCTCGAATAAGACACTCATTGATAAGCATGTGTTTAATCATGTATTCACTGATTTTGACATTGGTATATCATTTTAATTTAGTAATATTCTATATATATATTATTATCCAAATGATAGAACTCTCTCTCAAACGCATGTATAAAAAAATATCACATTTATTTTTTATGTAACTAGATTCCCATATGAATTCATAAAATTAATGATCCATTATACAAATTATTTCAGAAACTATTATATGGATTTTACAAAATTCATATCTTACTAAAATATTTTAGAGTAAAATCCCTTTTTGGTTTTCTATAATAACATATTTTTAAAGGATCTCGTTATTGAAGAATATTTTGACATACTATTTCAAAATTTATAAATCGTCCAATGCCTCTATGGAAATTACAATTATGATAGATTTCAATAAAGGAATATGTGAAAGAGTTTTGTTGTGGGTATTTTATAGATATTGTGTAATCCCTTTTATAACTAACCATGTTTTCATGGTGATTTCATTACCTTTTATTCTAATTTTATGATTAACACTCATATGAAACAAATGGGGTTTACTTATACTGTATGATCTACCAAAATCTAAGTCTATTTTCTGTACATTGAATCCATTTAAGAATTCAAATATTTTTTCCTACTAGTTTCCTCTATACCACTATGTAATTCCTCATATGACATAAGTTCATTTTTGAAACTAATAGTTATTCATCAAATATGGTAATAAGAAAACCATATCATTCTATTTATCTAATATATATATTCCTCTAATACATTACTTCTACCTCTACAACATCCTCTTTCACGTGGTTTTCTTGAATATGTTCCATTATCAAATCTCCTTTATCTTGATCTAGGATATCATTGAATTCGATCTCTTTAAAAACATCTCCTACTTAGATGCCCTCAATCTCATGGAATATGGATTGTCTTGCCACTATTATATTATTATTTCTATGTATATATAGGCAATATCAATTTTTCCATTAGATATCTTATAATCGTACCCGTAGTTCCTTGGAGTGAAATTTTATTTCCAAAGATAGCCTTAACAATAAATTCTCAACCTCAAGTACACAGGTGTGACATAACAGTAAAACTTTGATAAAAACAATGAAGGTAATTAAAATAAATTTTATACTTTAATTGTAACAAAATTTGTATTGAAGGAACATATATCTAATGTGTATCATCAAGAAGAAAATGTGAGGATAGAATGACTAATAATTTATCAAACCATGTCCAACACTATGAGGTTCATACTTTCACTATCACATTTCTATTTTGTCCGATAAAGATGATTGACTTGGGATATTATCCCCAACAGTAATAGATAATCAAAAACTCATGTTTAAGATATTCTCTTACAGTGTTTTAGTAGTGCTTATTATCTATTCTTTTTTATTATGAATCTCAACATTATTATTTATTCCTAGTATTTCTCAATGGATTCTAAATTAGATATTAACATTTATATATATACAAATATACTAAAATCACTATCAAATGCTAAGATGTATGAGTATTTTCCCCTTAATTCAATTAGAACTCGTCCACACACATCTATATAAACCAATTTAATAAGATTTGTGTCCATTTAGCCCTTTACAATAAATATAATATTATTCATTTACCCATTAAAATCATGAAATATACTAAGTGGTTTTAGTTCAATAGAATCTAAAAACTCATTATGATATATTTTTTATTACTGATTTTCAATTAAATGATTAAGATGATGATGACATAGATGGGTGTCATATAATACATGAAAAATATTTTCATTATCTATGATAAACAATTTTTATATTATTCCATCATATAATTACCATTATTATTATTTTCTATACTATACAATATTTTATTTTTTTCGAATATAATAGTTTTTATTTCCAAATTAAAAAAACAATCACTATAAAAAACGGATATAGGAATAATTTTTATTGTAATATTTTTCACATAATCATAGCTATTTAAACTGAGGATTAAATATTATGGAAATTTCATGACATAATATCCAAAATTTACTATAGTGAGTCATGATCCATTAGGAGATCATTGATACTATTGATCTAGTGAATCACATTTTAATCTACTTGGTTCTTATAATTGTATAAAAATATGACCACATAATGTAACACCTAATACATAGATTATAGAAATGGAGATATATCTCCTAATAATAAAAGAATCAAAATATTCTATTTTTTCCTTTTTATGGTTTTATTCTTCTTATAATATCCCTTAATTAAATATCAAAAATATAAAAAATCATGCACCCTTGAATTCCCATCAATTTACATCCTCTTGGTGAAATGTTTTAAAGAAAATTTTCACATATTGTTCGTCTTGGGGCATTTTTATTTTTCATTTTCTCTTATTCGCCATAACTAGAGAATTCATATTGTATTTTTTGGCCTTATCTACCTGGGGAATCAGAGTAAGAAGATATAAGAGGGGCCTCACAATTTTTTCTGTAAGGAAATTTATGGAAATAAAATATAAAGAATATCTAAGGGAGAAATGTATGTATGATTTTACTGAAAAATCATTGGGAAACATAATTCTTAGAATGAATGGTTGGTCAATATATCAAATCATTTTGCTCTAGTATATTTCATCTAGAGCACCCACTCTATGTTTTAACAAAAATTGTTCCTTTTAGAAGTCAAAAAAAATCACAAAATAATATCTATTAAAAACATTTGAGGGATTTTTGATCAATAAATACGAATCCATGTCCTCATACAACTTCTCATGTTCATATGATGTAAATGATAAATTCAAATAGTTTAAATCTTGATATAAGTAGAGAAAATATCAATAGTTATGTTCATATCATTCGTTTCTATAAACATACTAGACATGTCATCTAGCATGGAACCTAGTCCCTGATAGAGTTATAGTTGTAACCATTAATATCGTGGCTACATCCTAGTACATGGGGGAGAATTATATATAAGGGTTTGGATCCCTTTTCCATGTGTAGATTTTAAAAAATATGTTTATCTCCATGTTTTTTACCTCTAATTTCACACGTAATAAAAAATATATATTAGAACAAAGATTACATAATTTTATACAGATATATATATATATTCTAATAATACATAATTATTATTTTTAAATAAATAATAATATAGATCATGTAGTGGAAATATATATCTATGGTCTTAAATGATTTTCTCTATTGGGTCTGAATGTAGGGTCTGCATCACACCACCCTTTACATGTGTTCCTAGTCACCCATGGATATAGGCCTATTATTTCTATGGGATCTAGCCACTTGTGTATATACTCCCTTGGAACACCAAATGATAGGTATTATAATGGGAACCCAGGGATATTAACCTTCAATTATCAAAATCTCGAGTCACCCAAGGCTATAGACGCAGCCCTTCCACCCTTTCGCAATGGGTATGAGCCATTAATGACTATAGTGGTTTTTTATATTCCCTTCCCATGATGATTAATTTTTCATGAATTGGTACAAATAATGGTATAATTATGGTTAACCATTTCTTGTGGATAGATGTTTCCTATATCTATATAAATTGTTTTCCTTATCTATAGTTGAACTATATCCATGTCAAATCTATGTCATATCTATAATATAATTGTAATAAATCCTTTTCTTGGTAATTAATTTATTATATAAGTTTTTTGTAAATCTTAAACTATTATTTAAATGACACCATGGAAGGGTGGTAAACAACAAGGGATTATAGAAAATAAATCTTGTGTTTTTCTCAAATTACAATATATAATCCCCTCTACCACTCATCTATATTACTGCATTTAAAGGGGTTTTCATTCAATAGTATATATCACTATGATATCAAGGATAAAAATTTTTACAATATTATATGAAAATTTAAAATTAGTCTTACTTTACATTATCATGGTCATGAAAATATTTGGGATAAAATAATTTTTATTATCATATTACTCAACAACTATATTATCATGTCCTAAAAGTCCCCCCCCCCCCCATTAGACCCTGAATTTATTGTATTATGAAAAATCTTGTGAAGATGATCCTTATTTTCCTTCTCATAACCCAGAACTTTTCTTGTTTAGTTTTATGAAGGTATCTGGGTAGACAGTATTTCTAACTTATAGCTCATAGATTCTTCATCCCATGAGGGACACCTAAATCTAGATGTCCACATTTTGATTTCCACAAATTAAGCCCTTATGGTTCATCATGTCCAACTTCGGTTCTCATACCTTCATGAAAACATTTTAAATATTACCAAAACCATAGTTAATACACTCAGATAATTTTAGAAACCATTAATTTTTAATGTAAATAACATTGAATTATGGTTACATTCATAACAAAAGCAATGAATCAATATTTACATAATAATAATTTTATGGATTATATTTATTATTAATAAATTTAATTATTTTATCCTTAACATATATTGAAAGTATTATGGGTATTTTTTATAATAAATTAAAATTATCTTAATAAATTAATTATTACAGAGTTATTTTGTTCAATTTTATAGTTCATTTCTTGTTAACCTTTCTAGTTTAGGTGATGTATTTTAATCATAGTATAAAAATTTATCCATATAATGAAATAAATAACATTTTAATTATAAAATTTTAAAAAATATTGCTTGTTCGAAATGTTTCTAATGGTTGATTTATAAACCAGATGAAAAATAATCGTATGACTGTAGGTGACAAATTTCTTGAGCTAGCATGGGATTGAGTTATAGAATTAAAATGTTGTTCTTTTCATCTTCATGGTTGGATTCACTTCAAAATGGGTTCTGAACCACATCCTCTCATGGAATCTCTGACCATTACATAATTTATAGTCACATGCATGGGAGGGTATCCACGGGTTTGATAAAAAAACAATAAACATATAATTCCAATATAATAAATTGGGTGGGGGGGGCGTGTCATATAGGACGTCATATTTAATTGAATAAAAAAATACCATTTTAAAAGTATTATATACGAATAAATTAAATTGAAACCCAACTCAAACATTTTTTTCAAGCACATGAATGGTAAAATACATGAAACAAAATCACATTAATATATTATACCATTAATTTTAAATTTTTCTATAAATTAAAAAATATGTTTTCTTGAATTAAAAATTAATGACCTTATTAATTAATTAATTCATTATCATTATAATTAAACTATCAAATACTTGTTATACGTGACATTCCTTTACCCTATAATTTTAATTAAAATAAAATATATTAATTTTTATTTAAAAACTCATGTTTACTTAATGTATTTTAGGAAACATGACATCAATCCCCGCAAAATAAATGACATCGTTAATGGTCCTTATTTTATAATGTTCATTAAAAACATTTATCATACCTATAATTTCATAATGATTTATGGGTTGTAGTTTGGCATGTCAGGATGGGTAGTCAACTTGGTGTTTATTAAAAAATGGAAAACATTATCCTAAATTATGTTTATGACATTAAATTCAAATGTAACCTACATTGTTTTTATGATGAACTCATGGGGTGTATTTATGAAATTTATTCAAAATTTATTTATTCAATTAATATTTAATAAATCTATATCAAGTGTCATGTACCCCAGCTACACACTCTATTATTTTCTTAATTCCTTAATTAATTTTATTCTATATAACTAGTTTATGTGGGGTACATTCTATATTAGAGTGTACTTCTCCTAAAAACATATGATTTATATTTTGTTTTCACTAATTATAGGAAATCAAATTCTTCATTTATATCCTATATTACATGCCTATAGACTTTTTTTGACAAAATAAGACGAATCCATCAATGATGGAGATCAGCAGAAATACAGTCGCATAACCACGATGGAAAATGATTAAACCAGATCAAATCCTCGGAAAGAGGGCCAACGACTGCCATCTTGTGAGCAGCTTCATTCTCTTCCCTTTTAATAAATGAGAAATTGCAGGATGTGAAGCCTTGTCTCAGAGAGTGAATACACCGAGTAATGGAGCCGAAAGGTTGAAGCCTGCCATCAGTGAGATTGATGGCATTGATTACGGAGAGACAATCAGATTCGATGTGAATGGAATCCCAACCATGGTCTTTTGCGAAGTTTAACCCAGCAAGGATGGCAGCGGCCTCCGCGACTGAGGACTCCCAAAGTGCGTAGCGTGCTTCGTATTTGGCTACAATAAGATTTCCCCGGTTGTCTCGGGCCAGCAAACCTAGTCCAACTGGGCCACCCTTAGAGAGAGAGGCATCCACATTGATCTTAATGATACCTTTCGGTGGGTGGCACCAATGTTGGGAATGAGGAGAGGGGTTGAAAAGTCTTTGCTCCTCAGGGTGGTTCTGCCAAACCGCAATCCATGATGATGCCCAGTCAATCCAAAATCTGGGGGGCCTCCGAAAAAGATTGAAAATGGCCTCATTCCGCCTATCCCAGATAATCCAAGTCATAATGCACATGGGGCTTGCTTTAGCCGGTGAAAAGGAGGAGCACCATCGCATCAGGAGTGAGGTAAGATCTGAGGCGACATCCAGGGATAGCTCCATAGTAGATCCCCAACTATTCCAAACATCCTGAGCCCCGGGGCATTGAATGAGAGCATGGAGAGGGGATTTAGGCACAGAAGGGTAGAAGGGGCATGAGTTGTCATTTGAAAAGTGTCTGTAGGCTAGGAGGCTCTTAGTAGGAAGGATACCGGTGCACACCTGCCACCAGAAAAAGCAGACTTTAGGGGGAACATTAAGATTCCAAATTGATGTCCAGGGCCTCGCATCTCCTTCTGTAATTCGAGCAGTGAGAGCTTGCTGGTAGCCAACTTTCACTGTGTACTCTCCTGAGGTGTCGTTTGTCCAGTAGAGATGATCTGGCCCTGCGTCTAGCACACAGAGGATACTCAGAATAATTCTCCTGTCCCTCTCATTAAACCACAAATATATTTTTTCCAGACACCATCCCACCCCTTGATTATCAAATAGACAACAGACTGTGGCATGTTCGGAGCCTGGATAAATAGGGGATGATGCCTTCGCGCCTGCCTGATCAATAAGCCAGGGATCAGTCCAAATCTTGACCGTTAAACAATTCCCAATCCTCTAGCCTAGTCCTTTCCTCAGAAGATTGCGAGCACCCCAAATGCTTCTCCAGAGAAAATTGAGTTGATAGCCAAGATGGGAATCCAAGAAATCCTTATGTGGGAAATATTTAGCCCGGAGAACTCGCGTGCATAGGGATGATGGGTAATTAATCATATGCCAACCTTGTTTAGCCAGCAAAGCATCATTAAAAAGAGAAAGGTCCGGGAAGCCCATTACGCCTTCAGATTTTGGTTGGCAGAGAGCAGACCAAGCGATCCAGTGGACTTTATTTTTGCCATCCTTTCGACCCCACCAGAAGTTAGATGTGCTGGATTGACTCTGTAAAATCACCACGTCAGGAAGATTAAAAATAGACATCAAATAGCTGGGGATAGATTGAAGTGTCGCCTTGATGAGGGTTTCCTTCCCGGCCATGGAGATTTTTTTGGGGGTCCAACCTTGTATTTTTCTTTCAATTCGATCCACAATAGCTGAACAGATTTCTTTCTTTGATCGTCCAACCACTGTTGGGATCCCAAGATTCTTCTAGTGCTTATCGACCCCAGGGATGCTTTCTATAGAGAAGAGTTCTTCTCTTTTAGGCTGAGGGACTCCAGAGTTGAAAGAAATTTCTGATTTACTCTGGTTGATCATTTTTCCTGAAGCCCGTTCATACTGTGGAATCGCCTGGAAGATTGCAGTACACTCATTAGGGGTAGCTCGGGAAAATAGAAGGCAATCATCGGCGAAGAAGAGGTGGGAGATCGGAGGGCTCTTGCGGCACACTTTCGCCCCATGAATTCTGGAAGATGAAGCTGCCCTGGAAAGGAGGTTAGAAAACACATCAGCAACTAAAATAAAGAGGAAATGTGAAAGAGGATCTCCTTGGAGAAGCCTACGGGATGGGGAGAAGCCTCAGGTGAGCACCCCGTTGACATTAATACATAAGGACACTGACGAGACGCATTGCATGATCATGTCAATCCATTTGGTGCAGAAACCCATCTTGAGCATCACAAATCCGAGGAAGTTCCATTCCACTCTATCATAGGCCTTAGACATATCTAATTTCCAAGCCATGATCCCTCTCTTTGCTCGTGTTCGTGTTTTCATGGAATGAAAAACTTGATGAGCAATAATGGCATTATCAGTGATTAACATTTTTTTCCAAAAAAGCGCTTTGGTTCACTGAAATGACGTCGGGTAACCATGGACGCAACCGATTCGCTAGGATCTTCGAAAATATCTTATACGAAACATTGCATAGACTGATAGGTCGAAAGTCCGAAACCCCTTGTGGATTTTTCATCTTTGGAATGAGGGTAAGAATAGTTTCATTAATAGTAGACAGGTCCGTTTTCCCTGCCCAAATATAACCATGGTTGTATTGTGTTTCTTGGTAGATAGTGAAAAAATGGAAAATAGTTAATTAAAACAAATTTTCATTAATTACTAACCATAAATATTGACCAGATTACAACCACATCATGTTACCATTAAATGAATTTAATGTCATTTATAATTTGGGTAATCATATAAACCATGTTCCACCATAGTAGTAAATACTTGTTGTAATTAAATGATGTGTAAGGAACCACCACATGGTATTTCATGGAAATATTAACCACCAGTATGTGTATTCAACTAAGGTTACATGGTTTATATTTTATTTTTATTCCCTGTAATTAGGCCAATTATATGGGATCTCTGCTACCTAATGATGGAATCTCCATTCACTTTTCCTATGATCTTTCCCAATTCTTGGTCAAATGATAATTAATGAACTTGTTATCTAGGAATAATGTAATAATAATTAAATCATAAATTTAAATTTAAAAAACTAATTCCATTGTTTATCAACTAAATAAATAATAAAAAACATAAATCTCAATGATCTGATACTTCTAATAGGTTCTGAGAACAAATGGTGCACATACTCATCCCATGGCCAATAGGGATTTGGTAAAATTTAACGAATAATAAAAAATATCCTAATATAGAATAATCATGCCACATAAAAATGCGTATGAATCATGACTATGAATCCTTAAAATAAGAAGATATGTTATTTCAAATTGAATTTTTAATTAATTTCATATCAATATTTATCCCATCAATGATTTTTTTGAAGAAGTTGTTGATCATTCAAAACCATTGGTCATGTTGTACAATTATTTTGATAAGTGTATACATAGTAGAATAAATTAATTTGGGATATACACATGTTGTAAAATCTATGACTAATTTTAATGGGAATGTGGGTTCTTTTATGGATGATCTGCACATCTTGAATTGTTTATTCAGATCGCAAACAATTTCTCAAGATTTGATTGATTTCCACTTTTATTATCAATAACATGATAGGGTATAAGGGGGTGATGAAATTATCTAACTATTGGAAGGAAATATAGATATTTTCATTGTATATATAATTCTAGAGGGAGATGATTTGTTGATCAAAATATAAAAAATTTCATATATTCTAAAAATTTGTATAATTTATTCTATATAGAAATATGGATTGTTATTGATAATTGAAAAAATACACATAATAAAATAATAAATCTAATATATTCCCCATGATAATTATAATATTCTTATAATACAATGTCATGTTACTGCTTATACAAATAAATATCATTTAATAAATTAAAAATTCTTCTCTTATTTAAATCATAATTAAAAATACATAAATTCCCATTCCTGATATATTAGTCAGCACAATCACAATCTTTATAATTTTCAAAAAAATAATAAGAAACATTATTCATTTGATAAATATAAAAAAAATCGTGGTCATCATAATAATAATTTATTTTAATATTTTCACATCAAATCTTTTTTTGATAATAATTAATATTTATTTCTTTTCGAATAATAGAGGTGATAAATGATTTTTTATCATATGGTTTTATGGATGAAATTTTATATAAATATTCAACTTACATTAGTGAATGAATAATTAAAAGTAGTAAATATTGAAAAAATATATTTTATCAGTCTTGTGAAAAATATTTATTCCAACTATTAAGTTAAAAATAATAATTTTACTATGATCGATGG
This sequence comes from Viscum album, assembly GCA_963277665.1. Taxonomy (NCBI): domain Eukaryota; kingdom Viridiplantae; phylum Streptophyta; class Magnoliopsida; order Santalales; family Viscaceae; genus Viscum; species Viscum album. The sequence goes on along the minus strand of OY728132.1, from coordinate 1,021,330,650 downwards.
ATAGAGTAAGTGATTTTTACCCTATGTATTCTTCTCAGTTTAATTATATGGTTTTGAATAAAGTCCAAGAGTAGTTTATAGAAACATGTTCATAAACCCATAGAATAAGAAACTAATATATAAGTACTTATTACTACATATTAAGGCTCTCTCTATAATTTATTCCCTTGGTTTTGATATCTTTAAACAAGTCGGACACAACCTGTTGTTATCAAACTTATTGTTCATCATAAAATTAATTAACAATATGAAATAAAACCTTAAAACAATGTGTCCATGGAATTTTATTTGTATAGTTTCATTTTAATAAAGGCCTATGAGATATCATATTCCATAAAATATATGGGGAAAATATTATATTGATTATTCATTAATATAGTATCACTAATGAAACACCCACACATATCCTACCATTATGTGACAATATGTTGGTACCATTTTCATCAATACTTCAATGTATGCGACTCATGATATAAATTAAAAAATTCAAGTCTAAATATCATTACACACATTCTTGTGTAGTTATATCCAATGAATTATAAACTTGTTGAATTCCTTTTGGCTGGTATGTCCTCATAATCTCTCATATTAGATATTACTAAGTGTGAAAATAATTATTGGAATCCTTTTTTCTTTATTATAATCAAGTACATTGATATAAGAAATAATATATATCATTTTATATAATTTCATCTACACTATATGGGAATTTTTTACGAATATTGTTATAACACATTGATTTTTTCGTCATAGCGGGAAATGATTATGAAATTTTCAATATTAAATATACTATAGGACTTTATCACATTATTCTAACATAGATAAGCATTAAATATTTTATAAGACTTTTATTAAAACTCATGTCGTTGAATATAATGTCAATTTGTTGTGCGATGTTTTCGATATGTGGACACCCACCACAACAACTCCAAAAAAAATTTATTCCACGTTTTTTCTATTGATAATGTCTGATAATTCATCTTAGAAAACCATAATTGAATACTTCTACATGAATTTGATTCTTGAAATGAGAACCAATGACAAAACATATGGATCTTGGAGGGAAACATAACCTATAACACCAAACTATAATATAAAATCGTCCAATAAGTAAATTGACATGTTTATTAGAAGAAAGGATAAAAAACTCAAAAGGAAAAATAAAAACAAATTATTCCATGGTTCAGACATACATCTTAATCCATGGGGAGAATGATACATTAAATTCATTCATTGAAACATATAATCATCTCCCTTCACACTCAATTCATATCAAATTCTTTGAACATCCAATATTTATAGTAATTTCATGACATTTCTTTTGGTAATCTCCATATCCCTATCATCACAAGATAAATTCTGACTGGTCCTATATTTATGTATTAAACATTATTTATTCATAGACTCAAATAACCTAATCTTTCTCTATCAGTGCATTGTTCCCATTTCGGACTATCTCATTGGATGGATCTAGCCCAAATTTCATTTTCTACACTACATCCTTCTAGTTGTTTTGTCTAATAACCTTATCCTACAAAAAATTCATTCATCCTGCATTGAAAATTCTTGAACATTTTCCACCTTTTATGACATATTCATCTAATTAGTAAGATAGAGGATGTTATCCACCCATTTTTTTTGTTTTTTATTGAAAATTTAATTCCTCAATTGAAAAAAAAATATTTTAAAATTATATTATGAATTATTAAAAATTATTAGATCTAGGTTCATTTTCTATTATATATATTATTTATGGATTTCAAATTATGTTCTTGGGACATATGAGGGTAATGTATCTTTTTTTTATATCTTATACCCTTGGGGGTGGTCACTAATTTGGTCTCTATTGGATGTGGGTCTCAAGGTTCACTCACATCTTCATCGTAGTCCCTTAATGAGTTCCCAATGCTAGAAGATTGTGACAAAATTACAGGAAATGTTTGATATATATGATACCATATGATATATATATATATATATTATAAATTGATAAATTAAAAATATAAAATATTTTTATATTTTACTTTTCCATTTTTTCATCTAAAAATCATTTTAGAAATTGTATTGATATTTTCATTGTACATGTTGCTTCATATTTTTTTTTAAAGAAATAGGGATTTTGAGTTTCAAAAAAATAACCTTCTATAAACTAATTAGATAATTAATTATTTATATTGATTTACCCACCAATTCCAATACATAATTTAATTAAAAAAATGACTAAAACAAAATACACATAGATTATGTTCACTTTTTAAAAATAAATATGAATTGTTTTGAAAAATATTATTCAATTATTTAAAACAAATTATAGAAAGACACGTGAAAATCAACATATTTTTAGAAAATTATTGAAATGAATTTTAATAAAATATAAAATCTCAAGACTAATTAAAAATAAAAAAATTGAATTACACCTAATATATTCCATACTATTTTATAAGGAATATTTTGTCTAAATTATTTAAAAAGAATTTAAAAATAAATTTTCATTTAGGTATTTTTAAATATTATTGTCATTCTGATTCAACAAGGAGGCTTTATTTTTTTCAATAATTATTCTCCAAAAAAGGAGTATCACTATTTCAATAAATTCCATACTCATTAACAAAAAATTATGGAAAACACAGGTATACAGAGTCAAACTTACCTTTTTCTTATTATTTTATTTTGTTATTTTTTTTAAATTTAGATGGAATGTATGATTAGATTAATATTAAAATATCATTTAATGGGATAATAGTGATGTATTTTTTTCAATTATACAGATAATTAAAATGTTTCCTGATTTTTCTTTATCAATTGATTAGGTGGATCTATTTTTTCAAACAATAACACCCTCTTGTTTGCTTGATTTTTTTTGAAATCCCATCCTCTTACCAATTACCAGATCACAATTGTTTACTTAAATGATTATATTTTTCATATCATGATGGTTTATAAATAAAATCATCTTTGTAAAATTATATTTTTTTCATACCTTGGCTACACTTTTCACCACCCACTTCTCATCCATACTTTTTCCCTTCCCAATCACTCAATACTATTAACTGTATTGGAAATGTTGGTCGACCATTAGTCCCCTACCCCAATAATGGGAGTTGAATCTCCCTACCCTTATATCCCTCTACACCTCCCACCTGAGCACATCAACTATATTTCCACACCCTTTTTCACCGCCTCTTTTAACCTAGAGGGGGTACCGATAGGTTGAGGTGTCTTCCTATCGGCACCCAAAGATACTCCATTGGGGTGAAAGGTGCATTTTTAATAGTATTGGAGGAATTTTTTCCCCCATAATAGTGTACGTGATAAATGGTGTGAAGTCAATATGGATTACTACAACATGGGAATTCATATCCCCAAACCTGATTCATGAGTCTCTGATGAATGTTCACCAAGACATATATTGCATCCATTCTCGGAGCAATTAAAACATAGATATGAGGATAAGGGACATGGTGGTGAAACAATTCAATAACATGAAAAAGGTTATACATTATTTAATATTTAGATCCATAAAAGTGAGATAATATTCCAAAAATTCTACAATCATGAGCTATACCACTTTCTCCCCAAGATATAAGGAAAATGTCAACAGTTATGGTGGTATAAAAAAATGGAATTTCTCAAAAAATTTAGAGGCCTTACCTATTTTATTATTGTGGAATATGAATCTATTATTGTTACTAACGATTTCATAGTTTGCCTAGAAGCGGATTCCGATATGATTGATACTTCCCAAAAATCCAAACTATGTTCAATGACCCAATAAGGCATTGTATATGGATTAGAAAAATAACATAGTGGAACCTCTACAGCAAATAAATTTTCAACAAAAAAAGTCACACTTCCTAGTGTATTCATTAATCCTTTATTCATTAACCACATGTAAAAATAAATAAAAAAGTACTCAGGATACATTTGAAGGTTGTGTGGATGGATAAAACTAATTTTATAGGCCACCTAGAGAATGAAAATGGGGTCATTAGTGACCATGTCTGTCCTGAACCCCTCCATTTAATGGTACCCCCTCCCTGGATGAAAATTACAATAGATAGGTAATAACCCCCATGTACCACCTCTAGTAGGCTCTAGGTTGGTAACTAGAATAAAGGGTATAATTAAAGCCACACATATGGTAAGAATTACCCTCAATAGAAATGTAAAATAAGTATATAGGTTACCAACCACATAAAAACTCCATCATATAAAATGAAATAAATTGTAAACCATCCTAATGTGAATTATAACATTCAACTTCTAAAAATAAATGTCTCAAAGTAATTTTCCATAATACAATCATATCATTGAGACTAAAAATTTTCTCTAAAATACCAGAAAATAATTCCATGATCATTTAAAAAAGAACACTTAAAAACCTAAAAATGTATATATATTTATATATATACAAATAGTGAGCATAACATGTGTACTTAGTTAGATAAAACCCACGACATTTAATGAATATGTGAATTTAGAATACCAATTCAATATTGAACTAACAGTAGAACCAATAACGAACTAGACATGTCAACTACCCATTCCCAAAATTTTCCTGGAACTCAAAGCAAATAACACAAAAATGTATTTAATTATATCATTGAAATAACATAAAGAAAATGTCCCACAAAAACATACCTTCTATAATTCCACTTTCACAACCCAATGAAAACCGTATTCTTCTCTCATCCTTTCCATATCATCACATCACATATCCAACCATCTCTAAAGGTGGATAGGAGGCTTAACTACCAATCCCAACCTCTCACTGGTTATAGTAGGTCATTATAAAATCAATAAATATTGATAACACATCACGACCTCATAATTTACTAGGAAATATGGTGTCATGAAATTGAATGAAATCAAACTTGTTAATTACACCTACCACAGATAAACCCACCACATATCATATCCACTTGATCACTTAAATATCTTAAACACAAACCCGTCATCATTGGGAGTTCACCAACACCATCCCATCATCGTCAATACTACAGATGAAAGACTTGTGAAGAGAGGGTATCCCACAATCTGATTCACCACCATAAAGGATTTTGTGAAAAAAATGAAACCAAAAACATTTGGCGATTGGTAATGTAATCCAACTCAGGTAGGATATGTATTCAGATATAATAAAAAAAATTCATTTGATAACACACAACTCCAACATAAGGGTTCAAAAAAGGGGACCAATTTCTCTCCAAACATCACCAAAATGTCTCATAGTCTCTTCCACTATCCTCAACCAAGATTAATGGTTCAAACAACATAGATTCCACCCACATGAAAAACAATACCTCTTTCCAATTATAGTTCCCCATCAAAAAATTTATTTATTTTTCCCTGAATCATATTTACTAAGAAGTTGTATAAAAAATTAAAACATCTAATAAATTTATCGTCATATTAATTGAAGTAAATTACCAAAATAAATTTCTTCCCATGATTATTTAAACGTTTTCTATCATATTCCAGTTTCAGTATTTAAAATTCATTCCTTGGATAACTAGGAAACAAACACAGTCACACCACATCAAAATTTATCAATATGATATTAACTAACTAAAAATCATAACATTTTCTATGCCATTATTAATATCCAACCATCTCATTGTAACAACCACATGATGTCAACCTCACAATTAAATCATTTCACTTCTATCATTTTTTCTCTTCATGACAAAAAATCATAGCCTCACTACCAAAACATTATCCCTTAACTTCAATCATCACCATAACCAATAAAAATCCCTTCATGTTCCCCAAAAATTACACGAGACAATTAATTAATCCCATAAATTAATGTAAACAAATTATCCTCTACATCTATTGTTATTTTTGTAAAAGGATTTATATAACCTCACATATTCTTTAAATTGGGTGTTATTGAAGAAACCTATATTTATATGGTAAACATGTTCATTAACCATATATACATGATTACGTATTTCTATAAATAAAGAGATTAATAAAAAACAAAATAAGGATCTCATAATTTATAGAAATCATAAAACAACTATGCCTCTCCACATGTGTTATCTTCTTCAATAGAAATAATAAAGTATCATAATAATAAAATACATAAAATTAGTAATCACATGTTCTTAATCCCTATTACAATAAAGTTTAGTATAACCAATTAATTATATCTAATAGTACATCCCTTATTATCCATCAATTGGATGTCAAAAGCATGAAATCCCCACACAAACACCTAAAAATTTACATAATGAGGAATTCTTACCTCAAACAAAGAATTACACAAAATTGTTTATGTAAGAAATGAAGAATAGAATTTCTCATCCCCTGGATCACAACAATGATGGAACATAATCAAAGACAAAATATTCCTCTATCAATCTCTTTCCACCAAATATAAAAAATGATCCATCTATTCAAGAATAAACTTCACTTGACCGATTAATTGAGGAAAACTAAGAAAGATAAAGGTGGAAAACCATTTAATTGATAATGATAAATGTCAAGATTCCATAAATAAAATACCAAAATGAGATTGTGAATATCCTCTAATTACCTCTTAAGATTAAACAATGATTTTGGATAAATATCTATAGTAAAATACTAATGAAATGTTGATTCTAATTTTTACCCTGCATAATTTTGTTTATACTATGATACAAAAAAGGATCACAAATCATAATCACCACTAACTAGTTCACTCCAATTAACATACTGAGGATCTAATCTAGATCCTATCTACCAAGAGACAACATCCAGTACGTTACAAGAATACTATCACATGAGCATTATGAGGAAAACAACTGACCATGATATGACTGTCCTCAAAGAAATAAATAAACCAGATAGAAAAACCTCATGGACCTCTAGGCCACAATTAGACTCATTGATATAGTTATCATGAAATAAAAATATCGTCAATTCTAATCTCTATTCCACTATGGTTCCCCAAACTATAAAACTCCAAACAGTGTTGTAGAATACCCTCTCAATAGAAATACCAACTATAATCTTCTATTTGTTCCTCAAACATAATGAAACTTCTTTCAAAAACCACCATCACCCAAAATTATACAATGAAACTAGTTAGTTAGTAGAAACCAATAAATCAGATATATCAAAAACAACTATCATCCTTGAGAATCAATGCCAATCCAAGGAGAAGGAAAAAAAGGGGTTGGAACAACCACTCTATGAGATACCTCCCAATGATCTCATTGAAATAGATACACTACCACCCCCATAGAATACCCACAATTATAAAAAATCACATCTCAAAATCCAAAAACATTCAAGTGTTACATCATTATAGAAAATAAAAAAAAGATATAATCAAAACAAAATATATGTACTTGGAAGACATTGGCATCTCATGATTAAAGGTAATATCATTTAAGAAACCATTCCATGACAACACACAATATAAGGGATTGTGGTTTTGATATAATAGCTTTGATCAATGATCTAGGATCTCCGTTGGGCTCTCGATAAGAATGAAATTAACTTCAATATCAAACTATATATGGTAAATTAAATAAGATTCATTGGGAAGATATATGCTAACTAAATTTTTTATTCAATTTTAAAAATAACCTTACACACAACAATGATCAAGGAGGTATATAATGATGAAGTCCTAATGCATCCTCCAGAAAAATACCAATGCATTTCTGGGGTAAAGATCCGACTATATCAAAAATCAACAAGGGAACTTCTAGACCACTAACGCGAGAAAGAGCGTCAACAACAAAGTTATCCCTCCTCGGGATATGTCGAACCATACATCCACGGGCATTTTCCGAAGCACATCCACAAACCAAGTATGTCAAATCCCATGATATCCCACCTTCCCCTCGTAATTCCTGATCCAATACCTCAGAATCCAACTCCACCTATAAAGTCATCATTCCAACCCTTTTACAAAGCATAAGGCTGGAATACTTCGCCCTCACCTCTGCACCAAATGAACTCCGCAGTCTATAAGAGATACTAAAATCCATAAAAACAGATCCATTCTTGTCCTGCAGTAGACCCCTCCCCCCATCCAAGGCATTTTCCCATTCCAAAAGGAGCCATACACATTTTTCTTCAACCCAATACTTGGAGGTTTTCAACACACCCAACCTCCCCAGGAATCACGTCGAGATGGAGACTTGTTAAGAAGACTGCATATAACATTGGATTATAACCCACCATTCATCAGGGAACCTAAATCATGTAGCAACCCTTTCATTCACACCTAGATTATATGAATATTTGTCCATACTTCTATTCTATATTTATTATGTGCCTCCCACAGAGTCTAGAAGATCACTGTGAGAATTATGCAGCGAACCTTACTTCCCATGCCCTACTGTTTCGCACCTGCAAACCATGATCCAAAAAACTCCTATATGGAAGCAAATGAAGTAGAGAAATTACCCCTTCTCTACACTATATTCCAAAGATACACCACCCATTCACTCTTTGTAAACATGTGTATCTGCGATTCCACCTGAGGATTGCTACAACAGTAACAGTGTGACGCCATCATTACCTATTTCTTCTAAATATTATCCTTCATTGGGAGAGCCTGATTTCATGTACTCTATAAAAGGAAACTCAACTTCATGGGAAATTACTTACACCACATATGTGCACCCCACTCATCCTGACTCCCTCCGTGCCGAATGAGGTCATGGTAATCACGTCCCTGGAACAGCCCTGTACTGGACTCTATAAAACATAAACGATCAGCCTCCTCTGAGATAACAATTCCACTAAAATTTAAAATGTCTTGATAAAGATGGTAGAAATCATACACCCAAAACCAGAACATTTTTACCACTAATGAAAAAAAACACTTATGAATTCAAGTTATGAACACTCAATCTCTAAGAGCTCCCTCCTACGATTACAATAATCCTTCTCAAGATCCTATTTCATCTTCATCTACTCTAAAACTATTTGAATCTTCTTAATTTTTCTCTACACCACATTCATACCCTGAAATGTTGACTCCCCATCACTAGTACTGCATGTTAGAGAATGACACAACAATTTATATAATGCCTTAATTAGATCCATATCGATGGTTTTTTGACAACACATTTATAGAAAAACTCAACAAAAGGTTTGTTATTTTACAATTATCTCTAAATTATATATCATAACCCACAACATATCCTTCTACATCATGAATGTATTCTCCATTTATACATTTATCAAGGGAAATAAAATAATAGTAAAATATTATCATGTATTAGAGTTAAAACATGGATCCAAATAAAAATTTATGTTCCTTGGTACACTATGATACCAAACTACATATTCCATATATAAAATCTCAAAAAAATCCATGAAACTCAACTCCTGTTTCACTAGAAAATTAGCTGACATCAACAGATGGTCCATGATCACCAAAAAAAATCCAATCATCCCTAGTACCTATGTAACATATTTATTAAAATCATTGAAATTTCATCCAACATCCACTATGGTACAACCATGGGTTTCAAAAAAACCCCAGGTACATGGTTGTTAGATTTCACCTATTGGAAAACAAAATACACTACCATGAATTCCACCACTAACTGCTTTATCCTTGGACACCAAAGAATAATTCACAAGTCATGATAAAAATTAGACACAATTTTATGTATTGATAAGGGTGAACTATGAAGCTCATGGTGGAATACATTACACATCACCACTATAATGAATACCCTCACCTGAAACAATATCAGATTCAGACTATCTTTCAACCACCCAAAGAAAGAATCCTTATGGCTCGCATGTCCTTGAATCACATTCAGCACTCAGTCTCCCCACAAAGACTCCCACACTACAAATATCTAGGTTGATTCTATTTTCATCTAATAAAGGATGCCTCTTCCACTTTCATCCTCTTCATTAAGATGAATCACTAGAGGATTTTCTAAACCTCTCTAAGGGTCATAAGATTACAATAATTACATCTCTCTGTGACTTCATGACCATCACATCTTCCTCATCGGTTCCCATTCCTACATTATAGGATATTTCAAAATTAAATATTGGTGAAAATCTAACCATCCAAACTATCGCAAATTTAGATCATGTAGGGAGGAAACGTACATCAGGATCTTTTTGTTTGTGAAGCCCACAAAATACCCAATAATAAGGTATTTTAACAAAATATTAAGGGAAATGAACTATTTTTCAACTCTAGATAATTTGTATAATGATTATGCTCATGTTGAAAAAAATATCTAGTACCATAATATTTCACCGCCCATTGTTAAATAGAAATGAATCCATAGACAATAAGAGAAGAATAATGAAATAACACAAACATCGCCTCCATCATTGTAAAACCAATTCCTTATTGAAATGGTCATTATATCCTTGATGTAGTATAAATATACATTATATTGAAATGTATATATGAAATTCGAGTCTTTCTCATTCAATGCAGTTATGTAAATTTCAATCTAAAAGAAATATGATACCAACCTATGGTAAATTTCAACAAGGCCAAGGATTTTTCAAACCTATACACCATTATTTCATTAAATAAAATGAAATAATTTTTTTAGCATTAAAAATTCCATGATGATACCCTTTTGGGACACCACATTCCCAAAATTAATTGGCATCCCATGTCCAAAATGTTCACTTTGAGATCATTCCATATAATTGTTTGTGCCAAAAAACCTCTAGCACAGCTCTAAAATTATTGATATTCGTTTCCACTCACCATGATTATTTAAGGATGGAATCGATGAAAATTACTATGAACTATTATATCTTCTCATGGATGGATGAGTTCATCATCCACATGAACACAGTTTGTGAGTTCGTTACACCAAACAACATGACTACACACCCAAATTTCCCAAACCTACTCTGGGACACTATATTTAGAAGGTAATATTTATTCACCATCATTTTATGATACTCACACCCAAATGGCATCACTAAAACCCAAATGGATCCCTTTAGTTGGTTTAATTGATCATGAAAATGTGACAAGGGTAAATGGGTTTTAACTGTCCCATCGTTCAATATTTAGTTGTCCAAACACGTACTCATACTACCATTTTCATAAATGGATAACATTAATAGAGAGCCCCAAGAATACACAATGGTTCAGTAGAACAAATTTTTCACTATACCATAATCATAGAGACTTATGTCGAAAAAAACTATGGTTTTCATCTTATAAAATCCATCAAAATTAGTGACATGACAAGACATAACTCTATTCCAAAAAATTAAATTCACTATGATGGTGTCATGAAACAAACTTATGTTTGAGAACATAAAAAAATAATTGGTATCATTAAGAACATATACCACCTAGGCATCATCTTATATCTTTTCTAACTATGAAAAAAGTGGTTCCACTTCATGTCACCCTTTTCAACAGCTCCACACTCTAGTGAACACCACTCGTATGCCTTCCACAACCAAAAAAAATCCCGACTAAAAGAATTCAAAAAATACATGAACTAAATTCGTCTAATCCATGTTAAGGATAACATCACATGGTTTAATCAATAATATTAAAAATTCCCAAAAATATTTTCCCCCTAAAAACGAGCTAATTGTTTTATCACACATCATACAATAATGCTTGGCCTCTAATATGAGTGGATAATAACAGGGGAACTATAGTAAAATAACCCTATTGTCATAATTAATATTCCATGGTAGGAGAAAAAGGAGTATTGAGATCCATAATCAAATAAGATACAATCATTAAGAGATGCTAAACTTATAATACGTCAAATAACCTATGGGCCGGATAGAAATGGAACTCCCATCACAAGAATTTTCCCTCCCCCAATTAATACTCCTGACTACTGATGGTCATAATTTCCATTCTATGTTCTAGGTCCCAAGGGACATAAACCATCTCAATAATGAACTCTAAAAATTACATCTACCATCAACTAATGAAAAACCTATAACCCTGATTATGATGTAAAATATTATATCCACTACTACTGATACATACTCATAAGAAAATTCTATTTAAATTGAAAATGGGCATGAATAAACATCCTATATTGACCTCCCTAAGTATTTAAACATTATTCCTTGTGTTGAACAAGTCCCCCACATACATATCACTATAAAAGGATACCCTCGATCAATGAAAGGGAACTGGATGCCATAATAAATAATTACTAGGATTTTTAAGGATGGATTACTACCATTAAGAACCCAATATTATTCGGAATCTAATTTCCAATGCATTTAAACATGTTCCTTAAGATTCATCTTCCCCCCCCCCCTTAAGGGTTAACCCCATAATGCATCTTCTCGGCAACCTAAGGCATATTCAAAACTACCAAACACATGGAGAGCATAAATGGGGTGACCACACATTTGATCATAGGGTAAATATCATCCCCTAAATGTAGAATTATTCACTATTCATATAAAAAGAGTTAGGGAGTGAAACTCATAACGTCCTTATACATAATTTCAAACTCTAAAAAACCTAGGTCTTCTTTCTGAAAGAATAGTAGCTATTACCTCTTCACTACCTTCAGTGAAAATTTTAATTAAACTAGATTAAACTACTTATAAAAGATATCCCAAAATATTCCATATCCTATAGATAAATTAGATTCATAATTCATCACAAATACACCTCCAATCATATCAAACTCACATCCAATGTAGAACATAACTTAAACTATGTTATAATCATAGGATATTTTATAAAAATCTCTTTTATCTAGTGTTCCTTCTCTTAAACAATGGTAATACCATCATGCGTCACTACACTCTCTTGTGGGAAAGAATTAAAGACCTATACCAATTCCTCATCTTTCACTTATGGATCAAAATATTGAGGATTAATTGAATCTTCTTCGCAAACCTAAATATCCTATACTACATCTGAACAATGAATATGAGTCTTTCTAGGAAACACAATGGTATCCTTAAAATTAGTTGAATAGAATTTCAACATTTTTTAATTAAGTTCTTTTTTTAAATTCCAAAAAAATACCTCATTCAATAACAGGAAAAAATAATAATGATTCATGTACCTTACCTTGGTAAATACCTATCACGATTTACCACTTCCCTTGGTCATTCACTGAGCTCGGATTACTTACCATAGATCATGGGGGTCCTAAAATAATATTCTCTATCATGTTTCCCTATCCTATATTAGAATAGAAACACTGCTACTAATATTTCCCTACTAACCATTATTGACCTCATAGTTGTATAATGTTAATCGTCATCATACCTCGTAGCCAAAACATTTTATTCCGCTTTGTCATGGATTATTATCTCCATAGGTACCACTATTCGACATATTGTAAAGTAAGTGAGATAAAATCCCCCCATCCCCCCTACATTAGATCTCAAGATTGTGACTAGAACTAATTATATAAATATTGGCATAGTTATGGTAGGTATTACCATGAATATAATTGTAAGATCAGGATAAAGGGTACCAATAACCAACTAAAACCATTACATAAAAGAAAATATATAAAAAACCATCTGATAATGAAAAAAATATTGATAAAATTCAAGTAAAATATTGATTATTATTGAATAAAATAGATACATAAGAAGAAACTAGACAATATCTCCAATTCCAAAGCTATAAGTATCCATCTTGGTTGCTGAATTCCATGGGGAAAATTGAAAATTTTCTATACATTCATATACTAAACATAAAATGTATACTCAAAATGATCACATCCAATGTCTCCCATCCATATGTGAGAAGAGAATAATAATACACAAGTTAAAAAAAGTGTAACTACCCAATGCCATGGAATTTCAACTATCCACTCCAAATATCAACCAAACACATTCACCAAATAATATGTCCATGTATAATAATATGGAATCAATAGAATATAGAAAAGGTAGTTGGGAACCAATAGCCATTAGATATTCCACTCCAACACACCAAAATCAATCATAATGTGTTATCGTCTCTTCCATGTCATCACATCACATATCCACCCATATTTGATGTTTTTCTGGATATATCCCAACATATCCCATCTTTCTTCAAGGTCTACCATCTCGTTCTTGAATCATCCATCATACTTATCACGCTACCCCCTAATCATGAACTAGATAAATAAGGTATCCTGATGATGAAGGAAATTGTCCATATTTTCTACTTCTATGAATAACCCCAATGACATATCATATCATAATCATTAATGAGAAATGTCCAATATCAACCCATTATCATTACGAATAATAATGGTCGAGTGGGGAAGATGGGCTAGCTTACAATTTGATTCACCAAAAAATTATAACATGGTTAAAACACCTTGAAAAAGAAATTGGGTATTGGTATGTTTGTCTAACTTGGGTGCGGAACTTATATAAATAACATGAAATAAATAGTTAATATATGTCACGAAATATCAATCTATAGTTTCATAACAAGAGAACCATCTTGTGTTAAAACATCACCATAATGGCTCAAAACCTACACCACTATCTACTTGAACATCTAATGCATCACTTTATAGACCAACCACACACAGGACACAAAATACCAATTTCTAATACATGTTCCATCATTTCCATAATTAATGATATTCCATAAACTCCTATTTACTAAACCATTATATTTCACATTAAAATTATACATTAATTTATAAAAAAAATTAATTTATTCCAATAACCTCAAATCAATGGAATCACATCCTTATTAAAATATATCACATGATATTTCCTGTTTCATCCTAACATGAACCACTAGGTCTGAGCCAGAATTCCGCATGAATGGAGGCACAAATCACTATAAAAAAGAAGTTTTTGACTGACAGAGATGGTCAGAATACGTCTGGTTGGATTCTATACGCTTATTATTATTTCATTAGATTAATAATGAATAATAAAAATAAAATCAATAATTTGAGTAATCATATCGAATGGTAATGATGGAATACAGTACAAGTAAATAAATAAAGGTCCCAAAATTGGAATTAAGTTCAATGGTAAATAAAGTAGATAAGTAAAAAATGGTAAACTAATGTCCTACCATTTTAATTCATAGAACACAACATGTTTAATTTTCTTTATCTCAATAATCCTCCACAATACCCTTTCCTTGCACATGATAACTCATGAAATCGACAAGTGCAATAAAATCTTTTGTAGGGTGTGATTACCAGTATAATTAGGAAACCAAATATGTTTCTTCATCTTGATGTGATCATTTATATAATTGTATTATTTAAAAATAATAATTTCATAATAATAATAGTAACACACAATCCAAAACCATGTTTCCATGCACTAACACACCCATCACAAACCCACGACCATACCGGCATTAGCTCCTTTTCTAAAAACATTGGAATAATCAAGAGAACGTCTCAAAATCATATCCATTAAGAAGATTATATATAGTAACAGGGACTCCAAGAATTTGGTCATAACAAACTAGGTGATCATGCCCTAGCGCTATCTTATGTCAGGTCACATAGAAGACAATTCCCCACTGTTTCCATGCAGTTATAATCATTCAAGATTATCATTCCCCGTGGTCATCACATATGGGTATAATCACTCATCATCTCCATGCCCCCTGGTGGGGTAACACTAGGAAATCATTCCACGTTTTCCCTCTCAATATCATCACAAAGTAACATAAAATGACTAAATATGCTCCCTCTATAGGGCTAATAAGAGAAGATGGGTCCACCAGTCACATAGGTACCTTGCACGAGAAACAACATAATAATATATAAAAGACATATCTCAAAGAAAAATTGACATTATATCAAAACCACATATCAAGGGAAACATTTCAAGGCTTGGATATTACAAAAATATAGCATCATAGTAAATACAACATGTGAATCAAACATTAGTATGGAATCCAGTTATCTCAATAGTTCTCATGGAGTAAGGTCATACAGTGTCACGGGAAACACTCACACTGACAAGAAATTACAAGACATTCATGCAGATAAAATAGTCAAATATGATAAAAATAGCATTAAAAAATTTATGTTGATATCCCAAGAAGGTATTGAACTACCTACCACACAGTTCTATATGTTGACGTCATGGTTTACAAAGTTTTTCATCACCAGATCCACAATCTCACCCAATTAGAAGATGATCGCATTAAAATGACTCAATGAACCCTCCCCATTTCAAAATTAATTATAATTATAACTATCATTGATAATTAAAAATACTAAATTAAATCAGAATAAATTACCTTACTGCAATCAAACACAAGGTTAAAAATAAATTTTGACATGCCAAGACAAATCCAACGGGCTCAGCTATGCATAAATCTAATCAATATTGCAATAGATATCATAGACATACATTTGATGATAATAATAATAAAATAATAATACTAATATTGAGTGAGAAAAATGACAATGGAGAATAAAAATACTAATAAAAATCCTCCTCTTTCCCATGTGCCTCCCCCTTTTCCCCCTTTTATGTATTATTGTTTTCAATTTCATTTATTATTATTTTGAATTCATTAATTATTTTCCCTCATGCATTGAGAATTGAATTATCTTACTATTCCATTTTAGCACCACCCAAGGAGCCCTAAATTAATCAAAATTAATCATTTGATTCTTTCTCATTAAAATAGGCTTTGCACCCATAATGTTATGCATTTTTTTTAATTTTAAACAACTCAAAAACCCTTTAAAATTTCATAATTTTTTTATTAAATTATCGAAATAAATATATTTATATTAATATAAATATAAATAAATATATATATATATATATATATTATCATTTTTAATATTTATATGCATTATATATTTAAAACACATACATATATATACACAGATGTTATATACATATGTATAGATACACCTGAACATTGGTATATATACAAATATATTTAACACATTCATATACATAATATATCTATATATATACATTTTTATTTTCTAAAAATGTTATTACAAATTTAATAATGATATTAATAATAACTATATTTATTTTTATTGTTATTAAATATCCCACATAATTTCTACCCTTATCAAATTAAAAATGACTTCCATTAAAAAATAAATACAAAATAAAATTTTAATTAACCACACATTTGTATTTATTTAAAAGATGTATTCATTTCACTGCTATTACATTGTTCGCCAATAAATATACATAGATGATGTAATATCACTCATCACTTAAGAAAAATTAATTACACATTTAATTTTCATTTTAATTTATTCAATGAGGATAATAATAATAATAATATAATTATTAATATTATTTTATTAGCTATGTCCAAACACCATTTTTGCACCAGCCTATGGGAAACATCATGTCCCATACCTAAAGGTAGCATCATATTTCACATATGATGCACCATTTTATAGATATTAATTATTTATTATTTAAAAATGTATTAATAGTATAATTAAATAAAAATTTTATCTTATCGCATGCGGTGTTTTCAAACCCCAAACACACATACAAGTTATATCCCACATAGGGTAAAATGTGCATTCTAAACCTAATGGTGGGGTAAGATTTCTCATATGATACACAGTTTGGAATATATTAAAAAAAAATTGATAAATAATATAATAAATATATTTAATAATTTATATTAGTGTCCAATCTAACCCAATGTTCAATGATCTCCAACATTATGCCCCACATAGGTTAAACACCATGTCTCATTCATAATGGTTGTCAAATATTAACCATACGACACACTATTTGGGATATACTATGTTATTTTAGTTAAATCACATTCACGTAATGTAAAATATTTATTATTTTTATTTCATCAATGTCGGGCCTCTAGAGGCCTCATAATCTCAAACTTACATAGCTCCTAACTCTAAAATGTTTCTATATAATATTCCAAGATGATAACTAGAATTTCACCTTTATAAAAATCCTCTAAAATATTTATTAAATGATTTTAAATGAAAAAATACTTGTTTACGTAATAATACTTTTATATTAGTTAAAAAAGGTGTTTATTAACTTTAAAAAATCATGGATTTCACAGTTCTCTCCCCCCCCCCAATCGACTTCTCACCGTTGAGAAGTATCTATATGAGGATTTCTCAATCAACTCATGATAGTGATCAGGAACATCAAACACACATTCACACATTTCTTCTTGGATATTTCCATGCTTCCACCCAATACGGTGTATATTTATGGACATTCTATACAACACCATCTCACACCAAAATATGATATGCATTGGATGCTCCTCGTAAGATACATCAGTTTCGAGAGTAATCTCCTCACAATCAATAAAATATGCATGGTCATGTATGTACCTCTAAAACGGTGACACATGGAACATGTAATGTATACATCAATAGTGAGAAGGGAAATCTAGATGATACACCACTACCCCTATCCACTTGGTGATCTCAAAGGGTCTAAAAAACAAAATGGTACCTTGTTGTGCCTCCCCATACATCTTCACCCCAACCGAGGTGTCACTCATAATAAATACTAATAATAAATTGTGAACTCCATGGGACTTCTCCTATAGTCAACATAAGTGATATTTCTACTCTGAGCGGTGATAAAACTCTTCATAATAAATTGAACTCTCTCAAATACCACTAGAGATAATAAGATCCAACAATTTTTCCCTCACCTACATCCATCCAAAAATCAGTTATCAACATAGTTTCCTATAAATAGCATCTTATGTTTCCATTGGAATTGAATCCAAGTAACTATTATTCAATGGGATGTGTTTCAAGTCTAGGTGATCATTACGCACTCCATCAAAGTATATCACACAAGCTCATATCATATCCTTCAAATATTCATATTGTCTATATGGACTATCTATCATCTTAGGATAGTACAACATGTTTAATCTATGTTGACTCTTGGGGTATTTCTTCATGGCCTACCAAAATCATAACATAAAACATGAATATCTATTTAAATCAATGTTTATGGTAACTCCATTCATACATACGATCTTTAAAACATAGAGATTCATTATCTCCTCCACAAAGCGAGTCCTTCAAGATTCTCTCACAAATCGAATTAATAAATATCACTATCTCATATTCAAGGGTTTTTTCTCAACAATAAATAATGTATTAAGGAAATGTATGTCAGTGAAAAATAACTCTACTGGTAATCCTTGTCTTGACATAGTTCAAAGATATAAAGTAATCACCATTATTAACCAAGTTATGAGATCAAAAAGGTGTATTCAGGATCACACCTCACAGGGTAATGATTTCCTCATCACCATATATTGGGTTTTGATCCACTACACATACATGTCCTACCTCAACTCCATGACCATCTCTATTATAAGAATGAAAATTTCTCAAACCTCAATGATACCATGATCATGATACCAACATGAGAAAGTTCTGAAGACATATCTTAATTTCTAATGAATGAAAATTTCTCTCCGGTTTTGGGTATGAAGTCTAATAATCCCCCCACTACCATCAATTGTATCATGGATGGCCTCCCACATCTATAAGAAGTGTTGGTGAGGATCTACTCAACTCTAATTCCCTACCATTTTACATAAATGAATTTTCTTCCTTCTTGTCCCTACTATCATGTGGAACTCCAGTAGGGAAGTAAATTAGAGTGACTGTCACACCATGGGATAAAAGTAATCTTGCTACCTCGTCCTCCCCTAATCCATTCTCAATGGTTAGGGACTTATGAAGTATATGAGAGTACACCATTAGGTAAAAGCTCCTTACAATATATCTAATATCCGATCATAAACCTATTTCAAACATTCAATCATTTTCTACCTCATTTCGAGATAAAAATGGAGCAAAGAGAAGCAAGCCCGTAAATCAAGAAGAATATGCCGAGACAATTAGGAAACCCTATAGTAACTCTATGAACTCTTGGGCATGGTCCAAATTTATCATGTTTGGAATGTATAATACCAGAATTATATCATTAAAATTTTCCCATGATATACCATATATTATACTAGTATCATTTATGTTAATCCACCATTTCATGGTGTGTCCTTCGAAAATAGTGGTTTCCAAAATCACACATGCTTCCTTAGGGGCTTAGACGATCTAAGCAATTCTCTTGATATAGTCTCTCTAATACTCTTCATCCTATGGAACAATAGTACCCTATAATTAAGGAGTATGAAAGAGCTATAAATCTCAATCATGGTCTATCATGGACTTCTAATCAACTCCACCTTTAATGTAACTATCTGAAAGAGTCCTAGTTGAATGGGCTCTCCAGCATGTTTCATCAGTTCTAGTATGGGGTCATGTTTTGGAAAATCCCCCTTTATCACTAGTGATGGAACTATTATATACATGGATACCTAATATAGGTATCAATTAAAATTTATTAAGGCATCATATCATCATAATGAAGGACATTTTCAACATAAAAATTCCTAATAGTCTATTGGATCACACATGATTTTCCTAGGTATATGCCATCATCAAAAGATATGCCCCTCCTAATTAAAACTCATTTATATATACATGCATGTTATCGACAATGATTATATATATACTTACACAACAACATGTTTTTTTAAACTAATAAATTACAGTAAAGATATATCATAACAACATAGAAGTAGATATTTTACAAAAGAATAAACTATCCTGAAAATATAGCACAAATCAAGGAATTTAATTAATAAACTACCTTGAAACACAAAAACAAGTGTATATATGGAAGGAGAACCTAAATGAATATTCATAATGTGTGAAAATATGTGATATCTCATATATCAATATCATTTTCACCACCCAATGATATTTTAATCAACAGTAACATATATACAAAAATTCCCCATATAATGAAAACCTGTAGGTACACTATGTAATGCTAGCTAAAAACTAGAATAGTTACCCTAATAAAGCCCCAAACATCCTGTCACATGTTTACCCTATCCAATACCATAGAAAATTGAAGAAAAATTTAGTGAATCCAGTCTCTGATTCAATTGTGTAACATAATGACCTGTACCACCGGGTTTGATATAGAATTCCATGTGACCTCATGTGTGCCTCCCCGAATGTAAGTGGTTTCTGAATAGTAGTGAGTTTCAGAATCTATAGTGGGGGTAATATACCCTTACTATCAATTCATACAAATGATAATCAATAAAAAAATAAAAAAAATAGAGTAATCCTGTATAAATCTAATGATGTCATAGATAACAAGTAAATAAATGAATCTCTTAAAACTAGCAAGTCTATCAATCATAAATAAATATGAAAATAAAAAATGATAAAATACATGTCCCAATACTATTATTCCTACAACACCACCATCTCTATGCTCCTTGTTTTGGTAGTCTTCCATAGTGCTATTTCCCTTCATCGAATCCCTCATGAAATCTATAAGCACACTAAAAGGTACAAGTAGGTATTGAGTAAAATACTCAATAGGACACAATAAACACATCATTAACATTATGTGACCATGTATAAATTTTTCTTCTATGAAAATAATAAATGTGTTAAAATATTATTAACAAACAATCCAAAATATAGTGGTCATGCGCTAAAGAAATCACCATAAAACTTTGACTTTACATGCATATGCTCCATGCTAGAAAACATTAGAACAAACTTGATAATGTCTTTATCTATGATATATCCTCAAACATATAGGTAGTCATATAGTACTTGGGACTCCAGGTTAGAAAATACTATTCCATCATTCTCCCATTGATATCTCATTTTATATAACATCAAACATCATGTCCCTCTATTTCCACACAGTTCTAATAACCCATTATCATCATTACCCACAGTAATCACTTATGTGTATGATCACTCATGATATTCCTGTCCCCATGTCAAGCCACACTAGGCCATCATTAACTGTTTCCCATCTTTATTTCATTATCAAGGAACATAAATCATCTAAACATGCTCCCAATCTTAGGCTACTTAGCCATTAGGGGTGAAATTATCTAATAGGTACCACGAAAAAAACCAGAACATGTTCCAGACATATCTCAAGGAAATAGTGAAATAATGACATGACTACATAGAAAGGCACGTATTTCTATGTATATATCGTGAGATAATATATCACTTTCATAATTAAAACATGTGAATGAAATATCAACATGGAATCTAGTTATCACAACATATCTCATGGACTAAGGTAATATAGTGTCACAAGCTACACACACCCATAAGAAATCACCAATTATTCATGTATATAAGATATTATTATATGATAATCATACAGTGAGACATATATAATTAGACCCCAAGAATGTAAGGAACTTCTTACCTCATAGTTTTCCAAGTCGATGTTGAGGTTTACAATGGTATTTGTCACCCAATCCATGACCGCACCCAATTAGAAGATGACCACACACCAAAAAAATCTTGAACCATCCCCCAATGGTTATTAATTAAAATTTTCCCTTTAATTTATAAATAATATTATTATATTAAATCTAAGAAAATTACCTCACCACCTTCAAAAACACGCTTAAGAAAAAATTTATACTCCACACGAAAAATCCAATGGTACGATAGAGCATCAACATGATCAATATTGAAAGAGATATCGAATATAGTTTTTTGATGATAATAATAATAAAATAACAAAATAATGGATTGGGGGATGATAAATCTTGAGAAGAAAAATCCTCAAGTGTGTTTCCCATTTTCCCATGTACCTCCCCCTTTCCACTTTATAATTCATATTTTGATATATTTAACTCATTATTATTCTAAATTTATTAATTCTTTTCTCTCAGGCATTTGGAATGGACTCTAATTCATATTTCCCATTTATAGCCTCCAATGGAACCCTTAATAAAATAAATTAATTTATTTTATTATTCCTCTTTAAAATAAGTGTTACACCCATAGTTTCAAGTTTTTTATTTTAAATGACTAAAAGGTTTTATTCATTCATTAAATATTTATTAAAATTCATCCAATAATATATATAAGTATATATTTATATATTTATACACATTATATATTTAAACCACACACATACACACATATATACACATGTTATATACATATACATATACATATATATATATATAGTCGAACATGTGTATATATACATCTATATTTATCCCAAACATATAAATAATATATATACTTACATTTTAATTTTCTAAAAATAAGATTACAAATTTAATAATAATAAAACAATAATATTTATTATTATTATTATTATATGTCTCATAACATTTTAACCCGTAATAAATTAAATACGACTTCCATTAAAAACCGAATAGTAAATAAATTTTTTATTAACAAAAAATATTATTTATTTATCATTTGTAATAATTTCAGTATATTCCAATAATCTCCAAAAAATATACACACATGTGGAATCATCACTTGTTATTTACTAAAAAATAACTACACATTTGATTTTTATTATAAATTCTTCAACAAAGATAAAAAACAATAATATTATTATTATTATACTTCTGTGTGATGTATCTAAACACTATTTAAACAAAATTGTTATTACCCACAGAGATTAAAACCATCATCCTATACCGAAGACTGGACTTGAAATTCTCTTATGATAAACCATTGGGGAGATATTAATTATTTATTATTTAAAAATTGGGAAAGAAATATAATTAAATGTAAATAGGGATTTATCGCTTACGATATTGCAAAAAAACATGAAACACATAAAATTTATATTCCACCTAGGGTAAAACCAAGGTTTCATATATAATATAGGACTAAAATTTATCAAACAAACCACCATATTCGATATATTAAATTGTATTCAATATATAATATAACAAAAATACTAAATAAATTATAATCACATGTGATTTAACTAAACGTCTGATGATCACAAATATTATACACCACATGGGTTAAGAAACATGTCTAGGATGTAATGGTGGACTCCTATTTCTCATATGATACACCATTTGGGAGATACAAAATTATTATCAATAAATCATGATCACATATAATAATATATTTAATATTTCTATTTCACAGGCTGCAATCCCCTAAAGTACTCAGATTCTCTCACTAACATATTTCGTAACTATGAAATTAATATATAAAATATTCCAAGATGCTAATTGGGATTTTACCCATACACAAAGCCTTTAAAATATTTATTATGTGATTTTTATTGAAAAATTACATTTTCCCATAAAAATTCATATAATTTACTAACATTAGATTATTTATAATCTTTCAAAAATTCATAATACTACATTTTAGTTTCAATATAATAAATTTAATTGATGGATAATAGAGAATCCAATAGAACCACAACACACTAAATCTTATCCACCACACATCAACTAACATCAAATCACAATATATGTAAATCCATCACCACAATCAAACCATATCACCTAAAAAATTTCATGAAAACAAAATTATAAATTAATCACTTCACACCAACCCCTATCACTCACCATGAAGAAAAATTTTAGCCTTGATTGAAATAAATTACTCCTTGAACCCATTCACCAACATCGCTAGAAAATGTAACTCAAGATCACCAAATGTCATAAAATAAAAAAAAATGATAATATAAACACATATTGACATATTTAATATTTTTTATCTAACATAATATTATTTCATGTACTTTCATAAAATTACATCTTCTTTAGAATATGTATTTTCAAAAAATCAATATTTATGTGGTAAACCTGTTAACTAATTAGATATATGTGTTTATCGTTTTCATGTATGCTTATATCAATCAAACAAACATTATATGTGTGATTTCCTAGAATTTATATATAATTTTTATTTATTTATAAGGAATTATTTCAAGGCCGTGAAATATGGAAACACATGATTCTGAGGCCCAGAGTGTCCAGAATGATCTGCCGATGTTTTGTTAAGGTTTTAATAGTGTGTGTAAGACATTTTAATGAAAAAGTGGAATAAATCTTAAACGGTAGCCTAGATCAGAAATATGATGGCACCATAGTGGTTAGGATGGCAGGTTTACCCTAGGCGTGACTTAAGTTTAGTCGGCGCAGTCCTCCTGTGAGAAAACCCGAAAATTGAATAACTGTAAATAAAATAATTAAATAAGGTTATTTTATTTTTCAAATGATGATAACTCACGAACAGTGACTCGGATTTAAATTATGAGACCACTGTTGAGCTCATGAGGTTATTCTCTCTTTAGGAATATACTAATATTGGCTGGTGTGGGCCACCAGTGAATGTAAGTTTTTTTTCATAAATTAAATAAACAAGTGACAATTATTTTATTATAAAATACATAACATCTAAACGGTAACTCGGATTAAAAATCTGAGAGTATGGTTGAGTTCATTGGAGCGTGTTCTCCTTAGGAGGATCCTAACCTTGACCAGAACGGGTTGAGGGTAACATAATTAATTTATTGAAATTTTTTTGGGAACATTTAGTAAACGTGTGAGAAGCATTTTCTAACATTTGAACCATTGATCGGATTAAAAATCTGAGTGCACCATTGAATTTGTAGTGTCGGGATTCACTTAAGGGATTCTTTAATTTGACTGCAGAAGGTCTAAAGAAATAGTTATGTTTTGTGACTTTTTAAAAGAAATGAAATAAAAAAATTATTATTTTATTTCATATCCTCCAAGGGATAAGAAAAGTGTGGGGCCAATGATGTGTCAAGACAATAAATGGCATTACCTGCCAAACCTATGTAATGATGTCATTGGGGAATTTGGAAGCTTCCCAACTAATAACCCCCATTGGATTCCATTGTTGTTATTTACCCTCCCCCAGTCCTATATATTTGGAGCTTGGGGGAAGGTACCAGTACAGATTCACCGAGCAACAATGTGATGAAGGATCATCATGATTTTGGACCCCTTGAAGATGGAGCTGATCCCAGTGGGAGGTGACGGGTAACACTGAACCATGAACCGGAGCACGACATACGAGTGGTGTCGTTGGAAGCCTGTTGTGGGAATGGAGAACACTGACCCACCTTCATGCGCGGGAATTTATAGGACGATTCGAGAAGGGGGGTTTATACGTTCATCCTGTTTGAATGATTTCTTCTTCCCCGTTCTTGAATAATACAAAGAACATGGACCAACCGACTAACGGGTTGATCCACGATTCATTCTTTTTTGCGGGAGGTTGTTGCAGGGTATCTTTGAAGGGTTTTAATTGTTGTTTAAATCTATTGATTTTTAAACCCTTAACCCCCCCCCCCCCATGATTATGAGATAACGTGGAGGGAGTGGGCCTAACGAACCCAGACTAAACCATCCATTATCTTGCTATCCTTTCTTCTCCATGAAACACCGACAATACGGTGATAATGATTGGCTACATTGGGGATAGCACGGAGTCTCACGCCGCAAGAAGTGGTCATGGCACAAAGCCACAGTGGTCATCAGAAATAATGACACCGGCCAGCTAATGAGGAGGAACGGTACACCATCGCGTGCCACCAAATAACAAAGAGGGCCAGAGCTTGTCGGCCATGGCGACTGGTGTAAGGTGGTCGACACATCGGCTGGCTGTGGAGGCAGTGCAGTGCGCCATCGCGCGCTGTTGGAGAGGTCAGCTGACATGTCGGCCAACCACGACGGAACTGGCATGACCCACCCCAGTGGGTCCCACGGGCCACCTGGCAGCTCTACTTGTCACTGCTTCTACAATGAAAACTGGGGGTCACTCCACCCACTTCCCTACTGGGCTGCCGCCCTCTTGAGCCACCCCTTCGGAGGCCGCGCCCTATATGGTTCAGGCTACCCCTTACGGGTTGGGCTTCCCCTGGCGGACAAGGCCACCCCTTTACGGGAGAGCCAGGGTCCGTTTGACAGGGTCAGACAAGACTCGGGCTAAATAAGGCCCAAAAACCATTAAAGGGCCTCTTGTTGAAAACCAGACGTTCGTTTGATGAACCATATACGGTGTTGGGATCCTTGGAGTGAGACGATTCTTTTGACTTACTCCATGAGTGTTTTAAAGAAACTTGGAGTATGGATTGGTTGGATCACACCCGAATCCAACCAGGCCCTCAGCACGGAAATGCCAATAATGCATAGATTGGGTGTCTGATTGGTGCGTCATCTATTGCGTTGGAACCGTTATTACATGGTGAATCATCAATTTAACCATTTGTGAGGCATTTTGCTATTTTAATACAATCGATGACTAGAGGAGCGGTATTCCAAAGATCCCTATGTACATAACCCTATGACTGGATCTAACTTGACGACTACTGATTTTTCGACTCTGTGTGACTAAAAAAACCAGTGGGGAGCAGCTCTATGTGACGTGGTAGACCCACGGTACTTGACAAGAGAAGTACCTCAATAGTCCAAGGTTAGTGGGAATCACCTCTGTGTGATGCATAAGGCCCACTGTACTCAATAGAGAAGAATTTTTCCAGATGTCGAGGTGTTCTACGTTGTTACTAGGGGTGTTACTTGTTACTATCCCTAGAGAATCTTGTGGATGAATATCAACATTCATAGTGATCATGTGTGGGTCAGCATCATAATATTGTTTCTCTATGTTGTATATCTAGTTGAGTTGAGACCCTATTTGAAATACGTCTTTTACCAGTGTGGTACTTTTACCTTCGTGGTACTATCTTCATGGTGATACCTGTGGGATACTTCTACCTTTGTGGTGTTATCTTTGTGGTATACTTACCTCATGTATGAGATGAGTATATATTGAAAACTTAGGTATATGTATGGCCATATACCTTTGTAGAGTTTATGTCTAGCTTTGTGGTTTTTCCTTTGTGGGTCTTTAGGAGACCTACAGGGTCTCATGGTCCCTACTGAGTATCGTTATACTCACCCCTGCATGGGCTTTGCCTGCACATTTTTTTGTCTTCTGTACATGAAGCACCACATTGATCGAGGCAGAGGGAGCCAATAATGGATGGTACTTGATGGTGGATAATTTGGTGTCACGTGACGTAGGGACTAATGATTATGAGTTTTACTCACCCTTTAGGTGGGATCCGTGGTGGACGATCCAGGAGCTACTTTTCCCCTTTTCAGTTGTTTTGTACTTTTCATTTGTACTTGTAATTTTATAGTTCGGCTTTTATTCAATCCCCTTTTCTTTTAGTGCTATTTTACTATAGCAGTTTACTTCACACTTTCTTCTTATTTTGTTCTCAGACCATGGGTTTGAACATGTTTAAATGCAATTCCTTTTTGTTTTAGGGAATACACCATTCGGTGTTAGTTGCCATCCCCTGGCCTATGGATGGCAAGCTTGGGGGAGTCACAACATTGGCCCCGGGGGATGGGTCATGACAAAGTGGTATTAGATGAGTCAGTACTAATAAAGAACTAGGACTCTGATATTTTTAGTGTTGCAACAGTTTTAAGTGTTATGTGTGTGGTTTTTAGTTTGGGGAATCCAGTGTGGGTGTGGTGGCTGATGTATCAATACACCCAGACCCTGAATTCTGATTTCTTACTCAGCGCATGAAAACACTCATTGCGCGTGTTTTTTAAATTGTTTTCTTAAGATTTCTTTGAGTCGGCTCACTAGGTATAACATAATGACCATGGCACACATGTCACAAGTAAGGATGTTTCATCATAGGCAACCATCTAGGATTCGCAAAAAAAGTACAAAATGATGGCCCACCAAGCGATGAGCCCTCCGTGTAGGGCCCTCTTATGGTGTTAGCACCTTCCAGTGGGGCACCAGTAGCACCACCACCCATTGGGTAGTAGTTACCCTCATCCGCACTAGTGGACAATGCATCCCGACTGAGCGCATTGCACAAGTTCCAACTGTAGATTCCTCTGACGTTTTGAGGAGAGACAGATTCCCAGGAAGCTGTCGACTGGCTGGAGGCTGTCGTTACAGTTTTTCGCCTAGTTGAGACAAAAGTAGAGAAGATGGTGATTTTAGTTACTAGTATTTTTCTGTGAGTGACCTTGAGGATGGTCTATATAGTGATGAGGATTCAGTACGTGGACTCCTACCTAAGATGATACCTTTGGATACTCGACCAGCAATATCACTACTCGTTGGTCAGCAGTTACAACTGGAAGTGTCGGTAAAGGAAACATGTAGGCTTAGTGCCTTACAGGAGTTTCAGCATTAGATACTACTCAGTTTTCAAGGAGATCCCAACTCATAGGTAGCTAAGTACAGTCTTGAAAAGGCGGCCATGTTTCCATCTATCCAGGGCACCATTCAATCAGATGGCGATCCGGGTAGGGATACTTTTTTGTGGCTCAGCAGGATGATGACAAGTTTTAGATTACCTTGATCTTGCGAAGAGGTGACTCTTCTATAGAAAAGCTTGAGAACCTTCCTCGGAGAAGGGGGTCTCTTTCCATAAATAGCTAAGGACTGAATGTCCCCTAGAGAGTTTATAGCTTCGACGCCACAACATGTCGGTAGATGAGTATTCATTGTTGCATACCAAACATCCCATGTACTTGATGAATACAGTACAGTCAGTGCTTCAGGGCTCGGACTACCAAGTGAGGTGCAATTAGGGGCATTCGAGCTAGCACAACACCTCTATGCATTCTTACTTATGTTAGGGTTCTAGTGAGAAAATTTGAGGATAAATTTTCATCAGTTGTGTAGATAGAACTAGTGCATGTTAGTAATTGGAATATAGGAAACCGACTCCAGTCTCAGAGACATGGGCGTGTAAAATGTTTCGAGAAGAAGAATTTATAGGGACATATGAATATGTAGGGAAACAGACGTGGAAGTGGAGTTAGGAGAGTAGCATGAGAAATATTCATTTTGACATGTTACAACCACCACCTCAATGTGGTTCCCACGAGGCTCATGGAGCTCGAGGATGGGGGAAGGGAGTAGCTCCAAGTGGTAAAGGAGTGTGACCCAACAGATCTAAGAATGATTCGAGGTATGATCTATGTCTACTACTAGTTATCGTATTAATAGACATAGGTACCAATCATTCCTTCTTTCCTTGAATTTTTTTTCCAGACCTCAAGTTTCCAGGTAAACCTAAGACTTGACCCTTACGCCTGTAGATAGCTTTTTAAGGAGACTTGATAATCACTCTTATGTTGATGGTGTGATCTTACCCTTGAGGTGAGAGTTTCGATTGGAACCTCTTGGTGGTAGCATCAAGGCCTTACAATGTTAGATGTGGTATGGACTCGGCATCCACAATTCATACTTAGATTGATTGTATTAGGAAAAAAAGTTATGTTTTTATCAACAACATTGGAATGGTGTTTTCCTTGGTCAGCAAAAAA
The DNA here is from genome assembly GCA_963277665.1 of Viscum album. Classification (NCBI taxonomy): domain Eukaryota; kingdom Viridiplantae; phylum Streptophyta; class Magnoliopsida; order Santalales; family Viscaceae; genus Viscum; species Viscum album. The sequence goes on along the minus strand of OY728132.1, from coordinate 1,021,300,523 downwards.
GGAAACCCAGTCACTATAGGATAAACTGATACATAGGAGGGTACATTCGATCACTCTTAAGTCGGTCAGCCTTACCCTCATGGTAGCAAGTGTTTTGATTTTTCAATTCCCAAAAGGAGTGATAGATTGTGGGTACATATTTTCAGAAGATGTTTCCAGGATTACCTCCTCGAATGGATAGGGACTTCTCCGTTTGTTGGGTACTACCGGAGTTTTGGACCTGACTTCTCTAGGGTAGAGACACCCTTTTCAACTCTGATGAAGAAGGGGGAGCCTTTCCTATGGATAGAGAAGTGTTAGTAGGGATTTCAGAAGGACTTGAACTTCAGATAGTGACGATGGCAATATTTCCTCCAGGACTATGACTTGGAGATAGTCTATACTCCTTGGAAGTTAAACGTAGTAGCAGACACACTCAGTAGAAGGTCTGGTCTAAAAATACTGAGTGAAGCATCAGAGCAGCAATTTGCGCAATGGATACTCTTCATGGATAAATATGGAGAAGCATACCTTCAGTCTATGACTATCACTCCCACAATTCGTCAGCAAATTCGGGGTGGCACAACTTGAGATGTTGGTTGTGAGGCCCGACGTGCTTAGATATCCTCATAACAGTCTCTTGGGGGATTTCAGAAGGTGGGGAGTATGTAATACTCTTTAGAGGATGCACCATGGTACCAGTGATACTTTTGGAGGAGGTGTTGGGGGATATCCATACATCCCCTTTAACGGTGCATCCTAGAGTGCGAAGATGTACCATGACCTCCTGTTTTAGTACTGATGGTTGTGGATGAAGGAAGCAGTGGAAGAGTATGTATCATGATTCCTCAGTTGTTAGAAAGTGAAAACTTCTCAAAGCCGGCAGAATTCTTAGGCCGATGAGAGGAGGGAGACCATGTCTTCCTACGGGTGGCTCCTCGACGATGTTTGCAGAGATTTGGTCGGGGAGCCAAGTTATCTCTGAGTTTCATTGGACCTTTCTTGATTCTCAACAGAGTGGGAATGGTGGCATACTGTCTATCTTTTTTCCCACACATGCCTCAGGTGCATAATGTTTTCCATGTGTCATAGTTGAGGAGATGCGTTCATGATGCATCGCACATTATCAACTAGGGCGAGTTGAACATTGATGATGGGGTCACTTCTACAGTGTTCCTAGTGGAGATAGGGGATCGACAAGAGTGATTCCTTCATGGATAGTTGACCCCTCTAGCGTGAGTTTGGTGGCAGCATGAGGACCTCCAGGAGAGCACATGGGAGCGGGTGGCTCAGATTCGTGCTTAGTACCCTCATTTGTTTGATTTGACTTTGTTTTGGATTTTAGGGACGTAATTCCCTAAGGTGGGGAGAATTTAATGTCAGAGAATTTAGGTATAATTTTTTTTAATTATATTTAATTACTTAGAGACCTTGAAATCTGACGACATGTGATTCCGAGGCCCGGAGTGTCCAGAATGATCCGTCAATGTTTTGTAATTCTTTAAATAGCGCATGTAAGCAGTTTTCCTGAAAAAGTGTAATAACTTTCAAACGGTTGCCCAGATCAGAAATCTGAGGGCACAGTTTCCTTCAGGAAGATAAGTTTACCCTAGGCACGACTTATGTTCTATTAGTGCATGCCTCCTATCATAAAAACCCAAAAATGTCATAAACTTAAATAAAATAATTAAATAAAGTTATATTATTTTTCAAATGCTAATAACTCGCTAACAATGACTCAAATTAAAAATTTCAGACCACTATTGAGCTCATGAGGGTATGATCTCTTTAGGTAGATACTAACATTGGCTAGCACGGGCAACTAGTGAAAGTACGTTTTCGGCTGTAAATGAAATAATTAAGTGGAAATTATTTAATTGTAAAATCCATAACTTCTAAACTGTAACTCAGAATGAAAATATGAGAGTACCATTGATTTCATCAGGGATTTTTCTCTTTAGGCGGATACTAACCTTGACTGGAACGGGTCATGGGTGAACATAATTAATTTATTGAACTTTTATTCCAGTACATTCTGTAAATGCGTGAGCAGAGTTTTCTATATTTTGAACAGTTTCTCAGATTAAAAATATGAGTGCATTGTTGAATCTATAGCACCATGTTTCGCTTAAGGGAGGATTTACATTGACCATAGAAGGTCAGGAGAAAAAATTATGTTTTATGACTTTTGAAAAGAAAAGAAATGAAATAATTTTATTATTTTATATCATATCCTCCAATGAAAAAGAAAACTGTGGGGCCAACGATGTGTCAAGACAATAAATGGGTTGGCCTGCCAACCCTAAGTAACGAAATCATTGGAGAATAAGGAAGCTTCTTAATTAATGAGCCACATTAAATTCCAAAGTCATTAATTACCCTCCCCTCTCTTATATATATGGATCTTGTGGGAAGGTACTGACACATATTCGCCACGTAACGAAGTGCTGAAGAGATGCCATGATGCTGGACCCTTAGAAGATGGAGTCGATCCCAGTGGTAGGTGATGGGTGACACCAAAACACAAACTGGAGGATGACGTATGAGCGGCATCGTTGGAACCTTTTGTGGGAACGAAGAACACCGACCCCCCATCAAATGCAGGTGTTTCTCCGACAATTATAGGTTGGGGATTTATTCATTTATTCTTTTTGAATGATTTCCAATTCCCCATTCTTGAATAATATGAAGAATGTGTACCAACTGACTAATGGGTTGATCCGCGATTTATTCTTTTTGTTGGAGGTTGTTGTGGAGTATCTTTGCAGGGTTTTAATTGTTGTTTAATTCAATTGATTATTAAACACGTAACCCCCAAATGTTTACAACCTAACATGGATGGTGTGGGGCTAACAAACCCAGGCCCAACCCTCCGTTATATTTCAATACTTGTGCCTCCATGGAACACCGACAGTGCGGCGATACCGACTGGAAACGTTGGGGATAGTGCGTCGTCACACGCCGCAATAAGAGGCTGCAACACAAAGTTACAGTGTTCATTGGAACGGCCAGTACTGGCTATCCGTGGAGGAGGTATGGCACATCGTCGCATGCCACTGAAGAACAAAGAGGGCCATGGCAACCAGAGGAAGGTGGTCAGCACACTAGATGGTCATGGGTGGTGGTGTAGCGCGTTGTTGCGCACGGCTGGAGAGGTCGGTTGGCACGCTGTCCTGTTGTGACAAAACCGGTAGGACCTGCCCTAGCGGGTCTCACAGGCCACCTAGTGGAGCCATGTGGTACCGCTGCTGTGAAGAAAACGGAACAACCTTCTGCCGTTTGGGAAAATAGGGGGACTCTCTTCCCGGTGGATGATAAGGCAGACCCCCATTCGGGTCGCGCCCCATGCGGCTGGGCCACCGCCCTCCTGGGACGCCGCACTCCCAGGACACCCCTTGATATTGGGCCACAAATTTTCGGGCATGGCCGAGCCGACCACGGGCCATCCCAGAATGGGTCAGTCCTGGTTCAGTCTGACCGGGTCGGAACCGACCCGGCCCAACTGGGCCCAGAAAAACTTATAGGGCTTTATCTTGAGAACCGGCCGTACTTTCGATGAATCGTCTACGGAATTGGGATCCTTGGAGTGAAACGGTCCTTTTGACTTACTATATGAGAGTTTGGGAGAAACATGTAGTACGGCCGAATTGGATCACCCCAGAATCCTACTGGTCCCTCGGCATTAAAATGCCAATAATGCACATATCGTGGGTCTGATTGACGCTCCGTCTATTGTGTTTGAACCCTTATGGCGTGTCAAATCATTGGGTTACCCATTTTTGAGGCTTTGTGCTAGTTGTAATATGACTGATGGCTTAAGGAGTGGTCCTCCCAAGCACGCAACGTACGGATCCCTGCGACTGGATGACATGTGATGACTGCTGATTTTTGGACTCTATGTGACTGAACGACCCAGTTGGGAGTGCCTCTATGTGACACTGCAGAACCACGGTGGGGGGCACCTTTGTGTCACGTGGCATACCCATAGTACTCGACAGGAGGAGTACCTCAGCAGTCCAAGGTTATTGGGAAGCACCTCTGTGTGATACATCAGGACCACAATACTCGATAGAGGTGAAGTTCTCCAACAGCTGAGGTGTTAGACGTTGTGACTGGGGATGTTACATGGTACTATCCCTAGAGAATATCATTGCTCTCTATAATCATTCATAGAAATCCTGCGTGGGTGATCATCATAATCATGTTTCTCTATGTTGTATACTTGGTTGTGTTGAGACTCTATTTGAACTAAGTCTTTTACCTATGTGGTACTTTTATGTTCGTGGTATTATCTTCATAGTGATACCTTTTTGGTACTTCTACCTTTGTGGTGTTACCTTTGTGGAATAATTCCCCCATTTATGAGATGAGTATATCTCAATAACATAGGTATATGTATGGGAATATACCTAAATAGAGTTTATGTCTTTCTTTGTGGTTTTTCGTTTTGTGGAAATTTAGGGGACTTACAGGGTCTCTAGGTCCCTACTAAGTATCATTATACTCCACCCTGCATAGGCTTCGCCTGCACCTTGTTTTGTAGTGTGTAGATGACGTACACCATTGATCAAGGCTGAGGGATCTAGGACTAGATGGTTATAAGAGGTGGACTATTTGGTGTGACGTCATGCAGGGACTACTGATCGTGAGTTGTACCTACCCTTCAGGTAGGATCCGTGTTGGGAGATCTAGGAGTTACTTTTCACCTTTTTAGTTATTTTGTACATTTCAGTTGTACTTGATCTTTTCTAGTTGTTCTTGTATTCCGGAACCTTTACTTTTCGAAATCCATTACTACAGTAGTTACTTCACATTTTATTCTTGTTGTGTTCTCGGACCGTGTGTTTGTAGAGTTTTAAAGGCAATGTCATCCCATTTTAGGGAATATTCCTTTTGGTGATAGTCGTCAGACCCTGCCCTATGGAAGACGGTCTTTGGGTAGTCATGAAATGGTCCCGGGGGCATGTGTCGTGAAAACAAGGGAATATTAATTCGTATAATTCATAATGAAAATAGGGTTTTGAATAACAATTTTTTTCAATAATAGCATCAATAGTTTATTATAATAGTAAATTTTATAAATCAAGTAAACACATCTGATAGCCCCCCTTCCAATTAGTTTGGGATAATTATTTTTATTATCATATTTAGGATAAACCATAGTATCTACTCATTGGATTTTAATATATTGGAATAACCACACATCAAATTATAAAGGGAGAGAACGAGGATCCACTACCACTAACAAATACTTCAAAATCTTCTCACAATGAAGGAATAATTAATTAGAACCCTTAATTTCATGTTCTCACAATGAATGGATATACACCATAAACACTCCACCCTCTATAAATCTCAACCCACAACATCACCCTATCCAACCCTTTCCCCATGCACAACCATCTCTAAAATGAAGATAAGTGAAAAAATTGAGGAATCATTCAAGATATGCAACCATGTACCTCCAAATTAAAAGAAACAAATCCCATAAGGATAGGGTGAAATAACTCTTAAAAAATACTCTTATTCACCAAATATTCAAGAGACATTATTAGATAAATAAATGATTTATGGGATTATAAAATATTTAACCAGTCGGTTTTAGTTGACACTACAACACAACAAAATATCCAAAATTGTAATTTAAGTGTTCATTATGATAAAATTGTGACCATAAACAGGGTAAGTCAACCCAATTACAGGATATATATTCATGAGTAATAATATATATATATATATATAATTTAAAATAGATTACATAGAATTTGTTAGTAGAAGTTCATTTCTTCTTTGTTGGTGAAGGAGAATGTTTGATGGAGATCATTATGTACAGGGACCAAGAACACCATTCCTCCATAGGAGGGACACCGTATAATGTATCCAAGATGATATCATATTGATACTAAACATTATAATGGGTTCCAGAGTCTTTTCAATGAGATAAATGGATAACCAAGAGGAAGAGAATCTCTGTAGTGGCTTAAAAAGTTGCACACATTCATACCTCCAATATAAGAATTTAATCCTCTTAAAAAGTGAAAGATTGATTCTTATCAAGTTCATAATATGTGTTTCATGAATTTTGGTTATAATTCGTTAAATTGATTTAATATATTAATTCAAGAACATTAATTGACTCACTAATGGATTATAACTGATGAAACTATTCTCGAGAAATAGTACCTGATGTATATATGTGTATATATCATATATATTTATTATTATTAGGTATCACATGAATAATAAATATATATCCCATATATATATATATATTACTCATATCATGCATGAAAAACACATGTTTCACATGAAATTATTAAAATTACACCTCATAAAATATCTAATATACTAAATTTAGATATCTCATGAATAATATGAATGATTACATAAATATTATGAATATTCATTTTAGTGGATATTCATCAATCCAAAAATTTAACTAAATTTCTATAACATATTTATTAAAACCTCCCAACTAATTGTGAATTAGTAAAAACTCTTTTGGATATGTGTTTTCATCAAACACACTTCATATTCAAGAAAAAAATTCAAAAATATTATCATTGTCCAATAGTCTAAATGGGTTTCCCTACGGGCCTTATCATCTTTGAAAGTAACTACGAAATCTTAATTTTATCAATTTAATCAATGAGTATCATCTAGAAAATCGTTAGAGATACACTTCTAATGAAGGGGTATGGTGTGATCTGGAACAAACATTATCATATATCAATAAAAACATGTTCACTACATGATGCTTCATAAATAGAGTATGTATCATATAAAATTCCTTTATCCATGAAACATGGTGGGTATTAGGAATTGATGTTGAAAATAAATCATTAACCTCAAAAAATTTATTGATTCTATGAAAAAGACTCACCAAATAATTGAAAGCTATATATGTGAAACAACTAATTATTTACAGGAATTTATGATGCCTAATTCAATAAAAGGAAATATGTATTTACCTTTTATATAGTAGGAAGGATCTCATAATGGTTTCACTCCAACTGTTTATGTGATTCACAACATACCCAACCAACCATGATTAGCTAGGTTCAAATGTTTACCTGTATATGTAGTGTAATGAAGTATGAAGGTTCTCATACTAGGTATCTCGCCAACTTATGGTATGCAGGATTTATAATAAAGACCCTCCCATAAGTATATCTATAACTGTATGAAATTCTGTGAGATATGAATTAACAGATTGTTCTTTGTAATAAGCCTCTACTTATTACCTCAAGAAAATTTTCTGAATATCTCATATATAGCTCCTTATAAATGATATAAGAATTTATTCCAGGTAAGCAGTACCAAACATCACAACCCATAATACACTATGATGATAATTTATTTAGGAAATATTAAATTTTATACATTGTGGATATATTAATCAGAAACAACATTAAATTAATGTAATGTTTTACCACACATGAATGAATGATAAATGGAGATTGAATTTATTATAAATACATGATATGGTTAAAGAAATTACAACCAATCTATTATGAGACCCTATAGAAATATATTATGATTTATATATAAATGGGTTGTGAGGAATACATCCATATGAAATTATTTTCATATCCCTATGTGACCATCTGAAGAAATACTCCCATTAAGCTCTGAATAAGTAACAATTAGGAAGATTTATAGTTTGAAAAATGGTGATACATAGGAATCATATTAAATAATTATAACACTTTAATATATATTAATACTACATTATTTTATAAAATAAAATTTTATAATAAATTTTTTGGATTTCTCCATATAACTCTTTCTAAGTACATCATCATCATCATTGGAATCGTTTCCATCAAAATTTCCCCTTGATATATTTTACAAATAATGTAACTTTTTACATTATCATTTTACAAAATAATCATAATATTTATTAGGATAATTCTTTATACAATTAATTATGGTATTTTCTTTAATTATTTACACTTTTATATGGCATAACATATCCTAAATCTCTTAAGGATATTACTTAATGATTCTCTATAATCATTTATTAGTGAAATCCTTTATTTAATAGTGATATTCACTTTCTTACAGCAACAAAATGTAACTATTTACATTTTTCGTTACTATAACATACCATAAATGTTTAGGAAATTAAGTGAAGAATTACAAAAACTCAAATTGGTGCATTCATTTCTTATTTTTAACCAAGGCGATATCTAATTCCAAACATACTAACACTATCCTCTTAGACATTATATTTGATTTGGAATATTTTTCTAAGACTCATCAAATAAAACTATTTTTAGTTAATAACATTATATCCATTTTTATATGAATACATAGTATATAAGAATTTATTTTCCATATAATAAATGGTATTCAATGTTGTTTTATAATTTCATTCATTGAAAAGAAGACATTATTATTTTATTTAACTCAAAGGTGGACGTAAAAAATCACTTCTTTTTTTATTAGAATATGTGATATCTTATCCTGGAAAAAAACTTTTATCCATTTAATTTGGTAGATAAATAATTTAGAGGAATAAAATTTTCATAAATAATCAAATATCCTTTATTTAAAAAAACACGTTGTTTTTTAAATTTAAATAAGAAAAAAATGTACATTATTAAAAAAAATCCTCTCATGCTTATAGAAATACATGAAACAAATACGAGAACTATTACATCAAGTTGCATCATTATTTTCTTTAATTATATTTTTTAACTATTATATATTTGTTAAAATTTTAAAATATATAGATTCAAACATATAACCCACATAATTAATGAATTGATATTTATAATAATTACACTATGTGTAGTTTCTCCACTAAATTTCATATGAAAATTTTCAAATGTAGTACATTTTCTCCACCAATTGACATTTGGGAAACCATGTTAGCATTGACCCTTCCCTTTCTTATTTGAAGTAACTTATTATTTAAACACTACGTGACCTATTTTCTTACATTAATTTTTATAAAAAATTATTTTCTCATTAGGTACTCTCATAATTTAAATTGACCTAAGACTATTCATATAATTCCCAAAAATTCATAACATTTTATGAAGATCAGGTAATGTTTTATCGATTTCATTCATATATTTGTCAACTAAATACTTCTAGAAACATTACAGAATTGATTGAAGAATGAAATCAATAAGAAGTTTGAACATAACAGTTGAACCCCATCTCACAAAATAATTAGAACACCCAATCATATTACGTACATGGGTGGAGATTATATTTACATAGAATAATTTACTTACAAAAAGGAATTTTAAAACATCACAATATTTATATTGTTTTATTATTAAAATATAATATTTAAATGTTTTATTATTTTGAAATAATTCATAGACCCATGATTTGTTTTCATTCTGGGGTCAAATTTTAGTAAGAATATGTGTCGAAACATTTATACATGCCATTATATTTTTATTACTATTATAAAATATTTTATGTGAAATATCCTTCTTAGTGGATTTATATAGAAGTGGCTATTCTGGTATATTGAATTTATCTTCTTTTGTCACAACGATTCCTATGATTCTAAAAAAAATCAAGAAAATTCATTCCCTTAAAGATTTTTTTTGTATGATAGATATGATATTTAATATAGTGGATGATTCCATTATATCTGATGGAAATTTATCAGAAAAAAATATTGATTTATATCCTTTCATTATGGATTTTTAATAAAATATCTCCAATTAAAATTGATAAACTCATATATTATATATATTTAGTGTGCCAAGATTCATTTTTCACTATTTAATGAGTCATAAATGTGGTTTTCATCTAAACATTGTCATATATGTAGGGAATATTATAAATATAAATATTTTGGAATTGTTGGTATTTTAGTGGATAAACACTTATCCAACTCAATCATATGGATATACTCAATTTTATTCCCGTAGTAACTAAAACATTAGTGATTTATAACTTGTATAACCCAAAGAAAGTTCCCATAACAGTCTAACTAAGGAAAATCCAAGGTCACCTGGTGTAGGAATAAAACAACCTAAATATTCATTCTAGATTCACTAATTATTTTCTTAACTTACACAATATATCCTTATGACATCAAGTATTGGATCAATGCATCCAAATTGGATGATTGATTTCATGAAAATTGATCAATTTGAAGGAATCTCACACTTAATTTGGGAGGGGTTTTAGTTACATAAATTCTATACAAGTCATGTTCATATTGATTACTTAAATATTACAACATATGTAATATTTATTCTTTTCATTTTATTCTTCGTTTTTTATGCCTGACTACAATGATTTAGTTTTGTAATACCTATTCTAACCACTAAATTTTTTTGTTCACACCTCATTTATGTGTTACTCATTATGAATCCTAAAAGTCTATGTTAGAAAACAAATCTCTAGTATATTCATAATTATCTCAATTTATCATATTCAAAATGTATTTTAACACTTCATGTTTAGGCATAGAGTGATATCATATTGAAATCTCCACAATGGTTATCCTAGACCAATAGAAAGACAACTTTTTTAACTTTCCTTGCTTTGTAAAGACTCCAAAAATCATTGTGGTATGACCCCAAATCCTTATAATAATGTATACTTTAACCAAGAGTGAAATGATTTTATGAAAATTGTAACACCTATAATACAGAAACCATGAACAACAACTATTCTCAAACACAAAACTAAAATTAAAAACTAAGGTAAAGGTATATTAGAACTAAATTTTTTATTGAAAACATATAATGATATGAAATGATCATTCCAATATCAAATTTATAAACACATTATCAATGGGTTGTTATGATTTCTAAATAAACCATTTTTTTAGAATATAGTGAATTCTATTTAATTTGTCAACATTCATTTTGAAATATTAACCTTTACTATTTGAGAGTAATGCTTCATTAAAATTTATATAATTAATTTGAAATAATTTATAATTTAATAAATAATTTATTAATTCCTAATATATTAAATTTTCCCAATATACCATTTATAACAACTTATAATCAATCTTTTAACCATTTAAACAATTAAATATTGTAAGAATATTTTCTCAAACAATTTTGATTTACCATTACATAACACCCCCAACTCTATACAAGTGTATGACTATATAACCCTTATGAATATAACTTGTATAAGGTAAATTATTTATATATTCATTTCGTAAGGGTTATATATGAATTTCCAATGTATTACTCCCTCGGGTAACGGTACTACCATTACATAAATCCTTTGGGTTGGGTTACTCTGAAAATTTCATACATTGTGTAAATGTACACACCAAAGACCCTTACATAGTAGTTCCCATTACACATAATAGTAAACATTCAATGAACATAAGGTAAATCCTTTTTACTAAGGGTACTACCTTTATTAAACACATTGTTTTAGGGTAGTAACTTTATGAGACTCCTTTATATAATGGTACATTATATTTTTATCTTTAGCTAACTGGCTATGTAAGGGTCTAACGATTACACAATGTACCTATATAAGGGTAAAACATTTGAACATTCTCCCAGGTCAATTAATTCTATGTTACACATTTCCAATTTTAGGAGAACATTTTATGTCATTTATCCTTCAATACCAGTGGTTAAAAAACATTAAAAACATGGATAATATCCTTTGATACCACTAATGGGATTCACAAGATCATCATATGACCATAAAATGAGGAAGACAACCCAATCAAATGAGATGTATCTTCATGAATAAAAATATGAAAATACAAAAAATATGTTTAGTTCCTAGAAACTATGTATTGATGTAAGCCTATTCATTTTTGGTGGAGGAAATTTCATGTGGGAGAACACTATGAGTACTGAACAATGTAACTCTACCTTTTGGGGGTGGCCAAATGATCAATGATCAAATCTTCAGGATACCTAATATCAAATGGGGTATTGTAACCATTTAAAATGAATTATTGTAGCAATGGGAGGAAGTTAATTTGGCAGAATATTAATAAGAATCAAACTTGAATACCTCCAATATATGAATTTCGTCTTACTATATAACAAATTCCTTATGCTCCTCTATTGTATCATGTGTGTTTCATATATTTAGTGTACAATAATTAAACGGTATCAATGAATTAATTCAAAATTTTTAATCTACTCATATATAGATTGTAACTAAAAATACCAATCCGGATAAATATTACTGAATATAAATATCATATATATAACTTTTATTATTACACATCACATGAATAATAAATATATTAGACAAACACACACACACACATATATATATATATATATCACACATCTCAGACATGTATCAAATATACACCTTATATATAATCTAATATATTATATATAAATTTTTCATGATTCATTTTCATGTGTATTTTAGTGAACATAGAAAAATAAGAATACTCATCCATCTTGCATTTGAATATCTCTCTAAGGATCATGATCAAATATTATATACCTAAAGATAAATATATGATGTAGCCAAAACCCTGTGTCACCACTGCACTAAACAATAAGGACCTCAAAAACAAACCACCCAATCCTCTACAAATCCCAAACAACCTCCACAACATAATAGGGCCACCCTAGGAGAACCAATATGCAAAATAATATCCATGACATAACCAAAAATCATGTAATATCTAGTTTGAATACAATAGAGCCTCAAAACATGAGGTACATGCCTTTATAGGGATCCATGTTGAAAAACTGCACACTGCACTACAACATCCCCTCTCTGCTAAGATCTTACCTCCAACTCCGTTATTTCTTTTTAAACCCACTCTAAACATACATTAGATGAATCCATATATGTGGTTTCACCTTATAGGTTTTATGTGGTTTCACCATGCATATATTCAATCAAAAGGAAGAAGGTGAGGATGTGGATGTAGAAAAACTTGATTGAATTTGTAGTTCATTCTCCACTGATACGCCACCCAAACCAACAATGTGGATTCTAAAAACATGGTTTTCATATAAATTACCACACTATAAAATTTTAATTATTATAATAAATTGGATTATAGTTACTGTTCACATAATATAGGTACTTATAATTTGAAATTTTGTAAAAACCCATGAGAAGTTACCTTATAAGAAAATCATGATTAAACAGGTCTCTATTCATATCATTAGTCAACCACCCCCCATAAAAACCGCTATATTTTTTACACACATCCCTCATCTGTAGTAATTTTATAGGATTCATTATTAATTATTTATAAAAAGGGTTATAGAAAATTATATTTATGAATTTTATTTTCTTTTTTCATTTACTTTATTCACAGAAACTATAAATTCTCCATGACTAAATTTAATTAGATAAGGATATCACACTAAATTTATAACAATTCATGCATGAACAAGGTTTTCACATAGCATATAATAATTATAAAACATGCACTACTAATGATTCAATAAATATAGCGCTACCATTTGAAAGTGATAAAAAAGTTGATAAAGGGCACACTTTTATCACTCTAAACTAGATCTATTATCAAAGGTAACCATTATAAGAAATGATAAAAGGGTACCATTTTGGATATTTTTTCATACGTGTTATTTAAATAATAATAACTATTTATATTTATATCAATCCATTATATATATATTTTCAATCATTTGTACATTAGTTTAATTTAATAAATTTATTTATAATCATATATATAGTTATAATTTAATATATATATATATAGGCTAAAATATTTTTATATGAACTATATAAATAAATATTTAAAAATTTTAAAATTAGTTCATATTTCAATTTATATATTTATATTAATTTTATATAATATCTAGTAAGCATAATATTTATAATTATATGCCTATTTGTTTATATATATATATCATAACATATTATAAAATATATAACTAATATATTGAAATATTTGTATACGTAAATGGTATATTTTAATAAATAACATATACACCAATAATTACAATTAATCTTGTTTTAATAAATTATATAACAAAAAAGTAATATTTTTATTTTAATCAATAAAACTATTTATTAATATATTAAAATAAATTTTAAAAATTATATTTAAATATAATATATTAATATTTCATTTCAAATATTATATAAATATATAATGTAATATATTTGAATTTTAGAATAATAATTTTAATATACTCTTATATATATGTATATATATTACTAAAATTGATGATGTTGTGATGTTAAACCCATTTGATATGGCCAAAAAATCCCATAGTATGAATAATGAAAAATAATATCAAATTTTGTGTCAGTAAATTTATGTATAGAAAATATGTATTATTATTTATGTATAATGAATGTATGCAATCATGAATGCATGTATGTGTGGATGTATGTATATATGTATGTATGATTTAGTATGTATGTATGTATGTATGTATGAGTATGTATTTATGTATATGTATATCCTTTTTGTATGTGTGTCTATGTATGTATATGTGTATGTATTCATTTTTTAATGTGTTTGTGTGTGTCAATATGTATATATTTCCATTTATACATACATCCTTATATGTGTGTTGGTGTATGTATGTGTATGAGTCTGTGTATGTATGTTTATGTGTATGTATGAAAGTTTATGCATCTAAATATTTATGTATGTATGTATATATGTTTTTTATGTGTATATAAGTGTATCTATAGTTATGTGTAATCTTTTCTTTGTGTATATATTTTTTTGTATGTGCATATTTGTATGTGGGTATGTGTATTTGTATGTCTATGTGTATATGTTTGTGAATGTGAATAAGTAGGTTTGTGTATCTATATGTATGTGTATGTGTATATATGTATCTGTTTGTGTGTATGTGTGTAGGTTTTTATGTGTTTTCATGGTTTTTTATATGTATGTGTGTGTTTGATTTTGTGTGTGTGGGCATGGGTTTGTGTATAAATATATGTTCATGTGTGTTATTGTATTTGTATATGAATGTATATGTATGTATGTGTATGTGTATGAAAGTGAAATACTATGTATGTATGAATATGTATATGTCAATGTATGTGTATGAGTTTGTATGTTTATGTGTGCATGTATATTTTTTTATGGTTATGTAATTCAATGTAGGTATATGCATCTTCATTCATGTTCTTGTATTTATATGTATGTGTGTGTGTGTGTGTTGTTTTATGTACGTGTATGTATCTATGTTTATAAGTATGTGTTTGGGTATGTGAGTATATTTTTATATGTATATATGTACTTGTCTAATTTTGTATGTGTGTGGATGTATGAAGATATATGTATGTAAAGAAAGCCAATCCTTTAAAAGATATTGTTACATTATTTTAATCCTAAATGTCCACTATTACAAAAACACGGATCGAAAAGCACTAGTGTCTTTATAAACACAGTTAATAAAACACCAAAGTGAGAATAAAATAAAATTACTTTATATTACTCTCTATAATGAGCTCCTAATTCCACTCAACCTCCTAAAACTACATGGGATAACATAGGGAAAAGATAGACAAAGGGGGTGAGCTAAAAAGGGTAGTAAGGAAACAAACCTGATAAGGAATCATAACATGTGAGTCAAAAGTAAAACATGATATCATAAAATAGAAGGATTGAGAGTAATCATATGATCTAATAACATAAATAACATGGAATAATATGATCATGGAATCATAAGAAATGTGGAAGAAACCTAACACATGACATAAACTAAAGTCAAGGATAACAACCTAGATAACATGAAAATGTTAAAAGAGTTCCGTAATGGATTATAATCACTCCATGATCCCATACATGATGTATCAAGGTACTAAAACATTACCCAATGCATTGTAAGGCTATATAGTTCTTGTCCCACCCATAACATTCATATTATGTACAGGAATGTGTGTTGTGTAGGTTCCGAGCACAGCAGAAGTGCGTTGGTGGGTGTTCGAAACATTAATTTTTCCATTAACAATGATCAATCCAAGATCAGTCATGATAATAAAACGTCGGATCTTTAGAATAGAAAGAAGAACGAATGAAATGAAGGGTGTCCCGAAACCATAGATAGAATAATCATATGTTGGCTATCATTAATTTAATTAAAAGACAGGAATTACCTTGATGGAATTATCTCTCCATTGATGTTTCTAGTCAAGATCTGATGTTATCTATCATTGAATCATAGAATCCAAGAATAGGAATCCTCTATTTGGGATCCACACGTGCTCCATGTGTCTATGGACTACAATGATGGGATCTATGGGTGCTAGCGCAGAAAATCCTTCTCTTGCAATGTCTGCCTTCGATCGCCTTGAGAGCCGCTTGTAAAGAACTCTCCATGATCTGGTGGAGGAGGATCTCTCTCGTACCTTGAGATCATTCTATAAAAAAAAATTCACTCTTGGTGTGAGAGATTTCTATATATCCATTTGGCACAACCACCAAAATTGGGTAGGCTAAGGAGAATTATGTAATTTGGATTTTAATTACATAGAATAATAATATGAATTAATTACCTGAAACCATTTATTCATTTCATTTATTTCTTAGTAAGACCCCATGTCTAATAATAATAGTTGACTATTATTATTACTTGACATGTGGCCAGAGAATTACACTTAATATTATTTAATTAAGTAAATAATATTATTTGTCACAAATCCCTAGAAAACTTACACAGCAAGTATATTAATATAAATGGAATGTAGTTTTTTTTTCTTTTTCCTTTATTTCCTCCACCAAATTTATTAGATATGGAATAATTTATATTAATTTCTCTAATAGATATCACTTCCTTACTCCCTAATAAATATATTATTTCACCCATAATATATTCTCACAAATAACTAGTGTCCAAATAAATGTGATCAGGCGTCCATGAATAATTATTAAACCACATGTGCTTGATTGTTATTTCATTGACTTTAAGGAATTGAACTCTCCCATTCCATACCATGTCCATGGATTCGTTTAGGATATATAAATTCCATAAAAGGTCCTAAGATATCTACTTATATTATGAAACATAAGGGAAAATCCTTTCTCTCATTATCTATTAATGCAGTATTATTCATGACGCACCCAACATATACTACCTCGCTCCGAACAATGTGTCATCACGAGTTTCTTCTATAAATATAAGTGCACGAGTTTTAATAACCAATAATAATAATCATAACGTCCTCGGAACAATACACATGTCTGGAAATAGGAACATCTAGTGACACTATGAAATGTTGATTTCATACTGGTGGGTCCCTTTCTCCTAATATCCTCCTGAATATTATCAAGGATGCACACCATGAGAAGTTACCTCAATGTTTTGTGAATCCTCACCCATAATTTCCTATATTATTTGTGTCCCTCAAATAACATCATCTGTCCATAGAACATATATATTCAAGAACTGTGTTACGGTACTTCCAGGTTCTCATCATAGTATGGATCCACTATGACCCTTTAAAGAAACAATTATCCTTAGGACATTATCACATGCATTTTCGTGCATAAGAACAATCAAGATTTGGTAGGGTATTTATTAATAAATAAATTACAAAGTAGTTCGTTCTAGGACAACAACTCCAAAAAACCCCACTTAGACTATAACCAATTTCTAACAACCTTTAGCCCACTAGATCTCACATGAAATTCATGCTTCTTATGAGATAAGATTTTAGTCATGGGGTCTGCCATGTTATCTTATGTGGAAAACCCTACTCACAGAAACTTCACCCCTTTGATAAAAATACCTCAAGAGGTGATACTTTTTGAGAATGTTCTTTGTCCTCTGATGTGACCTTGTTTCTTTTTCAAGATCCACCGCTGCAATATTATCACAATATAATGTGATAGGATCTTTAATGTAAGGCACCACATCATGAAACATGACAATGTTATGAATCAAGACAACTTCCTTGGCTACATTAAAAGCTGTTATATATTCAGACTCCATAGTAGAATTGGAAACAACTAGCTTCTTTGAAGTCTTCCAACTCACAGATCGTCCATTGAGATAGAAAACATATCCTGATTGCGACTTTAGATCATTCTGATCTATCTAAAAACCATAATCAGAATACCCTCTGATGACAAGTTCCTCGTCTCCTCCATACACCAAGAACATATCATTAGTTCTTCTCAGATACTTAAGGATAGTCATAACAGTAGTCCAATGCTATTCTTCTGGATCTTCTTGATATCTTCCTACCATTCTTGGTGTATAGGTAACATCAAGCATGTTACATAAAATGACAAACATGATGGATCATATTGCCGAAGAATATGGGATGTTACTCATCCAATCTTTCTCCTGTTGTGTCTGAGGAAACATTCTCTTAGTAAGATGGAGACCATGTGACACTAGAACTAATCTCATCTCGGATTGTTCCATACAAAATCTCTTTTGCATCTGGTCAATGTGTGTACCCTAACATAGTCCAAGAAACCTCCTAGATCTATCACAAATGATCGTGATCCCTAGAATGTATATTTTTTCAACTAAGTCCTTCATATAGAAACACTTGTTCAACCAATCCTGAACTGACTATAAGACTGGTACATTTTTTCCAATAAGTAACATATCGTCAACATATACTACTAGGATAATGACCACATTCCCATTAAACCACATTTAAATACATGGAAGAAATTCGTTTTAATGAAACCAAATTGTTTTATAGATTTATCAAATCCTATGTTCTATGACCTGGATTCTTTATTTAATTCATAAATGGATTTAAGAAACTTGGAAACCCTTTTGGCATCACCTAGGGTCACAAACCCTTCTGGTTGTGTCATATAGACCTCTTCCTAAAGGATCCTATTAAGGAATGTTGTTTTGACATCCATCTTCCAAATCAAGTAGTCATGGTAAGCTGGTATGGTAACTATGATTATTAAGGATTTAAACATGGAAAATGATGAGAAGGTTTCATCATAGTCAATTCCATGACACTATCTAAATCCTTTAGCCACTACCCTTGCATTATAGGTTCTAACAAAACCTTCCATATCCATATTTCTCTTGAAAACCCAATTACATCCAACAGGATTTATGTTAATTGCTCATCAACTAGAACACAAACATGGTTCTGATACATGGAATCCATCTCAGAGTTTATAGATTCTAGCCATCTTGTATCATTTCATCTTTCCACTGCTTCCTGGTATGAGATAGATTTGTCATTGTCCAACAATAATGTTATACCGTCCTTGGTGACTAGTAAACCAAATCTCTCTGGTTCCTTTACCTCTCTTGAGTTCTTATGCAGTACTTGGGTTTCCGCAACCTCTTCCATAGAGACCTTTGGAACTTTTTCCTGTACCAACTCAAGTGTATCTTGAGCATCAACATCGTTGAAGTCAATATTTCTCTTAATGTCCTTTTTGTGGATGTTCTCCATCATAAAAAATATGGATTGTCTCATGACAATCACTTTCTTGTATGAAGAGTTAATAAATAAAGTACAAAGTAGTTCGTTCTAGGACAAAAACTCCAAAAAACCCCACTTGGACTATAACCAATTGCTAATAACCTTTAGCACACTATATCTCACATGAAATTAATGCTTCTTCTAAGATAAGAATTTAGTCATGGGGTCTGCCATGTTCTCTTATGTGGAAACTCTACTCACTGAAACTTCACCCCTTTGATCGAAATACCTCAAGAGGTGATACTTTCAGAGAACATGCCTTGTCCTTTGATGTGACCTTCTTTCTTTTTAAAGATCCACCGCTATTATATTATCACAATATACAATGATAGGATCTTTACTATTAGGCACCACATCAAGCAACATGACAATGTTATGAATCCAGACAACTTCCTTGGCTATATTAAAAGCCTCTATATATTCAGACTCTGTAGTATAATTGGAAACAACTATCTTTTTTGAAGTCTTCCAACTCACAGATCGTCCGTTGAGATAGAAAACATATCCTAATTGCGACTTTAGATCGTTCTGATCTATCTAAAAACCATAATCAGAATACCCTCTAATGACATGTTCTTCATCACCTCCATACAACAAGAACATATCATTAGTTCTCCTCAGATACTTAAGTATATTCATAAAAGTAGTCCAATGCTATTCTTCTGGATCATTCTGATATATTCCTACCATGCTCAGTGCATAGAAAACATCAAGCCTGTTACATAACATGACAAACATGATGGATCATATAGCTGATGAATATGGGATGTTACTCAACCAATCATTCTCCTGTTGTGTCTGAGGAAACATTCTCTTAGTAAGATGGAGACCATGTGACACTGGAACCAATTCCATCTCAGATTGTTCCATACAAAATCTCTTTATTATGTGGTCAATGTGTGTACCCTAACTTAGTCCAAGAAACCTCCTAGTTCTATCACAAACGATCTTGATCCCTAGAATGTATATTTTTTCCAACTAAGTCCTTCATATAGACACACTTGTTCAACCAATCCTGAACTGACTATAAGACTGGTACATTTTTTCCGATAAGTAACATATCGTCAACATATACTACTGGGATAATGACTGCATTCCCATTAAACCACATTTAAATACATGGATGAAATTCGTTTTAATGAAACCAAATTCTTTTATAGATTTATCAAATCCAATGTTCCATGACCTGGATTCTTTATTTAATTCATAAATGGATTTTGGCAACTTGGAAACCGTTTTGGCATCACCAGGTGTCACAAACCCTTCTGGTTGTGTCATATAGACCTCTTCCTAAAGGTTCCTATTAAGGAATGTTGTTTTGAAATCCATTTTCCAAATCAAGTAGTCATGGTAAGCTGGTATGGTAACAATGATTATTAAGGATTTAAACATGGAAAATGGTTAGAAGGTTTCATCATAGTCAATTCCATGACACTATCTAAATCCTTTAGCCACTAGCATTGCATTATAGGTTCTAACACAACCTTCCATATCCATATTTCTCTTGAAAACCCAATTACATCCAATAGGATTTATGTCAATTTCTCATCAACTAGAACACAAACTTGGTTCTGATACATGGAATCAATCTCAAAATTTATAGATTCTAGCAATCTTGTATCATTTCATCTTTCCACTACTTCTTGGTATGAGATGGGTTATTCATTTTCCAACAATAATGATATACCGTCCTTGGTGACTAGTAAAACAAATCTCTCTGGTTCCTTTACCTCTCTTGATATCCAATGCAGTACTTTGGTTTCTGGAACCTCTTCCATAAAGACCTTTGGAACTTTTTCCTATACCAACTCAAGTGTATCTTGAGCATCAACATCGTTGAAGTCAATCTTGCTTTGAATGTCCTTTTTGTGGATGTGCTCCATCATAAGAAATATGGATTTTCTCACGACAGTCACTTTCTTGTATGAAGAGTTATTGAGATAATATCCTTCGTTTTGTTGGTATATCCTATATAGATACACCTTGTTCCTCAGGGTGCTAGTTTGTTTCCTAAGAAGTATTTAACAAACACCTCGCATCCACATACACGTGTGTGTGAAAAAATTTATTTCTATCCATTCCTAAATATAGAGGGAATTCCATTTACCGCCTTATTTGGCACTCAGTTTAATGTGTATGTTGGAGTTTGTAATGCATATCCCAAAAAGGATAATGGATGATCTACATGACTCATAATTGACCTCACCATTTCAAATAAGGTGTAGTTATTCCTTTCACAAACACTGTTCTGCTATGGTGTATAAGGAGGAGTGACATAAGATAGAATCAAATACTCCCGTAGAATATTGATGAACTCTGGGTTTAGATATTCTCCACCTCAATCTGATTGAAGTTTCTTTATATTCCTACCAAGTTAATTGTCTACTTCATTCTTGCATTCCAAAAATTTCTCTATGGACTCTGACTTATACCTCATTAAGTAGACATAAACATATATAAACAAATCATTAGTAAAAGTAATTATTTAAGAATATAAACCCCTAGATTTTACTTGGAATGGTCCATAGATATCCTTGTGCACCAATCCTAGAAGCTCAGTGGCCATTTCTCCCTATCCACCAAAAGGTGTCTTGGTAATTTGACCTTGTAAACATGTGTGACATTTATCAAGTGGTTTTATCTCAGTAGAGTCTAAATAACCATATTGGAAGAGCTTTTTCCAGTGCTTCCTGTTTACATGACTGAGATGGTGATGCCACAACGGGGTGATATATGAGTCATGCGAGTTTGTTTCATTGCCAATTGCCAACACTTGGCCTTCGTAATTTAATACATACAAATTTTTATTTAAATGCGCCATACCATAACATATGTTGTTTTCTTTAAAAAAACAACCATTATTTATGAACATAAAAATAAATCCATCCATATCCAAACATGATACGGATATTATGCTCTTGGTAACAGTAGACACATAATAATAGTTATGTAAAACCAAAAGCATCCAAGTTGGCAATGAGAGATGGTAATCGCCAAGGGCCAATGTAGCCAGCCTCGTGCCATTAGCAGCTCAAAGATCTACCTCTCGTCTGGAAATATTTTCAAATATACTTGGTTCCTTCATTTGAATACATATTTGTGCCCCACAAGATATATCTAATACCCAATGTGTAGAAATGGAAAGATTACACTCAATAATGAACACACCTTTAGCATCCCCATTCTTTGTGGGGCAGTTCCTCTACTAGTGTCTTGGCATGCCACATGAAAAAACACTACCTCCCATTCCCTGACCTATATCTAGATCTTCCCCTTCATTGAGGGATGGTGCTCAGGGGATTCATACAGTTTATGAATACTTGGCCAATTTTCATTGTCCTTCCTTTTCTTATTCCCCATAAGGACTATGGTTTTGTCAAGCCCCAAGTCCTTATCTTCCTGATTAATTATGGTTAGAAGTTATGATAGACTCTTCTCATTGTTTATCAATTTTTAGTGGACAATAATTCTAGAGAAAGTATTGGGTAGTGATGATAGGATGATATCTATACAAAAATCATTTGGGAACTTAATCCCTAAGATGTCTAAGCATTCAATGTCACCAATAATCTTGGAGAAATGATCCCCAGATGGTACAGACTCTCCAAACATAGTTGTAAACAAAGCATTAGAGATATGATATCTCTTATGTCTTTCCTTCTCTTGATAGTGATCCTTAAGGTAACACATCATTCTATACACGTCCATGTTTTCATGTTTCTTCAAGATCTAATTAGACATTGTCGATAGCATGAAACATTGGAAATTAGTGGAATCATTCATATGTTTCATATATAGAGATAGTTCCTCACCACTGACCTCTTTTCCAGGTGCAACTAGAATTGGATCCACCAGCACAAACAATTTCCTCTCTTGGTGAAGGATAACGAGTAAACGCCTATGCCTTTACTGGAAATTGGTGCTGGTGATAAGGTTTTCCATCTCTATTGTGGTTCTCAATTATATTTTTGATGTTATTTTTCTTGTATTTTCAAAAACTTAAATGAGAATAAGTATAATACTTTATCATGATAAAACTAAGACATATAATTAATTTAATATTTATTAGTCTCCCACTATTTTATCTAAATCAAATATCCCTCACCATTGACTTTGGAATATTCTGTTATCTGAATATTCATGTGGATAGGATCCAAATTTCCTTTTGCATTGCCTCAACTAGGGTTGGTCAAGAAGCTTCAAGGGATTAAGGTAGTCATTCCAAATCCCAACTGCATTAAATCACAGCAACATGATCAGCTGAGTGGACCCCCAATATGGAAATATTTTTATTTTGGATTTCCTCAACCTTGGCCTCTTGGCCACACCATGTAGTGTTGTGGCAGTCAACCCTTGATGTGATCCAATTCATGTCAACCCAAAACATTGAATTACAATTCCACAATATTTGAAATCACCCCAACTAGGGTTGGTCAAGCTCTTTGAACTATGGTTCGATTCTAACCAAGATTATGGAAGGTTATACCGACAAAATATTTTCTTTGAATTATTTTATCCTTATATGTAAATTATCATTTATTTGTATTTTATTACATTCATTCTAATATTAAGTGGGAAATAATTAAGTGATTAACCATGTCTATGATAATATTTACGAATAATCTGGTCTTATTTTAGTTTTTTCTTGCATTCTTATTTAATTCATAAATTGTGCGAATGTGACAACAAACCGACAATAAATAAACCATGAATGTAACAAATATAAAATAACTATTTTGATCATGAGCTTGTTATATTGGTTGTTTTATCTAGAAGTTGATAAACTAACTTAATACCTATGAGAGAAACACCTTGAACCTTTTGGGTACGTGTTTACATCTTTCCACCTTTCAACCTTTGTAAATCCTTGGATTGGATTCATCGTGGATCCTAACTTAAGTCTCCTCCATAAGCTTGGGATCTCCATCAATTACATAATATTTTATCTCACTCATAGGTGAGGGGTAAATTGGGGTTTAATATAAAAAAACATTGGGCACACTGTCCTCACATGTTAATGAGGAGAAGGCCCGCATGCCAACAAATTTAATTTAAATAAATAAATTAAAAGAAATAATTCACATACAATGGTCATTGTCCAGCACATTATCATCCATACATGCAATGATTTTTACACATAAATAAATATGGCATTCAATTCTTAAATTGTTATTGTTTAATACAAATCACATTCGAATCAATTAATTATCTTTAATTAATTAATCCTTTTTTCTTAAAACCTTTTTTCTGAATTTCCTTGAGATTCTCATCCATCATAATTTTAAACAAATAAATTCATTTAAAATTATATTTGAACATAAATTGTACCTTGAAGGTAACACTGTGAATTCTTTTTCATAACAACCTAATGAGTATAAATGAACATTACACAGATGTTAAATTAAACACATTTATAAAAAACACCTATCACATGTTGTGCATTAGCTTTACGCCCACACTATGGTACCCGTCTCAAGGGTTTTTATAATATAATAATAAATTTTAATAAATCTAAATAATTTGGATGAATACATAGTCTGTAGTTCTAACTACATGGCGTGAACTTGTTTTCACCATCCATCTGAAGTACACGCTCAGGGATATGGCATGAAGATGTACTACATAAATCATCAGAGTACACTATGTGTTCAGTGGAACACACTCCATGTAGTATCCACATTACATTGTTTCCAGCTGATCAAGCCATGTATGGGGTACAAGGTCTAAATATAACCCAAAGGGACTAGACGCTGTGATAAGTGGGGATCACAATATGTAATTCAGAAACTGTGTTGTCCATGTTCGTGGTCAACACATGGAGTCTTAAATACTTAAATAGAATCCAATGACATGACCTAGTTTGGCGGACAATCCTCGTTCATGGAACCTATAATACATGTCATTTACTACCGAATACATGCCATGTGTTCTGCTTTTGTACATATAGGAATCTTTAGAAACTCCGAATGAGATCCTTTGTTTTCTTTTATCAATATTAAAAGAAAAAATTGTATCTATAATGTGAACGATAAATTAAAGAGGAGGAATAGATCTCAAAATTCAGATTTATAGAAAGATTAACATGAATTTAAACAACTATATTATTAAATTCGTAAATAAACAATGAAAAAATAAATAATTATAATCAACATTATGACTGCTCTGATAAAACATGGAGGTTCTGGGTGCAGTGGAAGTGCGTTGGTGGGTGTACCAAACGTTAATTTTTTCTGTTAACAATGATCAATCCAAGATCCGTCATGACAATAAAATGTCGGATCATCGGAAGAGAATGAAGAAAGAAATATGGTAAGGGAGTCTTGTAACTATTGATAGGATCATCATATGTTGGTTATAATTATTTAATTAAAAGACAAGAATTACCGTGATGGAATTCTCTCTTCGTTGATGTTTCTGGTCATGATCTTATTTGATCCATCTTTGCATTGTAGAATCCATTTGTTGGATTCCTCTAGCAGTGATCCACACATGCTACACATATATCTGGATATCTCCGAAGGGATCTCTGGGTGCTAGCATAGAAGATACTTCACTTGGGACGTTTTCCTTTGATCGCCTTGAGAGCCGCTTACAAAGTGCTCTCCTTGACTCGGTGGAGGAGGATCTCTCTCATACCTTGAGAAAATTCTTAGAAGAAAATAATTCTCTCTTGGCTTGAGAGCTTTCTCTAGATATTGTGTGCACAACCACTAAAAATGTGTAGGCTAATTGGAATTATATAATTGGGATTTTAATTACATAGAATAATAAAATAAATTAATTACCCGAAATCATTTATTCATTTCATTTAATTCTTAATAAGAACTCATGTCTTATAAAAACACTTGACTATTATTATTACATGACATGTTCCCAACTAATTACACCTAATATTATTTATTTTTAAAAATAATATTATTTCTCACAAATACCTAGAATACTTACATGGAATGCACTTTTTTTCCATTTTCTATACTTCCTCCACCACATTTATTAGACCTTGAATAATGGATATTTATTTCACAATTGAATATCACAAAATTACTCTGTAATAAATATATTATTTTTTCCAGAATATATTATCTTGAAAAACTAGGGTCTAAATAAAAGAGATCATGCATCCCTAAATAATTGTTAAACCGCAATCAGGAATAATCTTTATTCAACATGTTAAACTAATATTTAACTAAGATATTAGGACACACATAGTCTGTGACCCACTGGGAATCTTTCTCAGTGAAATTAGGCCGAGCCTTCCTAAATTTCAAGGATAGCGTCTAGAAACACACCAAGGAACCCATTGGGAAAGAAGTTAATGCCACAATGATGTGTCACCTCTTTCGAACGCTTACTGTGCAATGTCATCCCTTTGTCTCAATATCCTGAATCAAGAGGGTTTCATGCTAGTGTCATCAACCCATGTACTTGATTATTCTATCTTTGATGTTCTAGAATTGAACTTTCCCATTCCTTACCATGGACATTGATTTATTTAAGATATATAAATTCTATCAGAGGGCCTAAGATATCTATTTCCATTATGGAATAGAAGAGACACATCCTTTCTTGTATTATCTATTAATTCAGTATTACTCATGACACACGCAACATATCATACATCACTGAGAACTGAGTGGAATCATATTTTTCATCAATACATCTAAGTGAACAATTTGTAATATCCACTAATAATAATATTAATGTCCAATGACCAATACACACGTTACCAGATAGGAAAATCCAATGACACTATGAAATGTGGATTTCCTATTGGCAGGTCTTGTTCTCATAATATCCTCCTGCATACTATCAAAGACGCACACCATGAGAAAATGCCTCAATGTTTTTTGATTCATAACCCCTAATGGCCTTTATTATTTGTGTCCCTCAAATAAAATAATCCGACCATAGAACGTATATATTCAAGAATAGTGTTATGGAACATCTAGGTTCTCATTGTAGTAGGGATCTCCTTTGACCCTTTAATGGAAAAGTTATCCTTAGGACATTATCACATGCATTTTTATGCAGAAGAATAATCAAGATGTGATAACGTATTTATTAATGAATAAAGTAAAAATTAGTTGGTTCTAGTCTACCAACTCTAATATGTTCTCCATATAGAAATTAATCATATGGTGTAATATATAAATTACCCATGGAATGAAAATTTATTTCATATTCATGCCTCATATCATAATCAATGGAAATTTCATAATGAAGGAATTTTGTAATTGAACAAATGGCATGTATTACCCCATCAATGTGAGTCAGAGTAATATAGGTATATATGTGAGAAAAATATATACAAAGTTTAGAAGTAATCTAAAGCATCAAAAGCCTTGATCATTGGTAAAAACTTATATAAAAGATTACATGGAATATTTTTGAGGAAAATACACCTTTCACATTGAAATAACTTCTCCCAAATATAAAAAAAATCAAAATATAATCAAAAAATTTACATTAAAAAGAAAAATGATTATAAAGAATCATAAAATAATTTAGTGGTAAAGATTTTGAGTAATTATATACATACCACATTATTTGAAAAACATTAATTCCACACTATTGTCAATGTGTTAAAAATTACATCATTCATAAAATGACCATAATATTAGATTAAAAACATTTGATAAAAATTCAAAAATGGGTAGAAATATTATTAATAAATCATTTATATCATTTTAAAAATCTTGGAGAAAATATTTTTGGAAAAAATGTATATGGAACAAAATTGATTTTCGACTGAAGATAAAAAAGAATTATGATATTAAAAAAATATTCCCTAAATGATTTTATGTACTAAATAGTGGAAAATGGTACCATTAATTAAAAATTTTATGAGTAAAAAGTTGATAATAAATTTTTTTATTAGGAAATGATAAAATAATTTCCTTCAATAACTAATCAAGCTTAATCAAGCCTAATTATAATATTATTAAAACATAAACACTTTTGGATTTGGTAACATTTGAATCATTAATTCCAAGAATGATGTAAATAAATTGTTACTGAAAATATAAAAAATATTGAAGGACTCATGGTATATTTTTTAAAGGGAATTTATGTAAACAATTTAAAAAAACCAGGTTCCTAAAAAACATGTGTCTTAGCGAAGGATGTTTTGGGAGGAAGTCAATACCTCATGTAATTACTTTATCATGTGTGTGTTGTATCTCATTTCTAATAAAATTATTTCAATTATTTTTTTTATTATAAACCTTTTACAGGTTTAATTACTTATAAATAATGAATTTAATATATTTATTTTATAATCATATTTAATTAAATAATCAGTTATATCGACATTGGTTGTTTTGAGGATGCAAATATTATAAATTCAAAATGACATCGGGGTCTTGATCAAGGTCATATGGGTCATTGTTCCAAATATATTGAATAATAATAATTAAATAATTATAATTTTAACATATATATATATATGTATATTACAGGATTAAAAAACATTAAATTATGGATATAAAAGTGAACTTCAAAACAAACGTGGAGAAAGTATTCCATACACACGCATGTGTAAGGTTTCCATTTTACAATGATGATGATGGAATGAAGGTTAGTGTTACGTTATACATAAACAAAGAAAATAATATCATAAACAACAAAATTTTTCTTTCAATACACATTCATATACAATACATGTTCTGTAGTTATAAAACAATTGCATTGGTTCACTAGGTGGTAGTCCACTATACACATAAATGATGTTATTAGTCATCAATGGATGGTATGGTAAGTAGGTATTTGATGTATTTATTTAAAAAAGTTATTAATATTTATTTAATATAATATATATTCATTAAATCCATCATCTTGAACATTTTTAATTGGTGATGAGGGAATGTTATTTTACTATGATTTGTAAGGTATTTGTCTTTCGTACACATGAATGATGGTTTTGATTCCAATATGATGAAAGAGGATATGGATTTACATTAATAAATTAACCTAATAAAGATTAGTATATGGTAGATACTTATGTTATTATATCAATAGATCTGAGTTACATTTTAATGAGGTGGATGATGAAATAATACAAAGATGCTTATTTGAGACTGATACCCCTTCATTGGACAACCTCTTTAGAATTATAGAAAAATCCTCCATATGTTTAATTTATGATCAAACCATGGAATCTTGGATGTGGGTAGGAAATTAAATAAGGTATTTGGGTAGATATTTTTAAAACCGTAATTCCTTATATGTTAAAATAAGAGATGATTTGGGGATCCCTATTATAAGAGGGGGAGAGGATATACTTGATATTTTTTAAAGAAAAAGTTATACACACATTTTATACCTCACACAAGACTCATAAATTAATCAATATCAAACTATATGTTATATATGGTATGAATATGGCCATAAAATGGTTTTTTAGAAGTTCATGGTCAATTTTAACATTTATCATTTCTGTTCAACCCAATGTAAACCTATTTTAACTTTAACGACACTAAAAATTTATTGTTTAAAATATTCATTTTGACCAAAAATGAAGTTTCCTTGTTATATGATATAAATTATTCTAATTAAAAATATGGATTAAAATATTGAAACTTTGATTCCCACTTGTAGAAGAATTTAATTTAAAATTAAACCCATATATGTGGTGAATAAAATTCCAATGAAAATTATTTCATTAGTATAAAAAAATTAACTCAAAATTGAATATAAATTTTTTTGTAATGAACTAATTAGATTAACAATAATATAGTTTATGAAATTTTAATTTTAAACTAATATAATAAAATTTGACATTTAAGATCATTAAAAAAATACAGTTTAATAAATATGAATTTTTTTTCATTATTCATCCATAAATTTATATTTTCTTATTTTTCACAAAAATTAACTGTATGATAATTTCTACAAAATAATTTCAAAAAAAAAATTTCATTTTAAAAAAAATAGTAATAATTTTAAAAATTAAAGTTAATATATGGATATAATAATAAAAAATCATTTTAAAAAAATAGAATAAAAAATTCTTTATTAGATGTCTTGTGATTATTTCATAAGAATTTTTTAATATATTTATATTGATTCAGAAATATATATATATATATATAATTTCTTAATCATATTCATACCTTCCAATTTATTGGAATGGTTTAAGAGTAATATTTAATTAATAACATTTCATGGTTCGTTTAGGGATAGTGTTTCATGTTGCAAATGCTATCGAACATATTTTTTTTCCAACTCAGAGAGTTATAGTATGTGTATGTATGTGTATGTATGTATGTGTATTTTTATTTATGTATATTTTTGTGTACGTGTATGTGTATTCCTATTTTTGTGAATGTATGTGCATGTGCATCTATATGTTTGTATTTGTAATTATGTGTGTGTGTGTGTGATTATGTCGGTATATGTATGTATGGATATGTATATATGTGTATGTCTAACTATTATTTCTGTGTATGCCTATGTACATATTTTAATATATAATTATATAATAGAAAATATTATTTTGTTTTTTAATTTAACATATCTCATTATAGTATATAAATAGACACAAACACAAAAACACAGACATCCATATATGCACAAACAATCACTTAATTTTTTTGTCTAGAAAATAATATATAATTTAAAAGACCCGAAAATCCAATGGAAGGTTTTTTCTAAAATACATGGAAATTTTATGAGTCCAATGTTTCTGACGGCACTTGATTTTGAGGCCCAGTGTGCTCAGAATCAATTTTTGAAGTTTTGTTCAAGTACGTTCAGTAAACGTACATGCAGGTTTTTATATCTTTTGAACCGGTGCAGGGAATTGAAATCTGAGGGCACCATTGAACTCACAACGCCAGTATTCTCTTAAGGAGACCTTTACCGTAGTTGCATTTTATCAATTATGGAAGTTAATTTTTGGGGATTCTTCATAAATTAAATAAAAATTATGTGTGACATATTTTTATTTAAGTGGTGGTTTAATCCTCCCAGGGGAAGTTGGAGGTGAGGCCCACCCCCCCACATAACCTCCCATGGGAGGATATTATGTGGTGGGTCCCACAGGAGCATCAATGTTCTCAACTCCCCTTAAACCCCCTTTAACTCTTAGAACTCCCCATAAATGTTTGGGAGCCTCTTCACTTCCACCTTCTCTCTTTATGGTGCCATTACACTAAGTTAATTAATGCCAATTAATTAATTTGAAAAAGTATGAATTCTTTTTCCATAGCAATAAATAATATAATGGATTAGCCCATATTTTATTTTTCTCTTGGAGATTATTCTTTGGGGGAGCTTGGGAGAATTCTTGTAAGAACACCATCCTCTCGACGAAGAACGTTCCTCGTCTCCAAAGAACATGAAGCATCACCTTCTACCATCTTCAACCGGACCAAGGAAGAGAAGCACCGCCGCCCACGAAGTACACCGAGGGCGTCGTCTTGGCTCAACTTCACCGAACTCTACTTCTTACAACACTGAAAAAACGACATCCGTCTTCTGCGACGTCCTTCTTCCATAAATCGTCAACGTACAACGATAATTATGAGGTAGGGAGTTTTGAATATTTTAATGTAAAAATTGTACCCTCGTACATCGTTGTTTGTTGGGGATCGATGATGGCCACTTGTTATCGCCTAATGCGGAGGTTGAAGGCCGAACCAACATGGCATGATTCCCCTTCATAGGGTTTTGTTGATTGACTTCGAAGCTGAAGCTGAAAGGGTGTGGGGTCATCGCACTGTACCAGAGAAGAATCGCGGGATAGAAGAGGCGGCGGAGTCGGCGACCGAAGGAGGTAGCGGCAGAGGCAGTCGTGCACCGGCCGCATGGAGGGAGACCGGCATCTGCTTGCGCCGCCTAGACTATGGGACAACTGGCCAGCCAATCCAGCCGATTCGTGTGTAGGAGCCGCGACGTAAGAAGGTGCCACGTGGAGGGAGACCGGGGCTCGCAACCGCGGGCCGCTCGGCCGGAAGAGCCGGCCTTCCGCCTCCCGGCTGGGCTGGAGAACCGCGGTGCCCATAGGTGTCGTGCGGAGGAGGATGTGGCTCGCATCCATGGGCCACTCATCTGGGCGAACCGGCCGACCACTTGCCGGTAGGGCTAGAGAACCGCGGTGCCCGCAGGCACCACGTGGGGAGAACGGTGGCCCGCAAAGCAGGCTGCATGTGTGGGGCCAAACCAGCTGACTACGGCTGGCTGGGCAGAGGAGGAGGCGGCCCCTCTTGGCGCCGCCAGGTGAACCGGACCGGCCCAAAGCACATTCTGTGTCTGTGGGTGGGCCCCGCCCCACTGGGCTGGGCTGACCCCCACCTGGGTTAGACCCGCCGAGCCGGGTTGGGCCGACCCGCCAACCCACTGGGTTTGACGGGTCGGGCCCGTCTTCGTTTAAATGCGAATATCTCCTAAATTGTGCATCTGATTGACGCGCCGTATGTGGAACTGGGACCCTCCCGACGAGGAGGTCCTTTTGTGATACTCTATGTGTGTTTTGGGCAAATTTTGAAAACGTCCAGGTTGGATCGAACGTAAAATCCAACCGAGCCCCTAGAACAGAAATGCTAATAACTCTCAGACCGGGCATCTGATTGACGCGCCGTCAGTCACATTGGGTTCCTTTTGATGAGACATAACTAGAGAATACATCAAATCGATACATCATGATAGTTGATTTACCAACTCTTGGCTCAAGGAGCGGACCATCCCGGATTCGAGCGTGTTGTGTGCGAGAACCCTAGAGCTTGCTGCGACGACTACAGTACCAGAATCCTATGTGGGTTTGACTGTGATGACTACGGTACCAGAACCCTATGTGATTTTGAAAATGATGACTACCGTACCAGGATCCTCCATAGGCCCGACAGTTCTGATTTCTATTCCTAGAGCCTGTGTGGGTCTGACCGAATAGCTGGTCCTGTATCCTGCGTGGGTCCGATAGCTTAGCTGGTCTTATATCTTGTTTGGGTATGACAGAATAGATGAATCAGTGACTACATCTGATCACCTCTATCACTATTGAAAAGCTGGTCCTGTTTACAGTGTGTGTCCAACAGCTTAGTTGGTCCCATATCCTGTGTGGGTCCGATATCTTAGATGAATCAGTGACTACATATGATCATCTCTATCTCACTACAAAAGATGTATAACTGTGTGATCTAAGTGATGTCTTTAAACCATTATCATCGTGGTGAATGATATTACTTCCTTTATGGAATGGTTTGTGCATGGGCTCGAGAGTTGGAGTCGGGCTGTAATTGATAACTTAGGTATATGTATGAGAATATACCAAAGTCATGTTTGTTGATACTTCGTGATTCTATATTTATTATGTGATTTATCTTTTGTGGATATTGGGAGACCTTTGGGGGTCTCAGGGTTCCCTACTGAGTATTTTTATACTCACCACTGCACGGGCTTCGCCCACACCTTGTTGTGTTATGTGAAGACGACAGACATCTGTGATCGACATAGAGGGTGACAGATGGGAGGCTGCTCCGAGATGGACTAGATAGGATGTACCATAGGGACGAGTTGTACGAGTTCTGTATCTACTCTTCAAGTAGGATTCCCCAGTGGATGATCCACAAGCTGTTTTCACTTTTTACTTGTACATGTTGTTCAGTTGGGTTTGTATACTAGCCCACTTAATTTCATCACACCTTACTTTTTTATTCCAGTACTTGTTTCCTCTACTTCTTGTGTTCAGACTGTGTGTGTGTTACAGATGAAAAAAAATGCCTTACCTTTTTATCAGGATTACATCTTTGGTGCTATTCGTCAGCCCCTAGCCTATGGAAGGCGGGCTTGGGGTAGTCGCGGAATGGGCCCCGAGGACGGGTCATGTCAAATTGGTATCAGATGAGTTGATTATACGGCTGAAATTAGGACTATAATCATTATTTTCTATGAATAAATAGTGATAAAAGTATTTCATGTGGTTTTCAGTCCAGGGAATTCGGTGTTGGTTCAGCGGCCGAAATATCCATACACTGGGACTCTGAATTCTGATTTCCCACCCAGTGCATCAAAACTCTGATTGCGTGTGTGTTTCCTCTGAAAAAGTTTTTCTTCATGATTACATTATGTCAGCTCGCCAGGTAAACTATTTTAACCTTATCACACATGTTTCTTTTCAGGATGGCCCTATGAAGGTTTCCATCTAGGGTTCCATGTTTTTTTCGAGATGGTAGCCCACCGAGCGACGAGACCTCAGTGTAGGGCCCCATCACAGCGGAGGTACCAGCACACTACCTGTTGGGCCACCGATACCACCAGCTCCAGCAGAAGAGAGTACACGCCGCCTGAGTGCATTCCACAAGTTCAATTGCCATAGGCCGCCCAGGTTCCTGGGAGATATGGACCCACAGGCAGCTGAGGAATGGCTGGAGGATGTCGTGAGAGTTTTCATATTGGTAGGGACACCAGCCAAACTAATGGTGATCCATGTCACGAGTCTCCTGCATGCAGCAGCAGACAGACGGTGGATCCTAATGCTCTAGGTACATGACAAGGCATCTTTATTCTGGAAATACTTCGAGAGTCTCTGCCACTCGGAGCTTGTTCCAAAGACCCTTCTTGTGGTGTAGACTCAGGAGTTACTGCATCTGTAGCAGGGTAGCATGATAGTAGCACAGTACATAGCGAGGTTCATCGACCTCTCGCGCTATTCCATGGATATGGTACGAGACCCATTCTTCAAGGCTCAGACCATTGAGTAAGGACTAAAGAATGAGATCCGGGCTTCAATTATTCCCCTAAGCATCCCGACGCAGGCGGGGGTGCTAGAGCGATCCATTCGAGTGGAGAGTTTTCTTGATGACCAGACACCAGCAGCGAGACCCACAACAGGGCGACACATAGTGGAGTCTTCTACAGCTGGTAGTAGAAATATTTTTCTGAGGTACAAGAAGACCAGGCCATCAGGTGGGAAAACCTAGGATTCAAGTTCGGTTGTGCGGGGCACATGAGACAGAGTCAGCTATTCGAGGAGCAGACAGTGCTATGCATTCAGCGGGCAGGGTCACAAGGCATGAGACTGCCCGACCCTCCATGAAGATGAGAAGTAGACAGTAGAGGGACCTCCCAGTCAGAGGTAGAGGTTCAACCATGGTGGTCCACCGAGAGCAGGCAGACGTGGCAGAGGAGCTGGCCGAGCAGCGGGTGGTGGACGACATTTTGAGGCTCTACCAACACCACCACCAAGAGGTCCACCCCGACCACAGGGAGTTGGCGGACAGAGGCGGGCTCATCTCCAGGCAGTAGAGGCCTACAACCATGGAGCACCAATGATGTTTCGAGGTACTATCTATGTCTACTCAACCCTTGATGGAGTACTTATAGACATAGGTGTGAGTCATTCTTTTTTTTCTACTTCCCTCGTTCAGATCTCAGAGATTCCAACAGAGCCATTGGCTCGATCCTTACGACTACAGACTCCTACGGGAGCATACTCGATGATTACGCACTGGTGTCGGTAGTGCGAGCTTACTCTAGGAGATGAGATCTTTGGCTGAGATCTCCTCGTAGTGGCGTCGAGGCCTTATGACGTCATCTTGTGTATGGACTGGTTATCCACAGTTCATTCTTAGATTGACTATATTAGGTGCAAAGTGTTATGTATCCACACAGATAAGACCAGGTTCACCTTCACCGGCGATAAGGGAGACTTTGTAGGATAGTATGGACTTGAATGGAGGAGGGGGCAGCCGATCACACATTAGTTGGCTAGTCTCATCATTGGAGCGGTTGATGTGCGGAGTCCGAGTTTTCCTGTTGTGGTGGAACAGTATGCGGATTTTTTTCCTCACGACATTCCAAGACTACCTCCTTGTAGTGAGGTAGACTTTTACATTGACCTATACCCTGGGACGACACCGATATCTACTCCAGCATATCATATGGATCTCGCCGAGCTTCGTGAGCTGCATGTACTGTTGGAGGACTTTTAGGTGAAGGGATTTATCCGACCCAATGTTTCACCCTAGGCATCTCCGATTTTGTTCACTAAAAAGGTGGATGGAAGCTTGCGACTATGTGTTGACTACTATCGCCTGAATTTGGTGACAATGAAAATCAAGTACCCACTCTCGAGGATTGACGACCAATTTAATCACTCAAGGGAGAATGATGGTTCTCGAAGATAGACCTCAGGTCAGGCTAGCAGCCACTCTGATTTCGAGATGAGGATGCGCAGAAGATAGCATTCAGGTGTCGATATGGCCACTATGAGTTCTTGGTAATTCCCATCGGCATAACCAATGCTCCATTAGTGTTCATGAGTCTCATGAACAGGATCTTCTAGACTTACCTTGATCGCTTTTTCATAGTCTACATTGATGACATACTGAATTACTCGACTATTGGGGAGGAGCACGCCTACCATTTGGGGGTAGTAATGGATACACTTCCATAGCACTAGCTTTATGGTAAGCTCTCGAAGTGCCGGTTTTGGATTTGAGTGGTTCACTTCATGGGACATGTCATCTCTAAGGCTTGAGTTGTAGTGGATCCATCAAAGATTGAGGCATTACTTACTTGGGATCCACCCTGGAGTGTGACGGAGGTTCAGAGTTTTCTAGTTCTAGCTGGGAACTATCGGAGATTTGTACCAGACTTCTCTAGGGTTTCAGCACCGCTTTCAGAATTGACAAAGAAGAGGAAACCCTTCGTGTGGTTAAAGAGATGTCCATAGAGCTTTCAAGAGCTGAGGCATAGGTTGACTAGTGCTCCCATCTTGAGGCTTTCAGAAGAATGCGAGGGATACGTAGTATACTATGATTCATCAGGGACCGGACATGGGTGTGTCCTAATGCAGGAGAGAGTAGTGATCGCTTATGGTTCATGGAAGTTGAGAGAGCATGAGAAAAAATACGCTACAAATGATGTGGAGTTAGCAGAAGTGGTCTTCACCTTGGGGATGTGGCAGCACTATCTGATGGGTGAGCGTTTTACAGTCTACTCTGACCACCAGAGTCTCAGGTACATATTCTCATAGAAGGACCTGAATCTAAGAAATCAGAGATGGCTCGAGTTCCTCCAAGACTATGAATTTGAGATAGTCTATACTCATGTGAAGGGGAATGTTGTATAAGATTCTCGCAGTAGGAGATCAGGCATTCAGCTACTAGGAGAGGCGACGAAGCGACTAGGCACATTGTAGATATCCTTTGTGGATAGAGATGGAGAATCCATTCTATAGTCTCTCAAAGTCACTCCTCTACTATATCAGCGAGTCGGAGAGGCACAACGTGGGGATGTTGATTGCGAGATGCGACGTGCTGAGATATCCACAGGTCAGTCACCTGATGGGTTTTCTGAAGGTGGGGAGCATGTCATCCTCTTCAGAGGACGTATCATGGTACCCATTGCACTAAAGGAGGAGGTGTTGAGGGAGTTCCATACTTCCCCTATGGCAGTAAATCCAGGAGTGATGAAGATGTATCAGTACCTCAGATGACAGCACTGGTGGCCAGGTAAGAAGAAGGCGGTAGCAGAGTTTGTCATGCGATGCCTCACTTGTCAAAAAGTGAAGGTGGAGCAGCAGGTTCCAGCAGAATTGGTTAAAACCCTTAGAGGTCCCATCGTGGACGTGGGATAGGATATCAATGGATTTCGTGATGGGACTTCCACGTATATATAGAGGACACGACTCTATCTGCGTGATTGTCGAGTGACTCACCAAGTCGGCCCACATCCTACCGATCAGAGAGCATGGATCCGTAGAGATCCTGGGATGCCTCTACATACATAAGACCATACGGATTATTGGTTTTCCATCGATTATCATCTTTGATTGAGATGCCCATTTCACTTCCTAGATATGGAAGGGGTTGCATGGGGATTTTGGGATGTAGCTTCGCTTGAGCACCGCCTTTCATCCTAACACGGATGGCCCGACTGAGAGGATCATTCAAACTCTCGAGGACATGCTCCGTGCATGTGTCCTAGACTTCGGTTGTAGTTGGGAGGATCAGTTTCCCTTGGTAGAGATTGCTTATAACAACAGCTACAACTCTACCATCGGGATGGCACCTTACGAGGCACTTTACTGCCGACTTTGTAGATCACCTCTGTGCTGGAGTGACCCTAGGGAGTCAGCATTTATAGGACCAGAGATAGTACATGATACAACAGAGAAGGTGCAAATCATCTAGCTGTGGATGAAGACTCCATAGAGTAGGAAGAAGTCCTATGCTGATAGGAGATGGAGACCAATAGAGTTCGGGGATGAAGACCACGTCTTTCTACGGGTCTCACCTCGATGTGGTCTACTGAGATTTGGCTGAGGTGGCAAGTTATCTATGCGTTTCATCGAACCTTTTCAGTTTCTCGGTAGGGTAGGCATGGTGGATTACCACTGGGATCTTCCACCTCAGTTGCACTGGTTTCATGACATCTTCCACATATTTTAGATGAGGAAATACGTGCACGACCCGCCCCACATCATCGAACATGGGGAGCTGGGCATCGATGATGGATCGACTTTCATGGAAGTTCTAGTGGAGATTGAGGATCGATAGGAGAGGGTCCTGCATGGATGGTCTATTCCTCTGTTGCGCGTTCGCTGGCAGCACGAGAACCTCTAGGAGAGCACATGGGAGCGGGAGGCTCATATGCGTTCTCAGTACCCCTATTTGTTCCCTTAGTATGTGTTGTAGCTTACTGGGACGTAATGTCTTGAGGTGGGGAGTATGTAAAGACCCGGAAATCCTATGGATGTTTTATTCTTAAATATGTGGGAATTTTACTAGTCTGAAGTTTTTGACGATGCTTCATTCCGAGGCCCAGTGGGTCCGAAATCAATTTCTGATGTTTTGTTCGATTACATTCAGTAAATGTACGTGCATGTTTTTATATAATTTGAACCGGTGCTCGGAATTGAAATCTGAGGGCACCGTTGAACTCACAGTGATGGTATTCTCTTAAGGAGACCTTTACCGCAGTTGCGTTTTATCGAGGATGAATGATAATTTTTGGGGATTCATAATAAATTAAATAAAATTATGCGTGACATAATTTTATTAAAGTGGTGGTTTAATCCTCCAAGGGGAAGTAGAAGGTGGGGCCCACCCCCCACACAACCTCCCATGGGAAGATATTATATGGTGGGGCCCACACGACCATCAAACTCATCAACTCCCCTTGAACCCCCTTTAACTCTTGGAACACCCCATAAATGTTTTGGAGCCTATTCACTTCCACCTTCCCTCTTTATGGTTCCATCACACCAAATTAATTAATGGTAATTAATTAATTTGAAAATGTATGAATTCTTTTGGCATGGAAAAAAATAAAATAATAGAGTAGCCATTATTTTAATTTTTGCTTGGTGAATATTCTTTGTGGTAGCTTGGGAGAATTATTTAAAGAACACCATACTCTCAACGAAGAACACTCATCGTCTCCAAAGAACAGGAAGCATCACCTTCTACCTTCTTCAACCGGAGCAAGGAAGGGAAGCACCAGTGCCCACGAAGTACACCGAGGGAGTCATCTCGACTTGAATTCACCGAGATCTACTTCCTGAAACGTTGACGGGACAACATCCGTCTTCTAAGATTTTCATTTTCTGCAACTCGTCAACATAAAATGAATATTAGGAGGTAGGGGGTTTGGAATATTTTAATGGATACATTGTACCATTGTTCCTTGTTGTTTGTTTGAGATCAATAATGGCCACTTGTTATCGCCTATTGCAGAGGGTGTGGGCTGAACCAACACGGCCAAACACCCCTCCGTAGGTTTTTGTTGATTGACGTCGGAGGAGAAGCTGAAAGGGCGTGGTGCTGTTGCACCGTGCCAGAGAATAACTGTAGGATAGAAGAGGTGGGGGAATCGGCGACCGGAGGCGGCAGTGACGGCCGTGCACTGGCCGCGTGGAAGGAGACCGGCGACCTCTCGGGCCTCCCAGAACATGGGACAACCGGCCGGAAAATCCGGACAATCTGTGTGTAAGACCCGTGGTACACGAAGGTTCCGGGTCGAGGGAGACCGCGACCCGTAATTGTGGGCTGCTCAGCTGGAAGAACCAGTTGGCCGCCTTTTGGCTGAGCTAGAGAACCACGGCGCCCGCAAGCGCCACGCGGAGGAGGACGCGGCCCACACCCATGGGTCGCTCGGCTGGGTGAACCGGCCGACTGCCTCTTGGCCGGGCAGGAGAACCCCGGCGCCGGCAGGCACTGTGTGGGGAGAACCACGGCCCGCAATACGGGTCGTGTGAGTTGGGGCAAACCGGTCGGCTACGGACGACCGGGAAGAAAAGGAGGGGACACCATTTGGCGCCGCTGTTTGAACCGGACCAGCCCGCAGCATGGGATGGGTCCGAAGGTGGTCCATGCCCTACCGAGCCGGGTCGGACCCGCCAAGATGGGTCGGGCCGACCCGCCAACCCACTGGGTTTGACGGCCCAGGCCTCTCTTCGCTTAAATACGAATATCTCCTAGACCGTGCGTCTGATTAACACAACGTCTACGTTACTGGGACCCTCTCGATGAGGCGGATATTTTTCGATACTCTATGTGAGTTTTGGAAAAATATGGAAAATGGTTGGGTTGGATCAAACGTAAAATCCAATAGGGCCCCTGGAACGGAAATGCCCATAAATCTCAGACAAGTTGTTCGATTGAAGCGTCGTCTGTCGCATTGGGTTCCTTTTGATGAGATGGAACTATGGGATACATAAAATCAGGACTTTGTGATAGTTGATGTATCGAATCTTGGATTGAGGA
This sequence comes from Viscum album, assembly GCA_963277665.1. Taxonomy (NCBI): domain Eukaryota; kingdom Viridiplantae; phylum Streptophyta; class Magnoliopsida; order Santalales; family Viscaceae; genus Viscum; species Viscum album. The sequence goes on along the minus strand of OY728132.1, from coordinate 1,021,259,487 downwards.
GCAGACCCTCCCAGATTCGAGTGTGCTATTTACGGGATCCCTAGAGCTGGCTGCGACGACTAATGTACCGGAATCCTATGTGGGTTCGACTGCGACGACTACTATACTGGAATCCTCCATGGGTTCGACAATGATGAATAATTTACAGTGATCCTCTGTGGGTCCGACAGTTCTGACTTCTGTTCTTGTATCCTCTGTGCATCCGACAGAATAGCTGGTCATGTATCTTGTGTGGGTCTAACAGCTTAGCTGGTCCTGTATCATGTGTGGGTCCGACAGCTTAGATGAATTAGTTACTACATCTGATCTTCTCTATCACTATTGAAAAGTTTTTTCTGTATCCTATGTGGGTCCGACAACTTAGATGAATCAGTGACTACATCTGATCATCTCAATATCGCTACAAAAGATGTATACATGTGTGAGTTGAGTCATGTCTTTCAACCATTATCATGGAGGTGATTGACTTTACTTCCTTTGTGGAATGGTTTGTGCTGGGGCTCGAGAGTTGGAGCTGGACTGTTATTGATAACTTAGGTATATGTATGGATATATACATAAGTAGGGTTGGTTGATACTTCATGATTCTATCTTTCTTCTGTGATTCATCCTTTGTGGATTCTGGGAGACTTTTGGGGGTCTCGAGGTCCCCTACTTAGTATTGTTATACTCACCCCTATACGGGCTTCACCCGCACCTTGTTAGGTTTTGTGCAGATGACGGATAGCTGTGATCGAGAAAAAGGGAGACAGATGGGAAGCTACTGAGAGCTGGACTAGATGGGACGTACCGTAGGGACTAGTTGTACGCGTTCTATACATACCATTCATGTAGGATTACCCGGTGGACGATCTAGGAGCTGTTTTTCCTATTTACTTGTACTTTTTGTTCTATTGGGTTTGTTTGCTAGACCAGTTACATTCAGCACACCTTACTTTTCTATTTTAGTACTTGTTTCCTCGAATGCTTGTGTTCAGACTATGTCTGTGTGTTATAGGTTAAAAAGGCAATGCCTTCCCTTTTTATTGGGATTACGCCTTTGGTGCTAGTCGCCAGCCCCTGGCCTATGGAAGGTGGGCTTGGGGTAGTCACGACACGGGCCCCGAGGACGGGTCGTCTCAAATATGTATTCATCTATATATATATATATATATATGATTAAAGGATTAAATAATATTAAATGAATTATAAACCTTAAATTTAACTATAAATTATTAATTATATTGAAGATTTTCATATCTAAATATATTCTGAAAATTATTGTTATATATATGTCATCATTTATAATACCAACAATTATTGTTATTCATATGTAACTAATGATATATTATTTTGAAATATATATATATATATTAAAATGTATTTTTATAATAAATGTGTTTGTGTAGTTTTCTATTTTTTTATTAATTTATAATAAAAATATTTAAAATAATTAATAGAATATATTATTTGAATGGAACCCCCAATGTCCATATATTACAAGCCATGTATTCCGATTATTATGGCCACCCCACCCACCCATTCCTCATACATGTGGGTCAAAAGTCCATTGTTGTTGCATTTCATCTTGAAATTGAATGTAAATTTAAAATTCTTATTTTAATTAGTAAAATGTATTCAACGTCATTTTTATTTAAACAGAATATAGTTATAATGTTTATAAATATAACTATAAATTTTCATAATTATAAAATATTTATTCATTTATATAATTAATAATATATTTTAATGATAAAACAAATAATATTTAAATTTTTTAAATAAATATTAAATAGATAATCTTTTATATAATTAATAAAAAATTAAAATTTAAGGTAATATTTCCAAAAAAAATATTAATATTATATAAAATATTAAAATTATATATATTTTTTCAATTTTTTATTAGTCGTGAATACATTTTATCAAAATATATTTTTTAAAATTTATTCATTAGTAATATTATTAAATTTACATAATAATTGATTTTTATGTTATTACTAATTTTATGTTGTAATCATTTTAATTAAAAAAATTATTCATTTTTAGTTTTTAGTCATTTTAATATATTTATACATTTTAAAATTATTTTTATTTAATGAATTCTTATAATTTAATAATATTAATTATTTAATAATTTTATATTGTTTTATGTGTAATAATTTTTAACAGTTATTTATATGTTTTTATATATTATTAAATAATATTTTTATATGTCTCTATATTTTAAATTTATATTTATTCAATTTTAGTATTAACCCATTTTTTATTACGTTTCTATTTAAAACCCAATGTAAATTTTTATTTAATCAATTTTCCATTTTTAATACTCATTCATTTAATATTATTTATTCTTTTTTAGTATTTAATAGTTTTTAATAATTTTAGTCTTTAATAATTTATTATTATTTATTTACCTATTTCTATTTATTAAGTACTATTATTTTTAGTAAAATTTTTATTTATAGAATTATGTTTTAATTATGTTTTAATTAAGAATTATATGAAAAATTATTTAATTTTAATTTTAATTAATTATTATTATTTTTCCAAATTCATAAAGAAAATATTATTTAATTATTCTTTTTTTATCTCAGTGTTTATCGGCAGGGTCTTTAGGGATGATAAATGTTGTCATTATTTTTGTGATAAAAGTAGTGATAAAATATATCTTTTTGAGCATTGAAATTGTTATTACAGATAATTTTAATTTTTTTCATTATTAGTTTTAGTTCGAATAAAGGAATATTTTGTTAGCACTTGCCTCCTTAGAAGTTTTTCAAGTATCTTTTTATATATATTATTTGTTAGCACTGATAAAACCACATTCCTCTTTTAAAACAACCACAATAGATTGTGACCCTCATTCTTGCTTTATTAATGCTATCACAAAAACCTGACATTGAAAAAGATCCTATGAAAAATTTGAGATGAATCTAGCCTCACAACCCGAATTAAGCTATTTTTTACTTATTTTTAATGATTTCCCAAGATCATTCATGAGTTTTCCATTTTCTTATTATTCTTATCAAATTAAATGTTTTACACAATTGTTTCATATGTTTTATAGAATATATTAGAAATAAATTCATTTTGGTTCATTAATCAATATTCTACCATTAATTTAGTCTATAAATACGTAATAATATGTCTAAATTTTTATATTCAAAATTAGGTACACTTATAATCATTATTTTCTAGATCTGTTGACAAGATCCGTCTATAAACTATAGTTTGTGTTTTTTGGATTTTTTCACAAGATCCTTTTACAATATATGATGACAATTTTTTGGGTAAATTTTTATCTCTCCCCACAAGGTATGAAAATCACCCACTAGAACTATTTTTGAAAATCATGGTTTTACGGGATAGAGGCCTTAAGACCTAATAACATAGGAAGCTTGGTGGTCCAGTTACCATATGGCTAAATACATGGGTTTTCCCAAATGAGGAGCCTATATCATACCATGTCTGTAATCTTATGCCTCATCATGCTCTGTCAGTAGTCATCACACTGTGTTAAAGGTTTAAATTTTGTAAGATGAAGATAATATTATCAAAAAATATCATCTATAATTCATTTTTTAATCTCATCAGAGAAAAGTTTTATGATAAATTTTCCCATTATAATGTTTTTGTATTAATTTTTTCTAAATTGACAGAATAGCAAAAATCTTTATTTTATGTTTCTAAATTTTATTTTTTATTTATCACAAAACCTTTTCTATAATAATTTAAATTTTTAAATTCCTTTTTTGATTCCATACATTTTGGTCTTCCATTTTTTAAACTAGAGCTAGAGTTTATTCTCAAATTTTGATTTCTAAAACCATCTCACTATCGAGTATTTGAAATCTATTCATAGATCTAGAGAACTTTAGAGATGGAAAAATATATCAAAAAAGGGAAAAGCCAAATGAGTTATAATTTGACATGGAGAAAGGAAATATGTCAGGGAAAACTATATTAACTCTGTCTAACCATGATTATATCTTATTCAAGGCCATAAAATCATGGTAATTTAAATCTTAGGAATTCAAACAGTCAATAGGACACAATAATTTTTTGATATAAATTGATTGTAAATCCTTCATCTAGTATCCAATGGGACAAAAACTTTTTCGGGTATAAGATAAATACAGCGATGAAATATATTTTATGAGGAAACTACATCAAAATCAATCAAGTAACATGCCATCAAAGTTAAATTTTTAGAGGAAACATATTACTAGAAATAAATCCACACATCGACATATAAACTTCTACCTCCACTTACATTATATGTGATATCCATTCATAGGAGGATATGATGAATTATAACATCTATAATAGTTCATTATATTTTCAATATATATTATTTTAATTATTTTATAAATCACTTCTTCACTATTTTTTCAATTTATTTTTTATCCTAGCATATTTATTTTTTCTCCATGTTTATAGAGACGTAACCCTCAATGTTGATCAACGGGGAAGTGGTGATGTTGTGATTTTCTTATAATTTCCCTTGATTTATTTTATGATTTCAGAAGTTGTTAAAATTAATGCATTATGTGGTTTCCCAATATTTTTTAATATTTTATTCTTCACCCACATTCAATTATTTTTCTCCTCTCTGATATCTTTGACAATTGAATGGTGTAATTTTTCATAGGTATTTTGGGAAAAATAATTTCTCCATCATGAAAAAGTCTCACTATTGGATAATACCATTTAATTATGTTAGTGTAGAGTAACATGTCTTGATCTCTACATAGATTAAAATAATGAGGCATATTTGTTTTGAATAATAATGATATCTTCATTATTAACCCTTTAGAGCATCAGTTTTCTTCTTCTAACTTCTTTGTGTATTTATTTTTTCATTATTATTTTTTAATTTTAATATATATGTATATGTATGATGAATTTTATAATCAATCCACCCATGTTTGTTATTTTAGAAATTTCACGTTAGTTATACTGTAATAGTTACAATACAAATACAGTTTGGTGTGAGATACCTCTTTGTGATTGACCCATGGTTATTCCACTATGGTAAATTCCAAGGAAAATAATAATTCAATTTAATACTTGTTTATGAGAAATTTAATTCATTAGGTCGGAGCTGTTACATGGAATTCAAGATCTTATGCATATTTTTTTCTATAAAAACAAAAAAAACATTTCAAATAATAAAAATTGTGTTTAATGGAATATTATCAATTTCATAGGTCAAGATGGATTTTTATTCTGATGTTTCATGTTATTATCATGTTGACAATGTTTTATCAGTTATATGAAGGGAAAGGATATTGAAGATTCAAATACTAAAAAATTCTCTCCACATGAAATATAATGATCCAAAAATTGTATATAAATTATATAGTAATTAAAGAGAATATAAAAATTATTAATTAAGAAAGAAATAAAATATCATCAACGGCCATTTTATGTGATGAATTTAAACTATAATGTATTTAATGACAAAAAACAAGATATAGGGAATAAAATTCATATTTCACTGACATTTCAAAAATAAATTTATAAGGTTAAAGTAACACATGACGGACAACCTCCCTCTCCAAAAAATAATTTCCTAGTAGGGCTACATAATAAAAATGAGTTTAAATATAATGTTTTTTTGGTAGATTCAATTTATGTTTATTAATTTTATTGAAACACTATTAATTTTTGACTCAGAAACTAATATCCCTAATTATGATTTTTTTTATTCAGTATGAACACAACATTCACTTGTTAATGAAGATGAATAAGTTTCATGTTTTTAGGAGATAATTGAGGATATACAAGAGATTTACTTTTGTTCATATGGGTATGATGGTACAATATAATAAATCATTAATATATAATTTTTTAATCTATCCTAAAAGAAATGTTTCATTGTATTAAACTATCTTCACGACCATTACTAATCTAGATGAACAAAACTTGGAGTACCCCAATATTATTTTCCCTCCCAACCTATACCTCAAATTATATATTTAGTATATTCTAGGGGTTTGATAAATTTCTCATTTCATTTGGGGCCCTTTATCTTGGAATATACTCATAGATGTGCAGATAAATCATATATTGTGGTTTATGAACATGAAAACACACCACCATCAGATTTGGGATAATACACTCCAATTTATTAACATGTGTTGTAAAACCCTTACAACCACAAGGGTTTTAGACCATGTTTTATCCTATTTCCCCTTAATATTTATTATTATTTATTTTGTTTATATTCTTTATGTTATTTATTTCTTATACATTTTATAAGATCATTTACCCAAACTCAATGTTTCCACTATAAAATTAACATAGGTTCTGCCTTTATTTCTATTTTTATTTTCTACCTTTTTTAAAATGAAGGGTAATGAAATATATTTATAGGTGGATTTTTAACCTATATATGTTTTTGTTTTTGTTTTTAGTACCTATATTTGTTAAAAATTGATTTTAAGATAATTTTTTCATTACTTTTAACACTTCAATTAATCTTGAGAGAGTTGAAAAAACTTTTCAATGAATGTATTTCAAATTATTATTGATTTTAGAATGTTCTACCTAAATCTGGTTTTCATGATTTTTTATGAGTTTGATATTTATTTAGAAAAACCATTACCATAATAAATGATACCAAAACGTTTTCCATTCCTATTAGGTATTCAGAGATATTTTTAAATATTTATCCTAACAACCCAAATTTCATTAAAGAGACATAGATTTTTTATAAGAACAATAACATTTTATTTATCCCCTTTAAATCATTGGAGTTAATAAAAATGTTGACATTAATGAGGAACTTAATTTACTAGATAAATTTTAAATTCACACCAACTTTTATATTTACCCTTCTTATCCCTTATAACATATTAATTTTGTTATAGGTTTATACCATATTTGACGTTTATTTTTATTAAATAAAATCACATTTTATATTTTTTAGTTTTTATTTCGTGTTTGACTGTGGGTAAGGGGATTTTGTGTCTGTTCATTAGGATACACTTCCATTTTTGGTGGATTGATGTATGCTTCATCATTCTGGGAAGTGGAGTGAGAGAGAAGTGTGAAGGATCTATTATCTAATTTTTTATTACTTGTTTCATCCATATATCTTTAAAAAGGTTAATAAAAAATATATATATACAAATTTAGATGAGTTGAATTTTTCATTATTCGTAATTCTGTGACTCATTTACTCAAAAAATCATGGGAATGAACTGTCATTCCTTAATTGTAATAAATTTTCTTCTCATCCTCTATGAAAAAAATTGAAAATAATAAAAAAACCAATGAAATGACAAAAGTGTTAGAATTTATATGAAATCCATCATTTAAATAAATTAATAACTCATGTCCCATGGAAAAAATTGTTAGGAGTTGTGCTTCACATTTTGAAATGGAAATGAGTGTGGTATTTCCTAGGATTTCACTTGGATATTGATGCATTGTACTAAAGATTTCAAACTACCCATTTCACCATTTTAATTTTTATACATCTTTCCCCACCAACCATAATCCACATTACTCACATAGAAAATACTTCATTATTTAATTAATTTTGATGTATCAAACAATGGATATATAATAATTGCCACAATCCTATGGTGATGAATGCATTTTACATGTATCATTATAACTATATATTTGATATATATTTGGTAATGATTAATATAAAATTAAATTTTATATGGGGTTTGATGTGTCCATTTTTGGATTATTGAAGTCAAATGAATCTAAATGCGAGGGATGAAAATAAACTGATTTTTTCAAATATGATACATGATGGAGTTCTATTTTGGAAAATATCCTTGTTTTTTTTTTCATTTTTGATTCCTCTGTTGATTTTGAATGAGGTATTTTATGATTTCAAATGAGTTCCATGGTTATGAGAGGCAGAGTGGTGAATCTAATATCATCACATATTCTAATATTTAATTCTTGGTTTTTATTACAACCATAGTGATATTTTTGGGTAATTTGTCAAATTGTTTTGTTACAGTTTTAATTGGAGTTGAATTTTTAAAATAAAATATTTATGGATTTTAAATTCTTTTAATTTTATATTTTATTTTGGAAAGAAAAATTTTGTAATAACTTTGGTATTTATAATTTTTTTTATTCTAGAATTTAATAGTTAAATTTATTATAAATGTATAATGAAGTAAGTGGTATTTATATAAACTAAAGAATCTATACTAATTAAATAATAACCTCACATATGAGAGTATGTATAAAATTAATTTATCTTATATGTGTAGTAACGGTATATTTATATCATGGAGTAAGTAAACAAATGATTTTGTTATAGTTTATAATGGTTTGGTATATTTTAAGAGTATAATATTTACTTAAAATTTTGTAATTAATATATTGATATAAAAAATATATTTTTTCATAAAATATATTAAAATTTTTATTTATTTTTTCTGATGATTAAAATATAATTTTATGAGACCATAATTAATTTTTAAAAGAGTTATACAATCAGTTATAATTTAAAAATTGGAATTCTTTGAATAATTTTTAATTAAAAATAAAAATTAAATTCCTCATATTTAGAAAAAAAATTCAAAAAGTGGAAGTAATTTTTCAATTATTGATGTCAAAAAAAAATTAGAGTTATTTTTTTGAATTTTTCTACAATACATGAATTTTTTGTGAATAGTAACATATGGTAATTTAATTTATATATATAAATTGGAATTTAAATAAACTTTTTTCTAATTCATTGATGATGAGATCACAATAAACACATAAATCCATTAATTATTGAAATATTTTTAATGATAAATCTCTATGTATTCATAGTCATGAGCCAAAATAATTAACTAATGGAAAAAATAATGAGAAAACCTCCTATCCTCCACTATAAATACCACAAATCACCACATCTTCTCCTCACACAAAAAAATTATTTTATATTGTTTAATATATACCCAATTACATTCCCAAGACTCTTACCCACCTCTAGGCCCTACTAGACTCATCAAATGGCAAAAAACAAGGGCATTAAAGAGGTTCTCAATGTTGAGAAATCAAGAGGTAAAATCCAATTTTTTTTAATTTTTAATTACATTCCTTTTATTATTCACTTATCTCCTCCCCTTATCCAAGTAAAAAGAAAAATCCAATATCATACATATACTATAATGTTATTATGTTAATGTAATATCCATCATAAAACCTCTCCACTTCTCCTCTTATTCTAGAAAATGAAAGCATCGTCCGTGAAGTGTCGATTCACCATCTTCATAGACGACAAATTTTTATTTTCCTTTATGACCTTTAAGGCCAATCATAAAAAAATTATTATTCTTAAATTAGATTTTATTATACATATTATATGTTTTATAATGTCCTAGAACCAATATATAAATATGATATTTTAAAATGATATACATTCGTCATGGTCATAAAAACCCCCACAATAAATTAAATCAATTTCAATAATATTTTATCTAAATAATCAACCTAGTTTCAAGAAAAAAAAGAAATATTTTATCATTTAAATTTTTTTAGACATACTAATACACTTTCATTCTATTTAGGGAGTTTCTTATCCATTCAATAAGAAAATCTATAATGAACCAACGATAGAAAACATAAGATAAACATAACGGAAACATTGAAAATAAAAAAATACAATCACCGAATGGGTGGAATGTTTTTATAAAATGATCATATATTGAATTATATATATTAATATAGCTCTTTCATATATTAATAACTATATCTAAACCTTTATATAGGAGTTTTGAACATGTTTCAAGAAATATGAACCCTAGGTAAGAGGTTTCTCTTTAAAAATCCTATTTGAAATTTCTATTTTGAAAAAAATAAAAAGTAATGTTTTCATGATGTAATAATTCATGTTTTATTATAATGTTCTTATTCAGGGAAATTATTAATTAAGAATTGTTTTACCTATATATTCCTTAAATTCATTGGGTATGGTTATGTGGTGTCTACAGTATGGTTACTCAAATTGTAACGGTACTGGTTAAACCATAAGGTAGTCATGAAGGTTATATTATAAGGTAGTTGGTAGGGATAAAAAACATATGGTATCCATGAAGGTTAAAATAATATGTAATCAATGCCGAAAGTTACATTTATATTTGTGTTTATTCTTTCATTTTTTAGGTAAACCTCTTGTTTTTACTAAGTATGTATAAGATATATTATGCGTGAGAAGTCTCTATTTTTGAAAATAATATCATATGTTTATAAGTATTAATGGTATAATGGTTCTTTTAATTTTAGGTCCATTACCGAGATTTTTTTCTCATCCAATGTTTTAATTTCTTTTATAGGGTTTAAGGATGAGTAACGGTAATGCAGAAGACCAGTTGAATATTCTGAATATTTTTCAAGGAATGATTTCATGTTTTATTAAAAAATTGAATTATAGATGAAATAAAAATTATTTTAATAGATTCCACATTTTATGATTAACGATTGATATGTTTTAATTATTTACTAATTATATAAAAATCTAAAACAAAAAAGATATTTGGGAATGTTAAAAAGTAAATTCTGGTTGAATTAATTAGATATTGAATTGTTTATGTTCAGGTCCTTACAGTTGGTATCAGATCATGGTTTAGATAAATTTATGAGTTATGATGATGTTAATAGAATTCGATAAAAAAATTCCCCTTCTTTTAATGTTGAAATTATATTGAATTTTAATATTATAATGAAGCTTCATCTAAGATATGTCTGTTTAAAATGGTTTTCCGCAAAAGAAACATGGATACTGAAGTAGAAAGGCACCAAGTGGATGATATATTTCCAATTATGAAACCTAAAATGGATAGAATTAGTAAAGAGCAGTTTTTGATACTAATGGGTTAGTTTTTGCAGGCAAGAACTGGTGGTGGAATCCATACAAGAGGTCTACTAGAGCTACCAAAAAAGAACATAATGATTGGTGAACATTTTATAAGGCCACACCCTCTATATTTCAGTGGATATTCAAAAATGATGGTGGATGAAGGATGTATTACATCCCTTGTAAAGATATTTGGTGTTATGAGGTGCATATATATTGAAAAGGATGGACATTTTATTAGGAATTTTGAATTTGAATCTAACTAGTGGTGGTCTAGGGTAACAAATTCCATGGATAATGATAGCATCGATCCCTTGGAGTGGGATGAATTTAAAAATATTTTCCTTGAAAAATATTTTCCTATGGTGGTTCCAATTTATATAGAAAATAAATTCATGGAATTGAACCATAAGGAGAAATATTCAGTAGTTTTCTATAAAATAACACGAATGTATTGGAAATAAATTCCCCAAATCTTATTCATGATCTTGATAGTAAAATCAATCATTTAAACTAAGGATAGAAACCATGATTTTGAAGGGAATTGGATTCTCATGAATTCAAATGTTATTATTAAAATTTTCGATGTCTGGAGAGGGTATAAATTTAGTTTTCAGATGACTACATGTACATTGAATGCAATGAAAAGATAGTTATTATGAGAATAATCTTTTTATTTTCCATGGTAGGTCATTTCTTAGAAACCATATAGTTTTGACATTAGTGTAGTTTTATGTTATTATAGGTATGGATTTAATTTATTCATATAATGCTATTATTTTTTGTAGAAAAAATGAAGTTATATTTTAGAAAGTGTTTCAGTTTGTATACAAGAATGATCCCATAGCATTGATAATATATTATTAGGTTGGGAAATTATTAAAAGAAAAAAATGATTGTTATCTTGAACATATTGACAAAATCAAGGGAACTGTTCATATTAATGATTTTTCTATGTTAAATTAATACCATTATGTTTTTTTGACATGTTTCCTAGTGTTATACATGATCGGGACGTTGAATTTTTTATTTATTTAGCTTCTGATGCTAATCCAATCTCAAAACCCCCTTATTAAAAGGCTCATGTGGAACCTCTAAAATTTAAAACTAAATTTTGGGATTTTCTTGATAAAGGATTCATTAATCCTATCTCTTCACCTTTGGGATATATATTTTTTAAATTAAATATGGTTCTATGCGGTTTTCTATGTATCATAGATCATTTAATAACATAAATGTCAATAATAAGTATCCCCTGCCTCGTATCGACTACTTGTTCAATCATCTCCAGGGAGCACAATGTTTTTTTCAAGAATTAAATGAGATCATGGTAACATTATATGAAGGTGAAGGAGGATAATATTATAAAAAAAGTGTTTTTAAATACGTATATTCATTAAGAGTTTGTTATTATTCCCTTTTGTTTGAAAAAAATAGCCTACTATATTTAGAGTACATATAAATAGAATTTTAGATGAATTTTGATAAGTATGTTTTTATATTTATTGATAATATATTAACTTATTGAAAATGTTATGAGGATCATGAAAAAATATATGTATTGTTCTAAAAACACTTATAGAAAAAATGATATACAAGAAATTTAGAAAATATGAATTTTGGTTGAAACAACTTTCTTTTCATTGTCAAATTGTAAATAAGGATGAAATAACAGTTTATCCCTCCAAAATTAGATTGGTTGATGAATTTAAAATCCCTAAAAATGTTACATAGTTTCTTAGTTTTCTTGGATAATTAGGTTATTACTGATGGTTTTTAAAAACATTTCACGGGTATCTATCCCTAAGACTAAATTAATATGGAAATGTGTTAAATTTATTTGAACAGAGGATTGGGATGTTTGTTTTCTAGAACTGAAGCTGATATTTTTTATTTCTCTAGCTTTATCTATGCCTTCCAAAATTATTGAGTTTATCATGTACAGTTTTGCTTCATTAAAGGGACATGGTTTCATTCTGATGCATAATGGTCAAGTAATATTTTATAAATCAGGAAAAATGAAATCATGCCAGCGTAATTATCCAACATAAGATCTGGAATTTGAAGATGTGGTTTTTTATATAAGTTTTTCTATAAATAATTCAAATGGATCCAAATGTGATACATATACTAACTATAATAGTTTAAATTTTATATTTACTCAAAATGAATTGAACATGAGGCAAAGAATATAGTCGGAAATAATAACAGATTAAGATTTCATGATCAATTTCCATCTTGGAAACAAAAGCAATGTGGCATATTCCTTGAGTAAAAAACATAATGTTACATTAACCATGTCATATTTTGAAAATTACCCCTTAATTAATGATTTGATAAATATTGGTTTTCATTTTTTGGTGAATGAAATTCTTTTGTTTTGTATCATGTGTCATTAAAGTCATTTCTCATAGATAAAAATAAGAAAGTGTTAAAGGAAGACCATGAGTTACATAAAATGATAGAATTAGTTAAGAAAGATAAAATAACTGCTTTTAATGTTGATAAATATTGTGTATTGAGATTTGGAAAGATATTATACATTACTATTTATTCCCAACTAAAGAAATAATTGTTACGTGAAACCCATAGATCTCCATTTTCAATTCATCATGGTTTCACTATAATGTATAGAGACTTTCAAGATTATTACTTATAGTACGAAATGAAAAGTGATATTGCAGATCATACAACTAAATGTTTAAATTAAAAACCAGTTAAATTGAAGTGAAAACTATAAAAATGGATGCTTTAGCCTTTACCAGTCCTATATTGGGAATAAGAAAATATATCCATGGAATACATGGTGCGACTACCATAGACTTCTTGATGTTACAAATTGTTTTTTGTTATTTTTGATCTACTAACTAAATATGAACATTTCCTTCATATTTAAGATACTATTTTTTAGATCAATTTTATTAGAGACACATCAAAGAGGCAATCAGGATACCTGGGGTTCCCCTATCCATTATATCTGATTGAGATCTGATGTTCAGTTCTGTCTTTTTTAATGGTCTTTAGAAGTTGTTGCAAATAGAATTAAATTTTTTTAGCGGACTTTCAGCCTAAATCTAATGGAAACACCTAGAGAAAAATTGAGACCCTGTTGGAAATGTTATATTCTTTTTCAATGGATTGGAATGGATTTTTTGATCAACACATTTCATTAGTTTATTTTTCTTATAATAAAAGTATTTCTTATATTATACAGAGGGAACCATTTGAGTCATTATATAGAATGTGGTGTCGAACTTCATAATTTTGGGATGAAGTCAAGGAAAGGAATTTTATGGGACCAAAATTATTATAGGAAGTGGCTGAGAAAGTGAATATGATCCAGCAACACAAGAAGGTATCTTGGATAAGGTATAAAATTTTTTCAGATAAGGGGAGGAAAGAATTTCTTTTTAAGGAAGGTGATATTTTTTTCCATGAAATATCTCCCTGGAAAAGTGATAGGTTTTTTTTTAAGAAATTCAAGATATTTACATGGTTTATTGGACCTTATGAAATCCTAGAAAAAGTTAGAATAGTTTCCTACCAAGTATCTTTTCCTCCAAGTTTATCTCTCACACACAATGTTTTTTGTTTCAATTTTAAGAAAGTATGTTATAGATATATGTCAGGTTTTGTCCCAAGAAGTAGTTGTGTTATAAGAGAACATCTATTATGAATACAACCCTATTTATATTTATTATCATAGATAAGATTAATTTTAGAATAATATAATTCACCATGTTAACATTTATTTGATAAACCACATGGTATTAGAAGAAAAATGGGAATATGATAATGGTATGAGGGAAAGGCATCACCACTTCATTAATAAGTATTTGGAAATTATGATGATGTAATTTCTAGAAGACAAGGACAATGTAACAACCTAGGTAATTAAGAAATATATTGTTTTCATTTGGTAATTAAATAGTTAAATTCATTATAAATATATATATTTAAATAACAGGTAGTTATAAAAATTATGGAATCTATACAAAGAGAATAGTAAGCTCACAGATGATATTTTAAATAAAATTTATGTATCATAAAAGTGTAATCATGTTATATTTATATCATGGAATAAGTAAATATATGTTTAGGAAATGATAAATTTAGTGTTGTTATTTTTGTAATTAACAAATTTTTATTTAGAAAATTATAATTAATAAAATTATTTCAAATAAAAAATCTTTTCATAAAATAGATTAATGAGTTAATATTTTTTCTCTTATGATTATATGATAATATTATGAGACCTTAATTAATTTTTTGAAGTGTTATAAAATCAGTTATAATTTTAAAATTGGTATCATTCAAATATATGATGATTTTACATAAAAATTAAATTTCACAAATTTATAAAATTATATTTATAAAATGGAGTTCATTTTTTAATTCAACATGTTGAAAACTAATTATAGATAATCGTTTTTATTTTACTAAAACACATGAATTTATAGTGAAATGAAAAATACTGAAATTTACAGAATATATACATTATAAGGTAAATACCTTATTCCACGAGTCATTGATTATGTAATAACGATAATCAATATAATCACTTAATTATTTTAATATGTTTAATTATAATTAATTATATATTCATCATCTTGATCCAAAATAATAAACTAATAAATAAAATAATCAAAAAACACCCCCTTCATCAACTATAAATACCACCCATCATCACCTCTTCTCCTCACACCTCAAATCCTTTTAGGTTTTTTAATTCTCCCCAATTCTATTCCAAAGAAACTCCACTACTTCTAGGACTTACTGGTCTCCCCAATAGTCCAAAATCAGGGGGCCTTAAAGAGGTTCCCAAGGAGGATTCCAGTGGTAAAATCCTCTTTTATTTTCTTTTATTTTCAATTCAATTTATTTTATTTTATTATTATCTCCTCATATACCCTCATCCATGTGATTGAAGTACTATATTAACATACACATAAATTATTTTTTTTAATTTAATATCCATTATCAAACCACTCTTCTTGTCCTCTTATTCTAAAAAATGAAAGTTGTGTTTGTGACGTGTCGATTCACAACCTTCATGGATGAAGACTTTTTAGTTTCATTTACCTCTAACAAGGCTAGTCATAAAACAATTTTTTATTGTTAAATTGGATTTTATTATTAATATTATGTGTTATATAATTTTATGGAAACAATATATAAACATTATATTAATTTAAATGAAATAAGTTTGAGATGGTACTGAAAATAAACCAAATTAAATTAAATTATTTTCATTAATCTTTTATATAATAATTCATCCTCATATTAGAAAACAAAATGATATAAGGTACCATTTCAAATTTTAGAAACATATCAACACAATTTCATTCCACTTATATTGTTTTCCATCCCATCTACAAGAATATACATAATGAACCAACCATGGAAACTATGAAATAAACGGACCTAAAAAAATAAAAAATAAAATATTACCAATAAATGGATGGGATATTATTATAAAAAAATTATATTAGGTATTATATATATTACTATATATATTTAATATATTAATGACACTCTTTAAACAACTATACATGAGTTTTGAACACGTTTTAAGTAAGAAGAACCTAAGGTAATTAAATTTTATAAAAAACACCTCTATTAAATTTATTTTAAAAAAAAGTGACAAAGATTTTTTTATGATGAAATAATTTATTTTTTACTATTATGTTATAGTTCATGGAAATTTTTTATGATTAAGTGTTAGACCAATATCACATTTTACTTCATTAGTATGATTATGTTAGAGGTCGACCCTATGGTTACTCCATGTTTAGCCTGATGGTTGCACCATAAGGTAGCCATGATGGTTAAATTGTATGCTTTCCATGAGGAGAACAAAACATATGGTTTCCATGAGGGTTACAATATTAGGTACTTATGGAACAATTTACCGTAATTGGTTTATTTATTGTTTCTATGTTTTATGAAAATCTCTTATTTTCACAAAGTATATTATACTTTCTAGGTGAGAAGTATGTATTTGTGAAAATACTATCATATGTTTATAATTATTAATGGACTAATGGTTCTTTTATTTTTTATGTCCTTTATTGATTTTTTTTTTCACATCCCCGGTTTTAAAATTTTTTTCATAGATTTTAAAAATGGGTAAGAGAAAAGAATAATCCAAGATAAATAGTTAATATTTATAACAAAATGATTTCATATATTATTAAAAAAATATTATTATGGATGAAATGTAATTTTTTTAATAGTACTCACTATTTATGCTTCTGGGTTCATATGTTTGAAATATGTCATAATTATCTAAAACTGTGATCTAAAAAGATCTTTTATAATGTAAGAATGTGAATTGTAGTTTAATTAACGAGATTATGTAATTCTTAAAGTCGGGTGCTTATAATTTCCTACATATATTTATATTGATATATTTTCTTCTATTATACACATGTTGGGATTTATTTCATTCAACTAAACATATGGATGAATCCTACATTATGAGGCCCCAAAAAAATCTCACCATCTAGCCCTCAAACTCTATGCCCAGGTTTGTTGAATTTTATATATAGCCTTATATATAAAAAATGGAACACCAAAACTATATTAAATTAGAAATTGGTCTATATAATAGTCTGGGTAAAAATTCCATTCAATGTGGATATTCCATATTTTTCCTCATTCAAGGCCATAAATTCATGATATGTCGGGGCACTAGAATTCAAACATTGATAAGGATATAATAATTTTATAAAGTGGGGAATAACACCTTCATCATTTGGCCTGTGATATTGATGTTTTTGGACCCACATATTGGACATTGTTAAGAAACTTTTTAAAAGGATACTCTTCCAAAATCATAAATTTAATCTGTCTACCATGATCAAACATTCATAGGTCTTATTTGGAGGAAAATCTATCCACACTTATCATTATAAATTTATACCTCCTCTTCAAATCATTTGGATTGAAATTTTAAGGGTTTATGGTAGATTTCAACAATAATAATGGTTATTTTTAATTATATATATATATATATATATATTATTTTAGATCCTTTCTAATTCTCTTATTTTATTTTATTTTTATATTTTTTCCTTCCTCCACCATTCTTTTATCTATATGTTTGTGGATAAATAACCATTACTGGCATTCAAGTGGGTAAGTGGTGGTGTTTTTGGTTTATTTTGTTTTAAAAATCTCATTTGTTTTCTATGATATCAATTTGGGTTAAAATATTTTTTTTCTATAATCGCAATTCTATTCCAACTATTCTCTTCATCTTCAGTTTTCACTCATTTTCCTTCTCATTGATATTTAATTCATTCAAACATTGGAGTTTGACCATGTTTTTTGTGTTGATGAAAGTACACCTGCATGTAGGGGTATTGGTGCGAGGAAACACCATTTTAAGTAGAGGATGTAAATAATTTGGCCATGATATCTACTTTGAATAAACTTCTGAGTCATATATATTGAATATCAATGATTTCATCACTATGAACCACTAAGAGATACAATTTTCTACTTCTAGCATATTTTTTTATTTTATAATTAATTATATTTTTAATTTTATTCATATATATATATAATGAATTGTATAATAAAAATCCCATTTATATTAGTTTATTAGTTTTATATGAGTAAACTTATAATTGTGATAATAAGAAGACAAAGTGGTATAAGGGGCCTCCTTGCGATCAACTCAAGGTTATGCCATTGTTGTAAAATATTAGAAAAACTAGAATTTAATTGAATAGTGGTTCATGAAAATAAAATTTCATAAATTATGAAAAATTTATGGGGGGAATACATTCTGGAAAAAAAATCAAAAAAATCAAAAAATATTAAAAATATTAAAATAAGAAATTATTTATTGAATATCTTCCATTTCATAGGTTAAGATATTTGTTAATGATGTGTTTCCACATTATTTTCCTACCAAAAATTTTTTTTGTGAGACTATAAGGTAATATAAATTACATATTAAATTACAATGAAATTTAAAAAATATAGATTAAAGGTCCAATTAAATGGAAAAAAATTATTTAGAATTTGAATAGAATTTCGAAATTTGTGAATAAGAATGAATGGAAAGGGAATCACTAGCCACTAAAATTAAAGAATTTAAATTCCCATGGATAGAACAGTGATGATGAAATCTTGAGGAGAAATAAATTCATATCGCACATATATTTCATGAATAAATTAGTGAGGAAGATTTATTATTTTAATATCCCCCTCCCACAACTACAAATAAATTCTTATGGGTGTTACCTAAAGAAAAATACTTTCAAGATATATTTTTTTAGGGAGATTAAATTTATGGGTATTATTTTTATTTAAATGCTTACGGTTTTGAAATACAATTTGATATCAACTATAAATATATATTTTGAAATAAATAACACTAATGTAATCCCATGTTGAAAATAATTATAATTTGAATGTGTTGAGCGTAGAATAGAGGATATAGTCGATCACAACTCTAAAACATATGATTATAATGAAACAATATAAGAAATCATTACCGAATCATTTTCTAAAACAAAAATAAAAAATAATACACATCCTAGTCTATCTTATTAAACACCAATAGAAACCTACCTCTATTTGAAGAAAACATGGATCACCCCTAAATTCCATTACGTACCCCACTGCACCTCAAATTCTTTCATACATCAATTTTTATGTGGGGTATATTTTGATTTAATTTGGGATTCCTCAAAAATTGAATGTACTCATGGATTGTGGGAGAAATAAAATTTGGTTTTATATTAAAATGAAACCACACCAATATTTAGGTTGTGGATATCCCACAACAACTACATGACCAAGGTTTTTATCCACCTAGAACTCACATGGTGATCTGAACCATGTTTTACCCTCTATTCCCTCCCCAATTATTACTATTATGATTTTATATTATGTAATTTTTATTATAGGTATAATTGGATTCATATTGAACCTTAAATTAGGTCTTCTATTGGAATATAAACACAGATTCTATCATTCCTTCTCTTTTTATTTTCTTCACTTATTTTTGTTTTGTTGGGAAAAAATGAAGTCTAGTGAAATATATGTTTGCGAGGGGTGTCATCATATATAGTCATTTTTATTTTATTGATTTTATTTTTTTTATGACCATTGATATTTAATTAATATTCTCATAAATTTTCACACTTCAATATATTTTGGGAGATTTAACATTATTCGTGAATGATTCGGTTTGAAGTGATTGTTGATTTTTGAACAATTTCCTTGAATATGAATTTCATGAATTTATTATTTGTTTCACTTATTTCTAAAATAATTTCCCATAAAACAATAAATAAAATTATTTTTCTAATTATGTGAGGTAATATGAACTATTTTTTAAATAGTTTTCTTAATTCCCACAATTTATTGAGAGAAATTTGGTTTTTTGTGAGAACATGAACATGTGATTTTCCTATTTTAATGATATAGCGTTAATAAAATTCTCAAAATGATTAATTCCCTTATTTGGATTAAAACATTTTAAATTGAGACATATATTTAAGTCTACCCTTTTTACACACTAGAATCGATGTATTTCATTATATGTATAAGCCTTACTACAATATCATTTTTTAGGCCTTTATGGACTCTAAATAATGTTTCACTGATATTTAAAGTTTGACCATGTGGGAAGGGACATCGTTGTTTTTTCATTTGGAGGTACTTAATTTTTCGGTGGTGTGATATGTGTGTCATCATTTTGGTTCGTGTATAGATAGGTAATTGGGACTGAGTAATCATTTCATTGTTCTTTATTTTTATCATCCAATTCTTCTATCAAAAATTGAAATATATATATAAATATATATATATAATGAAAAAATGGGGATGAGATTGGATTTTTAATTTTGAATAACTTTTCACACATGTCACTCTACGAAATCGAGTGAATGAATTTTTATTAATTCATTATATTAAATTTTGATCTCCTACTCCATGAAAAAAATTAAAATAATTTAAAAAAACTAAAAAATATAATGAATAACAAGGTAAATTGAGATGAAATAATTGATTATATCACAAAATTTATCATGTTCTATGTCAAATAAAATGGTAAGAATTGTGTGTTAGATTACAATGGGAATTAATATCTTAATTTTTTATCACCGTGAGACTTTACAATATATTTTATTTTAAATAAAAATAATATTTTCGATTGCATTTGGTAAAAGAAATCCCAAGTCTAAATAAATTTTAATATAGTATACCATTATTAATTAGCCATTAAATTGTGGGGTATTAATTTTAATAACAATTTTTTTAAAAAAATATATGGGTTAGATATTTATAAAATAAATTCATTTGTTATAAATTAATTATAATTAAAATAAAATTTATATGGAAGAAAAATATGTTTCTCTGAAAAATATTATTTTTAAAAAAATCGGAATAATTGAGTTTTTCGTACTTATTTTAAAATAATATATTACCAAAAAAATTAAATATATTTCATGAAAATAAAAAACTTTTTAAAACATAATCAGGCCAAAATTATTGTAAAATTAATTTGATAGAGTTTTTAGAAATGCTTAATTTTTCAATCCATAATGTAAAATAATTATTTTTATTGAAAAACAATCTTTTTATTAAAAAAATTAAAATTGATATTTTTTGAAATGGTTTGAAAGTAAAATTTGTAAAATTTTATAATTATCAGTAAAATTTATTTCATTCTAATAAATTTTATGTTTAATGTTTAAATACAAACTTTTTATACTTAAGGCGTGTTTTCCTTACAAAACTGTTTTTCCATCACACATATAAGAATTATTTTAAATTAAATTATACATCATATGTATTTATTTTTTGAAAAAATGGAATATATATTTGAAATTTTAATAATTAATATTATTCAATAAGGTAAAATTTAATATTTTTTATAATGAATAATGAAAACGTTTATGATTAATTACATCGTATAAGGTTAAAACGGGGTTATCGGAGGGTTATACTAAAATGATAAGGGTTTAAATGACCTAGAATACTATCTAATTTATATTTTATGTACTTAATTAGACCTTATATCTTTTATTTATGGTTAATGGTTCACATTTTATCTATTTTTTGTGCAAAAAAATGTGGTAAAATTAATTCTTTTTCAAAAAATCAAGTCGTGTAATCTCCCCCTATTTTAAAAGGACACCCACTCTACTCTTCTCCCCACACTTAATGATAAAATTTGATCAGATATTACCATCCCAAATACATTTTTAACATCCATACCCATGACCTTGAATCCATTTCTTTATCAAAAAATAATTTTATGAAGATAATATATACAAAACTTAAAAAAGTTTCCTAAAGAAGAGTTATAGTTCTTCACCAAATATTTTTATTCTATTTGTTCATATAACTACATTAGATGTTCATAAACTATTATAAAATAAAATAAAACTATATATCCATATCCAGTGGTTTTATTATTTTAATTTAATAACCTATATGAATATCCCCTTACATGAAATGGGGTACAAATCCTTCGATCGTATGTACGGAGGACTACCGCCCCTCAAACCATTGTCATTATTTTTCCATCATCACCTATCATGACTAGATATAAGGATTAATTCAATTTATATAGATTATATTAATGACATAATTATTCTTTTGAAATTTTCATATCAAATATACCTCTGTACCTTTTAGTCATTTGTAAAATGATAATATCCCTCGCGCATACATGTGGACTACCACCTCCACAAAGAGATGTGTTTCATTTTTTATTTTATTTTGACACTAATGGTAAAAATGCTAGATTTTATGAAAATATATGATATATGTGATATTATAATTATTTTTTAACTTTAATTAGTTTTCACATTCCTTTCATTGCATCCAATAAAAAATAGAAATAACATTCATGCATACGTACGACATAATGTCTCCTTGAATGGCGTAAATAATTTTCTATATACAAAATATATGGATGAATGAAAATATGTACGTAATAAATATATAATATATAAAATTAATTTATAATATTATGTATATTATGTAACAATGATTAATGTATAATGACCAAAATATCCAAACAAAATCATACATGAAAAACAAAGTAGTTTTTAAATAAAACTGTGATTTTTTAAAGAGATAATTATAACTGGGTTCTAATTGATAATAAGAAAATAATATAAGGATTAAAATATTTTATTATTTTTCTTTAATAGATTAATAATAAATCTATATTTATGATATCAAATTTTGGAACATGTACAAAAAATTTCAGACCATCAGTAATGTTTTATTTCATGATCTCATAATTAATTCGGATTGTTTGTGTTTATGACTACCTTGGTGGTGTTAAATGGTTAATATATATTGAATAAAAATATTTTATTTTCCCCTATTTGTTCAGGAACTTTTCCTATAATAGTACATTTTTTGACTATATCGTGTTTAAAATAACTGAGAATGTTTTTAAGAAACAATTATAGTATTTCTTCCATCGGTCGATAATAATTTTTCTTCTATATCCATGTTTTCTAAAAATATTTTCAAGAATTTTTTTATAATTATCCAAATGATTTATTGAAGTCATTTTTACCCATGTTAAACTTTTTAAATAAAATTTTAGTGGAATATTTTTTCATTTTTGAAATGAGATAATTTTTACCCTTTTAAAAATGTGTGAAGGGAATCTTTTTTAACTTATACTAAAATTATGGAATTACATTCCAAAATTACCACAAATTACATTAAATCTAAAATTATAATATATTATGTTTATATTTAATGAATATTTTTTCCATAATATTTAGAAATCATTTATAATTTAAATAAGTTATTTCCATGTGAAAATGGTATTTTCAATATGAAATTTTATTGTGAGGTTTTTTATTTATTTTAGTAACTTTTAAAATTACTTATTTAATATTATATTTAGTATATAAACTAATGATACATTCAAACATATTTATCAAGATGGTTCATTTTATATTTAACTAGGGATGTACTATCATGATACTATATGTTTTAATACTCAACACATTTTATTATTATGATTATTTACTAAGGAATTTATTAACATTTAATATTCTAGTTATTCAATAAAAAAGTTTAAATTTATGTGGTTTCAATACATTTATATTAATAATTAAATTGACTTGGTAAGTGTTATTCATGGTTAGATAAAGCATAACACCTTGATATTTTCATAAATATTTTTTAAAAGTAAAATTTAATCATTTTGATATTTTTTGTTACACGCAACACTAATTTTGTCTTTCCTTAACCAGAATAATAATTTTATATTCATTACATGAAACACAGTGTATAACATGTGATACCCATAATAATAAGTTAAAATGAAACAAAAAAAAACAATTAAAATATTATTGTTTCATATGATAGTTATCATATATCAATTGGAATATTGGGTATGTATTGTAGTAATTAAATTATTAAAATATTTTATCTAATAATTAATATAAAATTAATTATTTGTTCAATAATTAATTAGAAATCAAAATGAAAATCATTTGAAATAATTTAAATATATTTTTGAAAAACGTTTTTTTTCACAGAAAACTATGTTACATAAAGGAATTATCCAAATAACTAATGTTTAATATTTTTTGTAGAATTTATATATTATATATTCCGTAAAAAATATTAACATTCATCTATAGTGTTTTCTATACAGTTGAATGAAAAAAAAATTTCATCCTAAAAATAAACTTTTCTAAAATGTAGTTTTTTCATAATTTTCTCACATATTTTAAAATTAATATATAGAAATTATTGAAAATTTACTTTCAAATAAAAAATTTTATTTTGAAATTATAGTTTAAAAATTATCTTACAATGAATTTGTAAAAAAAATTAGAAGATTAGTTTATTGATGAATCGTGAAAATAATGGTTTTAATTTTGAATTGTCAAATCCTTTAACGAATTGAAAAACATCAAAATAATTTTAACAATGTTTTAAAAACATCTTATGTTCGATTATATATTTATAAATCTAATTTAGGTCAATGGAATCAATTTTGTTTTGAATTTTGATATAATGTTTTAAAAAAATTTACTTTTTCTCTTCAGAAAACCACTTTCTCGTCACGTCTATTAGATTCATTTTAAATTAAAATTTTCAAATTACGTTAATAGAATTTTTAAAAATGGATTCCATATTTTAAATTATAATTATTTAAATTATAAAATAATTTAAACATAATTTTAGACTATAATTAATAGTAAAAATAATAAAAATTATTTATCATTGTTAATTCAAGAATGTGTTTACCTAAGGGTTGGAATAAAATGAGAAGGTTTAAAAATGACAAAAAAACTCGTCCAAACCCCATTTTATGAACATATTTAGACCATATATCTTTTATGATTGATACGGGTCCATTTGGTTTCATCTTCCATGTGAAAAACATGGGCACACCTTTTTCTTTTCCAAAATTACAGTTATACCACTCACTAAACATATAAAATGTCATCCTTCTTGTATCCCATTCACCAATAAAAAACTAGTTTTTTAAACCAATTCAAATATTAATTCATTAAATCCATCCCATAAATATTTAATCCTTATTTTTATATAAATAGATCCTATAAAGGATTTTGTGGAGAACCCAAGGAGGTTACCTGAAGAACATGTAATGTTCTTCAATGAGTGTTTCTATTTTATTTATTCCTCCACCTCCACAAATTATTTTTAAAATAATATGATATAATTAAAAAAAATTCCATATATTCAGATATTTTTATCTTATGTTATTTAATTGAAACTATCCCTACTACCACCAAATGGGTTATGAAATCAATATTTGTGTGTATAGCAGACTACCGCCTCATGAACCGATGTCATTCAAATTTCCATTACCACCTATCATTGATAGATATAATGATGGATTAGATTAATATATAAAATTTTTATATTACTATTATACTTTGTTAATTATTATACTACTTATAATTTTTTTATTCCCATTTAATTAGAATATGATAATGTTGCTCGTGAGTATGGATGACGACCGACTCACGATGCTATGTAGTTCATCCACACTTTACATTGAGGGTAATAAGTTTAGGTTTATTAAACATATGTGATATACATGGTATAAAAAATATTTTCTAATGGAAATATATTATTTAATTTTATTTCATTCAATCTATCGATAAAATGGAAACATCGTTAATGCTTACATATGGCATAAAATCTCCATGAATGGTGTTTTTCATTTTCTATATCAAAATTTTATGGATAAATATAAATGAACATATATTTTATATATATGATATTTATATCATGTTTTCATTACATTAATGATTCAACCATGATCAATGTAATATTAAAAAAAGTAAAGAATCAAAAAAATACATGAAACAAATAAATTAATTCCCGAAACATGATATTAAAATTTAATTGTTGATAGATGAATGGGTCATGGTTGTAATGGTTTTGTATCCATTTCTAGTCAATATATATAGAAAAATATTCAAATTTGTGATTCTCTAGATAAATTAATTATCAATCCAATGCCTTCATATTATTTTTATGTAGTGTGCATTGGATATGATCCTACAAGGTAGGTTCCAATAAAGGCTGGAAGTGAGGAAGGTACCTCAATAAGAATGTCCTCTGGATACATATGCCTTAATTTTTATTAGTTGATTGAAATTGATTCATAATATGATGATCCCATCCATAAGTAGCTATGATTTGTGCATAGTAATTCTAATGTGGTTGATATATTTGTAATATTAAGAAGGGATGTGATCGATCTGAATTTGGATGTGAATTCCTTGTATGTATTAGAGGGAATAGACAGGGGTGTATGACAACATCATTGAAACCAAAAAAATCATCCAAAAGTCATTAACCTATTATGATTAATTGATAATTAGTTTTGGAAAAAAATATTAACAATTAGTCCAAGAGGTAATTAATGGAGGTGATCCTATCGCCATGGACCATAGAATTTTAAAGAATGCAACATTGACGTTAAATGTGGATCGGGTGAATCCAATGAGAATTTCAAGCCCTATAATAACTCACCTATACATTAATATATCTAACCACTTTGAAGTTATATAGGATAAATTTCTACATCCAAAAAATTTGGACTCAGTACCAGTTGAAATGGGCATCTATAACCCAATGATAGAGGGGAATTTCAACAACAGCCAAAGATTCTCTCAGGACAAACTTGATGTTGATATCATTTTTCAATTATACATAGATTTTTCTCCATGAATATAATATATAGGAATTAAAATCCCATGTATGAATAAGGGATATAATTTAAATTGGGATGCGAGGAAATATATTGTTTTGAAGGTAAATAATTCTAAAGGGCATAAAAATTTATCTCAACTACCTTACATGACGTAAACAAGGTCTTTCAAAAGGAATAAGGTGTTGGATTTTGGTACCATAGCTCATGGAAATGAACAAAATAAGAT
Organism: Viscum album; assembly: GCA_963277665.1. NCBI lineage: Eukaryota > Viridiplantae > Streptophyta > Magnoliopsida > Santalales > Viscaceae > Viscum > Viscum album. The sequence goes on along the minus strand of OY728132.1, from coordinate 1,021,232,250 downwards.
TTAGGATCATTTAGGTGAAAATTAATGAGACATGTGTTGAGATTTTAAGGACCTAGAGAAGGAATATGCGGAAATTAAGGTGGAAGCAGAGAATATAAAATATTTTGAGCTCCTTATCAACTCTGAGTAATAAATTATAGTGTAAGAAATCCATATCAATGCTCCATAATAGTATGTAAACTATAAATATCATATAATAATTTGGTTTGATATTAATTAGGATGAATTCATGTGGATGAATAGAATTTTTCTCATTTTCGATGTGTCTTTCACAATAAGAAGATGAATATGGAGGAATATATCAGTACTTGGGACAAGATAGCTAGTCATTTTGAAGATCTAATTAAGGAAGATATTGAAACTAGGGTAAAAAATATTCAATATTAGTTAAATAGGGGTATCAATTCTAACAATCATAGTCTCCTATTTATGGATTTTTAAGTTATTTATATGTTCAATGACCTTCTAGATTGAACTAGTGTGATTTCCCACATTCTCATCAAAATTTCTTTTGAATTAAAAATTTATTTTTAAATCACAGAATTTAATTATTAATAAATGGGTAATTAAAGGAACTAAGTAAATAATATATCATATTATATGTACAATTATTGTTTTTATTATATTTTTAATAAACATACAAGAATTATACATGAGACTTGATCATGTATAAAGGAAATTTGGGTTTTATGGCAAGGGATTTATGTCTCAACTTTTACTTCTGTGAGTCACAAGCCATATTCACCATGTATTTATATTATATGATATATATAAAAAACATGAATGTTTTTTATTATTCCATTATAGAAAAATATAATGATTTACATATCTATTTTAGTATCTCTCTTTCATGAGGTTTATAGTTCAAACATTTCCATACCATTAGGAGATTTATTTTCTCAATTTACCTTATTCGTGAAATATGTTATGTTATAAACCTATCTAATTTTATGAGGACCATATGCATGTATCAACTAGAACCCAGGGATAGCACATACACCCTAACTTAACATGGTCAATAAGTCCAATCCCACCAGGTACCACCAGTTTCCATGCTGACATATGGTCCCCACCTTGGGGCCCACCCAAATGCCCGAATGGGTCACCCATCCTGATCACTACTCCAGTCCAAGAACGCTTAACTGTGGAGCTCTAATCGGGTTGGCTACCAATAATAAAGGTGCACCTTGTTTACATGAGTCATATAATTTAGTAATTTATCCATTAATCATTCTAGGGTGTTATGTTCACCCTCCTTTAGAGCACAACATCCTCATTTTGGGACCTATATCTCAAATCGGACAGTACAGAGAACATAAGGTTGGGTAGAACCTCTAATACCAAATGTTACAACTAGGCCCCACTGACATCACAAACACCACGCCATAAAATGTTCTTCGGGTCCTCGCCATCCAAGTGCCACCTGTTGTCCTACATATATGTGGTCCTCACCCTAGGGCCTACCAACCTGCCTAAACCAGTCATCTGACTAATGGTAGTCCCAACAGGCCAACACATGTTCTTTCCGATGTTAATTTTACTCACTCACACACACCTTGTGAAACATCCCAAATGGTCACCCATCATGATCACTTCTATAGGCCAAGCATGCATAACTGGAGACTTCTAATTAGGAAGGCCCCCAAAATTAGATTTGAACATTATTGACATGAGTCATATCATTTATTCATTTAACCCTTTATTATTCTAGGGTGTAACAATACATCCCCTTAGACATGATATATCGTGAATATTTTTACACTAATGATATTTTGAGTTTTAGTAAATGTTATTTTTCATTGGACATATCATTCAATGTTACAATATTGTTAAGGGTTTTATGCTACAATCCGTCATTTATTTATATTTCTCCTCATTTTGCATCCAATGATGAAAATTATGATATATCTCTCAAAAAAATCATTTTTTTATTCTCTAATAATTTTTTTGGAGAATATATGTTTTCTCTTAAATTTTTCTCTCATTATGAGCGTAATATTTCTAATTAATTTTTTTAAAAAATAAATTCCTTATTTATCTATTTTGTCAAAAATCCATTTATCTTCCAAAAAAATCTTTTCTAACAAAAAGTAACTTTTTTTAATAATTGTCACATTATTCTTAAAATAAATTGCTTCCTCTGATTGAATTTTTACAAAAAAAATTGAAACTAATCTTTTTGATAGTTTCAAAACAATGCTCATTTGAATTTTACCAAAAATGTAAACTGATTTTTAATTTGACATTCATTGAAATATTAAGATTTCCTACCATTGTGAAAAATATTTTTGTAACATATTCATTTATATTTTTCCAATATTATTTCAAAATAAATGCTTCTTAAATTATGTTATTTTTTTTAAAAATTGATTTTCATATTGGAAAGATAAATTCCTCAAGAAATTTTTTAAATGTTATATAATTCTTATATCACACATATATATTATTTTCATTATGTGATATGTTGTACATGTATCACTCTCCAATTTAATGGGTAATAATTTATATCCAACGAGATAGATAACCTAAAATCATGAACTAAATCGGTTTATTAAGGGACTTCTTCAACTATAATGGTAAAGGGAGTATAAATTGACTACTATAATTTTTTGAGTAAACCCATTACACTGTAATGTCCTTGGTAGTAGTCCTTCACTAACAGGGAAATGGTTTTCTATTCTTATGTGAGTGCAATAATTCTATGTCATATGGCAATATTATTCTCTCATGGGTCATGTTCTTTGATTTCCTTATGATTTATTTCTTATGAGATGTCAAAATTTTATAAATGACTCAGTATTACATTCTTTGATATTTAGGGTATGTTTTTCTAATATTATGAACATGTTTGTATACACTTATACTAATGTTATGCTTATGTATCTCCATTTTTACCATTATTGAGCATCTAAGATTAACCTCTCTTATGTTTCCTTGATATGGGTTATGAACAAAAGTTTTATGTATGGTATGTCATACTAAATTACTATGTGGGTAGATCTTTATGGGTGATATTGATGATCTTTAAAAACAATAGTTTCTGTCTAGTATATAAATAAACTAAACTTTAACGATACTTAGGCATGTGTTCTTTTAATGTAATGAATATTCATCTAAAATAAGTAATATATATTTATGAAAATAATAGTCTACTAAATTTGGTATCAGAGGAAGGTTTGTTTACCTTTGTAAGCATGGATGAGAAAAAAATTGATATCCCTAAGGACATGTTTATTCATAAGTCCAATTATGAGTAATTGTATTGGAAGATTTTCTTGAATTTTGGTAAATGGTAAATAGACTGGTTTCTATGAAATTACATCAATGTCTAGATATTACATGTGGATGTGGTTTGATCATAGAGGTATCTAGGTGTAATATGTCTGAAAACGAAGCATTGATCTAGACTCGATTGTCACTTTATGCAAGAAAGTGGGCCTTACTATAAACATGGTTTGACACTCCTAGAGGATATGATTTGGAAATTCACAAACTCTTTATGAACCATCATGAAAATTCTATATATATTATGAATATGAATGACCTTGAGTAAACCTATGGTTTAAAATACTAAAAACATTGTTTCGTGAATTGGACATCATTAAAGTTTTTTTCTTCATTATGTGGTTTCCCACTATTATTAGTTTTTATCCCATAATCATTTTTGGTTTTAGTCAATTATAGGAACAAAAATGAACTAGATTAACATTGAATGTGATAACTAATTTTTTTTCTACGAAACCAGATGGTTTGATGCATAGATTAAATGAAATTGTGATTATAAAAAATTATTTATCTTGATATTTGTGTAATGTCCCGGACCCACCAGGTCCATTACTTTTCCATAACATGGATCCACCGATCACGGTGCCACCGTGACGATTGCACACCTGTCACAGTGGCACCCTGACCGTCACACACCAGTCACAGTAGCACCGTGATGGTGGAACAATGACGGTGGCACCGTGAGGGTGCCATCGTGATAGTGGCACTGTGAGGGTGGTACTGTGTCTTCACCGAGTGATCTTCTTTCTTTTCTTGTTCCCGAATTTTCCTCTCCTGCAACATATCTTTTGACGTAAAGATGATTTAATGCCCTCTTTAAAGGCATTTAAAGTCCATAAATAATATCTAAAATCCCCCAAGGGCCAGGCAACCCTTAACTTACCAAAACCTGTGGTTTTTCCTCAGTGTCACACCCTTCCTCGTACCTTCCAGTTCTGCCCCTGTTACGCGTTTCTTTATGGTTAAATAAAAACTTTTTAACGCATAATCGTTATGACCACCTATCCGAGGAGAAGTGTTAAATGAAAATTAATTTCATCGTTCGTAACTGCCCAACCACCTAGGGAACCATGATTCGACATTAAATCCATTCAAAGTCCCATATCCCATAACAACATGATCTCATCTTTATATCATGCTAGAAATTCATTCTTCTTTCCCTTGTCTAATATGCTTTTACTCCTAGTGCATTTGGAGTTCCCCTTCCTGAGGAAAGTGGTTCACCTATGTTGGATCCTTTCTGCTCACCCTTGGAGTCCCCAACGTTCCTCCCCTGCATGTCGCGCATCCCCAGTTCATGGCACATACAACCATGTGGGGATTTTCCTTCGTCTATCCTTATTTTGTATCATGCAGGGTGGGTACGCCACTGATTCTGTGGGAATGGATGAAACCAAACCACAAAAAAGATAATAAATATACTGCTAATGAATGATGGGGTGCGTATAAAAAATTTGAGGCACTCTTTTATAATTACTATATGTTGAGAACTGTATGGGCTTATGCTCACTGAAAATCATGGCCATTTGTGGTCTTTCCTTGTGCACTAATAAACCCTTTTCTTCTGTGATGATTAAATAACTGTAACATGGAAATTGGTTAATTACCTAAACTCGGCTGGTTAAATGGATACCCCAAGAACATCAATACTAGTGTGGTTACCCCAGTTAACCAATAGAAAGAAGAACCTAATTAATGATGTGATTGAACCTAGATGTTTCCCTACTCTGTTTTGGTAGTAGGTGTGTTGTTCTGTTTCATGCTTATGGGGTGATGTGGATGGGGATGGGATCCTCTATAGGGGCATAGTTTTTTGTTGTGAATCTGAAGTTGTGGGGGGTTGTATCTCGAGGCTTGGTTTGTTTCTAGTACATTGAGGGATCTCAATGATCCCTTTGTTGTTGTGACTTCACAAGAGAACCGGGTGTGAATACATAAATTGTTATTTGGCTGTTTCTCTTTCTCTGGCTTGTGGTTATGCCGGTTAGTTTCCCATTACTGTAGAATTCACATAAATGGGATCACTTGAACATGAAAGCAAGAATGGGTTAAATGGGGAATTGGTTTTGGGAATGAGTTGTGACTTGTTCGTGAGTGTTGTGCCTTTCTTTTATGAATGAATAGTAACAAGGGTGTTTGTTCTTAGGTTGGATTTGGAAACCCTAAGTTGGGATGAGTTCTTGTTACCTATACATATAATTATAGTTCTTATGTTTCTTATTCGTGAACCACCCAAGTTGAGCACTTAGTGCCGAACACCCCCATTTCATCGGGGAGGGGTTTTTTCCCAACACTCCTATGAGTTGCCGGTTATTAGCCCATTTTTTGCTCCCTTTCTCGAATAGACCAAGACTCTTCGGGAAGGCTGTGACGGACTGAGGTCCATTATAACCCAAAATTCTTCGGGAAGAGTAGTTATGATGGTTGGCCCAGTTGTGAGCGGGCAGGTTGTTTCCCAAGAGTCATCGGGATGGGGCGCAGGTGTCTTCAGGCATGGTGGTAGTTGTTCTAGCCCAATTGTTTGCGGTCATGATTACGGGTGGTTGTTGTTGCCCAGGTGTTTGCAGGAGGGATGTGAGGTAGTGATTTCTCATGTGTGTGTTGGCAGGGAGTGGCAGTGGGACTACAGTGAGAATTTCGGCAGAGGTTCGATGTGTAGAATGTCTTCAATAACCAGTGGGAAAGTGGCGCGGGGTACACAAATATCGATGTGCTATTACTATACAATATGTGACATGCATTATTTGGGGAGTGTGCCTTGGTGAGGCTTGGGTGGATAGTTATCCTTGCAGGGTACTTTGGTTATCTCTTTTCTCACAGGGCATTAGAATGCCTCCCCACTTGTGCATGAGAGTCTTTGGTTTTCCCTACTGAGTATACTTGTGTGCTCACCCTACATATATAAAACTGCTTTCGGGATTCTAGGAGGACTTTAGGGACTGTTCAGGGCCGTACTAGCTCAGACGTTGGGAGAGTTGCATTTTTTGTTTTTATTTCTTTGGTACTTTACCTTTGTAGTCTCCTTATACATTGTGGAATTTACTTATGTAACATGCATATGGGAATGGTTTTCGTTGGATTTACATTCACCCCCAGTCTTGGTGTTGCTGGGTTTTACTATCTTGTTTCCTGATCCTACTAAAGAAAAAAGGGGGTAATGCCTTCCATCTTCTGTGTAATTCTATGCCCTTGGAGCTAGTCGCCCCTTAGGGACCTATTGAAGGATGGTCTCGGGGGTCATTATCTCTCCATTAACATGAATAAGGAGGGGTATGGCAATATGTTGTCCCTTATCTCATTTTGGTAAAGGCGGGTCGTGATAGAATGGTATCAGAGGAGTGAGGTTGAGAGATAGGATGAAGTCTGGGGTTAGGCATAATGGGGATTGCATGGGGTGGTAGGGAAACAGTGTTGGGTTATCTTGGTGCGTGAAAAAGGCCATGGAAGACTGGCAAAGACATTGGATTTTAGGGCCCCCTGTGATCTGATGTAAGGACTCTGGGCCTACCTAACAACCAAGTGAGGCTGCACTGATTACAGCATAGAGACCCTAGGAGAGGTACATGCATAATAATGGATTGTGTTCTTATTTTCAAAGGTATTTTTGGATTTAAAATGAATAAGAAGTCTAAGAAAATTTAAAAGGCAATATTCTATACTACTCGGGCTTAGGCATTCCTTGTTTACCTTGAAGTTATGAAACCTGGGAGACGACCATGAGTAGTGCGGGCGATCGAGGACAAAGAGGTTAACATGGATGATCGACGGAGGTCTGACCGAGAGGAAGAGGACGATCAGTGGAAGAAGACGCTTAGTGCCTTTCAGTGGCAGACCCTTGGGAAATATGAGGGCAGCATCTCTGACATGGAGACAGAGAGCTGGCTAGAGAAGCTAGTGATAGCTTTTAGCTTGATCCGAGCTCCGACGGGATACTGGGTTCCTCTGGCTATAATGAAGATCTGGGGAGATTTTCGTTAGTGGTGGATGCTCTATCTTGGGGAGAAGAGGGAGGCTGAGGTTACATGGACTGACTTCAAGAACGAGTTCAGGGTGGAATTCCTCTCTTCCACGATGAAGGCTGAGAAGAGGAAGGAACTACTATCCCTCCGGCAGGGGAGTATGTCAGTAAAAGAGTTGGGGATCAATTTCATGTATCTCCTTCACTTTTCTCCCGTCCTCTTTCCATATGAGGAGACTCGGGAGAGATGTTTGGAGGAGGCACATCGACCATCTCTCCAGTATGTTGTTACTCCCTTCACCCTACCGACGTACTTAGAGGTACAGAAGAATGCTGAGGTAGTATAGATAATGCATGTGCTGGGAGGTGTATCACGAGAGGGAATCCAGTTGGACTCAACCATAGGGAAGGCCTTCAGTAGCAGGGCTCCAGCATCAGGGCCCTCTAGGTTCCGACAAGTAGGGAGTTGGCCCCATCAGTTCTGGTTCCGATCTCCCTATCCTCGCCCTTTACATTCGGGCACAGGACTGAGATGATTCATCTGTGACAGCCATGGGAACCTTTTGAATCAGTTCCTGGACCTAGTATAGTACAATGGGGTTGGGCCAGTGCAGCACCCTCCCCAACAGCAGTAGTTTCTAGCCATGCCCTTTCAGCGGAAACATTAGGGACAGTGAGCTCCCACTCCTCCCGGGGCAGACGTCGCAGGATGAGGTCGAACATAGGTCACTCCTCAGGGACCTCATCCAGGGCACGGTCGAGGAGGCGTCTAACAACTGATGGGAAGGGGAGCTGGGCGTGGGCAGTTACACACCACAGAGGAAGCAGCTCCAACAGGGCCAGAAGTCATTTGAGGTACGATCATCTTGTTTAGTACTCTTGCCTATTCATTGTTTAATACAGGAAATTATCACTCCTATGTTACACCCAGTCTTGTCCTTGCTCTAGGTTTAGATGATGAGATACTTCCAGTGCCCCTGGTGCTGAGTATGCTAGTCAGGGGCTATACCGAACTGTTTTATGTTTGCTGAGGGTGTAGACTGATGATAGGGACAAATCAGTCTACCAAGGATCTTCTACTATTTCAGATACAACCATACGATGTCATCCTAGGGATTTAATGGATGTTATCTGTATGCACTATCATTAACTGCTTCCACGGAAGGGTCATGTTTTCAGATTTGGGCTGTCGACATGTAACTTTCATCGGTGAGCGGGGTTTCCAGAAAAGTAGCAGGCGAGAGGGGACCCTCCTTTTATTTTTAGCTAAACTATCAGTGGAGTTAGTGGATGCAGAAATGGTGGATGTCCCATGGATGGTCAATGGGTTTACGGACATCTTCCCTGAAGAGGTGGTGAATCTACCCCCTCGACGTGATGTTGAGTTCGGGATAGACTTGCAACCTGATGCTCGTCCGATTTCAATGGTTCCTAATGGATGGCACCATATGAGTTGAGGGAGTTGCGGATTCAGATTGATGATCTGATAAAGAAGGGTTTTGTTCGACCAAGTGCCTCACCATGGGGTGTTGCAGTCTTGTTCGCAAAAAAGGCAGATGGTGGTCTGCGGCAATGCGTAGACTACAGGAGACTGAACCAAGTAACAATTAAGAACCGATACCGCCTCCCGAGGATAGACAATCTCTTTGTCCAGGTGAGGGGAGCAGGTTGGTTTTCTAAGATCAATCTGCAGTCTGTCTATCACCAGTTGAGGGTAAAGGAGGGAGATATCTCAAATACTACCTTCATATGTAGGTATGGACACTTTGAGTTTTTAGTCATGTCGTTCGGTGTTACGAATGCACCAGCTATGTTCATAGGACTCATGAACTCCGTCTTCCGGGAATACCTGGATCAGTTTGTAGTCGTGTTTATTGGCAACATCCGTATCTACTCCAGATCAGAGGAGGATCACAGTGAGCAGATGAGAATGGTTTTAGAGGTCCTCCAATAGCACCAACTCTATCGGAAGTTGTCCAATTGAATGTTATGGATGCGAGAAGTGAACTTCCTTGGGCATGTGGTGTCTGATCATGGAATAGCGGTGTATCCATCGATGGTTCAGGTGGTTATTTCTTGGGCAGTGCCCAAGAATGTGGCAGAATTTCGTAGTTTCCTTGGACTAGTAGGATACTATCGGAGGATCATACCCAACTTCTTTCAAGTTGTAGCACCTTTGACAGCCTTGACCAAGAAGGACCAGGCTTTCATGTGGAATGGGCAGTGCGAGGCAGCCTCCAGCTATCTGAAGGAGAAGCTGGTAAGTTCCCTGGTGCTCAGGTTTCCAGAAGAAGGGGCAACGTATGTGGTGTTTTGTGAGGCTTCAAGACAAGGCTTCGGGAATGTGATGATGCAGCGTCCAGGGGTGATCTCTTATCGGTCTAGATAGTTACATACTCATGAGAGTAATTATTCCACCCATGATCAGTAGCTTGCGGTAGTCATGTTGGCACTAAAGTTGTGGTGGCATTACCTCATTGGGGAGCACTTCCTGGTCTTCATGGATAACAAAATCATGAGGTATATCTTCTCCCAGGGGGACCTAAACTTATGGAAGCAAAGTTTGATAGATATCCTTCAACAGTACGACTTCGAGATTTCCTACACCTCAGGAAAAGGGAATGTGGTGGCTGATTCCTTGAGCAGGAAGTTGTAGAAGGATGAGGTTCAAGAGTCAGGAGATGCTTGGAAGGTGATGGAGGAGTTGGCTACCCTGCAATTGGATGCGAGGATGGATGGTGGTAGAGGTTTCCTGTATCAGATGATAGTTCAGTCCTCTCTGTTGTAGTAGGTAGAGGATTCCCAATGGGGAGACTCAGAATGTGAAGTGATGTGTGACTAGGTTAACCAAGGCGATGCTCTGAAAGGGTGGACGGAGGGTGGTTAGAATCAGATGCTTTTCTGAGGAAAGTTGTTTGTTCCAGAGGCGATGCACGAGAAGGTTATTATTGATTTCTAAAACTCACCCCTAGCAGTGCACCTGGGAGTTTCCAAGATGTACCAGGGTCTGAGGAGTTAGTTTTGGTGGCCCGGGGTAAAGCGGGTGGTGGCAGAGTTCGTGGCCAGGTACCTAGTGTGTCAGTAGGTTAAGGCTGAACACTGTGGTCTAGGCGGTTTGTTGCAGCCTCTAGACATCCCAGAGTGGAAGTGGGATGACATCTTGATGGATTTATTCATAGGGCTACCCAAGGTTCAAGGAGCCTGTGATGCTATCAAGGTAGTGGTGGACTAGTTGGTGAAATCATCTCATTTTCTGGCGATCAAGGAGTCGGGTGCAGTGGATGAATTATCATAGAGGTACGTGGATGAGGTGGTGCGATTTCATGGAGTTATGAGGTCCATAGTCTCGGATAGGGATTCATAGTTTACCTCATGAGTATGGAGAGGATTACAGCATGAATTTGGAACCCAAATACGTCTTAGCACTGGTTTCCATCCCCAGACAAATGGACAGACAGAGTGAACCATCCACACATTGGAGGATATGCTATGAGCATGTATTCTGGACTATGGGGGATCGTGGGAACAACACTGGACTCTGGTTATGTTTTCCTACAATAATAGCTATCACTCTACCATTGGAATGGCTCCGTTCGAAGCTTTGTTCGGGAGGATGTGTCACTCACCTATGTGCTGGATAGAGGTCGGGGAGGTAGGTGTTCTTGTCCTGGAGGTGGTGCAGAGAACGTCCGAGAATGTTTAGCTTATACGGGAGATGATGAAGGTGGCCTAGGACTGGCAGAAGTTATACGCCGATAATTGGAGGAGACTCTTGGAGTTCGAAGTCAGGGACCATGTATTCTTGAAGGTCTCCCCTCGAGGTGGGAAACCGAGGTTTGGCATGGGGAGTAAGGTTTCTCCCTGGTTTCTTGGACCGTTCGAAGTGCTGCGGCGGGTCAGTGAAGTGTCTTATCAGCTAGCGCTACCACCGCCACTAATGAGACTGCACGATGTCTTCCATGTGTCTCAGCTCCGATGATATCTACACGACGATTCACATGTCCTCGGCTGGGGAAAGATGGATATCGAGGATGGCGTGACTTTGATGGAATGAAAAATGAGGATCGAGGATCGTGAGGATAAGGTGCTCCGTGGATAGACCATTCCTTTGGTTCGTGTGCTGTGGAGGCATGGCGGGCTCGAGGAAAGTACCTGGGAACGGGAGATGCAGATGCACGCCCAGTACCTAGAGATATTTTGAGTTTTGTTCTATTTTTTTTTGTAATTGTTCTGATGGAACACTTTACCTTGTCAACTATAAATCGTGCTATTTTCTTTATACTGTGGATGTGTGTGAAGAGTCCTGACTATGGGGAGGGGAGTACCCGATCCCTAATCAAGACGTATTAAGGTGGATGCGATTAAACATGTGCAGGCAAGTCCGTGCCACCCAAAGAAGAAAATATTTTCACATGGAGGAAGAAACTCCCTAACCCATATGACTTGAATGTTTGACCCTCGAGTGTTTCCTGTTTACTTGAGGGGGAGGTATTCCAGATGTTGATGAGGTTCACTTCTGAGAGGTATCATTCGATGTGGTTGTTTGGAAACCCTCTTTTTCTTTGCATCTAGTTTTGATTCTCAAGGGTGAGAATAGTTTGAGAGTTATCTAATGTAATAGCCTCGACCCACCAGGTCCATTACTTTGCCCAAACACAGCTCCACCAAAACAGTGGAACCAGTTACGGGGGCACTGGTTATAGTGGCACCGTGATGGTCACACACCGCTAAAGGTGGCACCGTGATAATGGAACTAGTCACAGTGGCACCCTGATGGTGGCACATATTATGGTGGCACCGTGACGGTCGCACACCAGTCACGGTGGTACCGTGACGGTGGCACCGTGTCCTCACGGAGCGGTCTTCGTTCTTTTCCAGTTCCCAACTTTTTCGATCCCCCAACATATATTTTGACGTAAGGATGATTTAATACCCTCTTTCAATCAATTTAAAGACCATTAATAATATCTCAAATCCCCCAAGGTCCGAGAAACCCTTAAATTACCAAGACATGTGGTTTTTCCTTGGTGCCAGGCCCTTCCCCCTACCTTCCAGTTCCTCCCCTGTTAAGATTTTCCTTATGGTTAATGAAAAACAGTTTAACGCATAGCTGTTATGACCACCTCTCTGAGGAGAAATGTTAAATGAAAATTAATTCCATCGTTCTTAACTTCCCAACCACGTGGGGAACCACGATCCGACTTTAAAGCCATTTAAAATCCCATATCCCATAACAACGGGATCTCATCTTTATATCACGCAAGAAATTATTTCTTCTTCCTCTCAGTTAGTCATCGTTTCATCCTGGTTCATTTGGAGTGCCCCATCTCGAGGCAAGTGGTGCACCTATGTCGAAGTCTTTCTGCTCACCCTTGAAGTCCCCAACATTCCTCCTTGGCAAGTCACGCATCCCCAGTTCTTGGCATGTGCAACCATGTAGGTACTTTCCTTCGTCTTTCCTTACAATGTATCATGTGGGGTGGGTACGTTACTGATTCTGTGGGAATGGATGAACCCGAATCATAAAAAAGATAATAAACAGATTGTTAAAAAATGATGGGGTGGGTTTGAATATTCTGTTGAACTCTTTTATAACTGTCATATATTGTGAACTGTATGGGCTTATGATCACTAAAAATCATGGTCGTTGGTGGTCTCTCCTTGTATAGAAATGAACCCTTGTATTCTATGAGGATTGAATAACTGTAACATGTAAATTGGTTAATCACCTAAACTCGGTTGGTTAAATGGATACCCCATGAACATCAATCCTTGTGTGGTCACCCCAGTTAACCAACAGAAAGAAGAACCTAATGAATGATGTACTTGAACCTGGAAGTTTCCCTACTCTGTTTTGGTAGTAGGTGTGTTGTTATGTTTAATGCTTATGGGGTGATGTGAATGGGGATGGGATCCTCTATTGTGTCACAGTTGTTGGTTGTGAATCTGAAGCTGTGTGGGGCTGTATCTTGAGGCTTGGTCGGGTTATAGCACTTTGAGGGATCTCACTGATCCCTTTGTTTTTGTGACCTCACAAGAGAACCAGGTGTGAATACTTAAATTGTTGTTTGGATGTTTCTCTTTCACTGGCTTGTGGTTATGCCGGTTAGTTTCCCAATAGTTTATAATTCACCTAAATGGGATCAATTGAACATGAAAGTAAGAATGGGTTAAATGGGAAATTGGTTTTGGGAATGAGTTATGACTTGGTCGTGAGGGTTGTGCCTTTATTTTATGAATGAATAGTAACGAAGGTGTTTGTGCTTAGGTTGGATTTGGAAACCCTAGGTTGGGATGAGTGCTTGTTACCTATACATATAATTGTAGTTCATATGTTTCTTATTCGCGCCCCACCCAAGTTCAACACTTAGTGACGAACAACCCCATTTCATGTGGTAGGGTGTTTTTTCCAACGCCCCTATGAGTGGCTATTTATTAGCTCCTTTTCTGCTCCCTTTCCTGAATAGTCCAAGACACTTTGGGCAGGCTGTGATGGAATGAGGTCCATTATAGCCCAAGATTCTTTGAGCCGTGGAGTTTTGGTGGTTGCCCTAGGTGTGTACGGGATGGTTGTTTCCCAAGAGTCTTCAGGATGAGGCCCATTTATCTTCAGGCATGGCTGTAGTTGTTATGGACCAGCTGTTTGCAGGTGTGGTTACGCGTGGATATTGTGGCCCAGGTGTTTTCGGGTGGTATGTGTGGTAGTGATGGCCTAGGTGTGTGCGGGCAGGGAGTGACAGTGGGACTGCAGTGAGAATTGCGGGAGAGGTTCGTTGCGTAGGATGTCTTCAATAACTAGTGGGAAAGTGGCACGGGGTACCCAAATATTGATGTCCTATTACTATACATTACTTGACTTGCGTTATTCTGGGAGTGTTCCTTGGTGAGGATGGGTGGATAGTTTCATTTCTAGGTGATTTGGTTATCTCATTTCTCACATGTCATTAGAATGTCTCCCCACTTGTGCACGAGAGACTTTGGTTTTCCCTACTGAGTATACTTGTATGCTTACCCTACATATAAAAAACTGCTTTCAAGTTTCTAGGAGGACTTCAAGGACTGTGCAGGGATGTACTATCTCGGACATTGGGACAGTTGCAGTTGATGTTTTTCTTTCTTTGGTACTTTACCATTGTAGTCTCCTTGTACCTTGTGGCATTTTCTTTTGTAACATGAATAAGTTAATGGTTTTCTTTGGCATTACTTTAACCCCCCAGTTTTGGTGTTGTTAGGTTTTACTATCTTATCTCCAGATCCTATTAAAGAAAAGAATGGGGTAATTCCTTCCATCTTGTGTGTAATTCTATACCCTTCGTGCTATTCGCCACTCCGGGACCTATTGAAGGCTGGTCTCAGGGGTCATTATGTCTCCTTCAACTTGAAGAAGGAAGGGTATGGCAATATTTTTTCCCTTCTCTCATCTTGGTGAGGGCGGGTCGTGACAATATGTTTGATAAAATTTATCTCAACCAATACTCGGACTCACCAAAGAAGGGAGATATAGTGGTCGTTGAGAGTTCAGTTTTTTAAAACCATGGAGAAAAGAAAATTATATTTCCTATATGCCTTGAATGTGGGAAGAAACATCCAACTATATGTCTTATATAAATGGGGAAAAATTTGGATTATGGAAATGAATGAAAAAAATCATGTAATTATAGAGAATAAATGAATAGTTCGGTTATCATAATGGATGTGAAAAATAGGCTACCTAAGATATCATTGACTGTTGAATATCTCAAATGTGAAAAATATAGTTATTGTGAACATTGATGTTCTAAGGGAATCGTTCGTTAATAAAATCATCATGTTTTTATGAGCAATGGTTATAGTTACGATGATTAAGAGAGTAAAAATGACATAAAAAGGGAAGCACTATTAAAAAATAAGTTCAAAAAGACTTGAAAATGGTGTATGGAAAATGTAGAGTGATTTGTGCATTTATGTATTTTGATCCATTGAATTATATTTTTATCAGTGTTATTTTATTTTTAAAATCATTAAATAACATTGGATTATTCCATGATAGTCTTTCATTAAGGGGTTTCAAGAATATGTTAAATGTTACTAATCTCCTATAAAATCGAATTAATGGAAATGATGTATTTTTATTAATTGAAGATATCCATTTAATATGTCCGTAATGGTGAGAAAATTGAGTTCATATTGGATAAAGAGATTATCGACAATAATATAGTAAATTGGATAGCACTAATGGTTACAAAACTAATTAATGATTTTTCGAAAAGGTGGTTTATGTTATCATTTATGGAGTTTGTAAAATTATTTTATTTATGGAATATAGTCAATAAATATGTTTATTATGTTGAAAAGGACTAATTTTTTTCACTGATATTTAATGGTAATTTTGTTTGTTACCCTGATCAAGGATAATATATGACCAAGGTAATCAAATATATTTTATTGACCATTAAGGAATAATTATTTATATTTAGTAGATTAATGTTAATATGATTTTTGGCCATTTAAGGAACTTCATTTTAAATTTTTAATTTTGGAAGGGTCATAAGGATAACCAATTATTGAATCGTTTTTGTATTAAATTTGATGTTATTGGATAGAATTTTCAATCAATTATAGTTTTTGAAAATAACTACAGAAATAAGGAGTGAATTGTCATTCATTTACAGAATTCATGATCCACTAGAGGAATAATAAATTTATCTTCTTTTCGTACTATTTAAGATGAATTTGAAATTTAATGAATCATAATCAAAGGATGTGATTGTTCTTATGTAAAATCCCTTCCTCTCTTCCTTATCTTGACAAGGTGTAAGGATGATACCTGTCCTTAAAAAATATCACAATGATGCCAAAGGCTAGAAATTAATGCTAAAGGGATTCATTAAATAGGTGGGGGATGATTTTCCCTTTAATATTAAAATAGCTAACTAAAAATTCATAAACAAACATATGTTTATATAATGCATGAAAACCATGAACAAAAACCAAACATTTCAAACATCCAAATCATACAGAAATCATGTTCCACATCGGAAGATTACTACTTCAAAATATACAGCATATGACAAACTAACATGTCTATAAGACAACTACAAGCCTCTAGGCTCCACTAGATCTATGTTCCAACTTCTCCAAATATCCCATGGATCATGAGGTAATGCTAAAGACATCTAATACATTACCTTTTTCCTTTTTCTTGGTAGATGACATCTGAAAAAACCCCAATGTTTCAAAAAACGATGAGTACTAAAACTCAATAGGTTTTTTACAATATGTTCCCTCCTCACTCTAATAAGATTAAAGATACATAAACATTTATATAAAATATTTTATATGTAACAATTTATAAGAATGTTTATAACCAAATAGAAACAAATTGTAAAAAATTTATAACTAAACAAAAACATGTACTGTAATGACCAATTTTCCCATGGATGTAATTTTTTAAAAAAGAAACTAAACCATACATTTAAAACCATTCCACAAACTGCATTTGGAATAACCTTTTTATTCCACACAACCAAAATACCAATAATTCATTATTTTTTATGGAGGTTCCTTATTTATAAGTGGTATCTTTTCGATATACCATGTCATCGCATGGAAATTATCTCCCATGTTCAATTGTAAATTAGTTATTGAGTACAATTTCATATTTCAACCAAGCCTCATAAATGCAAAAGGAACACCCATACCAATTATGCCCAAAACATATTCCAATACAAACAATACAAAACCATTTAAACAAAAAAATATTTGTATTGAAAACAATTATTTGAAAAAACATTTTAATTTTCATAAAATTCATATTTTAAAATCACTATATTAAATTAAAGAAACTAAATCACTTTTAAATACAATTCACCACAATTCCACAATTTCCAAAAAAACACACAAATAATCAAAACAATATGATATAAACCATTCTTTGAAAGATTATTTCACAATAAAATTCAATCCATTAAATTAATTTGAAACTAATCCAATAATTTCTCTCAATGGGATTTGAGAGTGAAGCCA
The DNA here is from genome assembly GCA_963277665.1 of Viscum album. Classification (NCBI taxonomy): domain Eukaryota; kingdom Viridiplantae; phylum Streptophyta; class Magnoliopsida; order Santalales; family Viscaceae; genus Viscum; species Viscum album. Next base: position 1,021,215,002 of record OY728132.1, on the reverse strand, counting down.
CTACCTTGATTTTTTTGGTGAAAACGATGAACTGCATGAAAAAAGTCCCAAAATTGGGTTGAATATCCATGAACCCACCTTAGATCACTTCCCCTTAAATAATAAAGACCAAATATATACTTACTTGGAATAAAAAAACATAGATCTACCCACATAGAGTGTACATATAAGAAACCAAGAGAAGATAAGAAGTATATCTAAGAAATGCCTCAATAATGATAAAGAATGAAAACATACCATGATGAATCGACTTCTAATCCCTAATGGAATCCTTAAGATTGCCTCTATATTTATGCGAGATCCCTCCTTGACCAATGGAGAACAAAAAATCCAATCTAGGTCCACATAAAAGGAATAATTAATGGTTTAAATTGAAAAATATATGACATCCATAGTTTAAGGAGGGGTTTTTGACCCACGCATAATTTAGTCACACTGTTAAAAAAACCATGCTCTAATTGTGTATTAGAAACTACCTAAAAAATGACCCTTCATATGGTCTACTCACATGATATCCAAGAAATACACCAACTGTTCCAAAGAAACTGCCTCAAAATCACTAGATTCTTTTTTAAAATTGAATATTTTATCATCAGATTATGCGTGGTTTGAAAAAATCAAGCGCATCCCGTGTGCATCACCTTTATCCCCTATCTCACTATACTCAGTTTCATGTATGTGTTGTATGGTATCCCAAAACCATTAACCACCAATGCACCTCTAGTAAATCCCAAAAGACATTCCAAAAGTTCCCCAAACCATATTAAACATCACACCGTTAATTGAAAATTTTAAAATTCATTATGAAATGGTTACTTAACTAAAACTGGGGTACTGTATCTTATGAAATGTAATGAAATAATGTATCTATATAATCTCATGAAAAAACATTAAAATTAAAAGAATTATCTTGAAATAAATTTTATATATTTACCTTTACTCTTAATTAATGAATGTACTATTCATAAATCACATATTGGTCGATTTTTTTGGTTATTAACTTTTTCTAAATCATGTTTTTTATCGCTATAGATCAGTATTTTGGTGTGATTGTTCTCTTCTATGTCCATATTTTCACTTCCCACTAATATTATCCTACATTGAAACCCAGTTATGCGTCCTTTTAGAAAACCTTAATACATACCTTTCCCTCTTTTAAATATGATTTTAAACCCTTTTTTGTGATATGTGTTTCCCATAAATGTACTTTCATATGTTAAATCCATGTTTAACTAGAAAATGTTAAACTTATGAGGACACAATTTATAAAATAGGTGTAGAATGTAATAGCCTATGATTTTGTGAAATAGTTTTTCAAATAAATTTAGATTTTTTGATATTTTTATTACCTGAAATACTGATTTCAGAATGTGTTATTCACAACACATAGGTTATCTTTCATTTTATGCAAAATTGGGTGTAACTTGTGATACACACATGAATATGTTTCAATTGAAAAGTTACATAACAATAAAAAATTACTAATTAACATTATTCTTTGAAAATATCCATTAGAATATAAATAATAAATAGGATTAACTAAAATAACCCAATATATGATCTAATCTTGTATATAAAATGTATTAATTTTTGATCGATTAATTATAAATGAAGATAATAACAATTTGAATATAATGGAAATATTTTCATATAAAATAATATTTATATACACAAATGTGTTTTACATCAATGAATTAACCAAATAAATATTATGGAATTATTTTAATCGGCATTACATATTATATATTCAATAAATTTTTTAACATTAATCTTATGTGTTTTCTATAAAAGAGATAATAATTCAAAAAAAATGCAAAAAACTATATTTTTTTGAAAATCCATTTTGGCCTATTTTGCACACATACATTGTAATTAATTTATTAAACTTTTAGGAAATTAATTTGAAAAAATAATCTTTGTTTTTTATATCATAATTTAAAATTATGTTTGATTGAATTTTTTAGAATTTTATGAAAAGGTTATTTTCTCATGATTATTGAAAATATTTTTTTTTCTATTAATAATTATCAATTCATATTTAAAAATTAAAAAAAAAATTATTTTAGTATCATTTAAAAATTAAAATTAATTCAGTTATATATCTATCATTCCAATTTAGGTCATTGTAATCAATTTTGTATTAAATTAGTATATAAAATATTGTTTTACATTTTGAACATTTTCTATTTGGAAAACATCATTTTTTTGCATCTATGGGATTGCATTTAAATTTAATATTTCCTCTTCTGTGAATTGAATTTTAAAAAATTAATTACATATTTTTAGTAAAATAATTTATATTATATAATAATTTCAACATAATGTTTTTCCACAATGAATAGTAAAAATAGTAAAAATTATTTGTTGTGGTTAGAGAAAAAATTTGTTTACATGAGAGGTTAAACTAAATAGACCAGGGTTAAGAAAAGAACAAAAACATGTCCAATAGCCATTTTAAATTCATATTTAGACCTACTATCTTATTTTTTTCTATAAATACCAACATTATATCATTTTATAATGTGAAAAACGTGGAAACACTTTTTCTTTTCTAAATTACAACTGTCTCACTCACATCCCTTAAAAACATCCACTTCCTATCCTCTTCTCTTTACACATAAAAAACCCTTTTATTCAACCATGACCTACCAAAATTATTATAATAATTATATCATATCATCATTTATTATTCATTCATATCATCAACCTAACCTTGGATTGAATATGTTGAAAACCCAAGGTGGTTACCTGAAGTATAAGTAACATTTATGAATGAGCATTTTTATTTTATCTATTCATCAATCTCATCCAATTATTATTAAAAAATTATGATAGAAAAACTCCATTTTATTAAATATAATTATATTCTTTTATATTAGTTTAATTACCTGTAACTATTTTCACATCCATCAAATAGGTCGTGAAATCAACATTTGTGTTTACGGCAGATTACCGCCTCGCGAAACGATAACATTTTATTTTCCATTACCACCACTCATGGATGGATATAATTATGTATTAAATGTTAAAATATAATATTTATGATATTATTATACTTATTTATATATTATATCACATATATCTTCTTACGTACCATTTTTTTGAAATATGATAGTGTTGCCTGTCTGTACGGTGGACTACCGCCTCACGAAGCGATTGGATTCATTATGCCATTACAAGGAAGGTATTATGGATGGTATTATCAAAAATATGTTATATATAAAAAAATATGAAATTTAAATATATTATTTTACATTTATTATTTTTCATTTCCTTGATAAAATATAAACATCATTCATGAATAAATACAACCTATCATCACAATTAATGGTGTATTTCATTATCAATATCTAAAATTTATATATATATAATTAATATATATGTTATTTATATCTTGGTTAAAATTATTTAGATTATGTAACCATGATAAATTTTGGAGTACCAAAACTCAAAAATCAAAAACATATACACAAAAAACAAAGTTATTAAGGCCTCAAAATGTTTTTAACATGGATTTGTTATTAAACGGGTAATAAAAGGTCAGAATAAATAATATATGGTGTTATATATATAATTATGGTTTAATAATATATTTATATATAATTATTTTTATTATAAAAGAGTTTTGTAAATTAATTAAGGGTATCCAAACTTATGGTAGTGGATTTTTGTCTCAAATTTTAATTCTATGAGAAACAAACCTTATTCACCACCTATTTACATTGTGTGTTGTATTTATATATGATTAATTAATTTTATAATTCAATTAATTAAAATTATTTTTATGTTCATATCCATTTTATTATATCTATTTCTTAGGTTTTATGGTTCAAACCATACCAAATTTTGAAGGGATTATTGTCTCAATTGGCCTTTTTATGGCTTATTTAATGTTATGAATTTATCCTAACTTGTTTTGTGTATATACTCCTCCATTTATAAGTAATATCAAGAATTTATTTACTCTTGTTATATAATTAGTTTTAATTATTTATATCCTTTCATGGGGTTTATGAAAAAATGTTACCAAATTTGAATGGGTTTTCAGGTATAATCTCATTGTTTATCGGGATTCCACGTGATTATGATTCCAATTTTGAAATATTATCATCTATCTATGAAGAAACACATGTTTTTTATTTTCATCTAGTTATTTTAATAGAATACATTTTTCCCTTTTTCCATTCCTTTTATTCTAAAGAGTTTAAAATAATTTTTTTGTAAAAAACTTCATTATTTCTCACTTAAGTTGAAAACAATTTTAAATCCCAAACCCTATTTTAGAAAATTTTTAAAAAATGATTTAACCATATTAAAATAATTTATTAAAGTCCTTTTTACCCTTGTTTTACTTTTTAATAAGTATTTGAGATGAATATTTATTATGTTTTCCAAATAATCCCCATTTGGTATTTTAAAAAAATGTGAAAGAAATAAATTATTTAACATGTATTTAATGAATGGAATATTCTTTAATCATGAGAATAATTTCCTTTTAATATTCCATTATAATTATCAAAGGTAATTTTTAATAAAAAATAATTTATAAAGGGTTTATATTTTTGAAAATACTTTTCAATATTTAAAGGATATTTTCCTCAATAATTTTTAAATTATTTTTAAAGCATCAATTATATGTTTTAAAGGTTGTTTTAAAAGAAAATTATTTTAATATGTTTTATATTTTTAAAAATTATTTTCCACATGCAATGAAAATTTTCCTCAAGAAATGTTTTAAATGTTCTTCAAAGCATCATTTATATATTTCCAAGGTTATTTACAAAGAAAATGATTTTATATTTTATATTTTTTAAAAAAATTCATTCAAAATTGGATATGATATTTTTTATAATAAATTATTTAAATAATATTTAAATATTCCTTTACAATATTCAAATATTATTTTCAAATAAAATTATTTTATAAAAAACTGGTTTTTAAAAATTATTTTCAAATTATAAAATTTATTTTTCTGAAGAAATGTTTTAAATGAACAATAATGTTTCCATTATTAGTTCCCAATTTTATTTTCAATGAAATTTATTTGATTTTTTTAAAATTTCATTGAAATTGGAAAGTTTGTTTGGGTCAACAAACATTTTAAATGATATTCAATGATTCCTTTTTATGATTCTAAATTTATTTTCAAATAAATGGTTTTTAAAATTAATTTAGATTTTAAAAATTATTTTTCAAAGTTGAAAGGCTATTTTCTTCAATAAATATTCAATTTAATCTTTTAAATTATTTTCCATAAAAATTAAATCCTTTGTTGTGAAAAATTATTTATTAGGAATACGATCCAAGGAAACTATTCTTATTATTTCTCAAAAAGTTTTATATTTATGATGTAAATTTTTTAAGAATCCCATTTATCTTCCACAAGTTAAACCATGATAAAAATCCTATGAAATATGCATATTTTTTCATGGTTTATGATTTTATTAATTTAAAAAATATTTGTAATTCATTTTTCTTTTCAACATGTAATGTTCTGATGAAATTTTGAGGACATCCATTTACTTTCTTGGGTTCGGAAGTGATGAATGTATTGTGATGTTATGGAAAACAAATATTTGATTTTCATTATGTGATGAGTGGGACCTCTATCTCTATCTAATGAATTAGTTAATGATTTATATCTCATGAGATTAACAGGATTAGAACGTAAAGTGAACCTAGTTTAGTAAGGGAATTAATCAATTATGATTTTCGTGGGACTGATCCTTGAATATAATTATGGTTTGTGGAGTGAATCCATTTCATTATGATTTCAATGGCAGTGAACCTTGACTACAATGGAAATTACTTCCCATGCTTATATGTATTCCATAATTCTATTTATTATGGAAATATTATTCTCTCATGGATCATGTTATTTTATTTCTTTATGATTCATGTCAGAAGAATTGCTAATGTTTGTTCCATGACCCATTATTATAATATTTGGTATGAAGGGTATGGTTTTAAAATGTTATGGTCATGTTCCCATACCAAAACTCTTATGTTAAAATTAGGTATATCTATTATTTACCCATACATAGCATCTAATCTCTCCCTCTATTATGTTTCTTTTCCCTAGGTTATGAACAAAGGTTATAAGTAGGGTATTTCAAAGACAACTCAAATATGGGATGATATTTATAATAGATGTTGAAGATAATTCAAGAAATAATAATATTTTATAAGAAGCCTCTATAAGAACTAAACCATTATAATCAACTGGTATGTTTTTTGTAATTTAATGAATATTCATAAAAATAAGTAAAATATTTATATAAAAACATTGGGTTTCTAAATATATCCCTTCAATGCATTAGAGGTCTAAAAATAAAAACTGGCATGGTTATTTAGTAGTTCCCTTAGCCATCTATATAAGTTCTCTTAGAATAAGGACTTGATGGTATATTTATGATGTTTGACATTATGAAAACCCTCATTATGTTATTAGTTATTGATTTCAATGTGATTATTTTTTTTCATTATATAAATGGATATGATACATTCTCTTGTGATTTTTTATAAAATTATTTAATCATCATCTATTCCTTCAATAACATTCTTTTTTCACTTTTTATTAATTAAATGTCGTCTGTTTTTATTTTTTATCTTTCTATATATATTATGATACATACCTTTATACACATACCCTAAGTGAGAATTTGATCTCACCCCATTCTTATATAAACTATCCCAAGGATTTCTAGAACTGTATTATGAAATATAATTTTATGGATATAAATATGGGAATAATTTATTTCTCATTGAAAATACTATGTTCTGTTTTATGTTATAAATGTATTGTGAAATTGAATTATATATCTAGTTTATCAATACTACTAATGTTTTCAATACTTTGGATGAAATTAGTTATATCCAACACCAATTAAGTAAATTAACCAATGAATATGGGTTACTAGATTCATGATATTTATAGTTGGTATTATATAGATTTTAATAAAAACCTCAAGGACTATATTTAGGAAAACATATATTAGGGAATACAACAATATGATTAACTTTGAGGATATATCAATAGATAATATAAAATCCTATTGTTTTGGTAAATTATAAATTATGGGGGTTATCTTTTAAATACTTCCCTATCTAGATACTATATGAGGATTTGGATATGGAACAATTATACTTAGGCATAATAACTCCGAAAAGGGAACATTTTTCATTTACTCGATCATCACCTAGTGAATAAAAAAGGGCATTGTTGCATACCTATTTTAAAAATATAGACAATATTATAGTTTTAATTGCCATTTTCTTTAGGTTCCATTATTATGGATTTGAATGTATTTTTTGGTCTTCAGAATATTCCCAAAGATACCTTGTCTAGAAATATTCGATTCTATGTACATAAAATTATCAATTTTGGTTTTGTATTTTTGAAATTATACATTATTATTCCTAATTTTAAGATCTAATCTAGCGTATTAAATTTTATAGAATCACAAACAAGTATAAATAATGAAAAATATATCAATGCATGTAATCCCAGAAGGTATTTCCCTCCTTGCAATGATAATGATGTTGGTACATGAGCTGCAGCCAAAGCTAAAAAAAAACTATAACTATATTGGGGGAATTTGGCTCAGGTTATGAAAAATAACCTTGCCAACATGGAAAATCCGACTAAAACATAATATTTTGTGACAATGTTAGACTGTTTTATGCTTTAGTAACTTAACTTATTTAATAGTACTATAGATATATTTTTAGCTTAGTAATAGATAAGTCCCATAAGGGATATATTTCGTACCTCTGGATGTAATGAAATACAGAAGGTTTTCATGGATTTTTATTTTATCTTAGGGGATGTAGATAAAGGGTGGTCACTAATTCAAAATGTTGAGGATGATAAATAAATGTATAACAAGGATAGGAATGATTTTATTTTTACACTTTTTTGGAAAAATACTTTTCTCTGGTTAAACAATAGGATATAGAGAGACAATTCATGAGTCTATGCAAAAAGGGATTATAAAAATGTTTCTACAAATAAAATCCAAATTTATGGGTTTATAAAGGCATGTCATGGAGATCATAAATAATCCAAATAGAAATATGGACAATTTTTTTTATGGGATTAAGACAAAACATTGAAGGTAACTAGACTACCGAACTTGATAATCATATAAGGACCCAGAATCATGTGATATCTGGAAAATGAAAGAATTCTGAACATATTATGGAATAGAGGGAAAACAACATACAATATGGTGCATGAGAACATTATAAAATGATATATGGAAAATGGAATTATGTAAGAGTATATTAAAAATGTTGTAATAAATGTGAAAAAAACATTGTGGAATATAATTTTTGTAAATGGGAGTTTACTATGTGGTTGAAGAGAAAGGCTACCATAGTTTTGATTGTAAGTGAAAAAAATAATCTACCAATGTGTAGTTCTTCAATAGTAAGTATATGGGACACTATATAAAACAATTTCTTAGAATTAGTGGACCTTTCACTAGAAAAGGTCATGGGTAAAAGGCTAAGATTATGTGATCAAAATAGTTGGGTTTTCTTTCCCTAATGATTAAATGGTAAGAACATTGACTATATCCAAAAATTAATCTACTTCATTATTTGATTTTAGTTTTTCATACTCCTTCATATCATCTATTTTCCATGAAAAATTGATATTTTTCTAGATCCTTAAGAAATGAGTTATCTGACAGGACTCATAATTAATGATTTCCATTTATTCTTTGTATCATAAATTGTTAGTAAATAATGAAGATATTCAGAAGATAGATTTTAGTATGAGGTATGGACACTATGATTTCACAGCAATTTCATTTGGATTGAAAAATGAATCTTATTTCTTCAGGTAACTAATAAATTGAGAATTTAATGAATATCATGATGATGTTTTATGGTATTGATTGATGATATCATGGTGTATTATATGATCACTTAAGACCATGATAATCAAATAAGAGTCAATATAGAAACTCTTAGAATAAAATTGTTATATAGAAAATTTTTAAAGTATGAATTTTAAACTTATAAACTTTCATTTCTTTTTCAAATTGTCTCCGTGAATGGAATATCATTTGATCTTATAAGGAAAAATGAATTCCATGAAGGGACTATAAAAATGAACATAAAAAAGATATAGTATAATTGGATTTGGAAGATAAATTAGTATAATATTTTTGAAAATAACTTTACTAGATAACATATTAACCTGTCTTACTTGTAAAGTGGTGAATTTCATATATATATAGGAATGTGAATAATTTTTTAATGATTTAAAGTAGATATTGGTTAAAGATTGGGTTTTTAATCAACCTTCAAGAAATTATTGATTTCAAATATATAGTTATGAATTAAATAATGGATGTAGTTATGTCCTTAAGAAAAATGATAATGTAATTTCTTATTCATCAGTGAAGTTAATGATTTATGAAAAAAACTATACAACCCATGACCTTCAGTTGTAAGTTATAATAATTTATTTGAAGATATGAAGTAATTATCTCGATCATGAATTATATGAGATATACCTGAATCCAAATATAGTTAAGTACATATTTTCATAGAAATAGATGAACATTTGTCAAATGAAATGGTTTGAGATACTCAAGCCTAGGGTTTTCTCAATACACTACCTCCCAGGGAAAGAATATAAGGTAGAAGATGAATTTATATGGAATGAACATAGAATTTTAACAAAAATTAGATGTGTATGTATCCTATATTGATGGATCTCGTAATGATGGATATGAAAATTATTAATAAAGGGGAGACATTAGTCCTTTTCTATATTATACCTTGAATATCGATTATGGAAAAGTTAAAAAATCAGCATGATGATAAGAATATTAAAAAGAAATTTAAATTAATGAATAAATTAAAATTTTTATAGATAATATATGAATATTACATTATAATATTTGTAAAATAACTATTTATTATATCTAGAACTGAGCTGAAGAGGGAATTTAAGGATGATACACATAGATGAAATTTCACAACACACCATGGTAAAACCATAATGTATAGAGATTTGAAGAAATATTTTTTATAAGATAATATAAAGAGGGATGTTTTAGATTTAGTTTGAGGTTTATTGGTTTCAAAAAAGTTGAAGGATGAGAGAAAATATCCTCGATAAGTCATGAAACATCTATAAATTATTAAGTGTAAATGGGATGAAATTTCTATGTATTTTTTCACTAGATTAACAAATACTCCTAAAAATAATGATATCGTATGACTTATCATTGATCACATCACTTAATATAAACAATTAAACATTAAATTAAAATATTTTCCACTTCATATCATTGAAGGAGTCAATATTAATTATGTTATAATAATTAATGGTTCACCTATTTCAATAGTGTTTGATCGTGATCCATGATTTACATGGAAATTTTAGATGTTTCTACCGAAGGATATTGATATCAAGGTTTATTTGAGAAGCACTTATCAACCTCAAACTGATGGTCTATCTGAAAGATATATTAATATATTAGATGGCATTATGAGGATATTCCATTTTATATCTCTAGTTATATGGGATAAATATTAACCTTTGGTTGATTTACCTTATTTAAATATCTTCCATTCAAGTATTCAAATGGACATGTATGAAGTATTATATAGATAGATATAACATACTCCATCTTATTTGGGACGGAGTCAGTGAATATAACTGTTTAGGTATAGATATTATAGAGGATACTATTAAAAAGGTAATTAATATTCACACCCATATAAAAACAACAAAAACCAAAAAAAAGATCTATGGTGATAACTATAGGAATCATTTGGAATTTCAAGTTGGAGATAAAATTTTCAATATAATATTTTCAAGGAAAATCCAATATAGTTTGGTAAGAAATGAAAATTGCTGCCCATTAACATTGGTCCATTTGAAATCCTAGAATGAATTGGTTTTTGGTCATATTGTATGGAAATTACATCAAGTCTATCTAAATTAGATGATTTTTTCTTATATATTTATTAATAAATTAAATTCCAAACACAACACATATGCTCACCTATGAAGAAAAATAATTAGAACATGATCTATGTTACTACTAAGAGCCTACTATGATTATGAACACTATAAGACATGAATTGAGGAATTGTATGAATTAGTTGGTAAAAAAATTATTAGAGAAAACATTAGATATATGAGATGAGGTGGGAACATGGAGAAATAATGATGAAGAACTACCCAAATCTGTTCGTGAGGTGAAATTATGGTTATTTTAGGGATGATTTTTTTAATAAGGGGATAATGTAACACCAATAGACATTATAAAATATTTCCTTATTAGCAAATTTAATCTATTTATTTCTTGTGATAGAAACACCTCTAAGTAAAAATTAACTATAATATTGTATAAAATTATATATTGTCCATTAAATTTTTGGGTCTGAATATTAATGGCTAAATAATGAAAATTATATGGTTTATACTTTTTTAAAAGGAATTTATTTTTGTATACATTAGTTATAAATGAAAACAAAACTCATTTGAAAGGAAAAAAATAGTTTTCCAGAATAACAATATAACTCTAAAAAGGTGTTTCTTCATTTTTGGTGCCCTCATTTTAAAATTTATTTTACCACTTATAATAAATTTATTTAAATAAAAAAATTCATTTTTTATATAGTCATTTCAAATTTATCTTATAATTACTTCATTTGATTTTTTTTAAAATAAAATTTTTCATGAATAGTTAACATGCTATTTGTTATTAGAAAATATATTTTTGATTAAATAATTTCCAAATATATATTACATCAATATATTTTAAATAATATTTTTTAAAAAATATTATTATTATTTAATTTTTGGTAATTTGAATCAATTTTGAGTTTAATTTTTATATAACATCAGTTTATACATATTTAAACTTTTCCTTAGAAAACAATTTTTCTTGCGCATATAGTTATAATTCAAAATTATATTATACAAATTATTATATTTGAATTCTAGAATATGGAGTAAATATTATAATTTATGATAATTAATATTATGTAATAATTTAAACATAGTTTTTTGTCATGATGAATAGTAAAAATAGTAAAAATTAATCAGCATGATTAAGGTTAGAATGGGTTTATCAGGGAGATAAAATAAAACTAAAATAGGTAAAATCACATAAAAACCTAACTAATTGGTATATTATCAACTATATTTGAACCTTATCTAATCAATGGTTCTTTAAGGGTCCATGTTGGAGACATTTTGTTAGTGAAAAATAAGGTTATAAATCATTTCGTTCCAAAATTCCAAGTGTGTGATCTTCCTACAAATAAATGGATGACCCAAATACTTTGTTGTACACATTTAGTAAGAAATTTGAATCAATAATTTATATCTAAAAGAAAATAATTAAATAAAAAACCATGATCTATAGTCCCTTATTTATCAAAAAACAAATTTTATAAAGGTTTTATGTATAAACATAAAGAGGTTGTCTGAAGAAAAGGTATTGTCCAAGACTAGGAATTTTCATTTTATATGGTCATATAGCTACAAAAAATATTTATAAAAAATGATAAAATTATTAAAAAACTATCCTAAATACTAATATGTTATTATGTTAAAAAAATAACCTATTTTTATCTAATCATTCAGAAAATGGGAAATGAAACTATTGATCGTCTGTATGGACGAGTACCACCTCATGAACTAATGTAATTTAGTTTCTATAAACACCCCCCACAAAATAATTTATTAATGTATATAATGATTATATATATTATTTCGAAAAATATTTAATCTTATTAGATAAAATGTCCTTGTTAATACTATCAAATCAATTTAATGATTTTAACATTGATCGTGTGCGTGCATAGACTACCTCCTCTACGAGGAACCTTGATTCATTTTTCATTTTATATTAAGATAAATGGTAATAAGGTATGATTTTATGAAAATATATTTTATATATTATTCAAAAATTATTCTCTTGAGTTGGTTTTTTATTTAAGACTCTTTTCTTCCATTCTTTAAAAAACCAAAACTCTGTTCATGCATATTTACATTTTACCGTATTAGTGAAGGGTGTAATAGATTTTTCAATCTAAAATATATATCGATGACTATAAATTTGTATATATTTAATATATATTATATTAATATAATGTTTAAAATTATTTAAAAAATTAATCCATTATAAAAGTATAATGACTGAAAATACCAAACCAATACACTAATGAATAATGTTTAAGTTATTATAAGAAATAGTGGTTTTAAAAAAAGATTTATTAATAAATGAGTGGTACAAAATTGTAATCAAATAAAATAAGGTGTTATATATGTGGTAACATATATTTAATATCTGTTTAATAAATATTTTTTTAATATAAATTATTTTTAACACATACAAAGGTTGTGTGATCAAAGCGATTGGTTTATTTCAGAGTCTCATAGTTATTTGTGTTTTTTTATATTTAAGTCCATTATGGGATTAATTTATAATTTTTTATTAAGATTAATATATTAATGTATCCTAGGGTTATTTATGAACATCTAATTTAGCAGTACAATTTTCAAGTCATTGGTACATAAAATTATTAGGGAAATTGTTTGATGAAAAAATGACTTTATTTCTCTCTTTAGTATTAAATATTTTTCTCCATACCAATGTTTACAAAATAAATTATATAAATTTTTATTAAATTTATAAAAAATAAAAAATAAATACAATTTTAAAAAACATTTACATTAAAAAAATTATCTCAAAGTAATTAACTTTTTGTTTTCTCAATGAGGTCCTTTTTCTTTTTTATAATAATGTTAAAGGAATATTTTTATCTTTTATAGAATGGATGGAAATAATGACCATCATAACCACTAATTTATTTGAATAATATATTACATAATTAAAATTTAGTTTTCAAAACTAAATCCTTAATATTTGGGAAATATTGTGGACAATAAAAAAAATTATTTCAAAGATAAAATGGTATTTTCATAATGAAATTATTTAGTTATTATTTTTTTTTATTTTCATCTATTTCAACATCCTTTATAAAATATAGTTTTAAAGATATACTATAATGGTTCCTCCCAACATAATTATCATGATTCTTTATGATCATTTTGACTATGGATGTAATATTTTGAAATGATTTGGTATAAAACACCCAATGGTTTATGATTATGTTTATTTGTTGGGAGGGATGTATGGTAATTTCATATGCATGTTTTTCAAATGAAAAGATTATATTGATTATTGTTAACCCCATTCATATGAGAAATTAATTCGACTTAGTAACTAATGGGTGGGCCCATTATACCACCTTAATGTATCAATATATCTCATAATTCTTACTACGTGGGTACTTTCCAAGGCCCTACCCATTTACATAAGATTTCATAGTGCAAGGGAATGACTGTATGTTTACGATGTCTTGCATTGTACATTACATTGTTATTATATTAGTTATTGATTTCCATTTCATTATTTAATTACTTATGAAATTCATGGATATGTTTCATTATTATGTGAATTTTTATATGGAATTATTTGATCATAATTTATTTTTATCATATTACTCTTCTTTCTTAGGTTACTGATTAAGAAGCATGTGGCTTTAGATATTTACATTTCTATGTTGAATATCATAGATTTTGTTGAATTAATTCCCTTACTGAAAATATATTACCACCCACATATTATGGTTTCATTCCCCAAGATTCCATGATGTGTATTATGACTAATGTGTAGATATATTCTTAAGGGAATATTGGTGTTCCAAAAGAAAATTTAATGTTATATTTTTTGTTTTCAAATGTAATTATATGTATCTATTTTAATAGTATTATTAAAAAATGACATCCTTTGGGAAGATATCTCTTATATCTAAAACAAATTAGTAAACTAACTACAAACTCGAGACTACCAGGGTAAGGTTTAATTCTAATTTCCTATAATTTCAGTTTAATATGAATGCATTATCCATAAGAGTATAACCTCTTCTTTTCAGTTGTTTAATTTTTAAATATATTCACCCACCAACCCTAAGCCACATAAATAACACATAAATGATATCAATATTTTATTTATATTCATGTATAGAACTTTGTAATTATGATAATTCTTATAATCCAATAGTGATACACGCATTTTCCAATTATGAGCATAACTCTACATTTATCACTTGTAACTACCCAAAAATTCATTAATGAAAATTATTATTGATCTAATTAAATGTCTTTTTATGGTTATATAATATGTGAACTTTATTGGTTTTATGTTTATTGATTTTAAAATACCATTATGAATTGTGATCATTGCTAATATAGTCGTTGAACAGTGATCACATGATTAATATAAATACAGGGCTTTAACAAATCCAAATTACTCAAAAAAAGGTAGTGATGTTCTCATCCAGTAGACTATCCCCATAAGAAGCCCATTTGTCGGTGCTCATAAAGGAGGTGGCTTCATTGGGATTCGCTCTTGACCAAGCCCAAGCACAGCCCAAATATGTTAAGATTGAGAAGAACCACCTACAAGAGAAGCGGGAGTTCATAGAGATTACCACTCGAGAAATGTTATCTGAGCCACCCCAAGAGTCGGTCAACATCGCACACCTAAATCTTCGGTGTTATGCGGGTGTTATAAGGGGTTATGTAACAAGAAATTAGCACTATTAATATATGTGTTATTTTTGTATATAATAATAAATATACATTCATTTTATTATTATTACTTTGTAAATAGTTTTTAAATCACAAATACTAATTTTAGTTAATATTCAACTAAGAAATAAATTTTGATGAATTAATGTATTTTTCAATTAAATATTATTTTAATGAAATATTATTTTTAAATTAATTTTTATTAAATATAATTCATCATATAATTTTATGCATACAATTATAATTTTTATTAAGGTTTGAAAACTGTTCTTGTTAAAACCCATGCATTATCGCTAAATGTTGGTTTTTAATCTAAAATTAAAAATTCAAATCTTTTTAAAATTATTTATATAAAATAAATATTATTTTTGGAATCAGGACGTCAAAATTATCCAATGGTGAATTTTTCAAAATTTTCTGAGAGAGTCGAATTTTTGGGTAAAAATTAAATACAGTTTAAATATATAATTTTTTTGTGACATCATAATGACCCAATAGTGAGGTAATAAAATATTATAAACATTATGTTCGTGAAATATATTTTTTTATCATTAAAATAATGTGATTTTATATTCGTTTGATTTATTTTACAAAGCTTTTGTGGACACTCCAAGACTTATAAAACATTTTGACTTTTTAAATTGTTTTCCTTGAGAGTGTGACTCACCTCCACAAAAGCAACACTATTATTTTAAGAATTTAGACCATTGGCCTTATAAATTACTATTTTACACTCCCATTTGGAAAAAACTATGGTCCAAAACCATGGTCTGGATTTTGGTATTGATTAGTTTAATTTGAGGTGGCCCAAACCTAAATAATAAATATTTCCCTCTCCTTTCCTATATAAACCGACCAAAGCTCCCACATCCTATTTTCTAAAAACCATTGCAGTTCAACCATACCCTACCCTCCTTTCTCTATAATCCTCCCAAGGTTCCCCAAGATCCCAATAATCCCCTCTCAAGCCTCTCCAAATCTTTATAATCACGCTTACATGTAAGGGATTTCTTCCTTCCTCATATTTTCAAATTTTATTTAAGTATTTATGCCCTTTTATTTTCAATTAAAAATGTTGCGGTATAATTTCACTCCTTCCACATATTGTTATATTTATGTTTGGATAATGGGAGACCTCTTTTTCTCTCATTAATGCCTCCCATGTACACCCATTACCATGCTGAAATTCTGTGAGAGATTTATCTCTCCTCTTTTACATCCAAGTAATTCTTTTGTATTATGAATCTAAATTACATTCAGTATGTTGGGGCATATATCTTTATGACCCCCTTAATGTAAATTTTTTGTACATATTATGAGACACCCTTTCCTCTCTCATCAAATATTTTCATGAATCCTTATGTCACACCGTTATGTTGTCGATATTGCACCGCGTCTTTCCAAGGCAAGATCATTGTGTAGTGAATACCATACCCATGTCTCCATCAACGGTATTCAAATTTATACACATATACCTATTTAATGGTACTTTCATGTATTTATTCCACATTACTTAATCATTTAATAACTTATTATGTTGATTTGTTCCATATTATATGATCCATGTGGCACACTTATGCATGAAATTAAATGTTTAAGAAGGGTGTTCCCTGATAGTGCTCCAATGCATTGGGTAAAGTACAGTATCATGATACACCATGTGAAATGAGTGTTGGATCATGCTAATTAAATTCTAATGAGGGTTTACTCATGCTTCATGTGCAATGAGGGTTTACTCATGCTCAATGTGCAATGAGCCTTGGCTCATGCTAATTCCATGTTAAGTGTTGTTTCCACATTTCTATGTTATGATTATCATGTTTTTCATGCCATTTTGTTCATGTTTCTCTTGTGCTCCATTAATATTCCTATTATATAAAAATTATTGTATTAATCATGTTATTTCATGTTTATTCCCTTTTTGGGCTTTATATCTCACCCTTTTCTTATGCATGTCCTCAGGTTATCCCATGTAATGCTAAGTATGAGAGAATGTAGTGGTCATGAAAATGAAGTTTTCAATAAGGATGTTGTATTTTATGTTTTATGTTGTTATGTAATGATACTAAATTCCAATGAAACTATACATCTTGATCTTCAATGTTGTATCAAGTGAAGAGTTTATGTAACAGATCATGTCTGAGTGTGTAATAAAGAGTTGGGTTGTTATAGTTGGTATCAAAGGGAGGTTTAGTTATTTTTGGGATTTGGATTAGAAAACCCTAGTGAAAAAATAAATACAAGAATAATTATAATAAAAACATCCCTAAGGATTGGTGAGTATTGAGTAAGTTTTTTATCAAGAAAATGCATCCCTGTCTTGATACGAGCAGGTAGAGGCGTCTCTAGCATAGATGTATCCTAGAGGTAAAACACGAAAACAATGCTTTGATCTAGACTCGAATGAGAACTAGTGCATGACAATAAGCATTGCTACACTCTTGGTTATGATAGTCCTAGGGAATATGCTTTGGTAAATTCATAATCTTTGTATGAACACTTATTATGGGAATTAAAAAAACTACCCCTAAGAATATATGTTAGAAAGTAGATCATGGATAGCATAGATTGTAGCCTATGGAATCATAAGTTAAGGAAATAAAAGTTATTTATAAGTCATCAGTTTTTTCCTTGGATTACCCATTATGTGTTACCCCTAAATTTCATTTTATTCTAGCCAATGGCCAGTAATAGGAGGACTTGGACTAACAACTTATGTGAAAATAAATGTGATGACTGTGTAAATGAGATGCCTAATATAATGGGAGCAGTAATCATGAACTTTATCATGATTCTCTCTCAGTTTACACAAGAATTAAATAGAAACATGGGTCAAGTAGAATTTTCAACCCCCCCCCCCCCCCCAAGAAAGAACAAGCCGCTATCGAGAGCTTCATGAGACAAATGCCTCCTACTTTCAATGGATCGTCTGATCCCTCAATCGTCAAAAAATGGATCAACTCCATTGAAAATATCTTGTAAATCCATCAATGTTTGGAACAATAGAAGGTTCTTCTGGCTTCTTATCATATGGAAGGTGAAGCCGATCAAAGGTGGACGTTAATAAAAAATACGAAGCCTGATGATGATATCGAGGCGTTGGAATGGAAGGATTTTCGGAATATGTTTTTTGATAGATATTTCCCGTGACCCTACAACTTAAGATGGAAAGGGACTTACTTGCACTCAAGAAAAAAGAGGATGAATTTGGTTGAGCATACGAGGAAAACAACACAATTCCTGCATGATACACCTCCGGCTTTGTTGTCACCACTGAATGCAAGGTTGACTGCTTTTTTGGTTGGCTAAAACCTAGCCTACAGAAAGCACTGGAAATTCATGACTTCAACAGCTTTGAGGAAATTGTCTGATGTTCTTGCAAGGTTGAAATTGAGATAGGAGAATCTTAGTGGTATCATGGGGATAAGAAGCATAAGGTGTAATTAAATGCAGGTAGTACATTGGATAAATCCAACGGTTCTAAGAAAATACAGCACCCCACATACCAATGGTGCGGAAAGAAACATCCCGGAAATCACCTGAAGGGGATGAGGAAATGCTTTTGATGTGGAGGATAAGGGCACCTAGCTGTTAACTACTGACAAGAAAAACCCACGGCTACAACAGTGGAGAGGAACGCTCCATTCAAACATCAAAGTGTTTTTCATTGCTATAAATTCAATGAACTAGGGCATCTTTCCAATCAGTGCCCTATGAGAAGGGTTTCTAGAGGCAACCAACAACCTCCAAGGCACCAAGGGAGAGATTTTTCCATCACTACTGCCAAATTGAACCCCAAAAACAAAGTGTTGAGAGGTACGCTAGTCATTCATTCAATAATAGAAAACATACCTTTTAATTCAGCTTCTACGCATCCTATTATATCCCAAATGTTTGGTTGATCAATCCCAGCACCACCACAAATCATGGATATAAAGATGTTGGTGAGTATGGAAAATGGGGAAATCATTGAGTCCCATGAATATAACTCCTCCCATGTCATAATATGTGGATTAAATTTCCCAAAGAACCTCGTCATACTTCCTCTGGTGTAATTTTATGCAATTCTTGGTATGGATTGTCTTTTCTTATATAGAGCTAACAAAAATTGTTGTGAGGGGGAAATCACTCTCCTTGTGGAGAATTGACACCCGATTCTATACAAATGAAATGAGGAAGATGAATCTTCTTTTTCTCCATCGTCTCAAGAGTGGATATTACTTCCCTATAAGCACGTGTATCTGGCACAGATGATTGAGTCTAAGGAGGCCACCATCCTTGAATACATTCCTTTTGTGAGGGAATTTTCTGAAGTGTTTCTTGAGGAATTTACTGGCCCTCCTCCTATAAGGGATGTTGAATTCTCAATTTATCTTATACCTAGGGAATTTCCAATATCCAAGACTCCGTATAGAATGGTAGTTGTGGGGCTTGAGGAGATAAAGAAAAAACTATAGGAGAATCTGGATAAGGAGATTATATGCCCAAGTGCTTCACCATGGGGTGCACCAGTCCTCTTCATCAAGAAGAAGGATGGGTCAATGCGCCTTTCCATAAATTATCTTGATCTTAAAAAAATAATGATGAAGAACAAGTATCCTTTCCCATGAATTGATGACTATTTCGATCATTTTTTTAGAGAACAATACTTCTCTAAGGTGGATTTACCGACGAGATATTATTAGGTAAGGGTGAAGAAGGGAGATATCCCCAAGACCACTTTTTATACAATATATAGGCGCTATGAATTCCTAGTAATGTATTTTGGAACAATTAATGCTCCAAAAATCTTCATGGACATGATGAATAGAGTCTTTAGGGATTAACTCGACAAATTTTTAGTAGTCTTTATAGATGATATTCTGATATACTCCAAAACCAAGGAGGATCATGAGGACCATGTAATAACTTCACTAGAGACCTTACAGAAGGAGAATCTATATTCGAAGTACAGAAAGTTTGATTTCTGTTTGAAGGAGGTCACATTCTTAGGCCATATCATCACAAGCAATGGGATATATGTGGATCCCTCCAAAACAGATGCAATTGAGGGATGGGTAATGCCATCATCAGTTACAGATATCCATAGATTCTTTGGGCTAGTTGGATATTATCGATGATTTGTGAGAAATTTATCACCATTGTCAAACCCTCTTACCAAGCTTACTCAAAAGGGATAATAGTTTTCCTGGAGTGATGAATGTGAAGAAATCCTCATGGAGTTAAAATGGAGGCTTATCATTGTGCTCATGCTCACTTTACCCATAAGTGGAGAACTTTTGTGGTTTTTATTGATCCTATGAAGAAGGGAATGGGCTATGTGTTGATGAAAAATGACAAAGTCATTGCCTATGCTTCAAGGAAATTGAATGTTCATGAGCAGAATTATCCAACACATAATTTGGAGTTGGCTGCGGTGATCTTCTGTTTAATAATTTTGCAGCATTATCCATTTAGGGAGAAGTGCGAAATATATACGGACCACAAAATCCTCAAGTATATATTCAAATAGAAATAATTGAACATGCGCCAACGGAGATGGTTAGAGCTGATCAAATACAATGACAAGTCAATACATTGCCACACTAGGAAATAGGACAAGGTGGAATATGCTCTAAGTATAAAGGACCTAGCGATTCAATCATTTATGAGAATTGAAAAGGATCTAATATTTTAAGATTTGATAAAGATGGAAATGGGAATCATAATGAAGGGAACATCATCAATCCTTTCAAAAATTATTGCTCAACAGTCTCTTTTGAAAAAGTTAAAGGATGGTCAGAAGGATGATGTAGGAATTCAAAAGAAAGTGGAAGCTATCAGAAGAAGGAAATCCTCAGAGTTCAATGTTAATGAAGAAGGAATTGTGACATTTGGGAAAAGGCTATGTGTTCCATCAAGTTCAGAGCTGATGAAAGAACATTTGTATAATTCACATAGTTCAAATTTCTCTATTCCCCTAGGAAACACAATGATGTAACGACATCTCCGATAGAAATATTGGTGGGATAACATGAAGAAGGATATAGATGAATATACATCAAAGATCCTGGTGTGTTAGTAAGTGATGGCTGAGAGACATAAGTATAAGGGGATGATGCCACCATTACCCATACCAACATAGAAATGGAGGAACATCACCATAGACTTTGTCACTATACTTCCTAAGACATCTAAAGGAAACAATGCAAACTGGATTGTTGTGGATCGTCTTATAATGTCTGCACACTTCATTGCAATTCAAGAGGATTTATCGTTGGATCAACTACCATAGATATATATCATGGAAGTAGCAAGGCTTCATAGAGTATGACTATATATTGTATCTGATTGAGATCCAAGATTCACCTTTATGTTTTGGAAGAGTCTTCAACATGCTATGGATACTGAACTGAACTTCAGCACGACCTTTCATCCTCAAACTAAAGGCCAATATGAGTGAACTATTCAGACACTGGAAGATATGTTAAGATCATGTTCAATGGAATTTAAAGGAGGTTGGGATCAACATCTTCCTCTAGTGGAATTCTCCAATAATAATGGTTTTCACATGAGCACCTGAATGAAACCTTATGAAGCCCTATATAGGAAGAGGTGAATAACACCAGCACGTTGGGATGATGTCGGTGGGCGTAAGCTACTAGGACTAGAAATGGTCGAATAAATGGTGGAGAAGGTGAAAACCATTCCGAAGCATTTCAAGGTAGCCCAGAGTCTATAGAAGAGTAATGCAGATAACCATTGATGAGACATTGAGTTTAAAGTTGGAGACATGGTATTTCTATGCATATCTCCATGTAAGAAGGTCATGATGTTTGTAAAGAAAGGGATGTTATGTCCAAGGTACATTGTCCCCTTCAAAATTCATGATCGTGTTGGGGATGTGGCCTATCTACTAGCACTTCCACCTACCATGACCAAAGTACATGATGTCTTTCATGTATCCCTCTTATGTAAGTACCTACCAAACACTTCACATGTACTCTCTTCAGAGGTAGTACAACTAGATTATGATCGTTCTTATGAGGAGCAACCAGTGAAGATCTTAGATCGTAGAGAAAAAGTTTTATGAAATAAGACAACGCCCCCCATCACGGTTTTGTGGAGAAACCACAAGTTTAAAGAAGTGACATGGGAATCAGAGTAAGTGATTAAGGAAAGTCACACACATCTGTTTTTGTGTGGGAAAAGGAAATTTCAAGGGAGAAATTTCTTAAGGGGGGTGATTGTAATGACCCAAACATTCATTAATGAAAATTCTTCTTGATCTAATTAAATGTCTTATTATGGATATATAAAATGTGACCTTCATTGGTTTAATGTTTCTGGATTTTAAAATACCTTTATTAATTATGAGTATTTATAATATAGTCATTTAACAATGATCACATGATTAGTATAAATATAGATCTTTAAGAAATCCAATTTACTCAGACAAAGGAACCGATGGACTCATCTTGTAGACTTTCCCCATATGAAGCCCATCTGTTGGAGCTCATAAAAGAGGTGGCATCATTGGGATATGCTCTTGACCAAGCCCAGGCCGAACTTGAATACATTTATCTCGAGCGGAACCACCTATGAGAGAAGTGGAAGTTGATAGAGATTACCACCCAAACAATGTTATCCGAGCCACCCCAAGGGTCAGTCAACATCACAAACCTTATCCTTTAATATTATGAGGGTGTTATAAGGGGTTATGTAACAAGACATTAGCACTATTAATATGTTCATTATTTGTTTATATAATAATGAATATACATTCATTTTATTATTATTACTTTGTAAATAATATTTAAAGCACTAATAGCATTTTAAGTTAATATTCAACTAAGAAATCTATTTTGATGAATTAATGTATTTTTAAAATAAATAATATTTTAGTAAAATATTATTATTAAATTAATTTTTATTAAATATAAATTATCATATTATTTTATGAATGCAATTGTAATTTTTATTAAGGTTTGAAAACTATTTTTGTCAAAACCCATGAATTTTCGGTATATGTTGGTTTTTATATTAAAAGTAAAAATTCACATATTTATAAAATTATCTAGATAAAATTGATATTATCTTTGCAATCAGAACATCGAAATTATCCAACGGTGAATTTTTCATTATTTTCAGATATAGTAAAATTTTTGGGAAAAAATTAATTATCGTTTAAATATATAATGTGTTTCATGACATCATAATGACCCAATAGTGAGGTAATAAAATAATATAAACATTATTTTCGGCCAATATATGTTTTATAATTAATATAATGTGATTTTAGATTTTATGGATTTATTTTGCAAAGCTTTTGTGGACCCTCAAAGACTTATAAAACATTTTGTCTTTTAAAATTGTTTTCCTTGAGAGTGTGACTCCCATCCACATAAGAAACACTATTATTTAAAGAAGTTATGACATTGGCCTTATAAAATATTGTTTTCCACTCTCCTTTGGGAAAACCCATGGGAAAAAACCATGTGCGGGTTTGTGGTATTGAATAGTTTAATGTGAGGTGTCCCAAAACTAAATAATAAAAAATTACCTCTCATTTCCTATATAAACCCACCCAAGCTCCCACTTACTCTTAACTCAATGCCTTTAGAGTTTGTCCCACCCATAACCTATTTTCCCAAGAATCCTTCCATGGTTCTCCAAGATCCCAAGTATCCCCTCTCAAGCATCTCCCAAGCCTTTGGGATCACACATCCAAGTAAGGGATTTCTTTCTATCTCATTTTGTCCAATTTTCTTTAAGTTGTTGCACCCATTTGTTATCAATTAAAAATGTTGGGGTTTGATTTTTCACCTTCCCCATACTGCTTTATTTTTTTTTGGATAATGGGAGACCCCTTTCACTCATATTAATTCCTCCCATGTACATCTATTACCATGCTGAAATTCTGGAGAGATTTCTCTCTCCTCTTTTACATCCAAGTGATTTTTTTGTATTATGCATCTAAATTCAATTACGTTTGTTCGGACATGTATCTATATTTCCCCCTTACTATCTATTTCATGTAAAAATTATGAGACACCATTTTCTCTCTCATCAACTATTTTCATGAATCTTTATGTCACACCGTTATGCTGCCAAAATTGCACTGCTTTTTTCCAAGCCATGATCATTGTGTAGTGAATAACATACCCATATCTCTATCAAGGGTATTCAACTTTATGTAAATATACCTATTTAATGGTACTTTAATGTATTTATTACACATTTCTTAATCATGTAATAACTTATGATGTTGATTGACTACAGGTTATATGATCCATGTGGCACACATATGCATGAAATGAAATGTTTATGAAGGGTGCGCCCTGAAAGCGCTCCAATGAATTGGGTAAAGTATAGTATCATGATACATCATGTGCAATGAGTTTTGACTCATGATAATTCATGTCCAAATAGGGTTTACTTTTGCTTCATGTGAAATGATGGCTTACTCATGCTTCATGTGCAATGAGCCTTGGCTCATGCTAATTCCATGTTAAGTGTTGTTTCCACATTTAAATGCTATGATTATCATGGTTTATCATGTATTTATGTTCATGTTTCTATTGTGCTCTATTAATATGACTATTGTCTAAAATTTATTGCATTCCTCAGGTTATTCCATGTTTATTCCTTTACTGGGCTTTATAGCTCACCCTTTTCTTATGCATGTCCTCAGGTAATCCCATGCAATGCTAAGTACGAGGGAATATAGTGGTCATGTAAAAGAATTTTTCAATAAAGATGTAGTATTTCATGTTTTGGGTGGTTGTTTAAGGATCTTAAACCCAAAAGACACTAGTCCTATGGATCTTCCATGTTGTATCAAGTGAATAGTTTATGTAATAAATCATATCTAAGTCTGTAATAAAGAGAAGTGCTGTTATATCTCTCTTAAGTAAAAAATTGATACAATGACCAGTGTGAGGTAGGTTATGATTTGACCATGGATAAATTTTTTATGTTGAGAAATTTTATGTATTGTTGATAAAAATGAAGATAAAAGATTTTTCATAGATGATATATGATGAAATATGTTTTTTGAAAGGATCATTGATGTCTTATCATTTTTGATTCTTTTGGGAATTTTGATTGGGATATTTAATGATTCCCCATGAGTGAAATGGTTAAATATAAAGGAGTGATGAATATAATATTTTCACATTATTATTTCTATAATTCAATATTTTTAATCCCAGAAAAATATTATATTACAATAAATTCGTTCGAATACATTTTTTATTGTTAAATTTGATATTAATTGCTTAAATTTCCTACTTTTACATCTGAAACTATTTTAATTTTATTTTTTATTTTAGTAAGAATATTTTAAAGGGTAATTTAAATTTTGAAATTCCTTTTTTATAGATTCTATTCATTTTGGGATTCCATTCATTCAACTATACAAAAATCATAATCCAACATTTGGATGGCCAAAACCAGCTCATGATTGAGGACATGAAATATGTTCATAGACAAAGTAAATTATAAATATAGTCCTATATCTAAAAAGGGAAAAAAAAATGAGATTTAATTAAATATGGTGATAATAAACATATTGGGTCATAATTCCATTAAACGTGTCCATTAATTTTAATGCCTATTTCATGAATATAAATACATGATAATTTGGATCATTCAAATTGAAATAATCACCATGTTAGAATAATCATGTGATACAATTCAGCCATAACACCATAATCATAATTCTATAGGGTTGGAATATTGAGGTCGCATGGGAAATATATAGCTTAAAAATATTATAATGGAGAACTATCCCAAAAACATCCATTCATTATGTTAAACATGCTCAAACTAATAGAGATTGTATTTGAAGGGAATTTTTTTCACCAATATCCATATAAATTTTTATGTCTTATTCTATTCCAAGATATATACATTGTAATAGAGATAATTTGTAATATATATTCTATAATAGTTAATCATATTTTAAATTTATATTCGTTCAGATATTTTTTTCTTCATTTATTACATTTTTTTTCTTTTTTCCCCCATAGTAATTATTTTTATGTATATTTTTCGGTGACTAACCCTCAATGTTTTTCATGTGGGGGAGGGGGTAGTGGTGTTTTCATTTTAATTTGAATAAAAAGCTACATATGTTTTATTCAATGATTTCATTGGTGATGGAAATTGTTTTGTATTAAATTCAACCCACTTTACCTACTATTATATTCTTCCTCCTTATTCACTCTTATTCATTCGCATTAATATCAATGTTATTCAAATGGTGTAGTTTTGAATAGGTATTTATGTGGAAGATATTTCTCCTATATGAAAAGGTTATAAATTTAGGGTAATACTATTTTATTGATACGGGGTATAATGACATTTCTTGATCTATAAGTTGAAAAAATAATGATTCATATTATTTGTATAAAAATGAAAGCATCATTATGAACCCTTGAGCAAACAGTTTTCTTCTTCTAACATCATTGTGACTTTTATTTAGGTTTTTAAATTTTCAAATAAATATTTATAAGATTCAATTCAAAATTAGACCCCATGTCTTCAATGGTTTAGTAGTTTTTAATAAGTTATATTATAACAGTGATAATAAGAATAATGTGTGGTGTGAAAGACCTCATTGAGATAAACCAATGGATATACCAATATGGTATATTATTAAGAAAATATGAATTTAGTTGAATATAGGTGTGATAAAACCCATTATAATCAATTTGGAATCATTTATAAGTATTTCAACAAATTATGTCAAATGTTTTTTATAAATCATTTAAAAAAAAAGAATTAAAAAGAGTGTTATTACATATCTTTCATTTAAAAGATAAAGATGGATTTTTATGATGATAATTCTTATTAATGGAATATTGAAAACAATATTGATGATAGTATATGTGAAGATTCATTAATGATTAAAATACTAGAAAATTATAACCAAAGGAAACAAAATTATCATCAAATGAAATAAAATTATTTGAAAATAAATGATAATTTTAAAATACTTACAGAATCTTGCATGAAAATAACATCATTGGTCACAATAGTTAATGAATTTAATGTACTATGGATGTAATAACAACAAAGAAAATTTTATTATAATTAAATTAATATTCCACATATATTAATATAAATAATGTTTGATCTTGTATTAATATTTGATGATCGAACTCCCTCTCAAAAAAAATTAATTCCCAGCAATGGTACATAAGGAAAAGTGTTTGGATTTTAAATTTTCTGGGAGATTAAACTTCAAAGCTTATTTTTATTCAAAAATTACTAATTTGGAACTAATAAATAATCTCTATTATGATTATTTTTTATATTCACTACAAATAAAATAGGGAATTATTAAATAAGTTAGTAAGGTATGTGTGTAGAGGAGGGAATGGAGGATCTTGGTAACCTACGCACTGGCGAATATATAGATGATTGAAAAAAAATAACATAAGAATAATTTTATAAATGAAAAATATTTTAGAACCACAAATTATCATACTATATTCACCACTAGTGGACACCACTCTTCTATCCAAAAAATTCAGGGATCTCCCATATATTATTTTCCCTCTACCTCTTCACCTCATATTCGATCTTCCATCTCTTCAGCAGTTTAGGTTTTTTATTTTCTCTGGAGGTGAAAATTTTTGGAATTTAATCAAGGATATTTGTATAAATCATATATGGTGTTTTATGAGTAAGAAAAATCTCTGAGCATCATATTTTCATTAATCCATGAGAATTTTCTTAATAGCGGAAATAATAACATGAAACCCACATAGGGGTCGAAACCATGTTTTTCTTCTCTTCCCTTCCTCTTAATTTTAATTTATTTTATTATGATATGTTTATATATTGATTTCATTATAGAATTGGATTAAAATGGGACCGTAACTCAAGGCTTCCACTTAAAAAATATAGGTTATTTGTTTTCTTCCCTTATTATTATTTTTCATTATATTTTTTTACCTTAATTGAATGGTAGTGAAATCCATCTGTGAGGGTGTGTTAACATGCATAGATTTTTTTGGTTTTCCTTTTTTTCCATAAATTGGGAATATTGATCTTAAATTAACAATGTGATTAGTTTTCACATTTAATTAATTTAGATAGAGAACAAATTATTTTTGAAATAACATATTTGAGATTATTTTTTATGTGAGAAGCTATTTATTAAATGTGATTTTTAATCATTTTTATCAGTTTGACTGATTTTTTAATTCCCTACCCATAATAAAATATATAAAAATAGTTTTAATTTTTTGTAATTTATTGTATACCATTTGGAAATATTATTCATAATACCCACACATTCTTGAGAGGCACGAGGATATTGTGTGATAGTTAGAAAATGTGATTTTTCTCTTTTAAATATTTGTTGTTAATAAAATTATTTTTAAATGGTCAAAGAACATATTTAAAAAAACATTATGTGATACCTAATTTTACATTACCATTGTTATCAACAAGAATCCATGAATTTTTTATAGGTTTATAACACATTTTAATCCAATTTTCCCTATCCTACATGTTCTCTAAATATTTATTCAGGGAATTTCAAGTTTGAGTGTGGGGGAAGGGAATATCGTGTGAATTAATTGAGATTTAAATTTTTTTAAGTGTTTATTGGTGTGTGTCTTCATTTTGGAATGTGAAGATAGATATAATAAGGCACAATTGTTCAATTTTTTATTTTTTATTTGTATCCTCAAATTATCCTTAAAAAAATCTATAAAATGGAAAAAATTAAAAAAAAATTAA
This sequence comes from Viscum album, assembly GCA_963277665.1. NCBI lineage: Eukaryota > Viridiplantae > Streptophyta > Magnoliopsida > Santalales > Viscaceae > Viscum > Viscum album. Next base: position 1,021,185,628 of record OY728132.1, on the reverse strand, counting down.
AAATCATAAAGATAATTAAATTTTCATTGTACATACATTTGTGGTTAATGAACCTACAAAAAATATAAACTATGAATGTTCATTAATTCATGTTATTTAATTTTCATCTCATCCTCAATGAATCAATTGAAAAAAATTAAAATGTTTCAAAAATGATAAAAAGAAATGAATTTATATGAAATTATTAATTATAATAACTTCATTATTTCTGGACCATTTCCCAATGTTGGTAAGTGTATTGTTTCTTATTTTCTAGGGTTATTGGTTTAATAATTTCTTAGTCTTTCTCTATAATATTTTCACATTGTACATAAGTGTTCAAACACCTCATTTCAACCTTTGAATTCTTAAATGAACATACCCACCAAATCTAGTCCCTTAAATCACATAAAAAATTCTCTTTGATTGAATTAATTTTCATATCATTCTATTTATATAGAAGATACATTTCAAAAGCCTTTGGTGAAACATGAATTTTTCATGTATGATTATAACTCTAGGTATAATTCCTTTTGAGTGAAGAGTGACATTAAATTCAATGTGTGGTTTGGTGTGAATGGACCATGAATGGATTTTTAAGGCTGAAAAATTATAAATTTAATTGTTGAAAATAGAAGAAAATATTTTAATACAGGATGCATGATGGAATTATATTTTATAAAAGATCATATATTTTTTATCATTTTTTATTATACATTGGATTTTGATTTTGATATTTGATGACTTCCTGAGAGTGAAATGGTTACGTGTAGGGACTAATTAAGACAATATTTTCCTATATTCTATTATTTAGTAAAAATATTAATTCCCCCATAGATTTCATTCATGGTAAAATATAACATTATTATGTTTTAGTAGTAATTTTAGTTTTCTTGCTGAAATGACCTAATTTTTTATTTTTAATATCTTCAATTTTCTTTTTTTATTTTAGAGAGAACTATTTTTGGGACTAATTTAAATTAGGGAATTAATTTTTTGTAGGATTCAAAACATATTGTAATTATTTCCATTAAACATGACCCGAATATCAATCCAACATTATGAATCCCAAAAATACCTCATAATCTAGGTGTCAGAATCAATGCACATATTCGAGAAATATTGAATATCGACCAATATCTAAAAAATGGATTACCTAAGTGATTTTGATTTCTATATTGATCTATATATGAGGGAAGATAAAACATAATTAAAGAATTACATGGTTTATTATAACTCCATAAAAGCTATATATGTTTGGGAAGATGTATCATTTTAATTCAAACACTCAGTAGGACTAAATATTTTTTTTGAATTTAATAGAAAAAATATCCTTCATAAAGTGTCCAATAAAGGTATATTTTTTGGGTGAATGCACATGACTAACAGTGTGTTGACCATTTCAAGAGGAAAATCATTCTCTATTTATTCTATCATTCAATTCCATCTATCTCTCCTCCAGAATCACACCTACTGGATTGTAGGTATAAGAGATATCTCATTCTCGCATCATAATTGGGTTGGCTTGAGAATCAGTTTTCTAGGATGTCTGGTCCCAGAAATCCCTTTTAGAAGTGATTGAATGCATAAAAAATTTATCAATGCAAACATGGTTGAGCAGCATCTAGAATTATTTCATCTCACTAATCTAAATACTGATCCTAGTAGGTAGGTTTTTTCAAATCTTCATCTGGTGGTTTCACGATGAATGATTTCAGTAGGGTTTCACTGGTTCGTGGGGTTGAGGAAAGATTGAGAGATACGTTGTGGGGTAAAGAGGCCCCAGTAAAGGTCAAAACTCTCTTGTGATGAATTCAGTATGAGGTTTTACCTACTAAGGATAATATCAAGAGGCTTTTAATGCCATCAATTTCCAAATATCTGTGTCGTATGTGCCGAAAAGAGGAGAACACTGACCACCTATTCATTTAAGGGGAGTGGGAACACGTAGTATATTCAGAGTTAGGGGTTTTCACAAGAATTTCTGGTTAGCAAGATTAGGGGTCTAATTTTTGGGACTGCTTGTTATTAGAAGCTAAATATAAGGGAGTGTAATGAAAGGACCTATATTTGACACATTTAGAAGTATGCCGGTGCATTTGGCTGGTATAGAGTAATGCTCGGACTAAAGGATTTCAATGATCCGCAAGGACTATAACTATCATGAAAAATTAATTACTAATAGACAGAATATCTCTCATAAAAAATAGTTTTTTCCATCATTTAGATCCATTCTCACAAGATGGTCTCACATTACTAGTGAATTGTGCATTGAACAGGGACGGTGGGTCCATTGGAAACCCCCTATCTCTAGATTTAAACAAAAAATTGATGGATCATTCACTTTTGGACTCATGATTGGAGGTGGGTGGTGTGGGATAATCATTGGTTGTATACATTGAACACACTATGAATTTTGAAAAATGAGACTCACTCTAGGAAGAGGCTATGGAATTTCCCATAGGTCTTCACTTATACATACAGTATAATATCAATTTGGCGGATGTTAAAAACGAGTTCATAACACTATGTAATTCCCTTCAAAGATCAGGAATCCACATTAGGCGATACCATATATTATTCAAATATTCAAGTGTATTTTTAGTAATTAGATTAATATTCTACACAATTGGATATAGGGAAATAAGGTTGTGTATTTGTTGGACTCCAATGCATGGCATCACAAGAGTATTTTTTTCCAGTACGAGTGCTCCTTCAGTGGTGGTGGTGAATCATTTGGCGGTAGATGCACATGGCCTTAATTAATTTCAACCTCCATAAAACTCATTTATTCTTACCATCTGGAGGTTTTTTGTATTCTATGGGCCTTTTACTAAAATAAAATATGATATTATTAGTAGTAGTTTCTCCACTGTTGTCACCAAATTTCACGAGTTATGGAGGGTTCGAGGAAGTCAGTTATGATTTAGATAAAATCAATGAAAAAATTTCCCAAATATCAAATTAATGGACTAGGATCATGAAGGTCCCCTCCTCCACAAATGAAAACTCCTCACCAAGTCCTAGGTACATATTGGTTTGATGATAACCACTGTATATAATACGTTCTTACTCCGGGAGCCTCTGCCTCAAAAGATCCATGATCCACAAAGGGTGGATGGTAAACATTTTCTAGCATCATTCAGACTCAAGGATCCATTATCAGTCCAAAATATTGCAATGATTCATTAAATGAAACATTTTTCAAAAAACATTCACCCTTGTATCTGTTATTCATATAAATACACCCACATTTACTACATTCATAGGAGGTAATTTTTCATCTTCTTCTAAAATCCCTAAAGTCATTATAGTTAGACGATCCATGGAAAAAAATGAATATACCTCCAAACGTACACATGAATTATGAAACTTCCTCCCATTGATTTTGGAGAATCACAGCCCAAAGGAGATTTTATTTCATCAATGGTCCATGTCCTTCATAGAATAAGAAAACCCCATGTTTCTCTTAATGTTATTAAAGATAACAATATAATTAAACCCACCCCATGGAAAACAGCATGTTATAGTGAGATAGGATCACTCTATTTTTTGATACATACTCATTCATGGGACCATGATCCTTCAGGGTCCCTATGGACCTCACAAATCATCAAATCTTCACATGTATAGAATCATTGTAAAGCCCCTCCTCCAGGACATTAAATGGTTCCTTCTTTTAGATATCCCACTTATGAGAATGTTGAGTTCCTATGACCCCTATAATCATCTTGGACCAGTTCATATGCACCAAAAATTCTTTTGTCGCTAGTAACTCTTACTCTTATGTCTTCTCACATAGGTCCAAGTGTGGTTTGGGCTTCCTTCCTAGTTACATTTCCTAATTATAGGTACCCTAATTCCTATTTGTCTTAAGCATAGGTTCCCTAACATGAAGGTTCCATATTTCAACTCCACCACATCAGTTCCATTGTCATGTCCCACACATAGGCACTTGAGAACTGGTCACATAATCCCTAGGGTAGAATCCTTATAAGAAACTATCGACCCATCTTGCTAAAGGTTCCTTATCTCATATATTCCTCTCTCCATCACGTGGTACCCCTCTAGGAGTGATCCCATAAATGTATGAGAAACATTATTCAAATATTCCTTGATCCAGGTATTTTTCTCTGAAATTTAACTATATAGAAACATCCTCAACACATTTAGTAAAACAACAGTCTTATCCTATGAAATGAACACATGACGCCCCATTTATGATCATCATGGTATTCCAAAATCTATGTCTCCATTGTATGGAACTAAATTCCTGGGAAGATTCCAAACATAAGACCCACAACATCCTTCCCAATTATTGGACACAACACCCATAATGGGATGCTTTCACATGTAATCCTCAAGCTGTCTCTCCCCGCCTAAGGATGAAAAACCAACACCATGATAACATCCACCCATAATCCACTTACAATCATCCACAGAGTGATCCTCTTCAATTAGCTAGCTTTCACATGTAATCCCCACATTGTTTCTTTATCAACACTCTCTTCATGACATGTGGGTCCTTACCACATGATATTAAAATTCATGGATATTTCATGTCACATGCCATTAAAATGTGGCATCAAATTAGATGGGTGTTGATAGATATCTCTTAAAAATGGTATACAAGACACCTCCATGATTTCAACCCCAACAATAATAAAAACCATGTTTGAAATCCTTCCTCCCTAGGTACACACTTAACCACCAGATATATCTCAACCGTAAGTTATCATTTGTATCCAAAAGATAATAATCCCATTACCCAATCTATATCAACAAGATATTAGGTTATATCCCACCAAGAAGTCATTCCTTGATTTGTTCCATGATACTATGAAATTTTTTCTATATCTACATGTCATTATGTTGATGACCTGATCCATCTAAAAAAGTCATTTTAATCCATATCCATGAGATTTTAATCCAATGACCTAATAAATCACAAACATATGTTATAAACAATCACCTCAGGATGTTAAACTCTTGACCTATTCAAGAATATATACCCAATAAAATGAGCTCTGTATTCCTTAGATAAAATTCATTGATGGAATTATTCCCCTGGAATCAATTACCTCTTGACTAATATGGTATTCCTTGGGTTCCTCACCCAAGATGCCTCACACAAGAGATTCTCCCCAAAAGAAGAAGACTTTAAATGTGAAAAATATACCCCTTGTCTAGACATTATGATATATTAAAAACGTGAATACATTCCCTAGGAAATGTGTTTTTCGTTGTTGAGATACAACTAGTGTAAATAACTTATGTCTACATTGATATGGTTCCAGGAATGAGTTCAACGAACCTGAAAAAATCTATGGGGGATACTATTAAAAGGAGATGCACTTCAAGATTGAATCCATGGAAGGATGAATCATTATCCCATCATCCTATTTCTACTAGTGAGAATAAATTTATAATAAATGTGATGAAAGCCTCCCACCTTTGTAAAATTGGAATGGAGGGAAATACAGAGTTGTTCATAATGTGTGGATACCCAAGTGAATGTGTGGGAAATAGATATGATGAACCCTATGTGAAATATGTATCCCCAATAATGAGGAAACTCTGTGTTTGTGGAAGCTTCCAATTTTCATGGAATATGATCCATATATTTATCTCCAGGTCCCACCAAGAAAACAGTGATCCTGACATGAAACATACATTTGAATTGGTGAATTTAATTATGGAAACCGTTCGTATGTCCCATTGTCAGCACAAATACTTTCCAGTATTAAAAGTAATTGAAGATGATGTGGAATTAGAAATATCATTTCATGTACATGTACATATGACTAAATCCACATTCTTTATACGGATTAAGATATAGAGATCTAGAAACCTATCACTCACAGGCACTGGGACAAGGGAAATGTCAATGTGAAAATCATGCATGAGTATATCTCCACCACAACATCCACTTCTTATTCACCTATTGGGATCCCATGATCTGTGTCACCCTATGATATCAACCGTAAAACAGTGATTGGAAACCAATATTCTAGTATGAGTATGAGGTAGTTATTCCCAAAATGGATATAACCTTCCAGAAGCATGAGGCATCAACACCTCACTGACACAACCTTCCCAAAAGTTCATATAGGGAGAAACCACCCCCCATTTTGAAAGTTAACCACTTCAAGAGACTCACCCAATAGTTATATTGTAGCTTTATTCTATACACATAAAATGCATGGGACATTCAATCCTTGCCTAATGTGACTACCTCTCGAGGTCTACTAATGGGCCCTCCCACCAAGCCGCACCAATGCCCACACCGAATGGTCTCATAGGCCAAATAGTGGGTTGAAATCCCACCTAATCCATTTTCCAATGTCTATAGCACATGATTCTAAAATCAGTGGATAGACCATGATACTTTAAAACAAGGATCATTTTCTATGGCTCATGTGTCCCCTAACACCATTTTCATATCCCAACTAATACCTACATTAGGTGAACAAGGATCCCTCTTTTTCCTCCAATTATTTATACACTAACCATATAATAGGCATGATATATTGACTCTATCATTCCCTTGAACAAACTACAGTCCTTAAGGGCCATCTCATGAAGAGTAAAATCAATACAGAGGTTGTCCCCACACCATTTTTAACAAGTATATAGGTCCTCCCTATAATCTCACCAATCAATAAATAGTTACTCCCTATTTCCACATAAACTAAATTAGAGGTCCTACCCACTCTATAAACATCCATTCTAAAAAAACTAGTCTTGAGGTCCCCACAGGATACCACCACTAGTCAACACAGAGTTCCTCCCCATGTTTCCATCAACCAAAATGGAGGTCCTTCATTCTCCACTGATAACCAGCTGGGAAGTCATACTCGTTCTCCCATAACTCTCATCACCCATCATTGAGGTCCTCTTCATGATCCGATTAGCAAAATAAGTTTCCTTTCCTACTTTATCATCAAAAATAATAGAGGTGCATCCAACTATTATGACATTACATTACATAAAGAACCATCATGGTTAGTAATTTAATAACCCACCATCAGAGTTAGAATCCTAAGAGGCATCATGTATTGATCACACTCTATGTGTCCAAGGAGATTGAATAATCAATGAGGTAAGCTTCATCCTGAAAGCCAAATTCTAGGAATGATGCCCAATAATTGAGGCTCACCATTATGAATTTAGAGTTATACAGGATACCAAGATCCCTCTATAGATATATGTTGGTGGATAACATTCAAACCCCCTTCAAATGGATTGCAGTGCAACCATCTCAATCACCGCCAATTTCCCAGCACTCTTCCTCCACACAATAATTTTTGGATATGTCATGATGTGTATTGATTCCCTTGGAGATGTCAACAACTCAATTTGTCCTAAATGGATGTCACTTCCCACACACAGGACATAGTGTTGAGCACCCCATCCTTCATAAACATGATCTAAAAGATAGACCCACCTTCATGAGACATATCAATTTGTAGAGGCCATTTAACATGTATGGAACTATTTCATCAAGTATATATTCTTCAAAGAGGTTATACATCAATTATTCCTGTCATATATTGGCAAGTTCCAATGGGGATTTGGCAGACAAAGAAAAAGATACTTTCTCTATGAAAGAGGGTATATGGGAGGTTCTGGATACCTGCCTACTATTAGTGGTGTTCTAGACACCTAAAATACTAGATATTATAATCCAAATTTTCCTTCTATAGGAATAAGAAATATATTTTTACCAGATCATCTAGGAAACATATCATCACCACCATGATCAATACCTGACCTACCCAGGTAACCCCAAGAACCTCAATGTCATTAAATAAAAATAAAAAAAGGTTGATATTTCAAAATAATAGTAACATAGAAAGATGATTCATATGGATACAACCATACTTTATAAAAACATATTTCAATAGCCTAATATTTCACTAATATTTCATGGACGATGAATATACAAATGTATATATCCAAGGATGGGGAACAATGATGCCATTCATTTTAGCCTTATCCTATGATTGAAACCTAATCGGCAGTCTGACCTAACATCCAAAGATTGAATTTCACCTTTCACTACATCCATGGTAAATATTGTCACCATTGACCCTCTATAGGATCATAGAAATAGTGCCACAAAAATAGGTAATGGCATGGAAGATCCGCTATAATTGGAGATATAGTATGATGCAGACCCTTTTCTTGGTGTCACCATCCAGGAGTAGAGGTAGGAACTCAGACTCATCAGTCCCACTAATGAGAAATTATAGCCTATCCATGGAATGTCAGCAAATTAAAGGCACACGTCGAACCTTCTGACCAACCCGAGGTTTCACAAAATGAGAAAAATGAAACCAACAGTAGCCACCTTGATCTATTAGTTGGAGGACTCACTACTTATCTCAATTCTATGTAGTTCCTATAATGTAAATATTCCCTAGGGGACCTTATATCTTTTAATGTGGGGAATTCATCTCTCCATGGCCAAATTCCCCAGCTCAAACATGGGGATCCCACACACCAAAACATGTTAGAAACTAGAGGATATGGAAAATGACCAACAAATGATTCATCTTCATTGCCAGAGCTAAGTGATTATACACCTTGGGATCATGGACTTGAATATCCCAATGTTTATGTGCCTAAAAACGTTGGCTTCAAGAAACTCTCACTAATATGATCTGGTCACCACACTCACCAATTTCCTTGAGGGCATAAAAATACAAAAGGTGAAATCCCAACTAATGGAAATACATACCCAAAATGGGTGTACTATTTCCATGAATCCCAAGAAGTTGGATATCCAAGGTTTGCACTATTCAATCGGATGGGTGAATCGCTATAGAACCTAGCCCACTTCTCTTGAAGGTGTGGACCTTTGTTCGGGACCACAAAATTGAAGGGGGATACCATGATCTTTTTATTATTTTATACACTGTAATGGATTTCAATCCAAAAGTATATCTAGATTCCTATAGGGTATATTTCTCGTTAGGAAAATCATCAATAACAGTTCCTCAACCAATTCTTCTCTGCCGCACACAATACGATCATCATCATCCTCTTCATGTGAATATATAGGCCAAATGAGTGAGTTTCCATATTTTTTCTCTAATGTAAATGTCAATTTCTATCTAAGGAATAGCCACAAAAAAATTTTGAATATACTTTTAGGAATGAGTTGGATCCTACCCTAATCTCCATTAACCACCCTGGTGAATTTCAGGAATTCATAGAAAAGTCCTAGCTCTTAGAATATTCCTAATGGAGAATTAGATAATAGTCACAACCATTACCCTTTCTTTCTCCCACATGAATAACATTGAATACATAGACTACTACCACCATGAAATTATATTTGATTAATCATGTGCACCTGATAGCCTATTTACCATATGATCCTCACAGATCACATGCCTTTCATGAGTAGTCCCAACAAATTTATAGCGGTTTGGAACCTCCTCACCAACAATAGTTGCCTCGAGGAGAAAATATATCTCCATCCAAACACTAAGGAATTTCCCATAGGGTGCGTTTCTAGGATTGAATAAGAAAGAAATTTTCAATCAATGATTTTGAGGTCCTAGAGTATATTATATAAAAACTAGAAAATTCAATCAATATGATTTCAGAATGAAAGAGACCTATGGAGGCTTCACTCAATGGCTTTACTAATCATTTACCATACAATAGAATCTTCAAACACATTGTCAATTAATCCTTCAAGTTTATTGATTGGCTCCATGACTAAGTAGACTGTGTCTTAGTCAAGTTGATTGACATTTTAGAACATGTAACACACGCCTCTTACAACCTCAACAATGAATTTTAAGGCCATAGAGAGTGGATAAAGGCTCCCAGATTTGGGACAAAGAAATAGGATAATTGGTTGGATCACAAGGGAGTCGTTTTATCTCATGTATCATCAGTGTTGTATTGAGACATACAAAACCTCTTATTCTTGTTGTTCCTCATTTGGCTTCTTCCTCCAAATCCAAAACATATCCTTCCAAGTCTCAAACAACCGACCACTAATGGTGCAAGGGAAATCAGAGTCCTCATCCAGTTTCAAATCCATCTCACACTCTTAGAGACTTTATTCTCCCATGAGTTAGTCAATGTGCCCATGTTCACCCCATGAAGGACTATTCAATTGATGGTGAGTTTGAATGCACCTCCGTTAATTTTTTTGAGATAGCAGACTAATTTGTAATTGATGGTGGTGAAGAACATCATGTGAATTCCACTGGTGCCTCTAGGTAATTCCATCAAAGAGTAGGTAAGGGCAACATCAACTTCTTTAATTCCCAATCTAGTTCCACAAACTAGACCATTCATTCTATTTACACCATGTAGTATGTTATTCCCAGATATCATTAGGAATTATATACTTTATCTTCTCAATTATGTATTAATTTGAATCTGACTATGCTATTTGATCATGATGCTCAATCACAATTGCACTGTGATCAACCATGTTCGGCCAGAGCCTAACCACATCTATCTGAAATTCATCCCTAGATTTTTCAAATGTGAACATCTAGTCAGCAAAAAACATTTATAGTACATTTATAGACCCAATGGATCCACCCATGGAATCCATTGAACTTTCTACCAAGGAAAAAACTTCTCTAATCGAATGTATTCCCATGGATAAAAAATATGATGTCTTGAAGAAACTATCCAACATATGCTATTATTTTTATCCTCAAGTCTCTTTTCTTGTTAACAAAAAACTGTAAGACCCTTCTATAATCCTTGAAAATATCCCATTAATTTTAATATGAGGTAGCTTCCTCGAAGGCCCACTATGTAGAGGAGGGAAAGTAAAAGGAATTTCGAGCCATAATCTTGTTTTTTGGGGAACAAAAGGGATTCATTTCAATAGAGAACGTACTCCCATTGAATATCACGGTCCAATTCAATGGTTTTGAGAGCCAACACATTATTTTGTATATAATCATTGTGAACAAGTTCATCCCAACATAAACAATCCACATGCTATGAATAGCAGAATCATATGAAACTTGCTACAACCTGATGATTCAAGGTTATGATAAGAGAAATCTGAACCTACAAGGAAACATTTAGTAGAAGACATAATTTGGTGGTTTTGTGTTAGGTATTTAATTCATGCTATTCTCATGGTAAACAACCTAAAAGTCATAGCTATGTTGAAAATGGATTATTTTTCAGACAGTGGTCCCCTCCTCATATCATCAATGCCACAAGTACTCCATTAATGGTAGATTAGGGGTACTTGAGTGTGATGAGTCACACTTAAATACCTAGGAATCCAGATATCTGGATTTTGACTGCTATAAGATAGAAGGAAACCATGTTCAAAACAACATGGTTGAGAGCATAAATTATCTCAATGATCTGAAAGCCACTACATTCAATCCATCAGCAGACATGAATGAAATTTTCATTCACCTATTTCATCGGTTAGAACCTACGATGATTGTCGTGGGGGTTCTTTTGTTGCCTTGATGAAAAAGGGATTCACTATCTCTAAAGAAAAAGGAAAACCTATAGATTACCTATTACACCAAAACATGACATGTGTGGATTGTACAAAAATCCCCTACAACTATATAGTATCAAGATGTCTTCCCCATGTCCACTAATACATGGAATTATCATTTGTTCCACAAATAGGGGCATACACGACTAAATCAGACATCTTATAGTTTCTTTAACTTCAAATGTGTACCTCATTGGTAGAGACCAAATTGAATTAGATAAAATTTTTCTATCACCAAAATCATTATGGAATGGAAACCCCTCTCTGAGGATTCATTGTCTTCCTAGGAAGATACCAGTTATCCCCCTGAGTAAACTATTTTGGAATCTCATCTTCCCTATGATTCTATAATATTAGTTGATGAAGAAGATCTAGAAGACTCGCTTCCTACATTTGAGGATAGTGTCTCGAAGAAATTTGATGGGTAAAATCAAGTGACCCTTGCTATAGAGGAATAATAAAGGTTAACAATGGCTAGTGCATTCATGTATCTAAAAAAGCTGAAATTTGTGGAATTCATAATGTATCATAATTTCATATTCACATAGAGCTAGAATAAAATGTTAGGGTAGGACCCTCTGGTAATCATTCAACACTATCGGCTCCCATGGGGTCATTGCATGTTCCAACAACCACCCAGAATGCTTAACCCCTCGCATTGTGATATGTTCATGTCCAATGTTCATCATCTTATCAGAGCCAGCTTCCTTAGGTATGTATATTACCCTATATTCATAGCCAAAATAGTCTCATCCATGAAGAAGATTGAGTAGATCAGATTTTGTATAGACATCTGGCACCACAACCTTCGTTTTCTAAAGGAGTATTTTTTTCATACATTGATAGAGCATATATTCAATTATAATGTAGTGTTCCAAGACTTCTCCTTTGTTGATGGATATCCTAGGAACAATTAGATCCAGATGTCCCTAGATGATATGGATTACATTTCATTAAAGGATACCATGGGGAAATTATTCTATCAGGGGATTCTATTCAACATGAATAATTTAGGTGTCACATATCTACACTCCATTTACCACATATTAAATCCAGTCCTCCAGAAAATGCTGGAATAATAAATGGATGATATGGTAGTCAAATCCCACCTGTGTTATGAGGGACTAAAATATTTGGAGAAAGTGTTTAGTTTACTCTATTCCTAACACTTGAATAGGATCCTTTTGAATTTTTTATTCGATTTACCATCTATGGAATTCATCAAATTGATCATAATACAACGAGCCATAAAGATAAACCCATATAAAATCAAGGCCATCTATCTGATGCATCCCCTGAGAAACATCTGACAGTCGTAAGTCCTCTAAGGCCACTTATCTTATATATTTTTATTTATTAAAAATATGGATTAAAAGTGTAAGACATTTTCACAAATCATAAAGTAAGCATCCATTTTCTAGTGGGATGAGGAGTTTAATACCACCCTTTAGGATATCAAGGTGTATTTTCTGAAAATTATGGTTCTAATTCCACCCATATTTGTGAATCCCCCAATAATCTCTGTTACCACTCAATAATGGTCCCAAAAAACTGACCTAGACATGAAAAAACTAAGAGGGTTGGGAGAACATCCTATACTATCTTATCTACAGGATCGTCGATATAGAGACCATATACTCCCCCATCGAGAATAGATTCCTCAAACTTGTTTTTGCAGTGGAAATGTTGCAACATTATTTGTAGCATAATGAGATAAAGATGGTGTCATGAGTAGATCAAAAAAGGTATATCCTCATTCTCCCCATCCAGGTGGGATGATTGGAATGTTGGGAAGTGATCCTATAGAATTTTGACATATGTTTTGTCCCGTATAAGGGTATCATTGTCCAAGAATTGGTAGAATTCCTAGAAGCCCATCTAGCCCCTGAATAACTACTCTTGGATTTGTATTTCTTATATCATGCTATCCTCTTAGTTGATCATGTTCTACCATGATGGAATATGTATTTTAATGGATCCTCCCAAATCCTGACCATTAGAAGTCACACCAACCACGATCATAATAGAGTTGTCTTTGGAATCATCTCCATGAACCTAGAAGAGGTTATATTTCCATTCTCTCTCTTATTGTCATAAGGATATACCAAAAATAAGGGAAGAGTATCCAGATCTCATTAATAGTCTCATGCAGGGCCTCAAAATTGATTCCCCCTATCTAAATGTGATGGAATACTCTATACTTGTCGTCAAGAAGATGAAGTATAAATAAATCATCAGAAATAAAGACCTCATGAACCTACGAGATCATACCCATCATCTAATGGGAATTATCTCATCCCAGTTGGAGGTGAATCATGTTACTATATTATAGAGTAGTCAAGTTTATATATTTTAAATATTTCATGTATCTCTCATAGATCCCAATATGGGTAACCTTGTAATAAATGGGTCGAATTTAAGAGCCATGTACCCAACCATTCTAGATCATTGAAACAAATTTGTGAAAAAAATAAATGTTGATAATTCTAATCCAGGACCCTTCGGCCACCTTACATAAAGGAAGCGACATATTGGACCACTCCATTTTTTGTGTATCTCAAGCATGGCCTTCATCCATCAGATTGAGCTGATTGTTAGGGAATCCATTAGTGTGTATCAATGTTTACCCTCCATGGTGGGCCAAACCTTGGGAAAACTACCCATAGATTTGGGTTCAATTTAAATATCCCATTTTTCATCCAGGGATATGAGATACCTCACACTGTGGTAGAGGTCTATGTAAAATCATGTGTAGCCCAAAAATATAGATTAAATCTATCCAATCAAATTTGGTGGTTGGGATTATTTTGGACCACCATTGTCCATAGCAGCATTGAGTATGTTAAGAGGTGATAAAAAAGTATGATTCCTAAAATATTTGTGAATCGACCACTGGATCTTCTCAACACCGCCAGATATTCATGTCCTCTTTCATTGTGGGGAATCTATGATTTGTGTCCGTACCATTCAACGACAGCTTTATAGTTCAGGTTTATCATTACTACAAATAATTTATTTTCCAAAAGGGATTAATTAGTTTCTCTTAGATAAGTCAAACCCCAGTTTATGATTGATTTCATGATCTCCCACATCATCAATCAATTTGGGATTCTTCTTTTTATAATAAAAAACCGCACCATCTTTTGGGAGGTCCACATAAAGAAACTATATGAAATGTAAAACATCAGGTCCAAACATTCTTCACACAAATATTCATAAGAAAATGGGAAGATTTAGGTGTTCAACAAGACCCTCTCAAACATTTTTCAGAATACATTGGTCCAATAAATAAACATTTGGTCTGAAAAACTCCCCAATTAACTCTGGTTCTATTTGAGGAACACTCACAATTCCACCCAGTTTACCCCATATTCCCTTATGTATAGAACAGAGGAATTCATTCCCATCAAGGTTCAGTTTCTATCACACAAAATATTTCTTTATAACCATTAGACACAAGAAAAAATTGAAAATGTTCCTCTAGATAATCTGGAAGTTGTTAAGAAGAAAATTCTTCAATCCATTCATAATATATAGAGGCACCGAAACATGCTGGTGAGAGTGTTCAATAGGAAGGATCACCTCTACTCCATTATCTTGGTGATATGGTCCTAGCTACTCGAACACTGATGGTATTTGGAAGAAACTCACCAAATATTTAGCCCATTTGGGATCAACGTAACATCATCCATAATATTTATTCCAATGGATCAGACTTTTTGATAATCATATATAGATATCTTATCACACATCCCACCAACACCATGTTTCTCAACCAGTAATTTGTGTGAGAAATCCTAGGCTCTATACAGCAAAACCATAATTGTTTTTCAGTTGTTCAAAGATTTAGAACCATATAATAACAGAATATACATTATCCAGTCATTATAACCCAAATATATTTTCAAATGATCTATACAACGCCACATCAAACTACAATAACTATACTCTAAGCTATATAACCATAAACGTGGAGAAACGTTCCAAGAGATATGACCCTAAACTATTTTTCTCCCCCATAGTTCGATCTACATGACTTTAAATTAGTATCATCCATCATTTGAGTTTTATGAAATTAAACTAAGATGTCTAATGTCCCATTTTATGACATGAAATTATGATCTTATTTCATATAAAACTGGGATTTCTTATAAAAATGTATTAGTTTATTGAAAAAATTGACCCACACAAAAATGGTATTCCCCATATGGTGAATATGGTATAATCACATGTCGAACATCCCTACCAAATGAGTTCAAACTTCATCAACACCCTACTCAATGTTTGAAAGATACCTTATATGTCATTTGAGAGATGACTATAAAGGATAATTACCTCAAAATATGGTGAAAACTATATCTTTGTACATTATGATTAATGAGACATGCCCTTGTTAGAGAGTATGTGCCTTACTTTTGATGCCAATCTTATCACATGCTAACTTATATAACTATGTGTGTCTTGATTCCAATCTTCATGGTACGCATATTGATGGATATACATTATTTCCCTAGGAAAATCCAAAAATTTACCAAATCTTTTCATCCTTATCACAATTAACAGTCCAAGTATTACGACCTAAAACTATGTATCATTTTTTCCAAGTTATTCATGTTATACATGGGCCTAGATTTTCTTCTTTCATGTTGTGTCCAATGATTTACACACAACACAGATACCCTTAATAAAAAAAACTTCCCAGTAGAGAAAGAATTATAACTTCAAAAAAATTTCCAATATTCCAAGCATCATG
Source organism: Viscum album (assembly GCA_963277665.1). Taxonomy (NCBI): domain Eukaryota; kingdom Viridiplantae; phylum Streptophyta; class Magnoliopsida; order Santalales; family Viscaceae; genus Viscum; species Viscum album. The sequence continues at coordinate 1,021,169,384 of OY728132.1, read as the reverse complement.
TCTTTAAAAAAAATTTCACAATAACAGTCGTATGACAATAATATTTTTTTAGTTTCATTCATGATTTTTGTGTGTGGAATAGATCCCCCTTTTCTCCTTTAAAATCCAGTTTTCAACTATATCACAAAATAGGAACATGTTTGAATCACCAACCCCTATGGTCTAAGCTTGATTACCTTAAACTATAATCCACATTCAAACCATTATGACCTTAATCAATGTCCAAAGAGCCTCTTTCACCCCCATCAACATGGCTTGCTTCATCCTTTCTTTTTCATTAAACCTATACGACCCATGTCTTTTTAGAACTATATTTTTCATGATTTACATTCCCATTGGATATTTAGTTACCCCAAGACCTTATGTAACTAAGACCAACTGAAAATTCATTATAAAATAATGTGTTCCCATGGTTTCATCACCCCAAAATTCTCCTAACCCTCTTCTTCGGGTATAACCCCAATTCATATTTCATGATCTCATAGCGGGCCGAGATTCCCTCATGTCTCAACATAAGATGGATATAAGAAGAAGGTTCAATGTGTAATCCCCATCAACTTCTTCAAAACACGAATTTATACTATAGACATATCACATATTAATTATAGATTCCTTATATCATAATATTTGATTATTCTCCATCGTCATTCAAAATGATATACCATACCATTATCGGTCTCATACCATGTTGACTTCCCACACTATGTGCGGCTTGATTTCGATTATTACTGGACATTTAGTGATGCCAATATATCATTATATAGTATAATCCCCTTTGTTAACACATTAAAGTGTGTTTACTTCCAAAAGAACATTATATCGACCTTCTGAATAGGTTATCACTCTTTCATTCTGCACAATCATCCAGAGGAAACTCATTCCACCCATTGGGTATATTCCCTAAATCCTAAAACTATCAACCAACGGTTCGGTCCAATCACTATGATCATACACTAGTAAGAGACATAATATTATTGTTATGACATTGAAAAGAAAATACCAACATCCCTATTGCATGAAGGGAGACTGGGGTCTTACCCTGTATGAAACCAAAATTCCACATAATTTATGTATGGGATAATAAAAAATAAATTTCTCTCCCATGTCAAACTATGATTCTGTATATCAATTTATGGGATGATCATAAAACACTACCAAGTATCAAATAAGGATTCCCGATAATAATTTGGTGGATGATAAAAAAAATTCTACCGCATATCGAATCGATATTCCCATATGATATATATGGGATGAAAAAATATTACCCCATAAAAAATTGGGATGCCAAATAATAGTAGATTTTTTCATATCCCCATAAGAGATGATGTGACTCATCTCGCATCGATCGCCTACAATTCCTCCCTCCATTATATTGTGGATCTTGATTACCATCCTCATGGGTTATGTAGTGGTTCCCAGATATCTTATCCTAGGCCTATCCTAACAGACCACTCATGGCGGGGTGTTTCCAATTTGAGATAGGCTTGATTCTATCATACTGAAATGGTCATCTATAACATTTGAATTCATAGTGTAATGGATCCTAGGACACATAGTATTCCCTGACGTACATTACCTATTTCCACTTTCATGTTGCATTCTTCCTTAAATTTGGATTATCATGATCCCCTCAATTATAACGGGAACCCTGACAACAATGGTCCCATTCAACACTAACTTGATGTACATCTAGTTCTTATTCCCTGAAGGATATTCAGAATCAGATGGAAGAACATTTTTTTAACATTATCAATAGTCGATCTAACATTTTTTTCCCATCTAGAACTGATGTAGGGATAGAACATATGTTTTGACCACAAACAATAGTTGTTCCCCACATGTTGGACATTCCCATTTTTATCATCCATGTCTTGAATGTTGAAATCACCCTAGTTTCATTTTTTCATCACTTTCTCCACTTATTGTCTTCTCCCCTACCAGAAATTATAACTTCAAACTTCTCTTTGTTTCATATATCATCCATGGATGTCACAAGAATAGGATTTGGTGGGATGTTTTCCTCAAGAATGGTTGAGATGCACATGTTCCCCTATGGACCATTCATCACAAACTTAATCTTGTGCATGATTTCTCTGAGATATTCATTGTGGATGGGCCTCCTAGGCTCTTCATTCACACCGAGGTATATCTCCACTACCCCATGCATATCACATTTGAGACACAAAATCTATGAGAATTCAATGACCAGAATCTATGATCCCATATCCATGTTTCATGACCTTAAACATTGTGCATGTTGTCTTTGAAATATTTCTTATACTATCGAGTGGCCCCCTATAAACCACTTTTCACATATATTAACATTCCTTCAATAACTCATATATTTCTTCAAGACAGATGGATCCCATGGTCTGAACTATATGACCTAAAACTAAAATCCCAGGGTTAAAAATTTACAACCCTAAACAAGGAGGCCACATCTTGGATTCATGACTTTAAATTGTCTCCAATTCATCATACACATGTTTAATGTGTCATTGACCATCCATAGCCCCCAATTCAAGTCGGGACACCTCCCATCAATTCAATTTCAACCCCTTATAGACCCTTCACCCATTTTTTCAGAATCATATGACCTTAAAATACTAAATTAAGAGTTACAAAAACCATTAGGGGACCGACCATTGACCCCATAAAACCCCCATCTACAATCATTGAACCCCACGATACAGAAATAAATTAGATCCATGTCTTAATCTCCATATTCCATATGATTCCATGTACCAAATACCCTCACTGTGTTACAGTCATATTCTTCCTGCTTCCTTATCAATGTTGGTATTATTCATGTCATTTTATGCATCCTGGTTATATGATGTTAAACTCAAGAAACCAACAACCCAATCACATGACTCCACCCAAGGTGAAATTTCATACTCATTGTAGGATATTAAAATACATGTACATCATCCTATCCAGATGATAATAAAATAAATTCCAAATTTTCCTAATAGTTGACTTTAAAATACGCATCTATTATCCAAACTATATGATGTTAAACTATGCTTCTACCATCCCCATCATATTACATTAAACATTGTGTTTATTTTCCCCACTTTATGATTTTAAACAACATAGTGTATTATTCCCCTTACATAGAATCACATTCCTATGATTCTATTATTCTATCGCATCATTCATGTTCCTCAACCGTGACATAGAATCTAAGATGAAAATACCCTTGGAATACGAGTTGAACCCTTGTCTAGAATGATCTTCCAAAAAAATTAACCTGAATACAAAATGGAAGAATTCCCGGGTTTTTAATTCCATCTAGAAATTCCATCACTTCATCTCCACACTTCACATGGTCCTTTATTTGGGTAATCAACTTATCTTGTGCTTGAATGGGTCCCCTTTAATGGCACGGTCCAATACAACAGTATCCCACTTACAGTTATAGACACACATCAAAAAATACATTTGCGACATTTTTTTATAGGTTCCATGTTTTCAACATGGTAAATGGTTTATTCTCATATTTTTTCACCATCCTTAGAAAAAAGGTAATGGATTCTTTATTTTGAACATGGTCGTCAGTTATCCACAAAATTCATTCCTCCCACTACATCATCCAAATCATGGGAATCTCAATTCATTCTCTTAATTCACCTTTGATCGAGTAGAATTCAATTCCCTTGTTGTTACCCAATTCATACATCAATGAACATTGGAGAAGACATTAAGTGGTTTAGAGGATCCCATCCTCCAACTATAGACCTTCTCAAAAAGGCATGTTTATTAAACCCCTCTAGATCAATAATATTGTTGTCATGATCACCACCTCGTCTATAGAGCCCATATATCCATGATTTGATTACTTTTCATCTTCTATGAAAGGTTAATTCCACACGGCCCACTCATTTATCCCCGTTGAGTCACCATATTGACTCATTCCATTAAGGGTGTGGTCTCAGTAATGATTTCCTATTTCAATTATTTGGTTGGATTGGCCATAATAGCCTCCTCATCTATCTCTACAATGGGAACAATAATTGATGTCAAAACCTCAACTATAGGAACCACTGACTCAGATGTTGGTGCTAGTGGTTGATCTTTAAATTTTACTTGAACTGTCATTTATGCACTAGTAATCCATATGTATGAAAGAAATGAAATAATGGAAAATTGTAAGAAATGGGAGATGAATTATAAGAACATTATAGCTTATAGAGAATCTCTAAGGGGATAATAGGAAATCCCCCGAGTGGTTGTCTCTACAATCATTGTCTCACCTTAAACTAACGGTTGCACTCCAATGGCCATGACATAAAGGAGGTTCCTCACACACCCCATTATGTGTTGAGGCCCCCTGCCATTTTCTTAAGTTTCATCTTGAACATTACTCTCTTCTATGCTCTTGGGTCCCTACACAAAAAAAATGTTATCAGATGGTAATCTCAGATGTTTGGTGTCATCAAAAACATATGAGGTCCAAAGATTTACTAGATTAGTAGTATCTCCTCATCCATATGTTAATAATATTAGTCATCATTCCAACATAACTCATTTAAAACATAATTTAGATGAACACGAGCATCAAACTATCCTTAAAGGTTATTCGTAGAAGAGGGCAGGCCTATCAGTACCTTCAACCAGGTGGTTAGAGGATTCGCAATTCTTCTAGAGTGGACCAATTCCTTGATATACATTATATATCACACCACATCTACTTGGAGAACATGGAATCCTGACATGGAATGAATTGATCCTATTACGGATATACCATATCTTTTTAGGTGATAAAATATCCCACTAATAGTGGTGATCTTCCTTTAGAATCCCCAACTGTGCGATGTGATAGGAAAGAAAGTATCACTGGGAATATCTAAGCAACATAAATGCATTTCCATACCTAGAAAAAAATTCCTTGGATTGAACCTGTAGGGAACACCTTCTTCCGGCCACATCATTCCTAATAGATTCGAGCCTATTGAATCTCCTCTCACTATGACCTCCACCTATACTGGGATAGGTACTTCCAAATACTCTAACACAACTCAACATATCGGTCTAACCCTTCCTCTATATAGTACTTCTCATGTCACTCACCCATGACCCCGTGTTTTTAAACCCTCTCCTTCATCAGCTTGATTGGTTTTTTTCCATATAATTTCACTAGGTTACGTGCTCTCCTAGCTCTACACATACACCAGAATGAGCCTATAAGAAGTGGTATGTGGTGGATCTCATTCTACCATTTTTTATCTTCACAATTAAACATGATCTAGATCTTCTTGTGGAATAAGGATTGATTTCTGTGATTCAAATATTTTTAAACCTTCTTAGTCAACCATGGATGGAATTTTAACTACCTTGCGAAAAAATTAGGTGTGTATGGCTCACAAATGACCTTTTAGTATACCCTCACCATTATTACCCCTGTTCAGAAGGCCAATAGGTATTGTAACGACCAAAAGTATTTCAATGGAAAGTCCCTTCATAAAAATATGTCATAAAATCACATGAAAACACAACATAATGAACTATTAAGTGCTAAGTTACCATTAATCAAAAGTTTGTCACTTCTGTGTTTGGAATTTTGAAAATCCGACATACACGGTTGTGTTCAAGGTAATTTTTGGGGTCTAATAAGAAAAATATAATTTCGGTGAATAGTAACCTACCCCTATGAATAGTAACCTACCCTTATGAATAGTAGAATGACCCTTATGAATAATAAATTTTCCAAATATGAGTAACCTTACCCATGAATAATTAAATAAAATTTAGGCATCTTAGAAAGTGACAATTTGACCATAGAAAACGTTTTGGTATTTTTGTAAGTTATAAATAATTAATTATAATTAATAAATTAATTTAAAAGTAAATTTATTTTCTTAAAATGTGTTAATAAATTAGAATATATCTGTCTTATGGTTTTTAGATAATTTTATAAGACCCTACACAATTTCTGAAAGCATTATAAAATGAGTTTTAATTTTAAAAACGTAGTTTTGAAGAAAATAATGATTTTAATTAAATATTAAATTAATCATATTTATAAAACTATTTTTGAAAAATGGATTTCATTTTTTTATTCTACACCTTGAAAAATGGTTCAGGTGAAATTTTGGGATTTTTCTGAAATACTTCAATTTCCAGGTGAATAGTAAAAATACAGTTTTTCACATAACCGGCGAGTCCTAAATTGCATCATTAATGATGTAATGATGAAATAAACATTCTTGATCTTTAGGTTCGGCCAATTTATGTTAAATTTCATAAATTGTTCCTTAAAATACAATAAAATCAATTTTCAAACCTAAAAAGAACTTTCGAAAGCCTAAAGTCAAAAGGTGATTTCTTAAAGTATCTTTTTGATCTTTCTTTCACTTTACTTTTAATAAATTAATGAATTCGAATTATAAAGATTATTTTAAGCCTAAAAAGATTTATATTATATTAATATATGATTTAGGATGTCAAAAAACTACTATTACAGGTCTAACATTGGATATATTATTTTATTCAATATTTTATTTTAAAAACACCTCCCTCCTCATGTATAAATAACCCCTCCCCCTCCCCTTGCCAAACCACACCTCTAAAGCTTCATGAAATGACTAAAATTTACCCAAGAATATTTCTTATCCCATCCCCATGTGAAATAGATTTTGGTGTCATCAAAAGACCAAGCTTATGCCCCATAAGGAGGATCTTAAGTGGAGGATTCAAGGGGTAATTTCTCTTCCTCTTTCCTTTAATTTCAAGTCCTTTTATTATTCTGTCCCAACATATCTTTGTACAAATTGTATTGTGAATCCATTATCATAAATTTAATGTAATTTCATGATACTAATGGGGTACTATACCATCCAACCCCCTTCTCTTGTTCCTTTTATTTTATAAAAGAAAATGTCGTTCGTAAGGTGTTAATCTATCACCTTCAAGAGCAACATGTTATCTTTTTCAATTTCTACCTACAGATCTGGTCATGAAACCATTTTTACGGTTGAACCAGAATATTATATATGTATTATGACCTATTTTATGTTCTAGAACTAACTTATGTACATATTATAGATGAGTAAATAGAACAAGTTCGTTGTGGTTGAAAAACCACACAAATTAACCCAAACGATCATCATTAACTTCCAATCTAATGATTCATCCACATGGTATAAAATGTAATTCATATTAAGATAATTTTAACTTATGTAATTTCATTAATAATTTGTAGTATATGTTATGTATGTGTACCCATGTTCTTCACAAACATCAATTCATGAATACATGTGAAACGCTCAAGAAAAAAAAACAAAAACAAACATTTCTGAACAAGGTTTCTAAACTTTATAACTCATCAAAAGGCCCATAAAATAAGATAATGAAACCAAAATGACCACTATTCATGTATAAACGGTTCTATAATTTCTAATTAATGAATATGATGTCATTATACAGGACATTAAAGGGAAGGAAGCATTCAGATACAAGGTAAGGGGAAATTCTCGAACCCAACATTCATCCTTCGGGTTCTCCCTCTTTCACTCCTTTTTGATATGGTTACTCCATAAAAATATTTTATTCAAAATTGTATTTCCTTTTTAGGGATATAAATTTTTGTCACTGGTATTTATGAGAAAACCAAATGTTTTCCAAAAGAACTCTTCTTTCAAGAACACACCATTTACTTCTCATTCAAGATTGACGGTTCTTGGAACATATATGTTATTCCCTATTTATTTTGGGAACCCAATGTTTATGAATGTGTTATTATGAGATGAATATCATTCCTTTTCATGGGTTATTTATGTTCATTTATTTTATATGTTCATTGTGGCATGCATGATAAATGATAATGTTATGATGTGACGGGTGTCCCTGGAATTATATAGCGCAATATGAATGTTTAAAGGTGACGGGTGAACCCGGAATTTTACAGCACTCCAATACATTTGGTAATGTGATGAATCTCATGAGAAAATTTGAAATGATGCCGGAACAAGATGATAGTTATGTTCACAATCATGTGTGGTAGTTAACCACTAATACATGATGTTTCATTTTTATGCATTTCCACATTTCAAGGCTCTTATTAATGCTTCCTCCCATGTTCTTGATTCATTGCCTATATTATGAATATTCTCACCCAGTGCTATATTTTTATTATCTATCCTCTTAATGGGATTCAAGATCACCCCTTTTGATTTATATCTTCAGGTGTCTTTATATACTATGGAGAGGTTAAGTGCCAATAAGAAGCAAGAGAAGAAGAAATGAACAAAAATGTTTTTTCTCGATATTGTAATTTTTATTTATTTTCCTAGTTTTCCCAAGACACTAAACTCTGGTATACTCTATTTTTAATACTATTATGTTGTTTATATTTAAAATTATTTAATAGTAATGTATGAAAAGGTTGGGTCACTGTAGTTGGTATTAGAGGAAAGGTTTGGCTAATTTGGGAATTAGGATTAGTGAACCCTAGAGAAAACATCTAGCATGAGTCTAAGTACAAATATGAACAAAAGAATCTTTACATAGAGATATCATTTGTTATGATTTGATTAAATGAATAAGTTATTCATTAATTGTTGACTTATGTTTTGTTCTTACCTTTTCTATTTTATCAAATGGTGGGAACTAGGAGAAACTAGGCCAACAACTTGTGCGAGGGCCAATGCAATGATTGTCCGAACGACATCCCCAATAATTTGGGAGGTGGAGTTTAAAACATCATAGTGATGCTTACCGAATTATATCTGGTTATGAACAATAACCATAATAATGAGGAACATCCTCCTTCACTAAAGAGAGAGCTAATGGCTATTAAATGTTTTATATGGCAACAACCACCGATGTTTAGTGGATCTTATGATCCACTAGTTACGGAACAGTGGGTCAACTCAATGGAGAAGAACTTTTTTGTACTTCACTATTCTGAGACAGAGAATGTGACACTAGCCGTTTATCATCTAGATGGAGAGTCCAATCAATGGTGGAATTTTATTAATAACACCAATCCAAGGGAGGAAATTGAAGAGATGGAATGGGAAGACTTTAAGATCATGTTTCTTAATAAGAATTTCTCACGAACTCTTTGTATGATGAGGGATAGAGAATTCATAGAGCTCAAGAAAAGACAATGAGAATATGTCACAACCTATGAAGAAATTTTCACAAAGCTTGCAAGGTACGCTTTGGGTTTTGTTATCAACACTGATAGAAAAATTGATATATTCTTTACTGGATTAAAACCACACCTTTCAAAGGCTCTTGCAATTCGAGACTTTGGGAGTTATGAAGAAGTTGTTCAGTGTGCTCTAAAAGTGGAGATGGAGTTTGGAGAATGGACCCATGGCTATGGTGACAAGAAAAGAAATATGGGGTTTCAAGCCGATGGATATAATGAAAATGTGGGAAGAAAAATCAACGACCCATATGCCAAAAATGAGGGAAGTTTCACCATAGGAACTGCCTTAATGGTATGGGGAAATTTTTCAAGTGTGGGAAAGAAGGACACCTTTCTCAGTAGTGTTAGAAAGACATAAAAAGGATGGAGAATGTGGTAGAATAAAGGAGAGAACCATTCATGGTTAAATGATACAACTGTAGGGTGCTAGGGCACTATGAAAACTAGTGCACTAAACCTCGAGTTCATGAGGGTAATCAGCATCAGCAGCCACCAAAGCCAAAGGAACAAGGGAATGTTTATGCCAACACTTCTGAGGAAGTGGAGCGAGATAATTAAGTCATAGAATGTACACTTAATATTCACTCAAGAATGAAAAAGTCTAAATTGATTCAGGTTCTACGCATTCCTTTATATTTTGAAAGTTTTCTAGAACTATAGAATTGAAGCCCTGAAACCTTGAAGTAGAGATATCTGTAAAAACACCAAGTGCTGCAATCATTACAACCCATGTGTTTGACTCTTCTCCAATTGGCGTATGTGGGATGATTATACTAGAAAATCTCATAATACTTCTCTTGGTAGAATTTGATCCCATAATGGGAATGGATTGGATCTCATTATATAGATCACATATCAACTGTCAGGAAAAGGAAATATCTTTTCATATTCCAAACCATCCCATTATCCTCTACAAATGCATGAAAGATCATGAATCTCCTTTGAAAAATCCATCATCTGTGTGGGTGTTGATTACCTATGAAGAAACATACCTCTCCCAAATGGATGAGTCAAACAAAGGTGCTGACCTTGTGGAAATGCCCATCGTGAGGGAATATAGTAATGTATTTCTCAAAGAGTTACCCGGAATTCCCCCAGATCGTGAGGTAGAGTTCTCAATAGAACTCATACCTAAAGCTACTCCTATATCAAAGTGTCCCTATAGGATGGCTTCTATTGAATCAGAGGATTTAAAGAAGAAGCTACAATAGTATCTCGACAAAGGGTTGATACGCCCAAGTGAATCACCATGGGGTGCGCCAGTGCTCTTTTTAAAGAAGAAGGATGGAACAATGTGGCAGTGTATTAACTATTGGGAACTCAACAAGACCACCATAAAATACTAGTATCCTCTTCCAAGGATTGATGACTTGTTTGATTAGTTAGGAGGAGCTAAATACTTCTCAAAGGTGGATCTTCGTTTTGGATATCATCAGCTAAAGGTCAAGAAGGAGGATATTCCGAATATTGCCTTTCATAAAGGTATGGGCACTATGAGTTTCTAGTGACGCCCTTCAGACTTACTAATGCCCCTAAAATCTTTATGGATTTGATGAATAGAGTCTTTAGAAAACACATCAGCAAATTTTTTGTAGTGTTTATTGATGATATTCTCATATACTCCAAGAGCGAGGAGGAACATGAAGAACAAATAAGACCTGTGTTGGTGACATTGAGAAATGAGAAGTTGAAAACCATGTTCAGAAAATTTGACTTTTGGCAGAAGCAAGTCACGTTATTGGGACATGTGATCACAAGTGATGGAATTTCTATGGATCCTTCAAGAACAATGGAATTTGAGTAATGTCTTAGGCCCTTTAGTGTCACAGAAATCTGTAATTTTCTTTGATTAGCTGGGTACTACCAAGGTTTTGTGAGAAACTTCTCGTGATTGTTAAGCCTGCTAACTAAGTTAACAAGGAAAGGGGTAAAGTATGTTTGGACGGAAGAATGAGAGGGAAGCTTCAAGGAGGTAAAGAGAAGGCTGATGACTACACATATACTCACACTACTATAAAGTGGAGAAAGTTTAGTGATATATAGTGATGATTAAAAGAAAGGATTGGATTGTATACTCATGAAAAATGATAATGTGATAGCCAATGCCTCACGACAACAGATGGTCCATGAGAAAAACAACCGGATGCATGATCTAGAGCTGGGAGCCATGATTTGTTCATTGAAAATCTGGAAGTAATACCTTTATAGTGAGAAGTGTGACATATACACTGACCACAAGAGCCTAAATTATATTTTCACACAAAAGAAGCACAACATGTGTCAAAGGATATGGTTAGAGCTAATAAAGGATTATGATTTCTCTGTTCACTACCATCCTAAAAGGGAAAAAAATGTAGCTGATGCTCTAAGCATAAAAGAACCTGCTACTCTATCCATATTACGGATTGATAGATACCCTCTCTTATTGGATATGAAAAGCATGGATTTAGAAATCATAAGGGAAGCGGATACTTCCTACATTTCCCAAATTATTATGCAGCCATCTATCCAAGGAAAGATTAAAGAATCACAACGGGATGATGTAGAGATACAAAAGAGAGTGAATGCGGTAAAGGATGGGAAGCTTCACGAGTTCCATATCGATGATGATGGTGTGATTTTTTTTGGAATACAGATTTGCGTGCCTTCATCACTCGGGATAAAGAAGGAACTATTGGAAAATGCACATAACTCAACATTATCTATCCATCCTGGTATCACAAAGATATATTGTGATCTCCAAGAATACTTCTGGTGGGATAACATAAAGAAGTTGATTATAGAATATATATCAAGGTCCTTGGTATGTTATAATGTTAATGTAGAGTGACAAAAGTCCAAAGGGATGATGAATCCATTGCATGTACCCATGTGGAAATGGGAAAATGTTACTCTGGACTTTGTCACAGGTCTCCGAAAGACGTCGAAGGGAAATAATTCAATATGGGTTGTGGTTGATCGACTCACCAAGATGGCCCATTTTATCGTTATTCAGTAAGATCTCTCGCTTGGAAAACTTGCAAAGATATATGTGAAGGAAGTGGTGAGACTGCCTGGTGTTCCACTCTTAATTGTCTCTGACCATGACCCATCTAAATTCTGGAGGATCATTCCACATGATTTGAGTACTGAAATAAATTTCAGCACGACCTATCACCCCCAAACCGATGGCCAATCTGAGAGGAGTATTCAAACGCTTGAAGGTATGCTAAGAGCTTGTTCACTAGAATTCAAAGGTGGATGGGATCAGCATCTCCCATTGGTTGAGTTCTCATAAAACAATAGCTTCCACTTGAGTATTCAAATGGCTCCATATGAAGCTTTGTATGGAAAGTGATGTAGAATTCCAACCTGTTGGGATGAAGTTTGAGAAAGAAATCTACTTGGACCCGATCTTGTGGAAGAGATGAAAGAGAATGTTCAAGACATCCAGAAACACATCAAATCTGGTCAAAGTCGGCAAAAGAGATATGTTAACAACTGTTGAAGGGATTTGGAGTTCGACGTTAGAGATAAAGTATTCCTTCGATTATCACCAAGGAAGAGAGTCATGTGATCGGGGAAGAAAGAAATGTTATGCCCTAGGTACATTGGCCCCTTGGAAATCCAAGACCGTATAAGAGTTGTGGCCTATCATCTTGCACTTCCACCGAATATGGATCAAGTTCATGATGTTTTTCATGTATAACTCATGAGTTAATACATACTTGATCTCTCACATGTACTAAACTCAGAGGTGGTACATCTGGAAGATGGTCTCTCTTATGAGAAGAAACCGGTAGAGATTCTGGACTGGAGAGATAAGGTTCTATACAACAAGACAACCAACCTTGTCAAAGTGTTGTGGAGGAACCATATGTTTTTAGAAGCTACTTGGGAACCAAGGGAGGCAATGAAGGATAGGTACCCTCACCTGTTTGTGTAAAGTGAAATTTTGAGGGAGAAATTTCATAAGGGGGGAAGATTGTAACGATGCAAAGTATTTCAATGGAAATTACCTTCTTAAAAACATGTCATAAAATCACATGAAAACACAACATAATTAACTACTAAGTGAAAAGTGACATTTAAACATATATTTTTCACTTCTGTGTTTGGAATTTTGAAAATATGACATACATGATTGTGTTCAAGATGATTTGTAGTGTCCAATAAGAAAAGCTTATTTTTTTAGTGAATTGTAAACTACTCCTATGAATAGTGACCTACCGTTATGAATAGTAGTATGACCCTTATGAATATTACATCGTCCAAATAAGATTAACCTTATCCATGAGTAATTAAATAAAATTTAGGCATCTTAAATAGTGAAAATTTGAGCATAGAAAACGTTTTGGTATTTTTGTTAGTTATAAATAATTAATAGTAATTAATTAATTAATTGAAAAGAAAATTTATTTTCTTAAAATGTGTTCATAAATTAGAAAATATATTTATGATATTATTTTATAATTTTATAAGACCCTAACTAATTTTTAAAAGCATTATAAAATCAGCTTAAATTTTAAAAATTGTATTTTTGAAGGAAATTATGATTTTAATTAAATATTAAATTAATATTATTTAAAAAATTGTTTTTGAAAAATGGAATTCATTTTATGATTGTACACATCTAAAAATTGGTTTGGGTGAAATTTTGGGATTTTTTCTGAAATACTTCAATTTTTCAGTGAATAGTAAAAATACAGTTTTTCACATAACCGGTGTATCCTAAATTGCATCATTAATTAAGTAATGATGACATAAACATTCTAGAAATTAGGTTCGGCCATATTATATTAAATTTCATACATGGTTCCTTAAAATACAATAAACTCAATTTTCATACCTAAAAATAACTTTCCAAAGCCTAAAGTCAAACGATGATTTCTTAAAGTGCCTTTTTCTCTTTCTTCCACTTTCCTTTTAATAAATTAATGAATTCGAATTATAAAGATGATTTATATCCTAAAACGAATTATATTATATTAATATATGATTTAGGATGTCAAAAAACTACAAGTACAAGTCTATGTTTTGAAATCTTATTTTATTTATTATTTTATTCTAAAAATACCTCCCTCCTCCTGTATAAATAACCCCTCCCCCACCCCTTGCCAAACCACACCTATCAAGCTTCAAGAATTGTTTAAAATCTACCCAGAAATCTTCACTTTACCCTCCCCCAGGTCCTAGAGCTTATGGTTTCATCAAAAGTCATCGCTTAGGCCCCTTAAGGAGTATCTCAAGAGGAGGATTCAAGAGGTAGTTTCTCTTCCTCTTTCCTTTAATTTCATGTCATTTTCTTATTCTCTCCCAAACGATCATTGTACAAATGTTATGGTGACTCCATTATCATAAATATAAGTTAATTTTATGATACTAATGGGTTATTATACCATCTAACCCCCTTCTCCTATTTTTTTATTTTATAAAAGAAAACGTTGTTCGTAAGGTGTTAATCTATCACCTTCAAGAACGACATATTTTCTTTTTCTATTTCTACCTACAGACTGGTCATGAAACCATTTCTATGGTTGAAAAAAAAATATTATATATGTATTATGTCCTATTTTACGTTTTGGAACTAACTTATGTACATGTTACTAGATGAGTAAAGAAAACAAGATTGTTGTGGTCAAAAAACCGACTAAATTAACCCAAACGATCATCATTAAATTCATATCTAATGATTCATACACATGGTATAAAATATAATAATTTTAAGATAATTTTACCTTATGGAATATCATTAATAACATCTGATATATGTTCTTTATTTTTACCCATGTTCTACAAAAACTTCAATTCATGAATACATGTGAAACGCTCAAGAAAACCATAAAAGCGAATATTCCCGAACAATGTTTTTAAACTATATAACTCATCAAAAGGTCCATAAAATAACATAATGAAACAAAAATGACCCCAATTCATGTATAAACGGTTCTGAAATTTCTAATTAACAAATTTAATGTCATTATATAGGGCATTAAACCCAAAGAAGGGTTCATATACACGGTAAGGGGAAATTCTTGAACCTAACATTCATCCTTCGGGTTCTCCCTCTTTCACTCCTTTTTGATATGGTTAATTCATAAAAATATTTTATTTATAATTTTATTTCCATTTCGGGGATATACATGTTTTTCACTGGTATTTATGAAAAAACCAAATGTTTTTCAAAAGAACTCTTCTTTCAAGAACAAACCTTTTACTTCTCATTCAAGATTGACGATTCTTGTAACATATATGTTATTCCTTCTTTCTTTTGGGAACCCAATGTTTATGAATTTATTCTTATGAGACGAAACCATTTCTTTTTCATGGGTTTGTTATGTTCATTTAGGTTATATGTTGATTGTGGAATGCATGATAAATGATAATGTTATGATGTGACGGGTGCACGCAGAATTATATAGCGCAATATGAATGTTTAAAGGTGACAGGTGCGCCTGAAATTATACAGCGCTCCAATTCATTTGGTAAAGTGATGAATCTCATGAATAAATTTTAAATCTTTTGTGATCAAGATTCTATCTTTGTTCACAAGCATGTGTGGTATTTAACCATTAAGAATGATGTTTCATTTTTATGCATTGCCACATTTCAAGTCTCTTATTAATGCTTCATATCATGTTCTTGATTCATTGCTTATGTTATGAATATTCTCACCCCATACTATATTTTTCATATATATCCTCTTACTAGGCTTCTATCTCACCAATGTTTATGTATATCCTCAGGTGGCTACATGTACTGAGGAGAGGTCAAGTGCCAATAAGAAGCTTGAGAAGAAAAAACGAATAAAAACTTTTATGCTCGATGTTGTAAATATTATGTATGGTCCTAGATTACCCATTACACTAAACCATTGGATCCTCTATGTTCAATAATATTATGTTTATATATCTTTAAAATTATGTATTAGTTATGTATGAAAAGGTTGGGTCGTAATAGGTATGACCACTGATCGATGGTCAACACTCCATAATCAGTCACTATCCCCATCAGAAGGGGGGACATGTAGAATAAAATGTGGTCCAATATCCCATTACTCTTGAGCACATCCAATGATCCCAAGATCAGAGGGAGACTCCGAGTGATGTTCAACATCAATGGTATAATTTTTCTGCTCGAATGGGATATGGGGTTAAGATACTCATATCAAAAATATGGTTAGATACCAAACCAAATAGAAATTTGAATGGAATACACATGAAAAGATGATTATTTACATTCATGATGCGGTGGAGAAAATTGCATAACTTTTAAAATATATGGACATCCATACAGATGTGCTTCCCCATCTCCATCATTTCTTTGATGGTGAAGGTGATCGGCTGCACCACCATGTGTCCATACCTAATGTGGAGCATCTATCTTAAGATCAACTAGAATATAAAGCCCCTAGCATGACCATGAGATATTTTTGATTCACAATATTGCACCACATATGCCACCATCTCACCTCTAGAATCCTCTATTAAGAGTTCTCCTACCCTACAAGAAACCCAATGGGTGTACCTTAACCCTCAGGTATCCTATACACTATCTCATTTAGAAAGTTTATAATCCAGTACATTAATGGTATATCCTTCATCCACAGTCTCTTATCACTCTCCCCTTTTCAAAAAATGTTGCATAACCCTTTCCAAAGCCATTATGTTCTTCTTATCCTCCCATACATTCAATGTATTGTTGAATTATTCATACATGGGTTCTTGGCATAAGATCCTAGAAATCCATTACGAATCCCACAAGTTGATGAGACCTCACCATGGTGCATATGGAAGTTGTTGGTCCTTGGTAACCACCTGTTTGCTAATCCAAAATGATATACAGGTGTCTCTAGATGTGGAACACTAAGGCGCATGCCACCTCTTAGTTCCATACCTAATTCACCACTTTCAGAAACTCATGTCATGAATAGAGTGCCCAATATTACTTATCCCAATCATCTATGAATTATATACTCTATACTAAGTTGCATATATATGTCCACCCCTTTAGTCGGCACCTATGACGACCTTGAGAATTGTCTTGTGTTGAGGGGGGAGTCCTCAGCTTGCAACACCTCCCCATTGATGTTGTTTAGGTGGTTCCAAAAATTGTTTGTCGTGAGTAACTCTGGATCCTTTAGTATGAGGCCTATAGTAGCTATATTCCACTAGTACTGTAGTGAAATAGGATTCTCATATATGGATATTACATCTTTTCATATGAATAATCAATAAATTACATGAAAACAAGCTCAAGGATTGTAATAGTTCAGTGTATCTGTAAACATGGAACAAAATATTATAACTAGGTGAAAGATATTAAATATTAACTATAAATAGCTTCCCATTTATTAATCTTTATTGGTATACCATATATATAACCTTTCTTCATAACTTGTGGAAAGGAAATATAATTCAATAAGTGAGCTCAGATTCTATGTAAGGGTAAACATAAGAGGTATAAATCTGGATCATTTGAAACATAATCTGGGAATAATGGTGTGGGATAATAAACATATACTATGATGTTCATACCAAAACTATCATAGACCAAAAAAAATTATTTATGGTAAAATCATATCATGTTTATGAATCATAATGGATTCAAAAAAACCTGATCCATGGGAGTATATCATTGCAATAAAACATGGATTTTTTCACACACATATATTCATAGAATATCCTATGGCAGGTCTATCCACAAAAACATTCAAAATATGTTTGTCTTGTGCTGACCACCCATGTACATGCTTCAGATATGGGCTAACATATCGTGTACCCTCTTGTTTTTTGGGATTGGTATATCTACTCATGTACCCTCTTGTTTTCAGGAATGGGATTACAACCTATGTAAACAATTATTTTCATAAATGGGATAAAAAATCCATATACTCTATTTTTTAAGGCTTGGTATAACAATCCATGTAACCACTTACTTTCATACATGGGATAGCAACCCATGTTCCCTCTTGTTTTTTGGGATTGGGATAACAACCCTTTTAACCTCTTGTATTCGATCTTGGTCTACAAACATGAATAACCAATTGTTTTTTGGATTGGGGTAACAACCCATGAACCCTCTATTTTTTATCATGCGATAACAACCTATGAACCCTATTGTTTTATGGCCTAGGTTAATAACCTGTTAAACCTATGAGCTCATATAACATTTATAATGAGAAAATTTTTGTTCCCATATGTTGGTCCCACCCTTCACAAAATAAAAACACTAATTATAAGTCACACAATATTATAAAAATAAATATTATAAATTCCCATGAAATTAAATGGGTATCATAAATATTTCATCATATCATATCCTTTGGAAAAGAAACAGATTCCATATTCATCTAATTATAGAACATTCATGAAAAAGTGTGGGTCTCATAAGCATTTTCTCATAGTATAACATGAGGAGATGGAAAGAGTTTCATAAACATAATGAAATAAAAACATCAAACATTCATTGAAATAATATAAATGGTATCCTTGTATAATATCCAAAAACATAATAGGAAACATCAACATATGAAATTGTAGATGGAAATTTATTTTTTTATCATTTAGCTAATCACTTAAGATAAATACCATTTCATTGAAATTTCACTTTTTAAAACTTTGAAAAATAATTTGACATTAAAAACAAATTATTATTTATAAATTATTATTTGAAATTAATTTATAACAATTATTAATGAAAATTCCTTTTATACTTTTGAGAACTCTTTTTAAAAATTAATTTTTTTTTGAAAACCGTCTTCCTTGATAATAACCATGAAATCTCAATATATCATTAAAAATAATTTAAAACACTTTATAAAAGAATAAAATATTTTTAAAATCTTTTAAAATGAAAATTTTACTGAAATATCATTTAAAAAAGATCAAAAACATTTTTAGAAAACATTATTGCAGAAGAAGACATATTCTGACCGAATAGGGAAGTAAATGTGGATTTTCATAAAAACATTTTCCCATTTGTATTAAGTCCCAATGAGTGAATAAATGGTACCATTTTTTATGATATAATAAATAAATATAGGAGATTAAAATTCTTTGGAATTATTGAGAGGTAGATCGTGATATTTCAACATTGGAGACTTAATTATAGATAATCCAAATATATGATGAGGTTGTAACATAAAATCACTGACAATATAGTAAGCCTTAATTGAAATACATATGAAGAAAGAATATTAAATGAAGCCTTAAATATCATGAGTATATATAAATTCATGATATTACATGTCAATGGGGATGTATATACACTTAATCAAATAATATATGCGCATAACATAATGTATATCTCAATTAAGGAAAATTGAGATGAAAATCCATTATTTATTGTGTTACTTATGAAACAAAATCCCCAAGAAAAAGTAACATCCATGGAAATATAAATTATCATTAACTGGGTTATAATCATGAAATATAATTTCACCGGGAAAAATATATTCCACACAAAATAAATTTGTGGTGAATATGGCAAGTTTCTCATGAAAGTAAAAAGTGAGACGGTTTCCCCTACTACTTGAGTAAATATAGAATCAAAATCCTTGTGATAGAATAACAACAATTTAAAATTTTAATATCATAAAATAAATTAAATTCATGATATAACTTGACGTATATAATTATATAAACCAAGTGAAGAATCAGAGGTGAATATTTCATAAGTCTCACAGAAATAAAAATCAAACTATAAATCCCTTTACCTTAAGTATTAACTTATATTGTACATGTTAAAACCCCATGTATAATAAAATTAATTTTATTATAAATATATAAAATTAAATTATTAATATATATCATACACATACGGTTTTATTATGACTTTTTATTACCCGTTCATAAAAAATACTACACTAAAGTCACATTTCAGGTAATAATAGATTCATTTCTAGTATATGTTTTGATTTGACTTATTTTCTCTTAAATTAATAATGAATTAATAATCTAAATAAATATAAATATCATATAAATATCATATATATTCATTAAATATTTATTTATAATTATATATAAAATATATAAATAGTAAATAAAATACATCGTTCATTGAGATGGTAGGTCGTACATACACGTGAAGGATATTTTATTTTACCGGAAGATTTAATGAAATAAATTTATATGTATAATATAATTAAATTATAATATATATATATATATATGTCACATATGTTTATTAATCTATCCTTAATATATTCTATATATAGTGTGAATGAAACACATCACTTCTTGAGGTGATAGTCTGTCGTATACACAAATGATGTTATCATATTCCCAAAAAAGTAAATAATGGAATTATGTGTTATATAATTATTAAAAACCATAAATACATCATTAATATCAAGTATATAACATATAAATATAATTTACATCAATATTATCATCATTGAAAGGTGGTAATGGAAGAACGAACAACTTCGGTTCATGATGTCATACACCTTCATACACATTAATAATGATTTTGAATCCCATTTCATAGAAGTTTGTATATAGTTATAGGGAATAAAATTAACCAAAAAATCTCATAATACTGAAGATGTTGAGTTTATTATATAATATTGAAGATATTGGGAAGTCTCTGTTCCATAACATTCCTCCAATAATGAATTGTTTTCTAAAAATTGGGTATATGGAAGAAATATTAAATTTAAATGTATTTTTACAAGTTTAGGGTTTTTTGCATAATATTAAAGTTATTTCATGTCGAAAACTCTATTTTCACTTAATCGTTGTGATTAATTTTATTCGTTTTCAAAAATAACTTTAGCCAAAAATTATGGTGGAATTAAAAGAAATTATAAATGTTTATTAATAAAAATATTTGAATCATTTCCCCAAATTAAAAACACATAAGTGATAGAAATTAATTTAAAATTAATACTGCAGAAATGAAGAGACACCGGGTTTTTAATTGAAAATGTTCAAAATCATGAAAAAAAATTTATATCCAATTTCATAGTGAAATTGATAAAAATTAAATAAAATTGATTACTAAATTTATAAATGGACTAATTATAAAATTAAAATAATTCAAAACGTAATTTCACATTTATAATTAGTAAGATGAAAAGTCATTTTTCAATTAAAATTCAGTTTTTTTCACTATTCATTAAAAAATGAAACATCTTAGAAAAATACCAAAAATTCACTATAACATAAATTTTATGTTACAATTTAAGAAATTATTTTTTTAGAAAACATGTTTTCAAAAGAAATAAAATTTTGGACCTAATATGAAATTAATGTCAAATTTTCAGAAAAAAATTCATAATTATATTATGTACCAAAGAGTGGAAAACAATACAATAACATGAACACCTTGTGAGTAAAAAGAGGATAAGAAAATTGATTATTATTATTGAGAGGTATATCATGATATTTTAACATTAGATACTTAATCATAAATAAT
Source organism: Viscum album (assembly GCA_963277665.1). Taxonomy (NCBI): domain Eukaryota; kingdom Viridiplantae; phylum Streptophyta; class Magnoliopsida; order Santalales; family Viscaceae; genus Viscum; species Viscum album. The sequence goes on along the minus strand of OY728132.1, from coordinate 1,021,147,825 downwards.
CTCGGTAAATGATGATATTGTAACATAAAATTTGTACCAATTTTCGAACCCTGAATCATATAACCTAAAAATGAATTAAATAAAATGAATCTTGAAATATAAGTAGGATAGAAAAATCATGATACTTATTTTCATTGGGACTTTTTACACACCTCATGGAGTGATATAGGTTCATTATATAACATATATCTCAAAGAAGGAAAAGTGAAACAAACCCCTTATTATAGGTGTAAATTTTGAAACAAAATCCTTCTGAATGATTAACATAAATGGAAATACTAATTATCATTAAATTAGTTATATTAATTATATATCATGTCAGAAGTAATTATATACACCACATAAAACATGTGGGTGGGGAATTTTTAAGGCATCTCATGGAAGTAAAAAAGGGAGCTTAAAATTCATAAAATAAGTATATATAAATCATAAATATCATAAATACCTTAAATAAATATCATAAATACCTTATATAAATATGATTTCTATCATTATTATCAACCTTGATAGGTCGTAATGGATGAACGAACAACATCTGTTAGCGGGGTCGAAATCCTCTGTACACACGAATGATGATTTGTATATTATTTAATAGAAGTCTATGTGATTCTTGGTCATATCAATAACATCAAAAAAATAATTTTTCTGAATATAATATTTTATAAATATAATCACGATTTATAAATTACTAAAGTGGTATTCAGAAGAAGTAAAATAGAAATGTTTGCTGATGAACTTTACAACATCTTCAGGTATCCCCATCTATTTTACACCAATGTAATTCCATGGATGACTTTATAACTAAAATAAGGCCTATAGGATTACGTTAGGTAATCTAGGAGTTTATTTTTTATGGTTTTTATTATCCAAATAGATTTAGAGGATGGAATATATATAAGGGGTTGAGTTCTGTTTTATAGTTGAGGGGGAGTGACATTCTTTAAAATAAAAAACGGTAAACTCTATTAGGAGGTATAACTTACATGATGTACCGCAAATAGTGAATCTACTAGTTAAAATAGGGTATCTGGATAAAATATCACCATATAATTGGTTTTGGAAAACTTTCTAGGTCACTTTCTCAATTAAGTTTAATGTTTAGTCCATTAAGAAACATGTTTTCTCCTTAATCATTATCATTAATTTTAAACATTTTTAGTAATAATTTTGAGAAAAAATATGTTGAAATTATTATATATTTTTAGTTTTTCTTATGAAAAATATTTAATAAATGTTAAAAAATTCAAAACATAAAATTGGTTGAAATTAATTGAAATTTAATCTCTCTGGATGGGATGAGACAACAAGTTTCTAATATGAAAATGTTCAAAAGTTGGAAATGTTTTTATAACCAATTTCAATGTGAAATTTATTCCAATGACATAAATTAGATTAATTTATTTATAAATTAATTAATTATACTTTAAAAATAATTAAAAATATACTCTAACTTTATAAGGTACAAATATGAAATGTTTGTAATCAATTAAAATTCAGTATTTTTAATTATTCCTCAATAAATGAAACATCTCAAAACAAAAATACCAAACATTAAACCTATGAAAATATTGGAATTACAATTTAAAATTTGATGTTTATTTTTTCAAATATAATTTATAAAATATTCATTAACTACTTTTAAAATTATTGTCACATTAAAAGGATATAAAACAACCTTTTAGAAAAATACACTATTTTATGCCTAATATCGGATTTATTCATATCTATTATCTAGAAAACAAATAATATGAGTGTAAAATTTTTTATTCAATTTATAATATATATAATTAATTAAAATAATTCATCAAAAGAGGTTTTTTTATTTATTTATATTAAACATGTTTTTTCACAGAAAATTAGTTTTTTAATAAAAGGAATTTATTTATTTCAAAATAGTTCTTTCTCTAATTTATAATTAATTGTTATGACAAAGATTTAGCTTTCATTCATGTGAAAACAATAATTTCATAATTTATTTATTATCGTTTATAAATTACATTCCATTGGCATGGTGATAACTATAAAATTATTTTAATATTAGTATTATTAATATATTTTATTTCCATAAAATGTGATCTTATATGTAACAAAATCTATCAAAGGGACTCGGTATGATGTGTAAAAAAATATATGATTTGGTGTTGCGACTAATTAAAATATAATTATTATATCACATGAAACACAAGAGAAACATAGTAATACGTGTATAGAAATAAATACACAATGTTATGTGTAGCGCAAGATTAACATGGTGTAGTGTGTAATGAAATACATCAAATAATTTTAATTCATTCAACACAATTAGCCACAAAAACACATTGTGTTACATTATACACCCCTTAAAATGAATTTCTACATAGAAATTCATCTTGTTCACTAATGTTATAGTAATTGAAAGATCATTTCATAGAAACCCACATCATAAAAATAAATTCTAAAACATACTTTAAAATGGAATGATAGGAACATAATGATTATAAACAGTAACTCATAACTTGGATTCCCTATTAGTGAAAATTAGTGGGAAATTAAAACATTAAAATGGAAAATAAGTCAAACCCCAAATACTGAAGGATAGTGATACAGAACATGGGTAGGAGAGAGTTAAATATAAAAAATATAGAAACTAAAGAGGCTTGTAATAAGTCATTGATATAAACAAAAAATATTATAACATGCCAACTTTTTATTTTAATACCCTTTTCCTACACTATAAGAATTTATTACAATTGGATATATATATACATGATATAGCTTCATTTCATAAGAATAGTCTCACCCTTTAATTTTTCCTTGATAAATTTCCCAAGCATATTATACTCCATGAATTGAAGTTTAATTTTTAAATCTTCAATCATTAAATGAACATGGGATCCATAAATAAAATTTTTTGTCATACTTTATTTCTATAGTTAACATCCCCGAAATATTCATAGCTAATGTTATCCAATACGCATAAATCCTCATTTTTAAAGGTAATACTTTAATCTGTAAAGCATAATGACAATTTTAAGAAAAACCATTACATAAATGGTTCATCCTATAACACATTTTAAATATGAAAATCCCAAACATTATAGATAAGGTCACCAAATTTTTCAAAATTAGCTCCACATTGATCCCTCACATTTCATAAAGTATCTCTTGGTTGTCACATGTCAAAAATGTATGTACCTTCGTCACTTATTCTCTTAAATCATGGTAATAAAATAAATTACCATTAAATGATGAAATGAAATATATTAATTTTCAATTTTTTGGGGAAATGTGAGAAACTGTAGCAGTTCAAAAATGTATGATAAACATAGTAAAAGATGATGAAGGAATTAAAAACAAGACTGAAATTATTGGGGTCACATACCATGTATAATCACATATAATGAGAATCTACCTACACATTCAGATCATCTCATATAATATCTACAATATGAATAGCCAACTTATCCCACATTGGGATGCATTCCTCTACATTGACGTTTTTCTTATTAAAGCCTCATTAAATAATTATATCTTGTCTTTTGATCCAAACTCTTTGTTCCTCATTTACTTCCACACATATTTAACTTTCTAGGATTTTATCCTTATCATACTATAAGTCATTGAGTTGTACTAGATAAAATTCAATTTCTTTATTGAAATGTACAATTAGAAGTAGATGTTTTCATATTCCTTTGTCTGCTCCTCCATCTTTGGGCCCTTCCAACATTCCATTCATACCACCATGTCATTTCCTATGATCTCAACTTTAATATTCTTTATGATTGATATTTTTTTCTTTCCTAATCCTGGATTTTTGTTCCTCTATTATTCAACTAGGATCTATTGGTAGACCTATTTTTCATTGTCTTAGGTAGCTGACAATTGTATTTCATACTTATAGTTATTTCCCCATGACCATAAGTGCATCCTCTCACATACCGATTTCCTTTTCGACCATTTCTATTTCTAGGGTTTTGAATCCCTCTATAATATGATCTGGTCACACTATCAATTTAGGGTATACTATCTTACTCAACTTTATAGTCCAACTTAGAAAAGTATCTGTCCCCTCTATGATTTTCAACTAGTATGGGGGATTCCATCTGGTCTGTTCCTTCCTCAACCAGTCCAACAATGCATTTGATTAGTTTAATGTATGGACATATGATTTATGGTCTTTCATTATCTCCCTAAGAATTAAAAAGGAATTCCAAGCCTTTATGACCTAGAGAGACACCATTTGGTGCCTTTTGTAAATTCTTCTAATGATAGGATCCATTGCCGAGGAACAAATCCCCTTAACATGGATCTGTAGAAGCTGGTTTCCAAACCTCTTCTACTACTTAAGATACCTACATTGATCAAAAAACTCCCAGTACCAATTTTATGTGGGTGAAATAATCCACCACCTTAATATTTTCAACCTTCGACCTTTCTATAAACTGTGTAAAATAATGTGCTAACCCAACCATAGTCTCATATGGGTTCTGGAAAATCATACTTCCCTACTTCAGTAAGGCATCACAATGATAATTCCATAAAGATATCGACTAATCCATTCCAATATCTTCATAGGTACCATCCCTTCCCTTGACATCTTCACCATCAGGAAATTATTCCCATGCCTACATACAGAAACTAGATGCCCAAGACAACCATGGGATGCACAAAATTCATTCCATGAATCATATATTACATCCTATCTCGACCATAATTACTCTCCAATTTTTATCCACACGAACCCACTAGTCTTTTTTGAAACATCAACATCCACACAAATCTGGGTGATAACTGGATGAATCACCATGTCATTTCTAATGTTAGGGCACTAGAAATGACCTTTAAGATTACCATGTAGATACAAAATCGCATGGTTTTAAAAGGGAATTGGAAGGCCAGCGAGAGTAACCCAAATTTTTGTAATTAGGGTTTCACACTTCATATGGAAATAATTATTCCTCTAGAAATGATAGAAGAATAAACCACCATAATTTCATGGAGCTTTGGACTACACAAAAATCAAATCCTCTAATGATGGAAACCAGATCATTGTATGCCCTCTGTCAGGAATCTCTACCACCTCCCGATTTTGAAGACCCCATGATCTGAAGACAAATTGATAAAACACATTGACTGATTGATTATGGTGTAATTAATGATCCACTAGGGTCACATTTAAGAGATCTAATGAATGGGTGAAATCCAACTATGATATTAAAAGCCGAGGAAAACCTCCATACATATCTGGGAATTTTGGGAAAATCAAGATCACCAAAAAATCAGCAGATTAGAAGGGCTTGAAAAATGACTAAAGGAGAAAATCGCTCAATTGTAGAGGATGAGATGGGAGGAAATTCACCCTCTAAATTAGAGAGGGAATCCAAGAGAGCTATTATCATTGCAAATATCATCGCTTGTGGTGCTTCCCAAGATGCACATTCACACTACCCTTTTATATAACATAATTAGCAAAAAACAATATTGAAAATGTACACACTTCTTCATTCATTACATATAACATATATTATATGAAACTTTCATTAAATCCAAAAATTCTATAAATTTAGTCAATGATAACATAATCATATTTTTCTGTAAATATATTATCTATTCTAAGGACTTAAATACTATTTAGTTTATATTATCCATATCAATCATCTCTTTATCAGAGTTAAACATGATTTTTTCAACATTATGAACTCATTAAGTCTCACCTTACCATGAAAAAAGTATCACATTTTCATTAAATCACATCAATAATGCATCAAAATCATTCAACATATATGTTAAAAATACTTAATTTGAATTATACACTTCATGGTTTATTAAATATAATTCTTGAATTATAATACATATACAGTTCAATCAACAGAATTCATTCTCAATACATTATCTAATATTCATCATCTTATACCTTAATACCAAATTTCTAAAATATGAAATATGAATCATGTCATAACATTCATCGAACTAAATTTATTAATTCATATAAAAAGTAATATTATAAAAACATATAACACTGATATGTCACTCATGGTATCGTCATTATCATCAAGGTCATTACTCTGACAAACATACTATTTTCCTTCATGATATTTCCAAATAGGTTATTGGTTTTCCTAATACACATACATTCCTCACTTAAAACATTAAAATTTTTACAGTACCATATGGAGACCTATATTCCGATCAATTATAATAACTAATCACTACATTTTTCTTTTACAATTACTTACTATGTATCATTCTTCAACAGACATAAGACATCTTCTCATTCCATTGACTAATTTCCTGGAGTGATTATTATGAAATTTTTTAAATATATTAAACTGAATCATCATTCTTCCATGGTTACTATCACTCGATATCTCATATAAATCTTTCATTATATACTTTCGTGAGACTGATAGTTGGTTATGATACACATTTTTAATCATGTTCTATGAAAATTTATTAAGTGTAATCACAAAATCCATTACTCTTACAGTGATCCCATTTAGATTATCATCAAAAAATTATATTTTACATTCACTATTAACCCAATTCCTTCTAGTTCCCTCCATTTAATAAAACTAGAAATCATAGTGTGACAAACACTTATCATAGAGGAGAACCTCGTAGTCATAAAAAATAACTTTTTGGATAAATAAATAATGAAACCTACTAATTTATTCTATGATATCCTAGGATTATCCTAGTTTATTCACTATCATTTTCAATTTTAATCATTTGTGGTGGTTAATAATGTTTTTGGACTTCCCAAATTATATTCCCTAGGAGTGTCAAACCGAGTGTGCAGTCATGTTTTCAAGCACAAGTTTCCAATTGATTCTATATTAATAAGTCGTTTTGGGGTTTTCCCCTATGTAAATATAGGCCACATCCAATACACATGTATTATCTAGAAAATGATTTGATTCTAAGAAACTACGTACTATATAATTTACAAAAAACCCAACAAATTTTCCTAATATATGAATTAACTTTATACATATACTTAGAGACATCCCAAGATATATCCTTCTAAATATCCCTAGCGATCATACAAATTTTTTATCATCCATGTTTCTAATGGTAAACTAAACCATCCCTTGGATACCATGTATAGTGACTAGGCTTCTCATAGAAGGATATTAAAACTTTTTAGTTGAATATACAATACATTACATGTAACAACCCAAGATTTTAGGAGAATTATTCTTTTTAATTTCACTGATGCCTTGTGTTGTACGCTACACCAAAATTAGCTTGTTCTATACGCAACACCGTATTAGCTTGAAGTATACGCAACACTATTCTTGGCTCGTGTTACACACAATTTCAAGTTCATTTTGTAGAAATTATTCTACGCAATATTATGTATAGATTTTGATTGATTTATAAATGAAATATGTTTTGATTATGTTATACGCAACAAAAAAGGGAGATTTCACTACACGGAACCTTGACTTGGCTTGCATTACACGCAATTGCGACCTTCCTCAATAGCATGTGTAGTACGCAATACCGGGTTTCACTAAACAACGATATATTGTTATAATATTATTATGAACTAGCCATTATGAATATTAGTATCTAAATTTTGAATTTTATGACATCATAATTCATCATACACATTTAATATAACATTGTATGAGAACAAAATAATTTTTTTAGGTAATATAAGTATTTTTCAAAAATTGAAGTTTTTCCGCCTTTTGATGGCGCACCCACACTAAGTTTAGTTTTTGAAATGTTTATAAGTTAAATTTGGCAAAATAAAATTTTTCTTTGGAATCAGGATATAAAAATTTACTTTGGATAATTTTTTCATTTTATTCTGATAACTTTCATATTTTAATGAATAGTAAAAACATGCTATATTTTAATTAAAAAAAACTTTTTTCATCACAATAATTTATATGGTTAAATTATAATATCTAATGGTTTTAAAGTATAAATATAATAAATTTTTAACATTTAATATAATGTATGTAATTAGCATTGATTTTACATTGAATTCATAGGAAAAATCATTTCAATATTTTGCAATGTTTTAACTTTTAAAAATAATTTTCATAACAACGAGATTAATTTTAAATTAATTTCTACAAATTTTATGATTTTAATTTTGAATCAGTAGGTCCAAATTATTTTAATAAGATAATTTTTATTTTTACTCATTATGAATAGTAACTACGTTAAAAAAAATTACCGTAGTTAAAGGTAAATCAGGTAATTAGGGGTCAATATAATATTATAAAATTACCCTAACACTTGTTCTAATATAATAGGATTATTATATTTTACCCTATATCATACTTTGATAGAAATGGAATCTAATGGAACCCAATTGTATTTGATTTAAGTCTTTATTTATTTAATTTAAAGGAAAGTGAAATGTGTCACTCAAACATTAATAATTAGATTATTTTTAATATAAGGCTATAAAGAATATAAATTTGATTATAAATACTAATTTTAAAGCTCAAAATTTTTATTTATCATGGTAATTGATTTATAATTTTTAAGAAATATTTAATTACCTTAATATCTTATACATTAATGATGAAGAAATTATTTATTTAGTGAAAAATCAGTAATGTAGTTTTTATTAAAATAAAAATACCTATCAAAAGGACCGTAAACTTGAACAAAAATTATTGTCCAAGTAAATCAATACCCTATGCATCCAAGGGTCAATTTGTGGATGATTTGGAGGCTAATAAAACTGATTAAAACATTTATATTATTTTATTTTAAATGATGTCAAAGATGTCACCTTAATAATTTAATAAATATAACAATTTAAATGTTGTGATTTTAAGATTATAAATTCGAGTAAAAATATTATTATTAAAGGTATTATATTTATATTTGTCATATGATTTTATTTTTAATTTTTCTGCAACAAATAAGTATATTAAATAATTATACAATAATGTTGTAGTAATTATTTAATTAAGAGATATAACAAATAAATGGTTTTAAAAATATTAAAAAAAATAATATACGAACAAATTATTGTTCCCCATGATTTTTTTTATGAATATTCCATGTTAGGAATCTATTATATAATTTTTTTCGAACATATCTTTTGTGTGTTTTTTATGTAAATTCAAATAATGAAGAGTGTCAAAAGTGACACTATTGATATTTTATAAAAATAACATATTATTAAATTATTTACAAATCACAAAAAAAATTTAAAAACAACAAATTGGAAATTATATGATCTAAAGGGTTATAAAGTATCTAATTATGAGAAATTGAAAACATTTAATTATGTATTTATAACAATTTAAAATTTAGAATTTTATTGCCACAAATAAAATTAAATAGATTAAATAATGATATATCAAGTTGATAAGGTTTAAAATAAACTTAAAACATGTCTACATTTTATTGGTTTATTATATTACTACCCTATATCATCTCATATTCTAATTGATTCATTTTTGGAGGTTTTTAAGTGTGGTTTCATTTTAATATTATTTAATATTTTTATGTTTTTCCTAAGGGGCCCCTCTCCTCCCTTATAAAAGGGCACCTCCTCCCTCTTCTCTTTACACAATTTTGAGTCTTGAAGCTCGGTAAAACCCTTACCATTTCACTTCTCTACTTCCATATAAACCCACTATAGATTCTGGTCTTCTTTAAAGTCCAACTATAGTACCCTAAGAGGAGGATACGAGGAGCCACATCGAAGAAGAGGTAATCTTTTCTACCGATTCTTTCAAGTTTCTTTCTTCTTCAACTTCTTATTATTTATTTGTTTCGTCATAAATTAATAACATCAGTATCACTAATATACTGATATGTTATTATAAATATGAAACAACCCAATTTCACCTTCTATCCATCCTACGAAAAACGAAATCACCGCGTGTGAATACGTACGGAATACCGTCATCTACGCCATGGTGTAATCTGTTTTTCCACCACCACCTTACCTGGATGGGTATAATAGTGTAAATAATAACTATATATGGTTATTAAAACATCATACTGATTCTGAGATATTATATCATCCACTCTAATTCAATTCAATAATTATGGGAACGATATCAGTGCTCATGCATACATACGGATTACCGTCGCCACGACGCGATGAGATTCATTCTCCATGTTAACCACTCAAGAATGATTATAAAGTATATATAATGAATAATAATGAAATACATGAAATTATAAAGAAACTATATTTATGTATATATAGATATTTCATCTACATACTTCCATTCAAGTCAATAAGGAAAAGAAAACAGTGTTCATGCATACGTATGACCAATCATCTCCATGAATGGCGTATTTCATTTCATTTATCTATCTATTATATATATATATACTGAATATATATGACACATAAATCATGATTTAAATTCTAGAAGTAATTAAATGATGATGTAAGTAATAATAATATCAACAAGAACAAGTCCAAACACGTACGATAAATAAAATGATTTTACCCAAAATGCTGCTTTAACATGGAATTTACAAAAGAACGGGTAATATAAAGTCATAAGTGAACCATATATGATATGAAACCGGTAGATGAAATTGACTTGATGGAATGTGAGAAGTTGGAGTTGCAAGGCCCAATTATGCAAGGAAAATTAGATAGACTATAAGTGGCAACAAAAGCCCATCTCATTCCATTAAAAGGATCAAACCCAAGGTGCATGCATAGAAGTGGAAAATGGGATTTTTATTAGTCTTATTTAAGCCCAAATGAGACGTGTAAAGCCCAAGACACATGCTTTTATGAATTTTAGAAGGATTTCCCACATGGAGATTCTAGAATGCCATCTTTGGACACCAAAGTCAAATCTGGTGGGCTAGGTAATCAAAGTCAAATCCGGTGGGCTATGGGTGGAAAGACATGGGATACTTTTCCAAAAGTCTTTGTTGGACTTTATATTTTTTACTTTTAAGGGTACAAGGTAGGTTTAGCCTTTATGAGTTTTGGGTATTAGAACCTTGACCATTGTATCACCTCCTTGGATATAAATAGCCACTCCATGGCATTGTATTTTGATTAAAAGATTTAATTGAGATCTTATGCTTTGTTTCTCTCCATTGTGTGAGGATTGTCCCAGATTTTCTCCTTGCTCTTGTTCATTCTTGCCTTTTCAATCTACAAGTTAGATTAGTGATCCAAGATCACAAATCCCCCAATTCCATGCCTCATCCCAATTGCTTTGTTGTGTGGATTGTCCATCACATCCCTCCCTTGAATGTGTTGTCTAAGTAGTAGGTCGCGCTCCATATAGCACTGATTGACTACTTGCATCCACTATCTGTACCCATCATCCACCACTTATCCCCGAACCGCATCATTCATCCACCGCCCTATGCTATGAAGATCGGGCCACCCCGTGTGTCTCACATCAGTTGGTATCAGTGCTCCGGTTGACATGGTAGAAATGTATCCCTTCATTTACTTTAATTCCGTCAATTACCCTCCTTAACTTTTCATATTATTCATCCATTCAACAAAAAAATACCTTCTCTTGAAAGCCTCCCAAATTTGCCTACTTTGTGCAAGATTGGATTATTAAAAATTGAGCCAAATTTTGATTCATCCTCTTTCCGCATTTAATTCTCTATATGTTATTTGTATCCGAAAAAAACAAATTCTCTCTACTCATCATTTTGATCTTTTCAAAATTAAGCATATCCTTTATAGGTTGTAATGGATGAAGGAACATCATCTTTTGGTGGGGTCGAAATCCTCTGTACACACGAATGATGATTTGTAAATTATTTGATAGAAGTATATGTGATTCTAGGTCATATCAATAACATCAAAAAAATAATTTTTATGAATATAATATTTTAAAAATATAATCATGATTTATAAATTACTAATGTTGTTTTTGGAAGAAGTAAAATAGAAATGTTTGCTGATGAACTTTACATCATCTTCAGGTATCCCAATCCATTTTACACTAATGTAATTCCATGGATGACTTTATAACTAAATTAAGGCCTATATGATTACGTTAGGTAATCTAGGAGTTTATTTTTTATGGTTTTGGATTATCCAAATAGATTTAGAGGAAGGAATATATAAGGGATTGAGTTCCCTTTTATAGTTGAGGGGGAGTGACATTCTTTAAAATAACAAAAGGTAAACTCTATTAAGAGGTATAACTTACATGGTGTACCTCAAATATTGAATCCTTTAGTTAAAATAGGGTATCTGGTTAAAATATCACCAGATAATTGGTTTTGGAGAAGTTTCTAGGTCACATTATCAATTAAGTTTAATGTTTAGTCCATTAAGAAACATGTTTTCCTTTTAATCATTATCATTAATTTTAACCATTTTTAGTAAAAAATTTCGGAAATATTTTTTTGAAATTATTATAGATATTGAGTTTTTCTTATGAAAAATATTTAATAAATTTTTCAAAATTCAAAACAAAAAATTGGTTGAAATTAATTGAAATTTAATCTCTCTAGATGGGATGAGACAACAGGTTTCTAATATGAAAATGTTCAATAGTTAGAAATGTTTTTATAACCAATTTCAATGTGTAATTTATTCCAATGACATAAATTAGATCAATTAATTTATAAATTAATTAATTATACTTTAAAATTAATTATAAATATAATCTAACTTTATAAGGTACAAATTTGAAATGTTTGTTATCAATTAAAATTCAGTATTTTTAATTATTCCTCAATAAATGAAACTTCTCAAAACAAAAATACCAAACATTAAACCTATGAAAATATTGGAATTACAATTTAAAATTTGATTTTTATGTTTTAAAATATAATTTATAAAAGATTCATCATCTACTTTTAAAATTATTGTTACATTAAAAGGATATAAAACAACCTTTTAGAAAAATACACTATTTTATGCCTAAAATTGGATTTATTCATATCTATTATCTAGAAAACATATAATATGATGGTAAAAATAGTTATTCAATTTATTATATATATAATTAATCAAAATAATTCATCAAAAGTGGTTTTTTTATTTATTTATATTAAACTTGTTTTTTCACAGAAAATTAGTTTTTTAATAAAAGGAATTTATTTATTTCAAAATAGTTCTTGCTCTTATTTATAATTAATTGTTATGAAAAAGATTATATTTTAATTCATGTGAAAACAATAATTTCATAATTTATTTATTATTATTTATAAATTACATTCCATCGGCATGGTGATAACTACATAATTATTTTAATATTAGTATTATTAATATATTTTAGTTCCATAAAATTTGATCTTCTATGTAACAAAATCTATCAAAGGGACTCGGTATTATATGTAAAAAAATATATGATTTGGTGTTGCGACTAATTAAAATATAACCATTATATCACATGAAACACAAGAGAAAAATAGTAATACGTGTATAGAAATAAATACACAATTTTATGTGTAGCGCAAGATTAACTTGGTGTAGTGTGTAATAAAATACATCAAATAATTTTAATTTATTCAACATAATTAGCCACAAAAACACATTGTGTTACATTATAAACCCCTTAAAACGAATTTCTACATGGAAATTTATCTTGTTCACTATTGTTATAGTAATTGAAAGATCATTTCATAGAAACCCACATCATAAAAATAAATTCTAAAAAATACTTTAAAATGGAATGATATGAACATAATGATTATAAAAAGTAACTCATAACATGGATTCCCTATTGGTGAACATTAGTGGGAAATTAAAACATTAAAATGGAAAAGAATTCAAAACCCAAATACTGATGGATAGTGATACAGAACATGGGTAGGAGAGAGTTAAATATAAAAAATATAGAAACTAAATTGGCTTAGAATAATTCATTGATATAAACAAAAAAATTTATAACAGGTCAACTTTTAATTATAATACCCTTTTCCTACACTATAAGAATATTTTTACAATTGGATATAGATACATGATTTAGCTTCATTTCATAAGCATGGTCTCACCCTTTAATTTTTCCTTGATCAATTTCCCAAGCATATTATACTCCAGGATTTGAAGTTTAATTTTTCAATCTTCAATCATTAAATGAACATGGGATCCATAAATAGAATTATTTTTCATACTTTATTTCTATAGTTAACATCCCAGAAAAAATCATAGAAAATGTTTTCCAATATGCACAAATCCTCATTTTTAATGGTAATACTTTAATATGTAAAGAATAAGGGAAATTTTAACAAAAACCATTACATAAATGGTTCATCTTATAACATATTTTAAATATGAAAATCCCAAACATTATATATAAGGTCACCAAATTTTTCAAAATTAGCTCCACATTGATCCCTCACAATTCATAAAGTATCTCTTGGTTGTCACATGTCAAAAATGTATGTACCTTCATCCCTTATTCTCTTAAATCATGGTAATAAAATAAATTACCATTAAATGAAGAAATGAAATATATTAATTTTCAATTTTTTCTGGGAAATATGATAAATTGTAGTAGTTAGACAATGTATGATAAACATAGTAATAGATGATGAAGGAATTAAAAACAAGAATGATATTATTGGGGTCACATACCATGTATAATCACTTATAATGAGAATCTACCTTTACATTCAGATCATCTCATATAATATCTCCAATATGATTAGCCAACTTATCCCACATTGGGATGCATTCCTCTACATTGACGTTTCTCTTATAAAAGCCTCATTAAATAATTATATCTTGTTTTTTGATCCAGACTCATTGTTCCTCGTTTACTTCCACACATATTTAACTTTCTAGGATTTTATACTTATCATACTATAAGTCTTTGAATTGTAATAGATAAAATTCCATTCCTTCATTGGAATGTAAAATTATAAGTAGATGTTTTCATATTCCTTTGTCCGCTCCTCCATCTTTGGGCCCTTCCAACATTCCATTCATACCACCATGTCCTTTCCTATGATCTCCACTTTCATATTCTATATGATTGATATTTTTTTCTTTCCTAATCCTGGATTGATGTTCCTCTATTATTCAACTAGGCTCTATTGGTAGACCTAGTTTTCCTTGTCTTAGGTAGCTGACAGTTGTATTTCATACCTATAGCTCTTTCCCCATGACCATAAATACATCCTCTCACATACCGATTTCCTTTTCGACCCTTTTTATTTCTAGTGTTTTGAATCCCTTTATCATATGATCTGGTCACACTATCAATTGAGGGTATACACTCTTACTCAACTTTATAGTCCAACTTAGAAAAGTATCAGTCCCCTCTATGATTTTCAACTAGTATGGGGGATTCCATCTGGTCTGGTCCTTCCTCACCCAGTCCAATAATGCATTTGCTTAGTTTAATGTATGGACATATGATTTATGGTCTTTCATTATCTCTCTAAGAATTAAAAAGGAATTCCTAGCATTTATGACCTAGAGAGACACCATTTGGTGCCTTTTGTAAATTCTTCTAATGATAGGACTCATTACCCAGGAACAAATCCCCTTAACATGGATCTGTAGAAGCTGGTTTCCAAACCTCTTCTACTCCTAAAGATACCTACATTGGCCAAAAAAACTACCAGTTCCAACTTTATGTGGGTGAAATAATCCACCACCTCAGTATTTTCAACCTTCTACCTTTCTACAAACTATGTAAAATAATGTGCTAACACAGCCTTAGTCTCCTATGGGTTCTAGAAAATCATACTTTCCTCCTTAGGTAAGGCATCACAATGATAATTCCATAACTATATCGACGAATCCATTCCAATGTCTTTATAGGTATCATCCCTTCCCTTTACATCTTCACCTTCATGAAATGATTCCCATGCCTACAGATAGAAACTAGATGCCCAAGCCGACCATGTGATGCACCAAATTCATTCCATGATTCATATATTACATCTTATCTCGACCATAATTACTCTCCAATTTTTATCCAAATGAACCCACTGGTCTCTTCAAAACATCAACATCCACAAAAATTTGGGTGATAACTGGATGAATCACCATGTCATTTCTAATGTTAGGGCACTAGAAATGACCTACAAGTTTACCATGTAGATACAAAATCGCATGGTTTTAAAAGGGAATTGGAAGGCCAGCGAGACTAACCCAAATTTTTGTAATTAGGGTTTCAAACTTCATATGGAAATATGTATTCCTCTAGAAATGATAGAAGAATAAACCACCGTAATTTCATGGAGCTTTAGACTAGACAATAATCAAATCCTCCAATGACGAATACCTGATCATTGTATGGCCTCTGTCAGGAATCTCTTCCACCTCCCGATTTTGAAGACCCCATGATCTGAAGACAAATTGATAAAACACATTGACTGATTGATTATGGTGTAATTAATGATCCACTAGGGTTATATTTAAGAGATGTAATGAATGGGTGAAATCAAACTATGATATTAAAAGCTGAGCAAACCTCCATACACATCTGGGAATTTTGGGAAAATCAAGATCACCAAAAAAATCAGCAGATTAGAAGGGTTTGAAAAATGAATAAAGGAGAAAATCGCTCCTTTGTAGAGGATGAGATGGGAGTAAATTCACCATCTAAATTAGAGATGGAATCCAAGAGCTCTATTATCATTGCAAATAGCATCGCTGGTGGTGCTACCAAAGATGCACTTTCACACTACCCTTTTATATTACATAATTAGAAAAAAACAATATTGAAAACATACACACTTCTTCATTCATTACATATAACATATATTATATAAACTTTCATTAAATCCAAAAATTCTATAAATTTTGTCAATGATAAAAAAACAAATTTTTCCGTAAATACATTATCTATTCTAAGGACTTCAATACTATTTAGATTATATTATCCATATCAATCATCTCTTTATCAGAGTTAAACATGATTTTTTCAACATTAGGAACACATTAAGTCTAACCTTCCCATGAAAAAAGTATCACATTTTCATTAAATCACATCTATATTTCATCAAAATCATTCAACCTATATGTTAAAATACTTAACTTGAATTATACACTTCATGGTTTATTAAATATAATTCTTGAATTATTATACATATATGGTTCAGTCAATAGAATTCATTCTCAATACATTATCTAATATTTATCATCTTATACCATAATACCACATTACTAAAATATGAAATATGAATCATGTCATAAAATTCATCGAACTCAATTTATTAATTCATATAAAAAGTACTATTATAAAAACATATACCATTGATATGTCACTCATGGTATCATCATTATCATCAAGGTCATTACTCTGACAAAAATACTATTATCCTTCATGATATTTCCAAATAGGTTATTGGTTTTCCTAAAACACATACATTACTCACTTAAAACATTCAAATGTTTACAGTACCATATGGAGACCTATATTCCTATCCATTACAATAACTAATCACTTTATTTTTCCTTTACAATTACATACTATGTATCATTCTTCAATATACCTAAGACATTTTCTCATTCCTTTGAGTCATTTCCTAGAGTGATTATTATGACAGTTTTTAAATATATTAAACTGAATCACCATTCTTCCATGGTTACTGTCACTCGATATCTCAGATAACTCTTTCATTATATACTTTCGTGAGACTGATAGTTGGTTATGATACACATTTTTAAACATGTTCTATGAAACTTGATTAAGTGTAATCACAAAATCCTTTACTCTTTCAGTCATCCCATTTAGATTATCATCAAAAATTTATATTTTACATTCACTATTAACCCAATTCCTTCTAGTTCCCTCCATTTAATAAAACTAGAAATCATAGTGTGACAAACACTTATCATAGAGGAGAACCTCATAGTCATAAAAAAAATAACTTTTTGGATATATAAATAATGAAACCTAGTAATTTCTTCTTTGATATCTTAGGTTTATCCTAGTTTATTCACTGTCATTTTCTATTTTAATCATTTTTTATGGTTAATAATGTTTTTGGACTTCCCAAATTATATCCCCTGGGAGAGTCAAACTGAGTGTGAAATCCTGTTTTCAAGCACAAGTTTCCAATTGATTCTATATTAATAAGTCATTTTGGGGTTTTCCCCTATGTAAATATAGGCCACATATAATACACATGTATTATCTAGAAATTGATTTGTTTCTAAGAAACTACGTTCTATATAATTTACAAAAAACCCAAGAAATTTTCATAATATATGAATCAACTTTATACATATACTTAGAGACATCCCTATATATATCCTTATAAATATCCCTAGATATCATACAAAAATTTTATCATCCATGTCTATAATGGTAAACTAAACCATCCCTTGGATACCATGTATAGTGACTAGGATTCTCATAGAAGGATATTAAATCCTTTTAGTTGAATATACAATACATTACATGTAATAACCCAAGATTTTATGAGAATTATTATTTTTAATTTAACTGATGCCTTGTGTTGTATGCTACACCAAAATTATCTTGTGCTATACGCAACACTGTATTAGCTTGCATTATACGCAACACTATTCTTGGCTCATGTTACACACAATTTCAAGTTCATTTTGTAGAAATTATTCTACGCAACATTATGTATAGATTTTGATTGATTTATAAATGAAATAAGTTTTTATTATGTTATACGCAACAACAATGGGAGATTTCACTACACGGAACCATGACTTGGCTTGCATTACACGCAATTGCGTCCTTCTTCAATAGCGTGTGTAGTATGCAATACCGGGTTTCACTAAACAACGATATATTGTTATAATATTATTACGAACTAGCCGTTATGAATAGTAGTATCTAAATTTTGAATTTTATGACATCATAATTTATCATACACATTTAATATAACATTTTATGAGAACAAAATAATTTTTTTAGGTAAAATAAGTATTTTTCAAAAAATGCAGTTTTTCCACCTTTTGATAGCGCACCCACACTAAATTTAGTTTTAGACATGTTTATAAGTTCAACTTGAAAAAATAAAATTTTTCTTTGGAATCAAGATATAAAAATTTACTTTGGATAAAGTTTTCATTTTATTCTGATAACTTTCATATTTTAATGAATAGTAAAAACACGCTATATTTTAATTAAAAACAACATTTTTCATCGCAAGAATTTATATGGTTAAATTATAATATCGAATGGTTTTAAAGTATAAATATAATATATTTTTACCATTTAATATAATTTATGGAATTAGCATTGATTTTACATTGAATTCATAGGAAAAATCATTTCAATCTTTTGAAATATTTTAACTTTTAAAACTCATTTTCTTAACAACAGGATTAATTTTAAATTAATTTCTACAACTTTTATGATTTTAATTTGGAATCAGTAGGTCCAAATTATTTGAATAAGCTAATTTTTATTTTTACTCATTATGAATAGTAACTACGGTAAATAAAATTTATCGTAGTAAAAGCTAAATCAGGTAATTAGGGGTAAATATAATATTATAAAATTACCCTAACACTTGTCCTAATATAATTGGATTATTATATTTTACCCTATATCATACTTTGGTAGAAATGGAATCTAATGGAACCAACTTGTATTTGATTTAAGTCTGTATTTATTTAATTTAAAGGAAAGTGAAATGTCTCACTCAAACTTGAATAATTAGATTATTTTTAATATAAGGTTATACAGAATATAAATTCTATTATAAATGCTAATTTTAATGCTCACAAGTTTTATTTATCATGGTAATTGATTTATAATTTTTAGGAAATATTTAATCACCTTAATATCTTATACATTAATGATGAAGAAATTATTTATTTAGTCAAATAAAAGTAATATAAGTTTTATTAAAATAACAATACCTATCAAAAGGACCATAAACATGAACAGAAATTATTGGCCGAGTATATCAATACCCTATGCATCCATGGGTCGATTTGTGGAATATTTGGAGGCTAATAAAACCGATTAGGACATTTCTATTATTTTATTTTAAATGATGTCAAAGATGTCACCTTCATAATTTAATAATTATAACAATTTAAATGTTGTGATTTTAAGATAATAAATTCGAGTAAAAATATTATTATTATTAAAGGTATTATATTTATATTCATCATATGATTTTATTTTTAATTTTTATGCAACAAATAAGTATATTAAATAATTATACAATAATGTTCAAGTAATTATTTTATTAAGAGATATACCAAATAAATGGTTTTAAAAATATTAAAATAAATACTATATGAAAAAATTAATGTTCCCCATGATTTTTATGATGAATATGACATGTTAGGAATCTATTATATAATTTGGTTAGAACGTATCTTTTGTGTGGTTTTTATGTAAATTCATATAAATAATAGTGAAAAAATTGACACTATTGATATTTTATAAAAATAACATATTATTAAATTATTTAAAAATCACAAAAATATTTAAAAACTAAAAATTGGAAATTATATGATCTAAATGGTTATAAAGTATCCAATTATGAGAAATTTAAAACATTTAAGTATGTATTTATAACAATTTAAATTTTAGAATTTTATTACCACAAATAAAATTAAATAGATTAAATAGTGATATATCAAGTTGATAAGGTTTTAAATAAACTTAAAACATGTCTACATTTTATTGGTTTATGATATTACTACCGTATATCATCTCATATTCTAATTGAGTCATTTTTTGAGGTTTTTAAGTGTGGTTTAATTTTAATATTATTTAATATTTTTATGTTTTTCCTAAGGTGCCCCTCTCCTCCCTTATAAAAGGGAACCTCCTCCCTCTCCTCTTTACACAATTTAGAGTCCTGAAGATTGGTAAAACCATTGCCATTTCACTTCTATGCTTCCATAGAAACCTACTATAGGTTCTGGTCTTCTTTAGAGACCAACTATAGTGCCCTAAGAGGAGGATAAGAGGAGCCACGTCGAAGAATAGGTAATCTTTTCTACCGAATCCTTCAAGTTTCTTTCTTCTTCAACATCTTCTTATTTATTTGTTTCATCATAAATTAATAACATAAATATCACTAATACACTTATATGTTATTATAAAAATGAAACAACCCTATTTCACCTTCTATCCATCCTACGAAAAATGAAATCACCGCGCGTGCATACTTACAGAATACCGTCATCTACGCCGTGGTGTAATCTGTTTTTCCACCACCACCTTACCTGGATGGGTATAATGGTGTAAAGAATAACTATATATGGTTATTAAAACATCATAATGATTCTGAGATATTATATCATCCACTCTAATTCAATTCAATAATTATGGGAACGATATCATTGCTCATGCATACGTACGGATTACCGTCGCCACGATGCGTTGAGATTCATTCTCCATGTTAACCACTCAAGAATGATTATAAAGTATATATAATGAATAATAATGAAATATATGACATTATAAAGAAACTATATTTATGTGTATATATATATATTCCATCTATATACTTCCATTCAAGTCAATAAGGAAAAGAAAACAGCGTTCATGCAAGCGTACGAACAATCGTCTCCATGAATGGAATATTTCATTTCATTTATCTATCTATTATATATATATACTGAATATATATGATACATAAGTCATTATTTACATTCTGTAAGTAATTAAATGATGATGTAAGTAATAATAATATCAACAACAACAAGTCCAAACACGTATGATAAATAAAATGATTTTACCCAAAACACTGCTTTAACATGGAATTTACAAAAGAACGGGTAATATAAAGTCATAAGTGAACCATATATGATATGAAACCGGAAGATGAAATTGAATTGATGGAATTTGAGAAGTTGGAGTTGCAAGGCCCAATTATGCAAGGAAAATTAGACAAACTATAAGTGGAAACAAAATCCCGTCTCATTCCATTAAAAGGCCCAAACCCAAGTTGCATGCATAGAAGTGGAAAATGGGATTTTTATTAGTCTTATTTAAGACCAAATGAGATGTGTAAATCCCAAGACACATGTTTTCATGAATTTTTGAAGGCTTGCCCACAAGGAGATTCTATAATGGCATCTTTGGACACCAAAGTCAAATCTGGTATGCTAGATAATCAAAGTCAAATCTGGTGGGCTATGGGTGGAAAGACAGGGGATACTTTTCCAAAAGTCTTTGTTGGACATTATCTTTTTGACTTTTAAGGAGACAAGGTAGGTTCAGCCTTTAGGACTTTAGGGTATTAGACCCTTGACCATTGTATCACCTCCTTGGCTATAAATATCCACCCCATGGCATTGTATTTTGATTAAAAGATTTAATTGGGAGATTATGCTTTGTTTGTCACTGTTGTGTGAGGATTGTCCCGGATTTTCTCCTAGCTCTTGTGCATTCTTGCCTTTTCAATCTACAAGTTAGATTGGTGATCCAAAATCACAAATCCCCGAATTCCGTGCCTCCACCCAAGTGCGTTGTTGTGTGGATTGGCCATCACATCCCTCCCTTGAGTGTGTTGTCTAAGTAGTAGTTTGCGCTTCATATAGCATTGATTGACTACTTGCATCCACTATCTGTACCCATCATCTGCCACTTATCCCCGAACCGCATCATTCACCCGTCGCCCTATGCTGTGAAGATCAGGCCACCCCGTGCGTCTCACATCAGTTGGTATCAGAGCTCCCGTTGACATGGTAGGCATCTATCCCTTCATTTACTTTAATTCTGTCAATTACCCTCCTTGTCTTTTCATATTATTCATCCATTCAACAAAAAAATCCCTTCTCTTGAAAGCCTCCCAAATTGGCCTACTTTTTGCTATCATGGATTATTACAAATTGATCCAAATCTTCATTCATCCTCTTTCCGCATTTAATTCTCTATATGTGATTTGTATCCGAAAAAAAAAATTCTCTCAACTCATCATTTTGTGATTTTCAAAATTAAGCACATCCTTTATTTGAAAGATTTCAAAAAAAAGAAAAAAATTTCTTACTCTCCATTCAATCATCTTGTGCTTTAAAACTCCAAGCACAACGTTTTTGGGGGAGAATTGACCAAAAAAGATAAAAAAAACAGATACAATTAGTCCTTTGTGCTTTAATTTATTATCAAATTCCATTTCCATATATAACTTTTTCCATCATTTTACTTCATCCCCATTTTGTATTTGGATCATATTCTTAATAATTCATCTTATCTTGCACAATCGGGAAAAACCCAAATACCACATTTCTACCCCCTTTTCCATCCACACTTTATCCATTTTCTACCCTGTTTTCGCCCTTTACCCATTACCACTCCAGCGGGTTGTGTTAAACCATCCCCCAACACAATCATGAGTGGGGAAATATTGGTGTCAAGTGATCATCTAAACCAAGGTATTATTTTTCATAAGCGCTTGGAATTTTAATTGAGTGTTGAGTGTGGAGAGAAATAAGAAAAAAATTATCTTCTGTGTGTGAGTGTGTGAATCCTGTTGTGTGCATGTGTGTGTCAAAATCTTGTGTGTGTGAGTGTGTATATCTTGTGTGTGTGAGTGTGTATCCTTGTGTGTGTGAGTGTGTACATCTTGTGTATGCGGGTGTGTGTGTACATCTTGTGTGTGTGAGTGAGTGTGTATCATTGTTTGTGTCCCCCCTGGTGTGTGTTTTTGTTTTCATAACATATCATGGTAGAAGATCGTGGGAAGAAAATTCTCATGTTAGTGATGAAGGAAGTCGAAGTAGATCTCCTGCACCCGAAGCTACGCAATTCCAAATGCATGCTTTGGTGAGCCACATCGAGAAGCTTCTTGATCGGAAGATTGAGGTGTTACATGGGAGGATTGATGAATAGGGGAATAAACCAAGCCCAAGGATGTTCCATGATAACCCTCGACGTGCTCCGGCACCACGTCGTCCCCACATCATGGAGGAGGAGATGGTGAACTTTGATGTTGATCTTGATGATGTCCAACAAAGGAGGAGGTTGTACCAACAACCGAGAGGAGAACAAAGGAGACAACATGATGTTGACCCACTTGGTGGGATCAAGTTGAAGGTCCCCTCTTTTCAATGGAAAAGCGACCTGGAAGCATACATGGAGTGGGAGATGTGAATCGAGTAATTATTTTCATACCATTAGTATTCCTAAGAGAAAAAGGCCAAACTTTATTCCCTTGAATTTTATGATTATGCTATAATATGGTGGGATCAAGTTCAAAAGGAGAGGGCTAGATATGGTGGACATCCCATCAATACTTGGGAATACATGAAGTTCTCCATGCGGAAGTGATTTGTTCCCATACATTACCATAGAGATCTCCACAACAAACTCCAATGCCTCACCCAAGGGAGTAAGATTGTAGAAGACTACTATAAGAAGATGAGAATTTCCATGATTTGGGCAAACGCTGAGGAGGATCTGGAGGCAACCATGGCACGGTTTTTACATGGGATCAATCCGGAGATTTCTGATCAAGTGGAGATGTACCACCATGTAGAGATACAAGATATGATCCACCAAGCCACCATGATTGAACAAAAAATCAAAAGGAGGAGCAACATTAGGAAACCCACTACCCCTTTCACACTGTGGAGAAATCCGAGGACGGAGATTAGAGAACCATCAAAGGCAAAAGAGGTGGTTGATCGCAAAAGTGAAAAGGTTATTCTTCCACCTAAGAAACCTACATTTGATGCTAACTAAACTAGGAATCGGGATATCCGGTGTTTCAAATGTCAAAGAAGGGGTCACATTGCTATTCAGTGCCCAAACCGGCACACCATGACCATCAGCAAGTATGGAGAATGGGATACAGATGGAGATAGTTTGGAAGAGGAGGATGAATCTCCAGAAATTGATAGTGGAGAGTTTGCAGAAGATGGTGAGATTATTGTCACTAGGAGAGCTCTAAGCACACAAATGACCATGGGAGAGGAGTAGCGGGAGAACCTTTTCCACACACGGTGCAAGATTAATGGGAAGGTATGTAGTGTTATTATTGATGGAGGAAGCTCTAGTAATGTTGTGAGCACTGAGTTAGTATAGAAGTTGGGACATCCTACATTGAAGCATCAACATCCACATCGGCTTCAGTGGTTGAGTGATTGTGGGGATCTGATGGTCACCAAGAAAGTGCAGGTACTGTTCACCATTGGGAAGTACAAAGATGAGGTCTTGTGTGATTTTGATCCTATGATGGGTTTCCATTTGTTGTTGGGACGACCGTGGAAGTATGATCGGCGTGTTACCCATGACGGTTTCTTGGATCGTCAATAATCTGTACTCCGAGGGGAACCTATAAACCTCAACCCCATGTCCCCCAAACAAATTCTGGAAGATCACATTTTGAGAGAAAATAAAGAAAAGAGTGATAAGGAAAAAAAGAGTGAAAATGAAAGAGATAATGAGGGAAAGAGAGAAAATGGGAGAAGAAAAGGAATGGAGAGAAAAAAAATCAAGAGGGGAAAAAGATTTGAGAGGAGAGAAAAGTGTGATGTCGGAAAAAAAAGAGTGAGGAAACTTTGATTTCTCAGCAGAACCTTCTAGTACTTATTTACAAAGAGGTGATGTTGAACACTAATAACTTAACTTATTCATTGTCAACTATTGTGAAATATTTTCCATAGGTGTCTGATGGAGTCATTATTGAGGAGGTATAACCTTGTCTGCTTCCTAATAGAGGGAGAAAAGTAATACTAGGATCCATTAATGGAATCATGGTTCAAAAGGATTGGAAGGAGTTTCTACCTCATGCAGATTCGTCTTACAAAAGGGGAGATCACTCTATAACTCAATTTTTTCCATTTGGAACTATTTTTGGATTTTTCCTCCCTACTCCTATTGATCAAGTTTCATTTACTTTGCAGGAAAGTAGAAATATGGAAGGAAAACAACATGTTAACCAACAACATGGGAAATCCAAGAAGGTGGATAGGCTTCAAAAGAAATGGAAGTCAAATAGAAAGATACATGGAGATGGGTGAGACTTGGTTCTTCATATGATTGATTTCAAGATCGCATTGCAAGGTGAGTACGAAGTTATTTTTAAAGTCAATGTTTCTAATCATTCCTCATATTTGGATGCAGATGACGAAGAGTCGAGGATGACCCCTTTTCAAGAGGGGGAGGATGATATGAAACCGGCAGATGACATTGACTTGATGGCATGTGCGAAGTTAGAGTTGCAAGGCCCAATGATGCAAGGAATATTAAACAGACTACAAGTGTCAACATAAGCCCATCTCATTGAATTAAAAGTCCCAAACCCAAGGTGCATGCATAGAAGTGGAAAATGGGCTTATTATTAGTCTTATTTAAGCCCAAAAGAGATGTGTAAATCCCAAGACACATGTTTTCACGAATTTTGAAAGGCTTGCCCACACTGAGATTCTAGAATGGTATCTTTGGACACCAACATCAAAATGGTGGGCTAGGTAATCAAAGTCAAATATGGTGGGATATGGGTGGAAAGACATGGGCTATGTTTCCAAAGGTCTTTGTTGGACTTTATCTTTTTGACTTTTAAGGGGACAAGGTAGGTTTAGCCTTTATGACTTTTGGGTATTAGACCCCTGACCATTGTATCACCTCCTTGGCTATAAATAGCCACCCCATGGCATTGTATTTTGATTGAAAGATTTAATTGAGATCTTATGCTTTGTTTCTATCCGTTGTGTGAGGATTGTCCCAGATTTTCTCCTAACTCCTGTGCATTCTTACCTTGTCAATATACAAGTAATATTGGTGACCCAAGATCACAAAGCCCCCAATTCTGTGCCTCAACCCAAGTGTGTTGTTGCGTGGATTGGACATCACATCCCTCCCTTGAGTGTGTTGTCTAAGTAATAGGTCGCTCTACATATAGCATTGATTGACTACTTGCATCCACTATCCGTACCCATCATCCGCCACTTAGCCCCGAACTGCATCTTTCATCCGTGGCCCTACGCCGTGAAGATCGTGCCACCCCATGCGTCTCACATCAATATATGATGTCATAACAATGAATATGATTCTGTAATAAGTCAATGACATTATTTAGATGATTATATAGGAGTTTCGGATACGTACGAAGCATATCAGACCTAAGGTAAGGGATAACCTTTCCTATCTCATTCTTATCCGAGAGTGTTTATCTGTAAGTATTTACTGGGTTTATGGTTATCATCCATGTCAATGTTTTCTAAAATTTTTTATGTATGTTTAAAGTCCTTTTTACCCATTGTTTTCTTTTACAACATGTTATGAAAGGAATATTTCTCTTGTTTACCATACGAAGAACATTTTGACTTTTCCGACAAAAGTACGACGAGAATGTTTTTTAACTTATACGGCATGAGTGGATTTTTACGATTTCATAACACCTTATTTTCATGAATATTACTCTACAATATTTCATGAATATTTTCAACAAAATCCTCTTCTTTTAAAATTGCTTGTAATTTTTGTGAAAAGAAAATGATTTTGAATAAGAAATGATATTTTTCTCAAGAATTTATTTCAAGTGTTTTATCAAAACCATCTTCCATCTAAGATGACATTATTTCATATGTGTACGTTTCAAGTATAAAGTCTCTATTATTTACATGGTTTGACTTATCTTATGATGAAATTATATCTATTTATTTTATATGGATTATGATATGATGGGATGGTATTTATGAAACCCATTTTATTTTATGGGTTATGATGAATTAATTATATTTATGTTGTGGCACACGTAAGAATGATTTCATTATGAGAAAGGTGGGACCTATATCTACCTAAAATTCATTGGGTAATGATTTATATCTCATGATATAGACATGGATGGAATGGTAAGTTCATCTGATTCAGTGTTATAGGACTGGAACGAGGAGTGAACTCGATTCAGAAAGAGACATCGTCCACTAAGATAGTCTTGGCAGCAATGACTTGGCTAAAGTGGAAATCATATCATGTACTTAATTGGTTTCCACAATTAAATGTTTTATTTCGATGCTATTTTATCATGATTGATTATGATCTATGCCTTACGTACTGCCATGTTTTATTTCATTGCTCAAGATTTTGATGTTTAAACATTATGTTAATGTTATTAAGTTCAAATGTATATGGTTTGCTTTATTTTATCCATGCTTACCCTTAATGAGAATTTGATCTCACCCTTTATATATTTTATTTTCCCTAGGATATAAAGAATGGTTTTAGGTAAGAAACCAAAAGGGGATGATCTTTATGGGAGATGTTGAAGATATTTCACCAAGATTAGAAGATTATATTTCGAGTTTCCAAAGACACTAAAATATTACGGTCCTTTGGTGTCTATTTTTCTTATGTATTAGAAATTCCGCAAAAGTAATGTTATGTCCATGTACGTTATGTTTTGGGTCTCTACTGTCGGTATTAGAGGAAAGGATTAGTTAACCTTTGGAAACTGGGTTGCGAAAACATTAGTGAGATCTCTAGAGATATTTCTACGTTATGTCTAGGGATGTCCCTAAGGTTATGTATAAGTATAGGTTATAGTCCTAGAATTATGGTAATAATCTTAGAATTAACCCTAAGATTTTATATATTTAAGGTAATCCCCCTTTATTATGTTGTTTTCCCTAGCATGATTTTTTTCTCTCACACTATTCTTTTTGGGTTTTAGACGATGGCTGGAACCCGAAGGAATCGTTTTGATCAATGTAATGGAAAATGAAATGATTGTCCTCTTGAACAAACCAATGTTATGGGTGATAGAGTGCAAAATCTTATTGCTATAGTTACACAAGCTTTGAATCATTTTGGACTTCCAATTGAGCTGAGAATGGAACAATATTCTATTGAGTCCTTCATGAGGCAACATCCACCTTCTTTCAGTGGGTATTTTGATCCACTTGTTGCGGAACAATGGATCAGTACCATTGAAAATATATTTTCTATACTTCACTGTTCGGAACATGAAAAAGTCATTCTGGCTATTTACCATTTAGAAGGTGAATCAGATCAATGGTGGACTCTAATTAGGAATACGAGGCCCATAGATGAAATTGAATCCATGGAATGGGATGAGTTCAAGAACGTCTTTTTTCAATAATTACCTCCCTTGTAATATTCAAACAAAGATGGAAAAAGGATTTACTTGAGAATAAGTAAAAGGATGATGAATCTATAGGTATATATGAAGATAATTTTAGAAGGCCTGCAAGGTATGCATCTGGCTTTATCATCCAACCTGAAATTAAATTTGATCGATTCTTCAGTGGATTAAAACCAAGTCTTCGAAGGGAATTAGCTATAAGAGACTTCAGTATCTATGAAGAAATTGCGTGTTATGATATCAGGGTAGAAATGGAAGTTGGTGTTACATATTCATCCCATGGTTTTGACAAGAAATGAAAGATGGAGTTCAAGGAGAAATCTCAGAATAATGGTGAAAAGAAGAGGACTGTTTATTTATGCTCAAAGTGTGGAAATAAGCATGGCGGAGATTGTCTTAAAGGGACTAAAAAATGTTTTAAGTGTGGAAAAGAAGGTCATCGAGCAGCTGAGAGTCGATGCAAAGGAAAAAGTGTTGCTAATGATGTGAACAAATAAAAGACTGCAGAGAATGCACCACCAACACTTCAATGCTTCATGTTCAAGGAAATGGGGCATTATGCTATTAAATTCCATAATCCGAGGGTTAATGATGATCAACGTGAGGAATCTCTTAAGGCAACGGATAAAGGGAAGAAACATGCGATCACTATTTGTGATGATGAGTATGACAATGATGTTGTGTAATGATTAAGTGTTTATGTAATGGGATTTCAAAATAGTATCATGGAATCTCATTTATGGTATCGTGGAATTATGTAATATCTATGTATTTGTTTTCAATAAATATATGGTACCGGTAACCATGAAAAGTGATTGAAATATTTTTGGAAAGAGGATGATGTGCGCATAATGAAGGGATAAAGAAAAAATGAAATGAGCGCATGACTGATATAAGGACAAAGTCATATCATGGTTTGAGTATATAGAAATTTTGGGATTTTGGTATGTGGAATGTGTTAAATTTTTACAACATTCATGTCTTCACTAAGGTTTGATGGGTATTAGTTTTCCGAGAGAATATAAGATTAAGGTATTCACATGTTTGGAATGCGATCAACAAGATATATCTTGTGATATATGAGGGATAAATGATTATATTCACGTTCATGTTATATGACCTTTTTAGTAATCGTTCTCTTTATACTATGAGTTTGGAAAGAAGTATTTTGGATAAGACTAATGATTGGAATGGATTATGTTGAACATAAGTTAGTATTTTTTTAAGGCTAGAATTTTTTTGGATATTATTTATAAAATGTTATAATAGTGTAGTTTAATAAAAGGGACAACCTACAGAACGGGCGACAACCCGTCGCATCGGACGAGGATGTGGGAATCGAACCCACAACCAAAGTGAGACAGGCCTTTATCACCTACCACTGGCCTACAGAAGTCCCTGGTTAGTAGAAACTAGCTTTATTTTATTAAGCAGGATGATAGATGAATTATAAGTCCATTTTGGAACCATATCCTATTAATCTCACCATAGATGGAATTATGTATATAACTTTTTCTAACATATGTTTGAGACAGATGGAATGACCTATCATTCTATCGCATGATATGATAAAACTTCGCGAAAGACAAATTCAACTTCATTTCATTAAGAGATGAAGTGGAAATTTTTTCGAGGCACAAGCAATGTTGAAATTGTACCAAAATCAAGTAAGTATTTATTTTAATTCAAAAATTCTTCAACATTTGGGAAATGATCTTGAAAATAAAAAATGGTGTCCTAGTGCTCTAATATATGATGAATTAGATAGTACCTTAGATCATCACAAATTTACGGCATTGTGACTGTTGGATTTTTTCATAGCCATGTTCTCTGCCACTCTCCCTCAGAAATTGGCTGTTAAATTTTTCTTCCATATCCATATTTTCACCTTTGTTCTCATATGCGGGAACCCATGTGATGAGTTACTTTGGGTATCCATTTTTTTATAACGTTCATTTTTTTTAAATTAAGTTTGAGTTGTCTTTTTTACAATGTGGGTTTCTATAAAAGAAACTTTCAAGTAGTAAATCATTTATAACCCCGACGAATTTCAAGGGCGAAATTCAATTTAAGGGGGGTAGAATGTAAAAACCCGAGATTTTATGAGAATTATTCTTTTTAATTTCACTGATGTCTTGTGTTGTATGCTACACCAAAATTTTCTTGTGCTATACGCAACACCGCATTAGCTTGCAGTATACAAAACACTATTCTTGGCACGTGTTACACACAATTTCAAGTTCGTTTTGTAGAAATTATTCTACGCAACATTATGTATAGATTTTGTTTAATTTATAAATTAAATAAGTTTTTATTATGTTATAATCAACATAAAATGGAGCTTGCACTACACGCAACCTTGACTTGGCTTGCATTACACGTAATCACGACCATCCTCGATAGCGTGTGTAGTACGCAATATCGGGTTTCACTAAACAACGATATATTGTTATAATATTATTATGAACTAGCCATTATGAATAATAGTATATAAATTTTGAATTTTATGACATCATAATTCATATTACATGTTTTATATAACACGGTATGAGAACAAAATAAATTTTTCGGATAAAATAAGTATTTTTGAAAAAATGCAGTTTTGACGTCTTTTAATGGAAGGTGGATATTAAATTTAGTTTTTGACATGTTTATAAGTTAAATTTGACAAAATAAAATTCTTATTTTTAATCAAGATGTAAAAATTTACTTTGGATAAATTTTTCATATTATTATGATAACTTTCATATTTTAATGAATAGTAAAAACACGATATATTTTAATTAAAAACAACTTTTTTCATCGCAATAATTTATATGGTTAAATTATAATATTGAATGGTTTTAAAGTATAAATATAATATATTTTTACCATTTAATATAATTTATGTCATTATAATTGATTTTACATTGAATTCCTAGGTTAAATCATTTCAATCTTTTGCAATGTTTGAACTTTTAAAACTCGTATTCTTAACAACGAGATTAATTTTAAATTAATTTCTGCAACTTCTATGATTTTAATTTCAAAAAATAGATTCCATATTTCGAATCAGTAGGTACAAATTATGTGAATAAGCTACTTTTTATATTTAGTCATTATGAATAGTAACTACGGTAAATTTTATTTACTGTAGTTAAAGGTAAATCATGTAATTAAGGGTAAATATAATATTATAAAATTACCCTAACACGTGTACTAATATAATTGGATGATTATATTTTACACTATATCATACTTAAGTTGAAATGAAATCTAATGGAACCCACTTTTATTAGATTTAAGTCCATTAATTTATTTTATTTAAACGAAAGTGAAATGTCTCACCCAAACTTTAATAATTAGATTATTTTTAATATAAGGTTATACCAAATATAAATTCAATTATAAATACTCATTTGAAATATAAAAAGTTTTTATTTGTCATGGTAATTTATTTGTAATTTTTAAGAAATATTTAATTACCTTAATAGCTTATACATTAATGATGAAGAAATTATTTATTTATTGAAAAATCAATAATATAGTTTTTATTAAAATAACAATACCTATCAAAAGGGCCATAAACTTGACCAAACATTATTTTCCGAGTATATATATACCATAATCATCCAAAAGTGGATTTGTGGACCATTTGGAGCCTTATAATACCGATTGGGACATTTATATTATTTTATTTTAAATGATGTCAAAAATGTCACCTTCATAATTTAATAAATATAACAATTTAAATGTTGTGATTTTAAGATGGTAAATTCGAGTAAAAACATTATTATTAAATTTATTATATTTATCTTAATAATATGATTTTATTTTTAATTTTTATGCAACAAATATGTATATTAAAAAATTAGACAAAAATGTTCTAGTAATTATTTTATTAAGAGATATACCAATTAAATGGTTATATAAAAACTAAAATAAATACTATATGAACCATGTAATATTCCCCATGATTTTTTTTGGTGAATATGACGGGTTAGGAATCTATTATATATTTTTTTCGAACATAACTTTTGTTTGGTGTTTATTTAAATTCAAATAATGAGTAGTGTCAAAATTGACACTATTGATATTTTATAAAAATACCACATTATTAAATTATTTAAAAATCTCAAAAATATTTAAAAACTACAAATTATAAATTATATGGCCGAAAAGGTTATTAATTATCTAATTATTGGAAACTGGAAACATTTAAGTTTGAATTTATTAAAATTTATAATTTAGAAGTTTATTACCACAAATAAAATTAAATAGATTAAATAATGATAAATCAAGTTGATAAGGTTTAAAATAAACATAAAACATGTCTAAATATTATTGGTTGATAAGATTACTACCCTATATCATCTCATATTATAATTGAGTCATTTTTGGAGATTTGTAAGTGGGGATTCATTTTATTATTATTTAATATTTTTATGTTTTTCCTAAGATGCCCCTCTCCTCCCTTATAAAAGGGCATCTCCTCCCTCTTCTCTTTACACAATTTTGAGCCTTCAAGCTCGGCCAACCCCTGCCCATTTCACTTATACACTTCCATAGAAACCTACTAGATGTCCTGGTCTTCTTTAAAGACCAACTGTAGTTCCCTAAGAGGAGGGTAAGAGGATCCTCGTCGAAGAAGAGGTAATCTCTTCTACTGATTCTGTCAAGATTCTTTCTTCTTCAACTTCTTCTCCTTTATTTTTTTCATCATAAATTAATAACATAAGTATCACTAATATAATGATAAGTTATTATAAATATGAAACAACCCTATTTCACCTTCTATTCTTCCTATGAAAAAGGAAATCACATCGCGTGCGTACGTACGGAATACCGTCTCCACGCCGTGGTGTAATCTGTTTTTCCACCACCACCTTACCTGGATGGGTATAATGGTGTAAATAATAACTATATATTGTTTTCAAAAAATCATACTAATTATGAGATATTATATCATCCACTCCAATTTAATTCAATGATTATGGGAACGATATCATCGCTCGTGCGTACGTACGGATAACCGTCGCCACGACGCGATGAGATTCATTCTTCATGTTAACCACTCAAGAATGATTATAAAGTATATATAATGAATAATAATGAAATATTTGACATTATAAAGCTACTTTATTTATGTATATATATATATATATTCCATATACTTACTTCCATTCAAGTCAATAAGGAAAAGAAAACAGCGTTCATTCGTACGTAAGGCCTACCATCTCTATAAACGGTGTATTTTATTTCATTTATCTATATATTATATATATATATATATAATGAATATATATGATATATAAATCATGATTTACATTCTGGACATAATAAAATCATGATATAAGTAATAATAATATCAAGAACAACAAGTCCTAACATCTACGATAAATAAAATGGTTTTACCCAAAACGCTGCTTTAACATGGAATTTACAAAAGAATGGGTAATATAAAGTCCTAAGTGAACAATATATGATATCATAACAATTAATATGATTCTTTAATAAGTCAATGACATTATTTAAATCATTATAAAGGAGGTTCAGATACGTACGAAGCATATCAGACCTAAGGTAAGGGATAACCTTTCCAATCTCGTTCTTATCCGAGATTGTTTATTCGTAAGTATTTACTAGGGTTATTGTTATCATCCATGTCCATGTTTTCTAAAAGTGTTTTTTATGTATGTTTAAATTCCTTTTTACCCATTTTTTACTTTTACCACATGTTATGAAAGGAATATTTCTTTTGTTTACCATACGCAGAACTTTTTGACTTTTCTGACAAAGGTACGAGGAGAATGTTTTTTTGAATTATAAGACATGAATGGATTTTTACAGTTTCATAACACCTTATTTTCATGAATATTACTCTACAATATTTCATGAATATTTTCAAAAAATAATATTCTTTTAAAATTGAATGGAATTTTGTGAATAGAAAATGATTTTTAATAAGGATATTTTCCTCAAGAATTTAATTCAAGTGTTTTATCAAAACCATTTTCCATATATGATGACATTATTTCATATGTGTATGTTTCAAGTATAATGTATCTATGATTTACATGGTTTCACTTCTCTTTTGATGAAATGATATTCATTTATTTTATATGGATTATGTTATGATGGGATGATATTTATTAAACCCATTTTATTCTTTTGGTTATGATGAATGATTTATGTTTCTGTTGTGGAACACGTAAGAATGATTTAATTATGAGAATGGTGAGACCTATATCAACATCCAATGAATTGGGTAAAGATTTATATATCATGAGATAGAAATGGATGGATTGTTAAGTTAATCCGATTCAATGTTACAAGACTGGAACGAGGAGTGAACTCGATTCAGAAAGGGACTCTGTCCACTAAGATGGTCTTGGAAGCAATGTCTTGGCTACTATGGAAATCATATCATGCAATTAATGGTTTTCCACAATTAAATGTTTTATTCCCCTGCTATTTTATCATGATTGATATTTCATTATGATCTATGACTTACGTTCTGTCATGTTTTATGTTAGCGCTCAAGATTTTGATGTTTACACATTATGTTCATGTTTTTAAGTTCAGATGTATATGGTTTGATTTATTTTATCCATGCATAACCTTACTGAGAATTTGAGCTCACCCATTATATGTTTTCTTTTCCCCATGATATAAAGAAAGGTTTTAGGTAAGAAATCAAAGGGGTAAGATCATTATGGTAGATGTTAAAGATCTTTCACCACGATTAGAAGATTATATTCTATGTTTCCAAAGACACTAAACTATTACAGTCCTTTGGTGCCTGTTTTTTTATGGATTATATATTCTGGAAAAGTTATGTCATATCCATGTACGTCAATTTTTGGGTCTCTACATTACATGAAAATATTCATGAGGAACCTTATAGTTTAGCCTTTTTGGAAACATTGAATGAAATCATATGACATGGTGATAAATCTTAAATTTTCCTCACATTGATATTCCCATATAGTAATCTACATATACATACCCTAAAAACCCATTCTATAATTCCACAACCCTAGAATATTGGTACATGTGCATTAACTTGTTACATTTATCCCGATTAGAAGGAATCAAGTCCCCAGGACTGATCAGTTTAGCGGTCTTTGAAATACAGATTACAAACATGATACTATTAATACATTAGAAAAAATGAAAATATTATACATAATAAAATGAATAAACTAAATCCATGAAATATTATTCAAATATGTATTCTTCATAACCTGGGGGAAGGAACAAAATAAGGTTGAGCTCAAATTCTGAGTAAGGGAAAGTAAAGAAGAATCAATAACAAATCAACATGAATAAATTAACATGGAAAGGTAAATAACTAAAACAACATTCCATTAAAATAACTAGATAAGGAAATACCGATATGGAAATATAATAATCTAGAAGTCATTACATCTAAATATATAAACTGAGTATAAAAAAATCTATAGATATATCGAATCAAAATTTCATGGATAATAACAGAATAAAAATAAAATGTTTCCATAAATATATTGACGTAAAATATCATGGATAAATCATTAATGAATCTAATGAAGAGAAATGTTTAATTATAGGACATCATTTTACCTAGTCACATGGTACCTTTACTATCAATACCTTTTAAAATATTTTTTTAACATGTAGGGTAAAACCCCATCATATTTGGACATGTGATTTGACTCATGAGACTACAGATTAATCATGGGTTTATCTATAATCAGGCCCCACCCGTGTTGTACCACTCAAAATAATTCAACATATATCATGTAAATAATATTCCTTATCAAATATAAATAAATAATATGTATTAATCATAATACCTTAGAGGCCGATAAGTAACAACTAGGGTTTTTGACATTAAAACATTCCAGAGGAAAAAAATATATAAACATTCCAATGTGTCCCATAACACATTGAAACAATTAAATCATAATTCCATATGAATTAAATGAGAAATAAAATATAATTAGAATAATTATATTCCTAATATAACAAGTCAAATTCTAGTATATACACCAAATAAAAGTGAATTGGTGTATAACAATAATAAGCCTCATTGGAAAGTAAATTGAGGCGAAATCCCTTACCTTAAACATCATTTTCTTATGTGGTATTTATCCTCTTATATATTTATTTAAAATATGTTAATAACTTATAAAGGAACAATAATCATGTTTATAATGACATATTTTAATTCCTTATAATATTTTTTACCTATTTTAAACACAATTTCAATAATTTCAGAACTTTGGGTGTAAATTGCATGGTTTGCTTGAGTATGTTTTAACTATTTATATTTTTTCACCATTAATTACATTTTGGATTAATTATATCCATAACATATAACATGGATTAATTATAATATATAATCATAATATTTTTATTTATTGTAGTACATTATATTTTGAGATTAGAAATGAAGTGCACCATTCATAGAGACGGTATGTAGTACGTATGCATGAACGATGCTTCCATTTAATTGTTGAATTAAAAGAATGAAAACTAAATAAAACATCTGTATATTATAATTCTAGAACCATACCAATTATATATATGTTGCATAGGTTGACTAAAACATCCTTTATATCTTCCATTTATGGTATGAATTAGTCATATCACAATAAGGGGGCGGTAGTCCACACTTTATTAAATGAAATTATCATATTTACACAAGATGTAAATAATAAAGTTATATTCAAAATAAAATTTAAATATGAATAAAGACATTATAAATATCATATATCAAATATATATATATAATTTTCATCATAATGGCCACCATGGTTGGTAGTAAGGGAAAAACGAACCATCATCGTTTTGTGATGTAGTTGTTTGTCGTACACAGAAATAGAATGTTTGTCACTCATTAGATGGAATAGTGTGTATGTGTAGCACAAATGATTAACATATAAAAATAAAATTAAATTTATTGTACTTGTTTTTTTATTTTATAATATAATATTAAGTGTATTTTTAAGGAATAATTGAAATGAAACTCAAAATATTGAGAGAAGATGTTACCTCCTAATCGGGTAACTTCTATTGGTTTATACCAAAAAAATTCTCTTGGAAGGATTTATAACCAAAAGGAGGCATAAATGTTGAGGTTCAAGATGTGATGAATATATTTGGGATGATATTTTCTGGACCTTAGAGTTTTAAGAGGTGTGAAGAAGTGGGAGACCTGGAAGCCTTTTATATGGAAGGAAAGGACTCACTTGGAATTTTGTGAAATAAGTTAGCTGTCCACACATTCATACCTACAAAAGTCATAAAACCAAAAAAAACTAAA
This sequence comes from Viscum album, assembly GCA_963277665.1. Classification (NCBI taxonomy): domain Eukaryota; kingdom Viridiplantae; phylum Streptophyta; class Magnoliopsida; order Santalales; family Viscaceae; genus Viscum; species Viscum album. Next base: position 1,021,109,661 of record OY728132.1, on the reverse strand, counting down.
TAATTCATGGTTTATGGACGTGATATGTCCATCCAATATAATTTGGACAAGAGGATAGATCATTTGGGCCTTTAAGATAATGGTTTAGTACTTTATTAAGCATAATTTTTCCTTGATAACTACAATTAATTTTAATTACTTTCACTAATATTTTTGATCAGAAACTAATTTTAACTTATTATAAATTATAAATTATTATGATTCCAAATATATATTACATTTTTTAAAATTAAAATGTTGAAAATGACATAATTTAATTTAAAATTTACCCTGTAGGTGGGATGATAATGCATGGTTTCAAAGTGAAAACTTCCAAAAGATTGATAATTTTATGCATTCAATTTTTATGTGAAATTGATACCAATAACCAAAATTGTATTAATTGATAAAAATATTATCTAATTAAACAAAAATTCAATCAAAATTATAATTTAAATTTCTAAATAAATTAAATGAAAAATTATTTTTCAATTAAAATTCGTTATTTTCCACTATTCATTAAAAATGATATGTTTGAAAAAAATATAAAAATTTCACTCTAACATAATTGTTATTTTTATCTTCCAATAAGAATTTAATTTTTTCATATTAAATTTATAAAAGGGTTAACAATTGTTTTTAAAATGGTCTGTCCAACAAAAGGTAACAAAATTACTTTTAATAATAATATAGCACTTTATGTGTAATACTGTGATTGTTTTTATCTTAAGACTATATAAAATATATTAGATGGTTTTAAAAATATTTTTTTCAATATATAATATATATATTTTCTTAATAAATTCACTAAAACTATTATAATTTAATTGAATATGGAAAATATGATGAAATAATGTTTTATTTAAATCAGGTGTTGTGTGTATTACAAAAATATAAAAAATATATAAAGGAAAATATTGTAAAGTCTGGGGGTGATAATTTCTTCCCTTATAAAAACAATATTCCTAGAAATATTTGGTTTATTACCTTAAAAAATATGTGGTCAGTTTTCATTCATATAATCCTTTGGTTTCAATTATTCTTCTTCCATTTTGTGATTTATCTAGAGAACATTTACCAGATGAGTCAACTAACTGCTCAATACATTCTCTCTAACATCAAAAATCTAGATGTGGTCTTCATAATATGAAAGGCCTATTTAAAATTATATATCATCAGAGTTGAGAACATGTCTTGGTTTGGGCATGTATTTTCCTAGTAGATATATATGGAACACATCATGTACGTTTGAGATATTTAGCAGCATTGGCAAATGATAAGCAACAATTCCAACTCTATCCAGAATTTTGGAGGGTTCGATATACATGGGACTCAGTTTACCCTACTGATGAAACCTGATAAAACCATTCCTTGGAGATACCTTTAGGAAGACAGGATCTCACACATGGAACTATAATTATTTCATATGATTATCGATGTCACTCTTTTTACCACTTTGAGATGATTTAATATGATCTTGGATAACCATTACCTTTGTCACCATCTCTTCAAAATGTTCTCAATTTATGATTTTCTTTTTCCCAACTTCATCCCAACACATTAGATTACAACATTTCATCTCATCTAGTGCTTCATATGGAATCATTTGAATGCTTGAATGGAAAATATTATTATAGGAAAACTATACCAAAGTTAATTACGGATCCAACATATGTTGAAAGTCGAGTGAGCATGATCTTAATAAGACATCTGTGGTTTGAATTATTCTTTCATACTGCCCATAAGTTTGTTGATTGTAGGTAGTTCCCAACTGAAGCTTAGTATATAGAAATTTCAGAATAATTTTCTATAATTTCAATGTAAAGTGGGGATATATATCCAAAATAATTGATAGAGGTGTGTCATTAAGTCTTAGAACTTAATTAATGTGGTGGCTTCTATGGCCCTCAAGAGGAAGATCATCTCTTGTCGAAAATAAATGTGCATATTTGGTTAGTCGATCAACAATAACCCATATTTCATCATTCCTTTTAGGATTCTTTAGTAGTCCCATGAAAAATTCCATAGTAATTTCATTCCATTTCCAAAAAATAATAGCAACAAGTTGTAGGAATCCATTTACATGTTTCCATATAGTTTTATCTTGTTGAAAAACCAAAAATTTATGCACATAATCTAGAATTTCCCACTTCATGTTATCCCAAAAAAGGGTTACATCAATTCACTATGAATATTTTTTCTACCTGGGTGTATATAGAAATTTCAGCTATTAGAATCATCAAAAAATTCTATTCATTAGTCATTTATAGGTGAAACAAAAAGCCTCTTTCTAAATTTTTGGACACTATCCTAAAAAAAACTGATAATTTTCAATAATTCGAGCCAAAAAATTTCTTCTGAAAGTCCCCATTTTCATATTGATAAATATTTATCCTTTTTAATAAATATTTTTTTGCAATCATTTTATAAATTACTGATATATCACCTTCCATAGAAACTACCATATCCATTTCTTCTTGATCTAAGAAAATAGGATCCTTATCAATCATTATTTGAGTTAGAACTCCAAGATCCTTCCTACTCAAAGAAATTTATGATTTATTCACTTTCTCTGGGTGGTACTATATTGAGATATCACAGTCCTTGAGTAGTTTAATCCAACAAATTTTTCTCGTATTGATTCATTTAAGTGAGAAGGAGTATTTAAGGCTTTTATGATCCATGTATATCTCACATATTTCTCTATAGAGATAATTTATCTATATTTTCAATGTGAAGATTACAACCACTAACTTCAGAACATGGGTTGGGTTGTTCTGCTCATGATTGTTTAATTTATTTGCTGCTTATGAAATATCTTTATCATTTTGAATTAATACAGTACCAAGTACCTTTTTTGATGAACCACTATATATGACTACCCGATTTCTACCAGATGGTAGTGTAATGATTGGAGCATTGAATAAACTTCTCTTTATTTAATCAAATAATTCTTCTAATTCATTTTTTCATACAAACTTAATGCCTTTACGTGTATGATTGGATATATGGTTATCTAATCAAGAAAAATTCTGAATGAATCGCCGATAGTAACCTATCAAACCAATATAACAACATAACATGTTTATGTTCATTTGTATAAGACATTCATTGTCTACCTTTGTTTTTATAGGGTCAACTAATAATCTATCCTTAGAGAAAATATGTCGATGAAAAGAAACTTCATGAATACAAAAATTGTGTTCAATGAATTTCCTATATAACTATTTCCCTCTAAGAGTCTTAAGAGTGATCCACAAGTTATTTCCAGGTTCCTCATAACTTTTATAATACACTAGAATATCATCAATTAATAACACAAAAAAATTGTCAAGATATTATTTGAATACTCTATTTATTAAGTCCATCAAACTTAGGTTTCATTAGTCAGTCTAAATGTAATTACTGTAAACTCATAATGTATTTACCACGTCCAAAAGATATATTGGAATTTCATCCTTCTTCATGCACAATTGGTGGCACCCAAAATGAAGACCAGTCTTTTGAAAAATATTGGGATCCATGAAGTTGATCAAAAAAGTAATCAATGTGAGGTCGATGATTATTGTTCATTATTATAATGGAATTTATTTACCTATAATCAATTCATAACCTCAAGGATCTATCATTATTTTTATCAAAGAGAGCAGGGGATCCACATGGTGAAACACTAGGGAAATTAGTCCCTTCTTACCCAAATCCTCTAGTTATTTCTTCAATTCTACCAAGTCCATTATGGTTGTTATATATGGAGTCATTGATATTGGCCATTCATAAGGGATTAAGTCAATAGAAATTTCAATTTCATACTCTAGGGTATGTCTAGGTAAATACTTAGAAAATACATAAATGTATTCCTACACAATATGTATATCCTCAACTTGAGGATTACCTCCTTTATCACTAGATATTGTTTGATATTATTCCCCAATATTTTATTTCAGTTGAGAAATGTGTGGCAGATACAGATAAAATGAATGTGAGAAATATTATTCTCTAAATATGAGGGATTCTATATCTTCCCCAAAAATTATAATTTCTACTTTCTAATAATAAATATTTTAATCATATGTTGAGATCCATTACATACTAAGGATTATATCAAATTCAACCATATGTATGATTATAAGGTTAACATATAAGGAATGTAATGTGTCATAAGGGGGACTGACTGACACATCTTTGTTGCAATGATTCTTCCCATAAGATTTTTGTTGGACAACTCCATTATTATGTCAACAGGTAAATGTCGAATTTTCTTTGAAAATAAGGTATATATAAAAGAGTGAGACGATCCAAAATCAAATAAAGCTACGGGTAAATTTGAAGATAGGATTATTGCACCAGACACAACATCATTTGGTACTTCCACCTCAACTGTAGGGATTTCATAAGATTGACCATCTCCCTTTGGCCTCTTCTATGGTAGATTCCCTTGATGCTGAGGGAATTCATTTTTATATTTCCCTATATCCTTATAGTTGTAACACTGAATATTAGTGTTTTTTTCTTCCCCTTTCATTCATAAACACGATGACCTATTTATTCTCATTTATAAAAAAAACTTTTATTCCCTTCAATAGTTTCTTAGGGTGATTATTTCCACATTTATCACATGATGGGAATTTTTTCAACTTTATCTTCTTATTTGAATCATTCACATTTCAATGGTTCTCAAAAGACCTATTCTTATTTGGTTTTCCATCTAATTTATTTTATATTGATACTTTTATCTCAATATTCATGGAACATAAAACTATTTATTCTTATGATGAAAATTAATGAGACACCAATTCACTTCGGATATTTAGATTATGTCCTTAAAATAAGTAGTTTATTTTTTAATCTCTGTTGCATATATAATCTATAACATACCAGGAAGAACTTGAAAGGGTAATTTCATAATATTCAACAATCCCTTCCACATTTTTCATTAAACTAATGAAATTATTATTCTTCTAAATTTTTTATCATGAAGGAATAAACTATCAAAGAATGTATCCTTAAATTTTATTCATTCCAATTGTTAATTTAATTATTCCTCTATTGTATTCTTGATTAGAGACAACCATCGATCCACATCATCTTAGAGATACTAGAAAAAAAGTGTATCCTTTTCATTTTCACTGAATTATTAGGCCATAAATATATTATCCATAGAATTAATTCATTTCTCAATAACAATTGGATTGGTAGTCCCAAAAAATGATTGGGGCATCAACCATATAATGTTATCCAGCATAAGAGATTCACTCCGTGGAATAGCTTTCTCTATTATAGGATGTTGTTTTCTTAACCTGACTTAGTTGTCCTAATATTTCAATAATTTTCCCCATTTTAATATTAGTTATGTTGGTTTCCTCAGTGTGTAAATCTACAGATTTTCTTTGAGTATTAATACTATTCATCCTTCTAGGAATCATTTCAAAAAAAATGGCATATCATTGATTAGACCATAAAATAATTATTCTCCAATATGATATAACACTCCTCATAAATTTGTATTAATTCATAACATTGGTCACTTTTAGGGCATGTTTACATTTAAATACTTCATAATGGTAGGTAAAGAGAATGTTTAGTATCCTAAGTGTATCCCTTAAGAGTGTCAAAATAGGTGCATAGTATAGTCTGTTATCATGTACCAGCTTACCCCGATTCATGCCTGGAACACCTTGTTAGTGTTGTTACTCCAATTTACATTGTTTCCAGGACAACATCCACTTGTAGTATAAAAATAGGGATTTATTTCTTGTAATAACCACATAATCTCTACCTTACAAAAATTCTATGATGTTCTTGCATACTTATCCACAATTCCTATCTTAGGGTTGTTCTCACTAATATTATTTTTCTAAATATAGTTTCAAGGTTGTTGTTAAACGTCCAATGCCCTAACCCAACAATCACAGAGCTTGTAAATTAACCTATTACATTGGAATTATTATAAGGAATAAAATCATGAAAGATATATCAGTTTAACATTCATAGAAATCCAAATTACATACATGATACACATAATACATTGGAAAAAAAGGAAACATGATACACAATAAATTGAAATAAACTTTATCTTTGAACACTTATTAAAATATATCTTCTTCATAATCTTGTGTAAGGACTGTAATAATGGTGAGATCAAATTCTTAGTAGGGGTAAGTAAATAGGAAGAAATACTGAATCAATTGGAATAAATTAATATTGAAAGGTAAATAACTGATAACACATTCCATTAAAATAACTATATAATGAAATATTAATATGGAAAGGTATGAAACTAAACCTCATTCCATATAAATCCCTAAAATGTGAATAAAATGTATTTATAGATATGTTGATGCAAAAACTCATCGATAATAAATGAATAAAAATAAAATTTATCCATAGATATGTCGATAAAAATATCAAGGATGAATAAAATCTCAATATAAATCAGGGAAATTCATAATTATTGGATTTTATGTTTCATAGCTTCATGGTAACTTTAGTTTCAAGAACTATCATAATACAGTTTACAACATGTAGGATAAAACCCTATCTGATTTGGCCAAGTGTTTCATCTGATTAGACTACCAATGCATCAGGGGGCTATCTATAACCGGGACCCACCCATGTCGTACATGTCCCAAGAATTCTTCATATATCAAATAAAAATTGTGTGGCTCATCAAATATCCATAAATAATATGGTTTTATCAATAATACCTAAAATCAAGATAAGTAACAACTAGGGTTGTTTACATTAAAACTTTCATGAGGAAAAATAATATTTTAACATTCTGTTGTATCTCGTACCACAATGAAACATTTAAATCATAATTCCCATTAAATTAAATGGAACTTAAAATATAAAGATAATAATTGGATTTGTGATATAAAATATCCAATGGAATTATATTCACTATATAAAATTTAATTGGTGTATATCAAAAATAAGTCTCAATGGAAAGTTAATAGAGATGAAATCCCATGCCATAAACTTCTTTTTTTTGTAGTATTTATCCTCCTATATTTTTTTTATAATATGTTAATAAATTAAAAAATAAAAAAAACTAATTTTTATAATATTATATATTATTTCCTTTTAATATTTTATTACCCATTTGTGACAACTCATCCATTAATTTCACAATTTCGCATGTTAATTCCCTAGTTTTCTCGAGTATGTTTTGACATGTTATTTTTTGTTTTCATTAATTAGATCATAGTTTCATAATATCTAGAATATAATAAATGCCTTATTTATTATATATATTCAGTATATATTTATTTATATTTTTCCATTATATTTGGAGAATGGTTTTGAAGTGTACCGTTCATTGAGACAGTATGTCGTACGTACACATGAACGCTACATCCATTTTCTTGTTTTAATAACAAAATGAAAAATAAATGATACAAATTTATATTATAACTCCACAATCATATATATTTTATATATGTTACATAGGTTTATTAAAACTAACATCAATGTGTTCCATTTATTATATGAATGATTCATATCGATTTGAGGGGGTGCTAGTGCACACTACCTCAACAGAAATTATTTTATTTACCCAAGATGGAAATATTAAAGATATGTTATAAATAAAAATTACATAAGAGTAAATAAATTATAATTAAAATAATTTATATATATATAGTTCACATCATAATGCACACCATTATAGGTGGTAATAAAAAAATGAACAATCATCGTTTCGTGAGGCAGTAGTTAACCGTACACAGAAGCAGTATGATCATTACCCATTAGATGGAGGTTTGGTATGTATAGGTCAAAAACATAACATAACAATGTCATAGAATATTTATAATAATTGTTTTTTGTTTAATAATATACTAATAATATTATAGGGAGTGGATAATAGAAATGAACCTAAAAATATTGGGAGAAGACATTACCTCTTAATCAGGTAACATCATTTGGTTTATACCAAAAGACATACATGGATGTATTTCTTCTAAAAGGGAGGCTTTAAGGTCTAGGTTAGGTATTTGGGGAAGAAATATTAACTTATAATGGAAGAACATAAGAGGTTTTAGAGGAGGCAATAAGTAGGATAGGTGGTGGTCGTTTATTGGGAAGGAAAAAATAGTCACATGGAATTATTTGACACAAGTTAGTTATACCCATGATTCTACAAAAAAATGTTATAAAATACCATAATAACACAATAATGGAAGGCTAATGGCCTAGATATGGCTAGAAAATAGGTTTTCAAATGTTTCATGGTCATTTTATCCCTTGAGTTAATGGTTAAGTCCTTTATTAAGGTTAATGTTTCCTTAATAATTAAAATTAATTTTAAATAGTTTAACAAATATATTTGGAAAAAAAATTGACCATATTATACATTATAAATTAATCTAAGTAAAAATATAGAATCCATTTTTTTTAAATTCCTATCACACATTTGGCGTAAATTCATTTACATTTCATCCCATAGGTGGGACGACATTGCGGGATTTTAAAGTAAAAACATCAAAAATATTATTAAGTGTTTAAATTCAATTTCAAATTTAAATTGATCACAATATCCTTAATTGGATTACTTGAAAAAAATATAATAAATTAAACATAAAAACAAAAAAAATTAAAATTTAGCCTTGTAAATAGATTTGTTGAAAAAGAAGCTTTGAATTAAATTTTAGTATTTCTCACTACTCATTAAAAAAATGAAATGTTTCATAAAAATATTAAAACATAACCCTAGAAAAGTTATTATGTTTAAGTTTCAACAATGAATTTTATTTTAATATATTAAATTTGTAAAAGCGTCAAATTTCGGATTTAAAATGGGCTCTCCATCAAAAGTTGGCAAAACTACTTTTAATAAAAATATGGTATTTTATTTGTAATATTGGGTTTGTACTTATCTTAAACCTTTATAAATTATATTAGATAAGTTTAAAATTCTTTGGTTGGATATATAATATTTAATTTTGCTGTATAAACTCTCTAAAATTGTTATAATTATATTGAATATCCAAATGTGGCTAAATGTTGTTTTGTTTAAATCAGGTGTTGGGTGTATTGAAAAGATATCAACTAAATATAATACTAAATATGGTAAATGCTTGGGTTTATACACTTTCATCATAACCTAGGGTAAAGAAAATATAGGAAAGGTTTACATTAGATAGTCAGTAAAGCTAAATATATGAGATATAAATCTATGATCATATGAAAAAATAAGATGAGAATGTGGTTATGTCATAATTGAAATTACTTACATGGTTTGTGCTCAACCTAACATAGACCATAAACATGATTCACGTAATAAATATAGGGAATTCATGAATCATATGGTAATAATATAATAATATCTATGAGATAATAACATTGTCATAATACATCAACTTTTTGGTATATAAATAACCATAGAAAATACTAGATCAAGGATATTCACTAGGACATTCACAACATATTAGGCTTGGGATAACCGCCAATGAACCTTCATTGGGATTGGGATAACAAATCATGTGCACTATGGATTATGGGATTGGCATAACAACCCTTGTACCCACTTATTTTCAATATTGGGCTAACAAACATTGTACCCTCTTATTCCAGGCTTGGAAAACAACCCTTGAACATTATTATTTTCAGTCATGGGCTAAAAACCCATGTAACATCTTAACTTTTGGTCCTTGGATAAAATCAAATGAACCCTCTTGTTTTAAGGATTGGGATAACGATATGCCCACAATCTAGTTTTCGGGATTCGGCTAACAACCTATGTACCCTATCGTTTCTTATATTTCTCAAACAACCCATGTACACTCTTATATTTGAGGTTGGAATAACAACCCATGTGGAATCTGAGCTCATATAAACTTCATCATTGCCTAATTAATTTTTTGAAGATTTAGGTCTCAGTCATAACATAATGAAAATAATATTAATTTATTCCAAAAGATCTTAAAAATTAATCATATCATAACCCATGATATGAAATTGGTATTATAAAATTTTACTCATATAATAACATAGGGAAAATAGATACGTTTTATAATCATTTCATCACAAAATAACCTATGAAATTGAGTGTGTCTCAGAAGATTTTCCTCATGGTATAACCAGTGGATGAGGATTGAGTTTCATTAATATCATCCAATCAAAATATAAACCATTTAGAGAATTAATATGAAGGGTATCCTTTGATTATATTCCTTGTAAGGAATATGTAACATCAAAACATATAATCTTAGATGGAATATTATTTTTATCATTCATTTGGAATATCTCTTAAGGAAAATTACATTTCAATCAAAAATCACATTTTAAAACTTTTGAAAAATTAGTTTCTTTGAAAAAAACTAAACTATTTTAATATAATATATAAAATTAATTTAAAACATTTTGTGAGAAAATATTTTTTGTCTTTGGATTATTATTTTGGAAATATAAAACATTTAACAAACTTTACTATTGGATAATAACCTTGAAATCAAATAATAAAATATTTGAAAATCATTTTGAAAATAAATTACTCATAAAACTTTTTTGAAATAATTTTAAATAAAAATGATCATTAAATATCATTTTATATAATTTTTATATATTTTTAGTTTACCTCGTTTTATAAGAAAATATGTTTCTGATAGAAGAGGAAAATAAATTCAATTTTTTTAAAATATTTTCCCATTTGTATTAAGTAATAGAGAGTGTAAAACTAGTTCCATTACATTAATATTTCATGAATAACTATAGTAGATTAAAATTATTTGGAATTATTGAGAGGTATATTATGATATTTTCACACATTCTACATAATCATAAATAATCCTGATAAATGATGATATTGTAACATAAAATACTTAACACTTTATAACCATAAAATGTAATCTCTTCAAAGGAATATAATTAAATAAAACATAAAATTTCATGAGGATAAATAAATTCATGATATTAAATTTCAAAAGGGTTATATATACACCTCATCAAATAATATAGGTGTATAATATAATGTATCTCTCAATGAAGGAAAATTGAGGTGAAAATATCATATTGCTTGGGTAACAGTTGAATAGTAATCCCCATGAAAGATTAACATCAATGGATATATTAATTATAATGAAATTAGTTATAATTATGATATATTATGTCATAGGTCTATATATATTACACACAAATTAATTATTGGTGAATATAGAATGTGTCTCACAGAAGTAGAAATTGATAAGGAAGTCCCTTACTAATTGAGTGACTTTAGAATCATGAGCCCCAAAAATAAATAAAAACAATTGAAAATTTTAATATATTTAAATATATGGAATAAATTATAGAAAATTTCATTGGTAATTATATACACCATAAAAAAGTAACGAGTTCTGAATATGGAATAAGTCTCATAGAAATAAAAGTGAGATTTGAAATCCCCTTACTTTAAGTCTTGAATTCCATTGAACATGTTAAAAACTCATGTAAAATAAATAAAATATAATTATAAATATCTTAGATAACGTTATTAATATATATCATACCATATATGGTTTCATTATGACATTTATTTACACATTTATTAATAATTCTTTGTAAATGTCATGTCTCTTATAATAACCACATTATTTTTTGTATAAGTTATGATTTATTAAATGTTTTGAAATCTAAAATTAACCTTGATTTAATCACATATAGAATTAAAACCATGTTATAAATATCATATATTTTCAGTATATATTTATTTATAATAATCTATAAAATATTGAAATTTGAAATGAACTAAACTGTTCATTAAAACGGTAGGTCATACATATGCATGGATGATAATTTCATTTTCATATCATACTGAATGAAATAAAATTATATGATACATTATACTTCAAGAATTATTTTTATTTATAAATATATATATATATATATATATTATAATATATATAATAATTTCAATTTATACAGTGAACAAATCACCTCGCTTCGTGAGACGGTAGTCTTCCGTACACACAAACGATGTTATCGTGTGTTCAAAAAATTAAAATCTTAAAGGTATGTGTTATAAAATTATTCCAAAGCCTTAAATACACTATAATTATAATGTAAATAACAAATATCGATCATTTAAATTATTATTATCAACCTTGAGAGGTGGTAATGTAAGAACAAACGACCTCGGTTCATGATGCGGTAGTCCTTCATCAACTTGAACGATTATTTTGTATCCCATTAAATGTGAGTGTGTATATTATTATTTAATAAAATTAATATATAAAAAACATAATAGATTTATTATACTTATATTATTATATAACATTTATATAAAAATGAACTAAATTTGTTCAATGAATAAATAAACAAATTGTTTTTTTGTCAACATTACATATTCTTTGTGTATCCCTTTCGGGTTTACACAAAAGGACATTCATGTTTTTATTTTATCCTAAAATAATCCATAACCGGGGAATTTATGGAATTTTGGAGATTATTTGGGAATTTTTTTGATGATCTATATGGTTTAAAATGTGTGAATAATTTATGGGGTTGAGTGACCATTTATTGTGAGGGAGGAGTGGCATTCTTTTAAATACCAAAAGGTAAACACTATTTTGAGGTATCTGTTACATATTCATCCTAAAATAATGAAAAAATTTATATAATCAATGTAATATGGTATAAATAAGTCAGTAAAATTGGGTTTAGACATGTTTCTTAGGTAATGGTTCCATTATGTTTAAGGTTATGTCCTTAAAAAACTCATTTTTTCTTTTAATCATTTAGATTAATTTTATCTTTTTCACTAATAATATTGATAAAAAGTTATGATTGACTTATTATAAATTATATATTATGAAGATTAGAAATATTTAATCCATTTTTCCAAATTCTAATAACACAAGTGTATGAATATTATGTTAAATTAATCTCACAAACCAGAGGAAACCATGGGGTTTTAAAGTGAAAATGTTTAAAAGACTGGAATGACTTTATATACAATTTCAATGTGAAATTGATTATGAATTACCTAAATATTATTAATATATGAATAAATAAAATTATTATAGTTTATATAAAATTAAAAATATAATTTATCATTTTAAAAAACTTAGATGAAAATCAAATGTTTAATTAAAATTCAGTATTTTTCACAATTCATCAAAAATGACACTTCTCATAAAAATACTAAAATTTCACCTGAAGATAATTTTAATGTTATAATTTAATAAATTCTGTTAATTTTTTTCAAATAGAATTAATAAAAATTTTAAAAATTATATTTAATATAAGTACACCATTAAATGGTGGTAAAATATCCTTTTAGAAAAATACATCGTATTATGTGTATAATTAGATTTATTATTATCACTTTTCTTGAAAAAATATAAGATGAATGTTGAATATTTGATTGAATATTATATATATATCATTAAAACCATTAATAAATTGTGTTTTGTTTAATTTATTGATGTAAAACATGTTTGTTAATAGAAAAATAATTTCCTCATAGGAGGAAATTATTTATTTTTCAAATAGTTCTTAATATTGTTTCTAATTAATTGGTAACCAAATGATTCCATTTATATAAATTTTTAATCAATATTTTCATAATTTTAATATTCATATTGTTAAATTCCATTTTAATAGCAGGTTGATAATTATGACATTATTTTAATAGTAATATTAATAGTATATCATGGTTTGGTAAAACTCGGTCTTTCGTGTAATGAAAGCTATAGAGAAGAACCGGAATTGTTTTAATTAAATTTATGATTGGTGTTGTCTGTAATATCATCTAATTGTGGTATCATGTCTAACACAATCCAAATATATTTTTCCATATACCAAAATCTAAACTCAGTGTTGCATGTAATGACAGCTTAACTTGGTGTAGCGTGAAATGAAATCCATCAAGGAATTTTCATTTATTCAAAAATAATAATTAAAAACTTTTGGTGTTACAAGTTTGGTCTATGAGAGATCCAAATAATATAGTTAGGATCATATCAGTTATCATCAGGCTTAAACACATCATCCCACATCCCAAAGCCACACAATGGTGGCCTCTTGCTGAGCGGGTATTCATGGTGAGCCTCCTTTATTGGTGCGGTGAGTGTGTCAATTTCTGAAACACTCTAAATTCACTCCCTAACCATTATATTTATAACCATATCCTCTCACTGATTATAAGTATCATTTTAACCTTAAATATCCATTTTTTATGAGGTATTTGTTTTTCCTACTAGTTCATGATGGTATTCTTAGGAAGGTTAAGTTCAAGGAAGTATTCTCATGATGTTGGGTTCATGGATGTTTGTGTATGGATGTCCTATCATTGATCTATAATCACAAAACTAAGTTCTTAAAAGGTTTTAGTTTCTTGAGTGGTGAGTATTGAAATAAAATAACACTCATGAAGGGTGTGAGGTTCGAAAAAAATATATAAATTGGTATATCATTGGTGAAGAGATTGTGGTCCCCTATGGGCCCCTTCCCCTCTTTATAGCCATACAACCAACTATGAATCTCGAATGAAATTCTCAACAGGGACATGTTATTGACCAATTTAAATTTTTCCCTCATAATATTACCCTCCTTTTACCCTTCCAATCCCATTTGGGAGAGAGTAATTTTTTTATTCCAAAATATGGGTTTCATAGAGTGGGTGAGGAAGGCTTGGTTAATTCAAAGAAAATGCACACCAAATGCACCTAAGATCCACCCAACAGACTGGGTTTCGATAAGTCCCCACCTATGTAAATTTCCACACCTCATTGAGGTGTTGGTCTACAATGGATTGAATGTAACCTCCACACAACATTTTTTGGGACTCTTGGAACCATATTAATGGATATTCTGATCCACAAAAAATGTTGAAGGTAAACATCATAATGTGTCATTATGTCTCATGGATCCCCATAATTTTATGAATTTTATACAGTTTTCTGAAATTCTCCATCTTTTGAAAATCCCTCCCCGTTGAATCTGTTGGGCTTATAAACACCCACATATGTCTAACTGTCAAATTTGGGAGACATTTCATCATACAAAAAATGATATGTACTCATGATAGTCAAAATATCCACAAAAATGAAGTGATATAACTCTAATGGTATCCATACATTGGGAAGGATTATCTTGTGGGTATTTTAGAACCTTAACCTGAAGTGGATATTCATTTCATGAAGGTACATGGCCCTCAAGGAATATGAAATCCCTTTTTAGCTCCTGTGCATTTGTGAGATCACCGTCTCATGTGAAACCCACCCCATGGGAACTAGGACACTACCATGATACATGAGCATCATATTTCATGAATCATACTCCTTCAGGATATCTCTAAATTCTACAAGACATACAAACCTCATAAAGCTCTAACCCATCTCAAATTACCAACCTTATCGAAAACCATCCTCCAAACCTCTCCATGTTGATTCCCTTGAGAAAACTATCTTTCATGAAATTTAATTACTGGGCTCCATAGTTATCATCTAAGAACAGTTCAGTAGATCCTAGAATGCATGTGTGACAGGTAAAACCAACCCTTATTTCTTCCCAATTTTCTTTGTGTGTGGTATGGGCATCCAGTCTACATAATAATCTAATGAATATGTACAATACTTCTTATTTATCTTACAAAAAGGTACCCTAACCCTGTGACTATTGATTACCACTCCTCTATTATTGTTACAATTCAATGTCCCGCCCAGAGGCACATGAGTGATGGTCATGTAAAAACTATATATGTTATAATCATTGTAAATCATCAAACAGACCTAGTTTACGGTATGTATAATGGATATTCCTATCACATTAACATGGTCCCCCAAAATGAGTTATTCACACAATGTACAAGATGTATAAATGCAAACTATCTCACTCTGCATACTAGACATTTAAAATTAAACTGCACCATAACATGCTTAGTACAATATGTAAAACCATTTTCCTACCCTGTGAAATGAATACATGAGTCCCATTTCATGATCAACTTGGGATTCCACCATCTCCCTCACCATGGTATGAAACTCCATGCCTAATAACCTTCCACATGTAATTTCCACACCATCCATCCCCATTAAGGTGTGAGAGACCAACAATTGGTAGCTTCCATGTATAAGACACACACTGTCTCTCCCCACCATCAGATGAAACCCCAACATTAGGGAATATTCCACGAGTAATCACTATACCATATCTTGAAGAGTGATCCAATTGCATCTCGAATCATTACCACATAATCACCAAAACATCCCTTGTCGATGCTCTCTTTGTGACACAAGATTCTTTATCGCATGATGATGAATTGAACAGATCATTATTGTCACACGACCATAAACTGCAGCATCAAACTACATTGGTTTAGATCTCTATCTCTTATGCATGGTACATAAGAACCCTCACTATGGTCAAATTTTGACAACCTTTGAATCCAATTGTGAAATAATTCCTCCTGTGGAAATAGTATACTACCTGATCTATCCCAACAAGAAGTTCTAATATATCACCACAATATATTAATCATGGGACGTGATCTATCTCAACAAGACATTCTAATCCTTCTCCACAAGAGGTTAATCTTGTGTCTTAATCTGTATCAACATGATGTTCGTAAATTTCTCCAAATGAAGTTAAATATGTGAATTGATCCATCTCAATATGATGTTATGATATGTCTCTACAAGACTTTAAGACTGTGACTTGATCTGTGTCAATAGTACATTCTAATCCATATCTTTGTGATGGTAAACTTATTACCTAATCCAAAATTCATAACTTATACCATAAACATGGTATTTATATGGTAAAATACCTCATAGTACATATAACCATGGAATTCATTACCTCATGATCAACATAGTATTCCTAAGGTTCCATTCTTATGATGCCTCAAACATGACATTCCATCCGAAAGAAGAAAAATTTATTGTTTCCCAATATACCTAGTGTCTAAACATGCCCAGAAAATGTGTCTAAAACCCCACCCATACAAATTTTATCTCCACATTTTTAGATCAATAACTGTCACATTTTTTTGATAGTGGAAGTGGTAGTGTTTTCGAATTATTATTATTTTCCTAATTTCTTGTGTTTTATTAAAATAATTCATTTGTGATTAAAATTAGTTTTCTGTACAGTTTCCCTAGTTTCACTATTACTATCTTCTGCCTTATTATTCACACATTTTCCATCTCATTAATATATATTTCATTTAAATGGTGTATTTTGGAATAGGTTTTTATATGGAAGAGAGTACTCCAACATGATAAAGGTATCAGTGTTGGGTAATAAAATTTAAATGAGAGGGATTAGAGTGAAATTTATTTATCTCTATATTGAATAAATTAATCATTTATATATTTTCAATAATAATGACAACATCACTATGAAACCCCTATGATAAATATTTTTCTCCTTCTAAAATCTTTTTTGATTTTATATTTTATTCTTCATTTCGATGTTTTTATTTATATATTTAGATCATGAATTTCGTAGTCAACCCCATCAATATTAGTTACATAGTTTTATATTAATTTTATTATATTAGTTATATTAGTACTATACTGTTTTGATTGGACTCCTTGAGTTCAAACCATATTTCTGCCTCTATGGAACATTGTGAGGAAAATATGAACATAATTGAATAATACATCATAATAAACTATTTTCATTATTGGATCACACCATTACATGAATCATTTCATTGTGGTTCCTTCTGGTTTCCATTCATATTACACCCCTCATAAACAAACTAGATATTTGTGTCGGAATAGGGTCAGATGAATGGTTCTTATGAACCCATCACTCTTTTGAGTCCATCACCCAACTATTCTTGTGTGGTTCCCTGTTGAAATGCATACATGTTCTCTCACACCATATGAATAGTCCCACTACAAATATAGTAACATCGAAAGGAAACCATCAATCCTAAAGAATAAAATACATGGGGACAAATAGGGGATAATAATTACTAGTGCACCCGTTACTAATTCACGGTATTCCCCCAAAATATGTCTATATTGTGTTATATTACACCCCCTTTCTATTCTATCAATCTATTCATCTAATCCTTCCATGTAAACTATTACCCACTCTCAATGGCCTATAGTCCCAATGTCTCAATGGTCAATGGGGCCCAAATGGATAGTGTAAAAAATTCCTAATGGTGGCTCGATGGACCTGTGGTCTGTAGGACATTTTGGCATAAAGGACATGTGGCCTTTCGGTATAAATCTATCTCCTAAAAGAAAAAATTCAAATAGTATTTCTCCAATTACAATACCAATTATAGTAATTATTCAATAATTCAATACTAATCCTCCATTTAAATTTAAAACAAGGTATTTGGTCTAGTATTACAGGGTGTTTACCAATTCGATGCCACCCTAACTGAGTGAACACCAACATAAAAGTTACTAAAAAATTTATTTACTCCAAAATTAAATACTTTTTCAATATTAACATGTATATATTAACCTTTAATTAGTTATGGAACCAAATTTTAATCCTATTCCAAACAATCATTTCACCAAAATATACATTGGATTTTATATTTCTCATTATCATACCAAAATCACAAAAAACAAATCCTAAAAAAATCACTAAAATAATTAAACAACCAAAAACTAAGAGTCATTAGACTTCATAAGATGAAATCATTGTAAACTAAAAATTAATCAAATCCCAATCGATTTCAAAAATGGTATGTTTTACATTTCATCATAAGAAATTAATTTGTTCGGTGTATAATGTCAATTACATTAATGAATGAAATGACTAATAATTCTGATATATTGATATATATTTTTTTACAATTATTCATTATATATATAAATCTAATAGATGTATAAAAACACTCTTTATAAAAATATTCTACAACAAAATTATATACACCTTTAATATTATAATTATTTCTATATTTGACAACCACTAACTACATAGTTATTTAAACCTAATACATCAATATATATATATATTATGTTTATGATCTCACAAGATAGTTATTTTTTACCATGTAAAAAATATGGGTTAGACAATCTATATCAATGAATTTTTATTCAAACTAGTTCAATTATGATTATTGTATATATGTTCCATCGGTTAACATGTTTTTTATAATATAAATAAAATTATACAAAAATTAAAATTGGAATGTTATGAAAATGCATAAATGAAAAATTATGGAGTATTATGGTAATATTAAATTATTATTTTTTATAATCAAAAATATCATTTTGAACCTTGATAAATTCATTCAAAAAAATCATTTATTATGTGTTTCTTATTAGAATAATAAAATAATTTTTTTTATAATTTTTATTTATATAATTCATTAACATAATATTCAATTACATGTTATTCAATTAATAATTGATTATATCAAATATGATGACTATTGATTTCTGATTGTTCTTATATTTAGAAAAGGAACCAAATTAGAGTCATAATAATATTATTCAATTGTAATTATGAAAACAATTGAAAACAAAATGATTCAATAATAGATTATGCATTTTTTAGACAAAAATAATATAATTAAACTAGATTCAATTAATAAGAATCCAAAAATGAATGGATGTGAATTTTAGGACAAAATATTATAAGGATGAAATTATATAGGTCATCATGTTTCCAATAAATAATAAAGTTAACCATTATAAAATCATTTGTATGTGGATAAATTATATTTATTTATGATTATATTTTCCATTGGAGTTGGAACAACACGTGATTTATCATGAAATAGATCATTGTTATAAATGTTGGAATAAATGGGGGAAAATTTTAATATATAAAGTGACACATATGAAACTATTTTTTATAAATATTCATCTATGTGTCAAATTGTAATTGATTATAATGTATATATAGAGTAAATTGAGACTATAGTTGAAGTTGAAATTTTTGATTATACAAATACATTTAGTAATTTAGAGTGTTGTGTAAATATAAAAATTTATAATAGTTATACTAAATTTATAACAATACCATGTGTATTAAACCCATATGATTTGAATGATGGAAACCAATGGAGAATCACCAAATTTATAGATTTACATCATCTCTTGAACGATATGTTTCTAAATGACAATGAGTTTCCTTGTCAAACATATAACTCTAAACAAATACCACGTCCAGGGAGTATAACCTCTAGAAGAATACATATCACTCTAATTTCCACTATATTATTTTCCACGGAACTTGAATTATATAGAAAATTATATAAGTGTCATGTGGTTTGATACAAAAAAGATAATCATGTCCATCAAATTTTGAATGGTACATAAAATTATTTCCGTGGTTTAAATGACTATACGATAGTGATGTGATTATATGGAAATTGATAATGACTTTAAATATAAGAATTCATGATGGGTAAATTAATCACCTTATATAATCTCATTAGTGAATGAAAACTATTCACATGTATCATGAATCTTAAATTTAGTAGATAAACCACTATCATGCTCTATCTATTAATAAAATGAATCATTTTGGTATAAAAATAAATAGTTATACTAAATTATATAATTTAATAGTGGTTAGTCATGAAGTAAAACACATTATGCTTTACCTACTTATATCAGCACTATACTGGGATTGTAATGAAATTAATGTTTATTTGGATCAAGTGATTAATGTGTTAAAATTGGTGAAGGATTCAAGTGTGATGTTTTATGATGCTCAATGAAATGAAGATTTAACATAGGGAGTCATGTTTTTCGGATGATAAATGACTTTATTTATTAGTTAAATTTCTTTATTATTAAATTAATTATTTATTTAGGATTCCCAATAGTGAATAAGGTTCGCACTTAGTTATGTTGAAACATTCCAGGAAGATATTGTCTCCAGTATATCATATTTTTTACCATAATAATGTAAAAATTGATCTTTCACAATATAATTTGATAGGAATTAAAAAAATGTAAAAAAAATCTACATTAAGAGGTGATGAATAATTTTGATAATTTAAATGATATGGTCACTCTATTTTGTAAACCCTTTTCAAAAAACCATATAAAAATTAGTTGGATAAGGTTAATAATTTTTATTGAATTATTTTATTGCAAGTGTTTGTAAATAAAAAAATTCTTCATGTCATTCCAATATAAATAATTAATTATTGCGTCATTAAATCTTTACTAAATTTAAAAAAAAACAAATAATGGAAATCGAGCTAGGTTGTAAATGAATTTCATAGATATAATGAATTATTTGGAATCGAAATGTAGTTAAATATATTTTTTTATTCCTCAAACGGTTTACAATATTTCTAGTTAAGGGTCATACTAGTTTTATAACATTTGTAATGGTTTATTTTTTCTAATGTGGACTTCATAAAATATCCAGAATATATTATTGATGACATGTTTCAATTTAAAGGGACAAAACCTACATGACTTCCATGCATTGATACCAAACTTAGAGCTTGTATATTTATGTTTCTTTATGTCTAAAAATATATGGAACATATTAACCTAGAATTTATTCTTTTTTAATGTACTATATAGTAATGTTATATACTTATTTATGTTTCCAAATATGGAATATGTAATTTTGATAATATTATGTGAAATAGATAAGTTAATACCATATTCATTATTTAATATAATGTTTCACAAAATGGTTCACTTAGTTAGTGATATTTTTCAATGTCATCCTATACATAGTAGAAGGATGTACACCAACAAAAATTATATTATGATATTGAATGGTTATATAAAAAATTGAGTTTATCCATATGGATGTATTATATAGTGATATCTTATTGAGATATCCATATAATTTTGTACCAACTACCTATCTAATGTGGATATCATTTAATTCCTAAAATCATATAACACCAGTTTCATTGTGGGTGAAATAATTTATTGAAGTTGTTTTGTCACAATTAGCATTACAAAGTGGGAACATGACCATCGTTAAATTTTACATTACAATATAAAAGATCCACCATATGTAGAAACTCTCTAATAAATTATTATGAATTTTATTCAATTAAGGGATGAAATCTAAATATAAAATACACATAATAAATAGTTTTTATTATTTTTTGACACAATATTTTAAAGTAGATATTTGAATATCTGAATTAAATTTTTGAATAAATTTTATCGAGATTCATAAGAAAGGATATTCATTTATTATCTTATAAAAATTAAATAATTATTAGTTATACATACTATAAAATAAAACATGGTGAATGTGATGTAATTCGATATAGTAGAGTTAGTAATATTGGAAAAGGGGTGTGTGGATCTAGTTATAATGTTCATACTTCAATTTATGCAAATTTTTAAATATTCATCTTATTTAAAAAAAATTATTTTAATAACATAAAATTTAATGTGATTGTTTTTTAGGGAAATTTTTTCCTAACATGTATGTATTTAAAATCAATGATTTGAGATACATGAATCAAAATTTTATTAATTAATAGAACATGGATGAACAATTTATAATGGAATATTAAGTTTTAAAAATAATTTACACACTGAATCCTACAAAAAATAGGTCAATAATTATATTATTTAATAAAAAACTCCAAGATTAAATGAAATATAAATTACCGGTGAGACATTTTTTGGGACATTATAATAAATTCATAGAAGATCCAATATAAATAGTTTGTTAAATATCCTAAGGGACTAAAATTATAGGATTTGGATACTCAATAGAGTGTCCTTATACCTTCAATTATTAATATAAATAACAACAATCAATTAATTAGTCAAGAATCTCTAATTAGTGTTTCTATATACAATGGTTATCCACATCATATTATGTTTTAATTATAGTGTTTATGAAATCAATATTAAACTTTAATCTATTTTTATTGATAGTGGAATCCCCTCTTACTAATGCTTGAAATTTTAAGAAAAAAATTATCATATATGTTTCAATTTTAGAATTCATGGATTGAGAGAAAAAATGGTGGAAAAAGATACATGTGGTAGAGAATTAATTTATTTTCAAAAATATTAAGGGACTAAGTAAAGGCCCAAAATTTAAAGTTTGATGGAATGAGTGGTGCCATAATTTTGACCCCACCATTATTACTTTTAATAGTTACACTAGGGTCAACACATGGATTACCATGAAAATTGATTTTGATAGGAGGAATAATTGTGTACCTACTTTGAAATATTTTTTTTTGAAATACATTAAGTTAACATAATATTTTAGATTAACCTTTTTACAAATAAATATAGTAATAGAAAATTTATTTACTATTCATGAGTCATGGTAGCGTACATTTATATTATATTTTTGTTGAATAAAATTTTTATTGAGGGTCCCTTGAAAGTCATATAGATCCATTCAGACAATTATTATAAACATTTAACAAAGGGATGTTGTGTGGAATGTAATCCCCTACCTAGAAGCTATATGCACACACACAGATAAAGTAAGAAACGTGAGATACTTTTTTGGTCCTTGAGAGGAGGGATCTTTTAAGGTATACTTTAATTTTTAATATTTAATTTTGAAATAATTTTATTAGTCACTTTATTTGAAAAGTAATAATTTATGAAAAAAAGGAGTGTAGAAAATATACAGTGTGCATCGAGACTTACATACCCCTACCGTAAAACTAGGATGGGGTATGCTTCACATTAAAACAAAATTATATATATTTCAAAAGTGTATTGAATAATTAACTATATATGAGAAAAACATAAGTATGTTTCTTTGTTTATATAAATATTAATGAAAAAATATTACGACACTTCCATCACATGTGATCTGAAATGGAAAGTGAATCATGTAAATAAATCTGGAAAATAGTACCTGAAAACACACAAATTTTTGGAATTATGTATAAATATTAAAAAATAGTTTTTATACAATTACAAGTTAAATGATAATGAAAAACAATTTTCCGATATTTTTTTCATTTTAGTGAGAAGAACCATCTTATTTTATTCTTGGTCAAAAAATACATTCTGTGTCCATGAATAATTCAAATAATTATAGACACATTTAAGTACCATGTTATTGAGCTTCAGAAAGAGAATACTTTATGAAAACAAATACATACGGGGATACAAATTATAGAAAGAAAAAAATATTTTCATTGACTGATTCCATAAAAAAATAGGATAGTTTGGGGACATATGTGATTGACCAGTTTCATTAAAAGAGTTAATGAGATGAAATAAGACATCTAAAACAATAAACTAATGATCTCAGCCTTCCCATATTTGAGTTGATCAATTTCTATAAAATTATTTCATTACCATAGGTATTATATTTTTTTAATAATATTTTCTACTAATTGTGAATCATACAACTACTGATAAAATTCTAATATGAAAATTTTATAGGGTTAAATTGATTTTGATTTATATCTATTTACTCCAACTAATTTTATTCATTTTAGAGGTATCATGTTTAATATAAAATGTGTTATTTTATAAATTAAAAAACAATAAAATAGTATCTGAAATTAGGGATTTAGGTATATTACAATCCATGTTACTATCTACTTATTCCCATTATTGATCCACATATTTTATAGGTGAAACGTGATTTTAAAACCATTATATAATTGATGAGTTATATTATAATGATAAATAATCTAAATAAAGTATGTAATTTCAAATTTAATTTATATAGAAAAAAATGAAAACTAATGCAGTAATGGTTTGAAATGAAATTTCTTATTACAAAAATATAAAAAAATGGGAAATATAAGTTTAAATAAAAAAATCTAGATGGTCAAATAATAAATTTATAAGGCCTTTCAAAAGTGACCTTACTCCAACAATTCCATAGCCAAATTTTTTATCATTTCATGATCATGTATACACAATGTTCAAAGATAAAATTATGTCTTCCATTAAATTTGAAGAGAAAATATATAAAGATTCCTTTACAACCAAGATATATCTTTCAAATGATTATAAAATTCTCAAGAAAATTAATTTCTTGGATCCTTTGTTGTAATTGTATAAATTAGGTAAATTTTAATAACAATTTTTCTAATAATTGATTTACAATGTTATTTTTAGTTTAATATTATTAAAATTTTCTATAGGAATATATATCACTATAACAGAAATGAAAAACCAAGTGATGAAAATTTGGAATCATTAATCCTAATGTCCAATCTATATAAAAACTTTAGTGGATGAAGATGAAATTATTTTTAGATTAAACCATGTATTCATGATGTTTTAGAGAAAAATAACTAATAAAAACTCTTTTTTATACCTATAATTCTATAGTAAGGATAATCCATTCATATAAAATATATTTCATTTCTTATAATAAATACTCCATTTTGATTTATATAAATAATTATATTCTTAATGTGAACAATGTAGATTCATTTAATATATATATATATATATATATATGAACCTATTCATTGATATCTGGTAAATTGACCGCTCAAGATGTCCATTATGAATTTTTAACATGGAACATTAATCATTTTAATAATAAATTTCTAATTATATGTTTTATATTATGTTTTAATAAAATAAAACTTATGAAAAATATGTGATTATTTATCATCAAAACCAATCTATGATGGAAACTAATTCATATAAGAATATATTGGATTAATATAAATTGTGAAGTATTGGGGTATATCTAATAATATTGTGATATCAAAATATTTCAGATAGCTGCATATTTTACTAAATGATTATGCAGTTTCCAAAAATAATAATCAAAATGATTATGGTTTTTTAATTTAATGAAATATATCAAATTGTTTACAAAAAATAACATCCTTGAAGTGGTATTTACAAATGTAAAAACAATTTCCTTTAAATTATTTTACATCAATTATTGTTATCTATATTTTTCAGGAACTACTATTTCTATTGATAGTCACAATAATAGAAAGGGAATTTTTTTAATGAGTAGATAATCTACATTGTGCTAAAAATTATGAATATATCTTGAAGAGATGATATGTTTTAAGGTCAATAATTTATTTATTTAATAGTGATCATGAAGAGTTTCTTCCCTAATACTTATTTATTTAATTTTTTATCTTCCTAATTTATTTATATAAAGATATAGTTTAAAATTAAAATGATTCTATAATAGTAAGAATAAAAAAATTATGGTGTTTTATTTTTTTAATAGAAGGTATAGTAATTTTATGAATGTGAGATTCAGATCCCATATAATTTAAAAAGTTTTTTTTATTTACTCTCATTTATGTAGTGTGTTTTGAGGGATACAAATACTCATATAAAAATAGTATAAATGATTAAAGAAACCCAAATTCAAGATCACCATTATAGATATGTGAAATTACATGTAACATAGAAAAAAATAACCATTAAATATAAACTATACACCATTTCCCCCAATGTACAATCTTCAACCACTAAAAAATGGGATTGATAAAAATTCCAAAGATTTTTCCATAAGTATATTTGATAGTATCATTTTACAATTTAAAATTACTTTAAAATAGAAATTTGTATACTATGAGTATCATATGATAAATACATATGATATAACCATATTTATGTTATGATTTTCATTGGTAGTAGTATAAAATTATCCTTTATGGTATCCCTATGTTGTAAAATAAGACATTGGGAAATTATATCTTATGTAAAGTAGTTTTATGAATTATATAATTCAATGTGATGTAGACATTAACATTTATGTCCCCTAGTGGGAACACCAATTTTATTTATATTTTAGGGAAAATAGAAAATTTTCATTTTTGATATATACAATGTAGTCGTAAGGAAATTTCACTCATGATGTGGCTGGTATGACTAAATTTATGTTTTTAATTTAAAAGTGACATTTGATTTTAAAACACATGGAAACTTCTCTAAATAGATCAAACAAAATATTTTTGGATTAATATTTTGGTAAAATAGTCAATAATTAATTTTTTAAATTTTGGGAAGTAATCCCACGATAATAGGTCACAAAATTTGGTTAGCATGACAAAAAGTGAATTATTTTAGATTGAAATAGATATGTTATTTTAAAACGTGAAACACATTTACAAAATAGATTATTCGTACATAGATTTTAATGATTATTTTTTAAAATAATAATAATTCATTTATGATATATTTAATTTAACCACATATTATTCGGACACGTGGTTTGAGCTAATGGACTAAAAATGGTTGTTTACATTTAATAGAAATATTTTACTTCAAAAAAAAATTCTCATTCTAAAAAAAGTATAATATATATTTTTTTCTAATACAATTGTCACTAATTTATTTTTAATGCATAAGAATTAACCTTAAGTAAATGAAGCACATGTTTTGACTGTAGTTATTGATGGTAAATGTTTCCATTTAAATGGATTATTTTTTAAAATATACATCAAATACTCAATATAGAGGAAACTCACTCAGATTGAAATTATATTTTTATAAAATGATTGATAATTCATTTTTTATTTGTAGGAAATAAGCACCTGTCAATATGCACATGATGGGGTGGTGTGACTAAATATGAAAATTTTCATTTTAATGTTATAATTTTGTTCAAATTGAATGTATTATACTAATGACTAAGAAAACATACTCATATTTTTGTAATAATTTATAAAACTAGTAAGTTATTAATATTGTTTCATATAAAAACTAATCCAACATCATTCTTACAAACTTTTTAGTCGATATGAATAAAATTATTATTTTTAGTTTAAAAGAGAGATTTATTTTCAAAAAAAAAGTGTCTCTTACAAAAAACCAAGAAAAAAATTTAAATTAAAACGATACTTTATTAAAAATATAGATAAATCTTTTTCTAAATTTATAAAATAATATAAGTTCAATATAATACACAGTAAAGATATTTTCATTTAAAATGAATGTTTTCATTTAAGATTGGAATTTTAGTTCAAAATGACTTTCACAAACAGAAATCTAAGGATACATGGTCTAATTTTCAATATACCTTAAAAATAATATGTATATTGTATTTATTATTTATAACAATTATACTTACTTCAATATTTCACATGAATTGTAGGGTATAACTGAATGTTCATTTTTTTTAAAGTGATATTTTTGTTCAAAGATTTTGTCACATCCTCAAAAATAAGAAAAAACAATCATATTTCCATGAAATATTTGGAAAAATATTAATAATTTCTATTTGATGTGCATAAATTTTCTGCACATAATTTTGAAAAATGGTGTGGATTGTATGGATGAAAGAGGTTGTTTACATTTAAACATGAGATTTTGGTTAAAAACATAGTTCTCATACTAAAAAATGAGATAAAAATATGAAATTCTCATTCTAATTTAGTGAAAATATATATGATTAATCTATGATGTGTTGTAATTAGCCTCGCATAAATCCAACACATCAGGTGATCGATATTTTTGGATGTGTGTGTTTTCATTCAAAGTTAAATTTATGTTTCTAATGTGTGTCACATACTCAAAACTAATAAAAAATACTAACATTGATATATTACATAATAAAAACAATCAATTATTTATTTCTGACTAATTGGAGGACACATTTTATTATTACAATTAGAATTTATCCAGATTTATATTAAAAATAAAAAAATAATTTTTTTACAAATATATAATATATTGTTAATAAAATAATTATTTTTTTACAATAAAAACATAATTATTTTGTTTTATTTTTGGTTGACATTTTGAGTTGTTATACAAAGAATTTTTTTTTTTGTAGTTGTTTTAGTTTTTTTAAGTGAATATTAAATTAATGTATTTTTATTCTACTAAAATTATTTAATGTAATAATTGTTTAGATATAATAGTAGAATTTCAATTTTAATTTAAATATTATTTATGTAATATTTATATAGTAATTCACATTTTTTATTAGCTTCTATATAAAAAATATTGATAGAGATAATACAACACTACCAAAATTTTTAAGGGATTTCATCAATGCGATGTGTCGTGCTAATAAAGGATAATTTTATCAAATCCAAAGATAGTAATGATAAAAGTTCCTTTATCAATGATATGAAAAGAACTTATAAATGTTCCAATATTGTATAATCACTCTCAACATCAGTTCTATTTTCACACTAATAAAACTTATTTCTATCTTTTTTGAAGGCATTATATCTATTGGGGATTCATGAACCACATTATCATAAACTATTAAGGGCATGAAGATGATTCATGAATTGGTCTCATACATCATGGATCCCCCAAATGGGAAATCCACCCCCACTTAATTATAAATTTTTATATTATTTTCAAAGGATATTTATGATTAATTATTTTTTCAAATTTTTATATATTTTTTGGGAAGATAAAATTTATATTTATTTTTTAATTTATATAATGAAGTTATTTTTTATTATATTTAATTATTATTATTTATTATTTAATTATTATGTTTTTAGAAATATTATTCTAAATAAAATTTTTTCTAATGTTTTAATTAATTAAAATAACTAAATGTTTGTAAAACTGATTGACAAGAAATAATTAATAATATATTTAAAATAAAAAATATTAATACAAATAATAAATGTATAATATCATGATTCTTTAAAATGTGATTGACCATGAGGTAGATTGACATATTAGTGTTTGGTTTTTTTATTGGTAATTATTCTTCCTCACATATACTCTAAATTTTAAGTAAAGTACAATGGTCATGGTGTTTGTTATATTTCTAAATTAATGAGAATAATTAATCATTAATATTGTAAACAATTAGGTTATGTTCATATGTGAATTAAAAGTTTCATAAAACCAAGGTTTAATCAAGTAATAAATTAAATCACTAATAGATATATACAATGTATTGACCAATTATGACATATTTCATATGAATTTCTGGAGACGGGGTTTGGGTGGAAGAGACAAATTTCATTCATAAAATTATTTAGATATGGTTTATTGGAAATATATATTGATATTTTCATTATTACAGAAGATCAACCCATTCCTACAAAACCCTGTAAAGTGTGATTTCTTATAGTCGATCCTTGGTTACAATATGATACCATTTATTATTATATGAATATTTGTATTAATTCCATATATCCACATACAACATGGTCAAAAGTAATAATACTTTCCAATTATGCACATGGTGACCAAATTTTGCTGATAACTATAGCAGACAACCCTATGGATACTATATACTGAATAAAAGAGGCCTTTCTATAGAGTATGTATCTAATGATGTCATGAAATATTGGCATGTTGATGAGGATGATAAGATGGTCACATAATTAAAATTGAATATTGTGGAATACCATAATGGTAAACACTGTTCATTGTTATCTTTGTTTGTGGTCCATATCTAATCAATGTTTACAAACATTCATGGTTGACTATATTGTTCGAGGAAATGACTTCTAAGGAAAACCTTGATTGTAATGTCATTATAGTTAGTACTAAATCCCTTGGTATCATAGGTAAACCATTTTCAACCACTATCAATACATTTTATATTGGATGATATTTTTTAATGGAAATTTCAATGAATGCCTTAAATAAGATCTATTAGCTTAAAATTCATTTTTTTGTAGATAGTTTAGGAGTTAAAAAATAAAAAACTCATCATTTACTATGATAAATTTGGGAAATGATATAGAATATTTATTTAGTAAATATGTTATTAATATTTTAGATGTTTGAATATACGAAACTAGTAAAGACCATACACATATGACCACATAATATTTTCATAAAATCATTCTACACAGGATACAAAATTTATATATAAATTATTTTTATGATAATAAAAAAGTTCAATTCATTCATAGATCATTCATTTTGGTTATAATACATCAGATTTATAAATAAATTATAAAATATAGGAGGTATTGTATAGAAAAAAAGTACATTGGTTAATTCTAATGTTGACCATGTGACTTCCCGAACACTAGGAACCCAGATCCAGTAGTTATATTACATTATTGTTATATAATACAAGAGTTACCAAAGGATTTTATAGTTTTTTAGTAGTGGTATACCAGATACATGTATATAATACATTTATATACATATCATATTACATGGGCATATTGTTAAAACATGATTATCCCATCCATCATATCCCTGAAAATTACACACAACCCTTATCCTAGTTTCCTAGGAAAGGAAATAAAATAAAGTTGACCTCAGATAATCATTAAGGAGTATCATATAGTGGATGATTTTATAACCTAAATAAGGAATAATTGATAGGTCTGGAATAAGAAAACAACTTGATTCTCTAGTTAACTAAAACATTTGGTGTGCTATAATCCTTGATAATAAATATAAACATGGATAACAATAACCATTGATCTCATACTGATATAACCCATAATTCAAAACATCAAACCATGTTATCGAGGAATTTGGGTAGGACATTATCCATTCATGGGAAGAGGAATAAACCATAACCTAACATGTTTCATCTCATGAGACCCAACTATGAATTGAGTGGCTATATAATGTTTGGCCCCACCAATCACTATTTTAATTCCTATTTATTCCACATCAGATTCAACAATACCTTTCATTCCATTGCCTAAGGATCCTATTACTAAATAAATGATTTCTATCTTTTTAATGAGAAATAAAAATGTCAAATAATTATCCATTTATTACAATAATTTGATTTTTTTGCAGGACATACCTTAATAAACATTAAAAGTTTTCTTGTAACATCAAAGTTACATAAGTTACCCTCATTAAAGAAATATAAGTGTTAGAGTACTTTCAAAGCGTTTAGTTATCCATAAATTATAGTAATTGGGATTTATAGTTTTTATTAGTAGGAGAGAAATAAAACTATAGCAAATTTACCATATCATATATCATTAATAATATATGACTATTCCAAATAAGATCTATGGGGAGTTCCTCACTAAGTGTGTAGCCTTTGTCCCACTCATTGCGCATAACAATGAATATTGAGTCAATACTGAACAATAATGTTTTTTTGTTATTAGCCCTTGATATGTCACTGCCATAAAAGAATCCACTTTCTAGTATCAACACAAAGATATATTTTCTATAATCTTATACAAACACTTACATTACTAAAACATAGGATGGGTTTTCCACTAATAAAAAGATTGATTTTTATAATGGTTTTGGTAAAATTTGAAGGAGACAACTATGAATCGTATATAAAAATAAAGTCTTTAAAATCTTTTAAAATTAATGTTTAGTAAGGAAAAATGTCTTCCATGGAATTTTAATCTCCACAAAAAATGAAGTTGGTTATAAATATAACATGAGTCCCAAAGATATATAATTTTGATTGAAACCCCCCACAAATGGATTATTTAGAAATTAAAACAAACCCTATTGAAATATAAGGCTTAAAATTAATCAATAAATGCCAATAATAAAGTAATTTTGTTGATATATTAGCTCAAATTTTTACTATATACACCATATAAATGAATTTAGGTCCATAATATCAATCGTATCTCAAAGTGAGGAATTTGAGACAATAAACCTTACCTCTTGTTATGAATTACATGAAAAAACATTAACCTCATATATCACACAATAAATATCATAATAACTAAATCAATACCCTTAGTCATATCTATTTTCATTTATACTCTTCATTTATAGTCATTCACTATATAAATTTTATGCAATATCAAAACGGGTGTTTATAGTTTTGTTCATTTTTTCTAGTTTCATAATAATCTTATCTACATTTATCCCTCTTCTAATGTTCACAATTTCTAGCATATTAAAGTTATTATTTGGGATTATATATAATTATTTATTATATTTCAAATTAATTTCATGATTTTTTTAGTAATCATTCATGAATACGAAATTGATTATAAAAATGTTTCAGTAATCCATGATTGTTGATGTGTGTTTTATTAATTAATGAATTAAATATTTATATAAATTAACTAAAGACAAAATAGAATAATTTATTACCTATTTATATCTCATTATACCAATAATTATTTTATCATAGTCAATCTAGATATAAATTCTTTATATTGTTGAATAATGTTGTTAAACTGGCCCAATCATGTAAACATGATGACTTAATGAATTATTTTAAGGTGGGGTTGTTGTAATAACATTATAAATGAAGAATAATGATATTATTTAGTGATTTTTAGTCTTATATAATATAATTATAATTATTTATAGGAATAATTAATGGATATTAAAATAATTAAAATTTGAAGAAATGACTATCATCTTCATATGCTTGTTTTGAATGATTAAATTAATGATGATCGTATGTTGATAATATAATTAGTTGGTTATGAAATATTTAATGAATTAAAATAAATGATAAAATAAATATAATATTTATCATTTAATACTATCCTTATAAATATCATTGTAATCTAGTGAAGGAAAATGAAATTCATTACATTGTAGACGTGACAGTCCACCCAATGAAGATATGACAGTTTTTTAGATAATAGAAGTGGAAAAGGTGGTTAGCGTTTATTTACATAATATTAAATCATTATATATACAAATAATTTTTAAATCATAATATATTACAATGGAAACTGAATTTAAAATTTAATGATAGAAGGAAGAGACATTAAATAAAAATTTGAACTTATGTTGGTAACATTGGGTTTCTCTTAGAAGATTCCTTAGAAAGGAAAGGATTGGGAAAACATATTGTGGACAGAATCTAAGGAGTTTAAAATGAGATTATAGGGAAATTAAAAATAATATATCCTCAGATGGAATCCCAAATATCATAGTTCTATTGAAGGGATGGTGAGGGGCCCATTTTATAATTAGTGAGAGTGATATTTTTTTAAATATAACTACTTAATATAAATAAAGAAAATGTTGAACATGTCTTGTGGATCCAAAAAACAGGAAATAATTTGTTTGCGTACATATAAGGTTTAGATACACAAGATATAATAAATTATAGTCATTCTTGGTTTATTTGTCAAGAACTTTACTCCATGAATTATTTCTTTTTCCATTTTGGATTTTACCATAATAATTAGTTTTCACTAAAGATAAAATAATGTTTGTGCCAAAAATTAAGATATCATTCTTAGATAATTAGAAAATAATTACTCTTGTTTTAAAATCTATTTTTCATTATTTTGTTTCGTTATGTGTTAAAAAATATTTTTAAAATTATAAATGTATACATATTTAAAATATTTCTGGGAAAAATATTACATGAGTTATAAAATATCAATAATGGATTTTTAAATTATAATAAATATTTTAAATATGTATTTAAAATTATAATAAATTCACATTTTCAATAAAAGGGTTACTTAAATATATATGTCTTACATGTATACTAATAACATCATAAAAGTTATATCATTTGTGAAATAGGTACATTGTACTAATTAACTAAATGTAATTTAATTGTAAAAAATATGTAAAATAAATATTAATGTTTTTATTTTAGGGAAAATTAAAAAAATAATATTTTGGTAAAATAAATTTATAATATTTTGAAATAAATATTTAATTTTACATACAAATAAAGGCTCTTTAGAGTTCACATTTTGTGATTATTCAAGATATGGTTTTAACCTACTATAGTAGAGTCTTATTTGTAACATTTTCCACCAAATAAATAATTTCTTACAGAACATTTGAGTATATATTTATTATTAAAAATGTGTGGATATTCCTTCTTCATGTCTTGTTTATGATACAAGGTTTCTGCTTCTATATTTTTATTTCTTCAAAGAACTTCCACAATTCTAGATGTTGGATAGTTAAATTGTATCTCGTAGGTGCTAAGAATGTGGATTGTATCACAATTATAGAAATATAAAAACTATCACTCAATTACCACCTATGTCATCAAAAGCAATAGATCAAGAATTTATTTTATTGATAACCAAAGATTGAAGATGACATATACATTTTAAAGGTTGTGCGCCATAACTAATTGGTAATATATAACCGCAATTCCTTCTAGTATTTTGAAATACCCAATGTGCATTGGATTAACATCCACATTTTACCGAATCATAAAACTCACTTTTATGGTGAAACATATAGGAATCATGATCCCCATAATGAAATTTCATGTATTTTTTTATTATTATATCACTTTTCACTAATTTTATATGTTTTAATGTGATACTAAATAAACCATACTATAGTGGTTTTCTCCATTATGTGGTCTGGGCCAACTATATTTTTTTCTCGAACTTCTTTCCTAATGATTGGATTATGAAACTCTTCCCATATAATGCCTTGTATCATGTCACCTAGAGACTTGATGGATGCTATTATGGTTTAAAAAATCAATATATGGTAATAACAGATATCATATTCCTTTTATGTCCATAGAACCTAATCTAAACATGTCTTCCAATGTATGGATAGTCATTCCAGACTTCCCATAATTTTTAGGATTATATGAGGTGATTAAATGTCTTATATTATATACCCCCCCAATAAGAACATTCCAAAAATTTTATATGAATCACGGGTCAGAGACTGATTCTATCAATAGAGGCGCCTCATAAAGTGGTAAAATTTTACTGATATAATTACAGGAAAGATGATCAGGTGGTATATATTTTCTTATCACTATGAAATGATAAGTCATAGTAATATGTTCAACGATTACCAATATACCATTATTATTCGATATATTCTTTTTGAGTCTAATGATGGATTCCATTGTCATGTTGTCCTTCATTCATATAGGAATAGGATGTGGTTTCATGAATTCTATAGGTTGGGGTGTTTTATCCT
Source organism: Viscum album (assembly GCA_963277665.1). Taxonomy (NCBI): domain Eukaryota; kingdom Viridiplantae; phylum Streptophyta; class Magnoliopsida; order Santalales; family Viscaceae; genus Viscum; species Viscum album. The sequence goes on along the minus strand of OY728132.1, from coordinate 1,021,074,091 downwards.
TCACATGTTTTCATACTCAGAATCATGACATCTTGTCAGAAATTTTCCATTTCATATCATCCAATCATAAATGATATCTTAATATCATATATAATATTTTTCTATAAGGGTGTATCATAAAATTTGTATTATCTAGTTTATCTAACACTTCATTATTTTACACTCTTATAGCTGGAACACAAAACCTCTTCCCAAAAATGAACACACTCTCTCTATTGATGAATATTTCAATTTCCTACCATATAACGGTTTAGTCTTACTTCTAATTTCTCTTGATCGTTCAAAGACTTATCTAAATTTTCTAGTAATATTTTTTTAACAATTTTTTGGATAAGTAATGATGGCTCCAGTTTACTAGAAATCGCCATATCAATGTTTATTAGGTCTCTTAATATAGGGTAATTGTTAATCCTAATCATTGAAAACCCACATGTTTACTCCTACTTAATGCGTAATTCACATTATTTTCCTTCCCACTTTGTTAGTGTGTTGAGAAATTGTAGTCTGTTAGTAGTTCTAACCATCTTCCATTCCTGGTGTTAAGGCCCTTTAGAGAAAATATATAATTCAAATCCTTTTGGTCAATATATATATATATATATATATATATATCATTTAACATAGAGGTAGTTCCTCTATGATTTTGAAGATGATATTAAACCTCCCAACTAAATTTCATGAGTTGTATGGTTCTCTAAATTTATTTTAAATTTACTTAACACATAGAAAATCACCTTATCATTTTGTATAAATATAAAACTATGTCCCTTATTCGATTCATCACAATATGATAAAATTTCTTCCTTACCTCATGGTAGATTTAAAACTATTTTGATTATTATTTTCCTCTTCATCTCTCACATTCCCTTGATCATTTGAATTTTAACCCTTTATACGTTAACTAGGAAAAATGTTTTCCAAACAAGAAAAAATCATCATCCAAAAACATATAATAACCAACTAATCCCAAGAAATATCATATCTCTAATATACTCACCAATGTAGGCCATTAAATGAATACATTTTTCCTTGAAGGTTAAATATATATCCTATAACACCAAAATATTTTATTGTATGTCTCTTTAAAATTTAAAATCATCGATTGTTTATGTTCCCCACAACACTAAGTTTAAACAATGGCATAATATAAAATATTAACAAGACCATAGGAATAGTACTGTGACCTTTAGGAATATTAATTTGGCCAATTAAATTTTAGCTTATTCTATGAAGGAATGCATAAAATTTAGGGGTCTCATGAATTAATATATATTATATTTATATCATGGAAAAGGTAAATAAATGTTTTAAAATCATAAATTTTGTATAGCTATTTTTGTGAAAAAATAAATGTTTTTAAAAAATTTAATAATGAAAATAATTACATAAAATAAAATTTAGTTTCATGAAATAGAATCATAAATTAATATTTTCTTTCCTTATGATTATTATATAATTTTATGAGACCTCCACTAATTTTTGAAAGGGTCATAAAATCCGTTATAATATAAGACTCGATATTTTTCAAGTAAATGACGATTTTATTTAAAATTTAAATTTTACATATATATAAAATTATTTTCATAAAATTGTGTTCATTTTTGAATTCTACATGTTGAAAAATGGCTAGATGGAATTTTTGATATTTTTCTAAAATAGATGATTTTCTTGGTGAATAGTGATATACTATAATTTAGGATATTTAAAAAATACATGAATTTTTTATTCATGGCTAATGTATTCCCATAATCTCAAAATATAATTATTTTATACTGTATTTAGTCATGCTAAACCAAAATTTTCAAAATCTTTAACCGAAATCGTAAACTAGTGACTAAAATAATCAAAAAAACACCTTTATCCTCCACCATAAATACCACCCCTTCTCCTAACACATTCAAATCCTTCAATATTTTTAATATTATTACCAATTACTCTCCCAAACCTATTACCCAATTTTGGGTCATTATGGTTTCCATAAATTACCATTCACAGGTCCTTAAGGAGGTTCTCAAGGAGAATAAATTCAAAAGGTAATATCCTCTTTCATTTTATTTCAATTTCTTTTAAATTTATTTAATTTTCTTATCCTCAGTTTTACTCCCTATAAATAAGTTCCATGATAACTCCAATATATTTATATAATCTAATTTTATTTTTATAATTTTATATAATCTAAAAATTCTCTTCACTTTCTCTTTTATTCGAGAAATTATAATATCGTTTGTGAGGTTCTGATTTACCACCTTCAAGGATGACGAGTTTTTGTTTCCGAATTATACCTTAAAGGGTATACATAAAACCATTTTATGGTTAAAAATACTTTATTAAATGTATTTAAACTTATTTAATATTCCTTAACCAGCATATATACATGATATTAATTAATAATAGAAAACTACTACATGATGATCGAAAAAATGCCCAAATAATATAAAAGGTTGTCATTAATATATTATATAATGAATCATCCTCATATTTTAAAAATAGTGATACATAATACCATTAAAAATCCTTTATGTTCATTTAGAACATATAATTTCATTTTCTAATTACTACTCCCATTTTACATTATCATTCATACACCTATACAAGGGAACTAATCATGAAAACCAAGGAAACGAACACTCCTGAAAGACGAAATTCAATCTTATAACTCCTAAAAAACACCATAAATGAACTTAATAAAATTATAATAAATAAAATAAATTTTTATGGGTCATTAATTAAATTATTTATTAATCTAATTTCATTTTCCAGAACATTAAGTGGAAGTGCAGAACTCTTTCGTACATATGGTACGGGTTTCATCCCGAGACTCTATTTTTCCATCAGGTTATGCTTTCTATTCATTTAAACAAATATAATTTTTAATTATTCTTATGTACTCTTACTAAAATATTTTTTTTCTATTCCAAACATATGTACCATTATCAATTTTTATTTTTTTTGATAGTAAATACGTGTTTTCCAAGGTTTTTTTTTCAATTCCTCTCTTTAAGAAATCCCATATAAAGGGAAGTTTTCAATTTTATACCAATTTTAAAGTATCCTAAATAATTAGTTTTATAAAATAATTATTTTTCTAAAATCACTCATTTTAACATGAAGGAAAAGGCTGTTGAAGATCTTGAGAAGCAATAAAATGAGAAGAATCAAAAGAAGAGATGTCTGAGGCTGAGATAGTTCAATCTCTTCTAAAGGATGATGAGAAGGATTCTGAGAAAATTATGGTACCAGAATCCTTTCTAAAAGAATCAATCCCAGAGACTCCAGGAAGGAAGTTGGTGATTTTGGAGTAAGATCAAGAAAAAGAAATAATGCAAGAAGAAGTGAAAGTAGAAGAAGAAGGGAGTGGTGATACTGAATATATGATAAAGCAAGTAGAAGATTATTATAAGGAGAGTCCTTCTGAGAAGTTATCAATCCAAACATATAAAGATGAGTCTTCAAAACATTATACCCCAGAAAAGATGAGAAGGGTTAGGAAGAAGTAAGTAAAATTTTCGAAGAAAAAAGTAGCAATCATGATTTCATACAACCAGAGGTTGTTGACGCAAGAGCTGAGAAGGAAGAAGTTGATGATGATAAGATTGTTCAGTTATCAGATAATGAACATGAATCACCTAAACAAGAAGAAATCATTTCAAGAACATATAAGGTAAAGCATGTGACAGTTGATACTCCTACCAAGTCTTTGGTTTGTAAGAAAGATGTTGGTGCTTTATCAAAGAGTAAAGTAGATGTGCTTGAAAAGGAAACATCATCCACAAAGCATTCAAATCAGAATCATCTTCACTTGGCCATGACTTTTTTGTTCAGTCTTTGATGAAGCGGGTAGGTACTATTCCTTTATATCCAAACATAGATTCAAGATGAAAAATGCTTCATCATTCCTTAAATCTGAAAACAGATTCAATATCCATGGTGATGGATAAGTGTGTCAAACATGAGGACGATCTCAAAACCATTTTTATTCATTATAAATCTGATAAAATATCTTACAAGAAGATGACTAGTTGGTCAAGGAAAACTGTTTAGGAGATGAGAATTCTCAATGAGTTTGAAGATAATGTCAATGATTCTTTTGAAACCAAATATGATGTGTTCAAGGATCTCACCAAGTCTTTTTAAGAAAATATATCTCTTAAAGAAACTTCTCAGAAGCAAGAAGTGAAATATCTAATTGGGAGACTTTATTTAGATTCATAAAGTTAGAAGAGGGAAAGGGGTGTCAGAATTGAACTGGAGGAAAAACTTGCTAAACAAGAAGAATCCTTCAAGGCTCGGGCTGAAATTCTTAAGGCTCCAGATGAAAAAAAATGTTTCCAAAGTAAAGAAAAACTAAAGATCAAGATCAACTACTCAAGTGCATGGAAGATGATCACAAGGAACTCAAAAATCTCAAGACTTTTTTGAAGAAGATGATGCTAAAGGATACAGTGGGTACCATATTTTCTTTTCACATAATATATTTGGTTATTTAGTACTAATATTTAGGGTACCATATTTTCTTTTCCATTCCCTTTATTCTCTCTTTTAAAATCACAAAGGATAGAAAGGAAGGAAAAAAAAGAATACTAAGTAAAGAACAAATTTCTCTTTGTAACGGGAAGTTAATATAAGGGAGATTTTTATCATGAAGATTTATGTATGCAAGAAATTACATATTATCATTCAAAAAATCAAGAATACAATCCTTATTGTTTTCAATGCCTAAGGGGGAGTTAGTCATATTCATTACGATCCATAAGTAAATGGACATAAGTTTTATTTTCACGTTCATAAAAATTTTAGAAGTCCTTATATTCAATTTAGTAAGGATGTTTTTTCTTTCCAAAAATGGTGAGATTGTTGAGTCAATAAGGTATCCTTATGACTTTTCCATTCCTTTATGTTTTGAAAATCACAAACACTCTATCTCAAGGAAAATTTTATTTTCACTACGTTTTCTACATAAGTAAATTTTCCCCTTACTCAGATTTTCCATAAGAAGAAAATTTTCCTTCTCCAAGAAGAACTTATCCTTACCTATTTTTCATTGTTCATATTTAGTTTCTCAAAATCTAACTCTTTTTATTCCTAAGTGAAAATTTTGGTTTCACATATAAAACCTCGGAATTATATAAATACTTAGATATAGAATATTATGTTTTCATTATCAGAATTCAGACATCGAATTCCTCTGAATTCGGAATCTGAATTCTCTTAAATTCAGGTTCTGAATTCTCTGAAATTCAGAATCTGAATTCCTTTGAATTCAGAATCCGAATTATCTGAAATTCAGGTTCCGATTCATTTTAATTCAGACTCATAATTCCCTAGAATACAGACATTGAATTCTTAATAATTTAGACTCTTAATTCCCTAGAATACAGGTTCTGAATTCCTTATAATTCAAAGTCGGAATTCCTTAGAATTTAGGTTCTGAATTCCTTAGAATTAAGACTCCGAACTCCTCAGAATTCCAGTTCCGAATTACTTATAATTTAGACTCTAAATTCTTTATATCACAAACTCAAAATTCCTTATAATTAAAACCCTGAATTCCCTAGAATAAAGACTCTGAATTCCTTATAATTCAGACTCCAAATTCTTCAGAATTCAGTCTCTAAAGTATATAGAATTCTGATTCAGAATTCTGTGGAAACAGAATCTGAATATTCATGCAATATAAACTCTGAATGTTTTCCACTTAGACTCTGAACTTTATTATTTTCCTTAGACTCCAAAAAATAGATTGTATAGAGCAACCATATTTTACTTACCCTTGTTATGGTATAAAACGACATCTTGCTTTCTGTTTCTAACTAACCATTGTTTGAGTGAAATGTGTACAGGTCCCTCCGATATTCAAGAAAAAATATTACCATTGGCGGAGGGAGCCAACAGTTGAAACAATGCCTATAAATAAGTGCTTATTTGAATGAGATCATAAATTTTGATTATTGTTCTAGAACTATAGAGATTACATGTTGCTGAAGTAATTTTTATAGAGAGAGATACACTCATGCTTTGTGTGTACTAAATTTCTTGTTCAAATTACATCGTGTGACTCCAATTGTTGATGTGTACAATCGAGGGCTTATGGGGATAGGAAGATAGAGGTTCCGACTATCTTAAAGTTAAAGGACTTCCTTGATAAAGAATACTGAGGTGCCGACTACCTTGATGTTCGAGGCCTTGTATGGATAGTAAGAAAGACTCTGATATTTCTATCAAGGGATTACCCTAGTGTGAGTAAGACTGACTTTCTGGAAAGTATAAATCAAGGGACCTTTATCCAAGGTTGTTGGATACCCTAATATTTGGGTTAAAATATTTCATACTTGTTACTTGTATTGTTTCATGTTTTTTTCCACTGCATTTTTATTATTAGGGAAAGTGTAACTATCTTATACTTTCATATACTTGTATACTCTGATTAGTAAGATTCTATACACTTTAAGGTAGAATCCTTGTCCTTATAAACTTCTCTTAAGTATCATTTCTGAAACCATATTTCCAGAATCAATCATGTTTTTAGAACTAAGATGTCTTGTGAATTTACCTTGTTTAACTTTGTTAAACAATAGAAAGTTTTATATCAACATTAACAGTTCCAAAGGAATTTTTAAAGGATATAATTTACCCCCTCTTGTATATTGAACATATACATCATATTTTGATCCTACAATTGGTATCGGAGGAGGTCTCAAAAATAATTATATTCATATATAATTTTCTTGCTCAAGTTTCCTTTGTACTATTTTTCCTTGCTTAGGATTTTTACCCTTGATTAAAAACTTTTATTACTAACTAGATTCTGTGAAAAAATATTTTCGTTTAGATGGAAAGAATGATTGTTGGTTTGATTGACAATCTTAATCCTACTAGAATGCCTATATTTTATGGGAATGATTATGAATATTAAAGAGATCTTATGAAGACTTTTGTCATTAAAATTGGAGTGGAAAACACTATAATTCTTACTAGAGATTACAAGATTTCTGATAAGGAAGTCAGAACTTTTTCTAATCAAGAAAATGAATAATATCAACTAAGATATAAGGTACACAATACTTTTTTGAATCCAATGACCAGGAATATACATTGCCATATTTCTTCTTGGTAAGATGCAAATTTTATTTGGATGAAATTTGAGGTCTTTAATTTTAGAACTTCCAATATTATCAAAACTAGAAGAGCTATGCTTAGAAAATAATATCATGGATTTATATTTCCTTATAGAGAACCACTTTGTATGGTACAACAGAGGTTTGTGACTAATGTTAATAGTTTACAATCCATGGGAGAAAATTTATTAGATGATGAGGTATTTGTGGACCAGATTATAGAAATCATGCCTAATGAATGGGAATCTAAGAGGAAAACTATAGATGAAAATAGGAAAGTTACCCAGATTTCTCTTGATGGGATTTTTGGAACACATCTTCAACATGAGACTAGAATGAAAATAGATGATGATCTAAATAGAAAGAAGAATTGAAATTGAATTGTTTCTTTTACAATTACATCAAATCAGACGAAATCCAAGGCTCTAGATAGGGTTACTAGATCCAAGTCAAAGAAGGTCAGTGTTTTATCTGAATCTAGTGGAAATGAATCTTCAGAAAACAAGTTAGCCAATCATCCCCGAAGGATGAACAAGATTTTTGGATAGAAGAACATTCAATCTATATAAGAGAAGAAAGAAATTAAGGAAAATAATGACTCAGAAGTAACAAGCTATAAATGAAAAAGAGAAGGGCATATAAGGCCAGATTGTCCATATGCTTAAGAGAAAAGAAAGAAATGAAAAGAATTCTGAGAAGAATGGAAAGAAGTAATACATGGCTAAATCTAAGAAAGTTTTAAGATCTAATGACACCTGGACTGCGAGTGGTGGTGAATCTTCTATATAATCTTCATAGTATGAATCTTCTGGACAAAATAATATTGTTCTATTAGCCAAGGTACCTATTGAAATTGTTGTCAAATGGTTATGGTACAGAATTCTAAATCCATAACCAATGTATCCTTGAACTCTAATTAAAGTGATAGTAAATATTATGAATCCCCAAATGAAGAATCTTCTTCTGATGAAGATAACACTTTACCTACTTATGAAGAAGTGTATCGGTTTACTAAGCTTCTTGAGGATGAAAACTCTAAATTCCAAAAAAATCTTGATATGAAAAATTATAGAATTACTATTTTTACGAAGGAAATATCATATCTTTCTAAAGATATTAATTTTAAAACCCTTGATTTTGAAAGTATTTCAAAAAAACCTTGAGGATGTTAATTCTGAGAAGGATAAACTTTTTAAGGATCTAGAAAAAGTTATTTATATGAAAAATGTTTCAGAGACTATCTCTGGTGTTAAAACTAATGTTTTTGATGATAAAAACTTAAGTATTAAGCTAATGTCAGAAATATTTTCCATGAGGAAGTCTATGTCAAACATTATCTTAGGTAAGGAAAAAATTGATAAGATGTATTCCCAAATTCGACCTCTATGTAATAATTTTGTTTTAGGTTATACTCATTCCAAAATAACTTTTAGTAATAATTATTTTTTACCTCAAAGTGCTCCGTTCTGCACTAAATATTAGTGTGGTGGGAATTGGGAAAAAAAATTGTTCCTTAAACAAAACTCAGTCTTTAGATTTTCATAAATATTATTTTTCAATGAAAATTTGGATTCATAAAGTTTTTCTTTCTGAAGTTTCCAAATCCAAGAATGTTTGGGTTCCGAAAGTCTAACACTCTTATTTTTAAAAAAATAAATAATTTACCAACAACAATACATGGTACCTTGATAGTGGGTGTTCCCAGCATATGACTGGTAACAAAACCTTCTTTGAAATAATTATCAAGACGAAAGTAGGAAAACTAACTTTCAAAGATAATGCTTAGTGAGAAATTATTGGAATATGTAACATTGTACTTCAAGGAAAAAAATTGATTTCAAATGTTTTATTTGTTAAGGGTCTTAGGCATAACCTTATTAGAATAAGTCAATTATGGGATGAAGGTTAACTTGTGAATTTGAGGAAGGATAAATTTTTAGTACACAATTCCAAGGAAGTGATTGTTCTTTCTACCAATCGGCAAGAGAAAGTATACCTACAAAACATAGAAGACCATAGAAGCCAAGATCTACATTGTCATAGTGCAATGGAGGATCATTCTTGGTTATGGAATAGAAGGTTAGGACACTTTAACTATAGAAACCTATTTAAACACGCTATGACATGACTAGTTAAGGATCTACCGGATCTTATATTTTTTTCTTCAAAAGTTTGTGATCCTTGTAAATATGGAAAGAAATATAAATCATGTTTTAAATCAATAGGTGAAGTCTCAACTACTAATGCATTACAGTTAGTGCATATGGATCTTTTGGGTCCAACACAAACTAGAAGCATTAGAGTAAAATATTATGTATTTGTTTTAGTTGATGATTACACTAGATTTGCGTGGGTCTATTTTCGAAAAAATAAATCTGATGTTTTTTCTTATTTCCAAAGTTTTAGAGCCCAAGTTAAAAATGAGAAAAACCATTCATTGATAACTATTCATAGTGATCATTGTTGTGAATTTAGAAATTCTTATTTTGAAACATTTTGTAGTAGAGAAGGAATTACTCATATTTTCTCAGCACCAAGAACTCCTCAATAAAATGGTGATGTTGAAAGAAGAAAAAAAATTCTCCAAGAGATAACAAGAACAGTGTTGAGTGAATATTCTGTAGTGAAACATTTTCGGGATGAAGCTGTACGTAATACTTTTTTTATTATAAATCGTTTTTTGATTAGACCTTTTCTTAACAAAACGCCTTTCGAGTTATGGAATGGTAGAAAACAAAGACTTTTTTACTTAAAATTATTTGGATGAAAAGTATTCATCTTGAAAACTATTGATACTTTACATAAATTCATACCCAAATCCGATGAAGGAATTTTCATAGGATACTCCACAACCTCTAAGGACTATAGAGTTTTCAATAAAAACACTTGTACTGTTGAAGAAATTGTACATGTCGAATTTGATGAAACTGATCATTTTGTTTTTAAACAACCTCAACCTACACCTTCAAATGTGTTTTAAAAAACTAATTTTCAAACCTTGATAGAAAATCCTTATGATAGGGAAAAATTCCAAGAAAATATTTCTAAATCATTTACAATAGAAGATTTCCTACCCTATATTGATGAAAAGGTTTTACAAATCCAAAATAAATTGTTTCTAAAGAATTATCCCCGTGATAGTATCATTGGTGATGTAAATCAACCAATAAGGACTAGAAGTTACTTAAGAAATGCAATAGATCATCTAGCTTCCATTTCCTAATAAGACCCAAAAAAACACTGATGATTCTTTAAGTGATGAAGATTTGATAAAAGATATGGAAGATGATCTAAATGAATTTGAAATGAATAAAGTATGGACATTGGTTGAAAGATATAAGGAAACTTATTTTATTAGAGTAAAATGGGTTTTCAGAAATAAGTGTGATAAAAATTGAATCATAGTAAGAAATAAATTTAGATTGGATGCTAAAGGCTATAATTAACAACAAAGAATATACTATGAAGAAACGTATGCTCCAGTAGCTAGACATGAATCCAAAAGTATTCTACTTGCCTTTGCAGCACTCTTCAACATCAAACTTTATCAAATGGATGTTAAATGTGCTTTCCATAATGGTTATGTTCAAGAGGAATTTTTTTTGAACAACCACATGGTTTTGAAGATAAAAAACATCCTGAACATGTTTCCAAACTTACCAATGCTCTGTGTGGACTTATCAAGCTCCTAGATCCCGGTATGATATACTTACAGGTTTTTTGCTTCAAAACAGTTATGTTAAAGGAAATTATGATCCAACTCGTTTTATAATGAAAGCTAGAGAAATTTTTTTGATTGTTCAAATTTAGGTTGATGACATTATATTTGGTTTAACTCAGTAATCTTTAACAGATTTCTTTGTGGATCTAATGAAATATGAGTTTCAAATGAGTATGATGGGTGAGTTAACATTTTTCCTCAATTTCTATATTTCTCAAAAACCATAAGGAATATATATATCCCAACATAAGTATATTAAATATCTTCTTAAAATGTATGGATACGATAACACTAAGAGTATAAGTACTCCCATTGGTACCTCAAATTCATTAGATCTTGATGAAGTTGGGAAACCAGTAGATCTAAAATCCTCTAAATGTATGATTGAAAGTCTACATTACTTGACATCTAGTCATCCAAACTAAATGTTCTTAGTATTATTATGTAGAATATATCAATCCAATACTAAGGAATCTCATTTAAAGGCAAATAAAATGATTTTTCGCTACTTAATGGGAACCATGGATTTAGGACTCTTTTCTACTTATGGAAATGATTTTCTTTTAAAAATATTTTTGGATGCTGGCATTGGTGGATGTAAAATGGAGAGTAAATGTACATCCAGAACATGAAATTTTTTAAGAGATTCATTAGTTTCTGGTTCATGAAAAAAGAAACACTTAGTAGCACTTTCCACTACTGAAGCTGAATATGTAGCTCCTGGAAGTTGTTGTGCTCATGTATTGTGGATGCAACACACACTCACAGACTATGGTTTATATATTAACAAAACACAAATTTTGTGTGATAATACTAGTGACATTGCATTAAGAAAAAACCTTTTACATCACCCACTTGCAAAAAACATAGATATTTGGCATCACATTCATAGGGATCACACACAAAATGAGATATCAATTTTCAATTTATCTGAACTCAAGATCAACTTGCTGATATTTTCACAAAATCATTACAATCCAATAGATTTGAATACATTAAACAGAAGTTAGGAATGATAACTATAAGGTAATATTCCTTATTAACTTCTTATTGAAACCTATATTCTTATAGTAAAAAACTCCTTTCCATAAGGGGAGTACATTTTCTTGTTAGTTAAAATTTTCATAATCAATATTTTGACAGTCAAAATTTTTGTAGTTCAAATTTTCATAGTTAAATTTTTTTTAATCGAAATTTTCTGTAATCTAATTTTTTTTCATAATCTAAAATTTTCATAATCAAATTTTTAGAATCTAAAGATCTTCAAGAAGAATTTTCCTTATTACGAATGATCTTCCTAGTAATCTGAAACGTATTTTTCATTTCTTAAATATTCATAATAATCATTTTCTTATTGTAATTCTCATTTTGTTTTCCAAATTTTCAGAATCATTTTTCATAAATTAGAATGTTTTTTTTAAAAAACCTCAAAAGATCGGAATGTATCAAAATCCTTCTTCGGTTATGATCTCAACTATCAGATCTTCTCAAGAATTTTTCAATCATTAGATAAATCAGGGAAGTTGAAAAGTCGCCTCAATTTCCTATATAAAGGACCCCCAATGGATGACTCACATTGAATCACAAGATCTTGAATTTTGATGCTCTTTCCTTCCAACATAAGATCGTTTTGAATTTCCTAGGTCTTCCTTGCATCAGAATGTCTAAAGAAGCCTCTCCTTAGAAAGAAATGACAACTGTAAAGGAAATATATGAATTGAAGATTTATCATAAAATGTTGGTAGACCCAAACTTCTTTAATATGTATGATTCAATCATCTCAGAGAACATCAAGTTAAATAGCTGGGAGAGTATAGATGTATCTAAACCCGAGGTAGAGGATCTGGTGATTCCAGAGTTGCTCGTAGAGTTCTCAGAATCCTTATCTTTTTTCAATCAACGAGGCAAAGAGAAATTTTCTTTCAAGAGTTATGGTAATACTTATTGTTTTTATTATTCTATGTCATCTAGTCTGATTGGAATACCTTATGAAGTAGAAGCTGAATTTTGTTCACATAAGTTACCTAATGTTGAAAGAAGATTTGATAAATAGAAGGCCATAGAGTGCCTTGGTCTGGTTGGAGTCAAGACTCCGAAGATTCTTCAACATTCATCAAATTTCCATATTCTTGGACATTGGGTTCAAGGATTTATTATTCTGAGGAAAGGAGATAAAGATACTCCAAAAAAAGTGATATATATGTTTTGAATTTCTTAGTGAACCTATGAAAGCTAAATCTGGTTAAGTATATTTTGATTAAGATTGAGAATATCAAGAATGGAAATCTGAAGTCTCAGATTATCATGTATCCACCAATTCTATCGAATATAATTGTATCTTATTTATAATCAATGAAAATTTCTTACAAATCAATGTCAGGAAATTTCAGGGTAATTTTTCTAAGAGATGACACTCTAAGAAGATTGAAAATTATTTTTTCTGGTAAATCTAAATAATTTTATGATTTATCAAATGAAGAAGTTTTAGCCTTATCAAACAAGCATGTTGTAGTTGAATCCTCCATGAAAGGTGGTGGGATGAAGAAAGTTGAGGAATTTCAAGAGGTAGAAAAAGTTTCTGTTGCCATGGAAATTCAATCTGCTCCACTGAAGTCAAAGTTGAAAAAATATTATCCTGATGAATTAGTTGAAAAATGAAGAGAGGTTATGAAAAACAAAAAAGAAGGGGAGCCTATGTTTGGCTTGGACCCTGCTTAGGCAAAATCCTTGAAGGAAAAGGCTATTGAAGAGCTTGAGAAACAAAAAAAAGTGAAGAAGCAAATGAAAAAGATGTCTAAGTCTAAGATAGTTCAATCTCTTATTAAGGATGCTGAGAAATATTATGAGGAAATTAGGGTACCAGAATCCTTTCTAATAGAATCAATCCCAAAGACTCTGAGAAAGAAGTTGGTGATTTCGGAGCGAGATCAAGAAGATGAAATAATGCTAGAAGAAGAAGTGGAAGAAGTAGAAGAAGAAGGGAGTGGTGATATCGAAGATATGAAAAATAAAGTATAATATTATCATGAGAATGATATTCTTTATTAGAAGTTATCAATCTGAACATCTAAAGTCGAGTCTTCAAAACATTCTACCCCAAGAAAATATGAGAAGGGAGATGAAGAAGTAAATAAATTGTTTGAAGAAAAAAGTACCAATCATGATTTCAAAAGATAGAGGGTGTTGATGCGGGAGGTAAAAGAAATAAGTTGATAATGATAAGATTGTTCTGCTATCAGATTGTGAACATGAATTACTAAAAAAAGAAGAAATAATTTCAAGAATAGATAAGGTAAGGAAGGTAACGGTTGATACTCCTTCCATGTATTTGGTCAGTAAAAAAGATGTTGGTTCTTTATCAAAGAGGAAAGAAGATGTTCTTGAAAATGAAACCTCATCAATAAAGCATTCGAATTCAAAATCATCTTCTCTTGGCCATGAATTTGTTGTCATTATTTGAAGAAGCTGGTAGGTAATATTCCATTATTTCCAAACATAGATTCAAGATGTCAAATGCTTCAGCATTCCTTAAATCCAAACACAAATTTATTATCTATGGTGATGGATAAGTGTGTCAAACGTGAGACCGATTTCAAATAATTTTTCAATAATTAGGAATCCCATCAAAGATCTTGGAAGAATATGACTACTTGGTCAGAGAAAACTATTTAAGATATGATAATTATCGATGAGTTTCAAGATAATATCAAGGATTATTTTGAAACCAGAGATGCTAAGTTCAAAGATCTCACCATGTCTTTTGAAGAAAATATATCTCTTGAAGAATCTACTTGGAAGAAAAAAGTGAAATATCAAAATGGGAAACTATATTTAGTTTCTCAAAATTGGAAGAGGGAAAGGGATCTCAGAATCAAACTTGAGGAAAAACTTTCTAAACAAGAAGTAGCCTTGAAGGCTCAGGCTTATATGCTTAAGGCTCGGGAAGAAAAAATTAAAGCCTTGGAAAAGAAAAGTGAAGATCAAGATTAGCTACTCAAGCGCATGTAAGATGATCACAAGGAACTCAAGAAGCTCAAGACTATTGTGAAAAAGCTGATGCTGAAAGAGAAAGAGGGTTAAATTAATTCAAATAGGATCTTATGTTTTATTTACCTATTGTACAAATTAGTTCAATATTAGTGAAATTTTCATTAAACTTCATATATATGGTTGTTTAGTACTAATAATATAGGTACCATATTTTATTCTCCATTACCATTATTCCTTTTTGAAAATCACAAAGGGGGATAAAGGAATGAAAAAAAATAATACTAAGTAATGAAGAAATTTCCCTTTTTAAGGGTTATTTAATATAAGGGGGGTTTTATCATGAAGATTGTCAAATGCATGAAATTACAAAATCTCATTCGTGAAATCAAGAATATGATCCTTAGGGTTTTCAAAACCTAAGGTGGAGTTAGTGATATTCATTATGATCCATATGTAAAGGGAGATAAGTTTTATTTTCAAGTTCATAAAAATTTCAATGTCCTTATATTCTTTTTATTAAGGGTGTTTGTGTGTTTTAAAAAGGGAGAGATTGTTGAGTCAATAAGGATTCCTTATGAAATTTCAATTCTTTTATGTTTTTAAAATCACAAAAACTCTATCTCAAGGAAAATTTTATTTTCACTAAGTTTTTTATAGAAGGAAAATTTCTCATTAATCAGATTTTCCTTAATATGGAAAATTTTCCTTCTCCAAGAAAAATTTATCCTAACTTGTTTTTCATTGTTCATATATTAGTTTTTCTAAATCTAACTCTTTTAATTCCTAAGTGAAAAAATTGGTTTCACATCTAAAAACTCAAAATTCTACAAATACTTGGATATAGAGTATTCTTGTTTTCAGGATCAGAATTCAGACTCTGGATTCCTCTGAATTTAGAATCCAAATTATATAAAATTTAGGTTCCGAATTCTCTGAAATTTAGAATCTGGATTCCACTGAATTTAGAATCCGAATTATCTGAAATTCAAGTTATGAGTTCTCTTTAATTCAGTATCAGAATACCCTAGATTACAGACCAGGAATTCCTCGGAATTCAGACTCCGAATTCCCTAGAATACAGGTTTCGAATTCCTTAAAATTCAGACTTTGAATTCCTCTGAATTAAGGTTCCGAATTCCATAGAGTTCAGACTCAAAATTCCTTAGAATTATGGTTCTGAATTCCTTATAATAAAGACTCTGAATTCCCTAGATTACAGACTCCGAATTCCTTATAATTTAGACTCTGAATTCCCTATAATACAGAATGCGAATTCCTTATAATTCAGACTCTGAATTCCTTGGAATTCAGACTCTGAATTCCTTTGAATTCAGACTCCGAAGTCTATAGAATTCTGATTCAAAATTCCTTGGAAAAAAAATCCAAATATCCAAGAAATATAGACTCCGAATGTTTTCCGCTTAGACACCGAAAATTATTTTTTCCCTTAGACTCCGAAAAATAGATTTGATAGAGAAACCATATTTTACTTACCCTTTTTATAATTATAAAATGGTTTCATGCTTTTTGATTCTAACTGACCATTTTTTAAGTGACACATGTATAGATACCTCTGAGATTCAAGGAAAAATATGACTTTTAGAGGAGGGAGCCAACCGTTGAAAAAATGCCTATAAATAGGAGCTCATTTGAACGAGCTCATAACTTTTGATGACCGTTCTACAACTCTAGAGATTACATGTTTTTAATTTAATTTCTTGAGAGAGAGACACTCATGCT
Source organism: Viscum album (assembly GCA_963277665.1). NCBI lineage: Eukaryota > Viridiplantae > Streptophyta > Magnoliopsida > Santalales > Viscaceae > Viscum > Viscum album. Next base: position 1,021,057,525 of record OY728132.1, on the reverse strand, counting down.
TTGTGCATACTGAACATCTTGTACATATTGCTTCGTGCGAATCTGATTGTTGATGTGTACAATCAAGGGCTTCTGGGGATATGAAGACAGAGGTTCGGACTACCATAAAGTTTGAAAAATTCCTTGATAAGGAAGGCAGAGGTTCTGACTACCATGATGTTCAAGGGCTTGCGGGGTTAGGAAGATAGACTCTGATATTCCTATCGATGGATTACCCTGGTGTGGGTATGATAGTCTTTCTTTAAAGTATAAATCAAGGGACCTTTATCCAAGGTTGTTGGAAACCCTACTCATTGTGTTAAAATATTTCATACTTGTTACTTGTATGGTTTCATGTTTTTTTTCTACTGTCTTTTGATTATTAAGGAAAGTATAACTATCTAATACTTTCTTATAATCATATACTCTGATTAGTTAGATTTTATACTCTTTAAGGTAGAATCATTGTCCATGTAAACTTCTCATAAATTTCATTTATGGAACCATATTTCCATAATCTTGCAAGTTTGTAGAACTAAATGGTCTTGTAAATTTACCATGTTTATCTTTGTTAAAAAATAGAATGTTTTATATAAACATTAAAATTTCCAAATGAATTTTTAAAGGATACAATTCACCCCCTCTATATTGAGAATTTATTTCTTATTTTGATCATACAGCATCAGTAGATATCATGGTACAAATTAGACCAGGTTTTTACATATTTATGTGTGGTGTCTTGGACGAAGCATTGGAGGTAGATTTATGATGTCCTGAATTATGAATTCCCTCATTATGATATTGTTAATTGATAATCCATATGATTATTTGACTAGTAGAAATTCCATGATTATTTATTATTCTCATTTAAATATTTACATGCAATTATTTTGGTCATATTTTATTCCATCCATATTACATTCAAGTTTATGTTGTAATGACGTGCATGTTTAGATATTATCTTTTTTTATTGTTCATATATATATATATATATCATATTGTATGTTTTACCCTTACTAAGCATATGAAATAATCCATTTCTAATGTTTTTTCTCTAGGATAAGAAGATGTATAATATGAATGACGTTAAGGGACAATATAGGAGTTTATGGGTATTTTCAATGATGTTTCAATATTGTTCTTTCTTTAAAGTTATAATGTAAAACTCATTTTTGTATCTTTTTTTCCAAATCTACTAAACTATTATGTCCATTTGGATGTGATAACTTCTTCATAGTTCCAAATTAATAACATAAGGAACCAAATCTGGGCTACTGGGTTCTTGGTCTTTATAGTAGGTATAAGAGCATGTGTAGTAGAATTTTATGTTTCTAAATTATTAAACTATTTATTATGTAAATATGAACATTTAACAAATTTTTTGAATATTATCAAGGTAACCTTTTTTATGAATTTGAGATTAGTTATAATTTTTTTATAATAGTAGATTTAAAATATAATAAGCTAATCCAGTTTATGCCATTTTTTAGAAATGGCCCCTAGTAGAAGGAATTGAAACAGTATCAATGCATTTATCCCATTAATGGATTTCCCTCCAATGTGATATAATGATATTGGAGCTAGAGTGTAACACCTTGAAAATCTAATGTATGAACATTATATTCAATTGCATGTATAGAACACAAAACCAAGCGCATAAGGGAACATAATATCCTGATGATTTAAAATATATTCACTATTTTATATAAATTCTATATATTTCATATCATTAAATTCATAAATTCACTATATTGGTTTTCCATAAACACAATTATGACCTTGTTAGATAGATTTAATTACCTGTAAAACTAAGTTTTACTAAAACAATTATTAGATATTATTATTTAATACAATATGATATAAACTTGTTATTATAAATAGTATTAACTGAATTATGAAATTTTATGGTTTATATAATTTTAAAATCAATTCATTTGTTACAAAATAACTAGAAACAAAAATAAGAACCAATTGGATATAAAAATAAATATTACTATTTTTATGATTCACATAGATTTTTATCTTAATAAAACATAATTTATTACAATTAGGGAATGATTTTAATTAAATATATATTTTATATATTAAATAAGTTATTTTTTATATTCATACATTATGTTTTATATGAGTAATATAAAAAACTAAATTTTACACAGAAAAACCTATATTTTTATAAATGCAATTTTATTACCTTTTAATTGAAACCCCATTTTAAATTTGAATTTTTACACTATTACTTATTAAATTTTTACAAATAATATGAATATTTAAAATATAAATATTAAAAATAATTTTCTGTTGAATTTTTGATATTTTTCCGAAATATTTCATTCTTATAATGAATAGTTAAAAATACTAAAATTTAGTCCAACACAACCTTTTCATCTATTTTATTTATAAGATAGCATAATATTTTTATTTGGTTTTAAATCTTTTTTATATCATATTTTTTTCAATTAATCTAATTATGGTCATTGTAATAAATTTCCCTATGAAATTTATTATAAAAATAGAGAAAACATTCAGACATTTTTACTTTAAAAACCAGCATTGTCGACCCACATGTGGGATTAAATTTATATCAATTTATTTAAATTATAATATTGGAATTTAGAAAATTGGAATAAATACTTGGAAACATCATAATTTATAATGTCTAATTAGTCTAAATTTCTTCTTAAAAAAAATATTAGTGAAAGTAATTAAAATTAATTACAAAAATTAATGTTAAATTATGATTAATAAGAGACTAAACCTTAACCTTATGACCCCAAACGACCAATACACTTGTCCAGGAGCTATTATATGGACATATATCGACCATATAGTCTCTTGGATCGAAATATTTCCATTATTCTATCAACATTTAGCATGAAAAATTTTCATGTAATTCCTTTGTCAAAATATTACAATAGTGACACTCCTCCTCCATTATAAAAAGGGATTATCTCCTCCCTCATCCTCAGACCTCTGAAAACACATTGGCTTGACCAATACCAACCCAAATAGATCCCAAAATTCCATACCCTCATCTTATATTCATCCCCTTTGGTTGAAAAAAATCAAAGTAATTCATTTAGAGAAAATTAAAATGAGTTCCCTGATTTAGAGGTAACATCATTCCTTAAGCTCTCAATAGGCATTCTCTTTATCCAATCCTCCAGTTAATTTTATTATATGTTTGTATAAAAAAATTATCCACAATATACTATGATGTTTTTATTCTAATGTTTCTTTCTATACATATATACACTTCCAACTAATTTGTAACAAACAAAATGTTTCTTTGTGTGGTGAACTACTACCTCACGAAATGATGTTTGTTTATTTTTCCACAACCACCTCTCATAGTGGCCATTTGGATAGAAACTCAAACTATATATGTTATATATTATAATTATTTCTAAATTTTTCTTCTATAATTATTTTATAACACATACCCTTATACCTTCAACTTTTTATAAATATGATAACATCATTAGTTGAAGTGTGGACTACCACCCCCTCAAAGCGACTTGATTCGTCCACACTATAAATGAAATGTATAAAGGATGAATTTAATTAAACAAATATAAAAAAAATATTATATTAATTAAATAATTAAAATTCTATAAATATAATGAATATAAGTTTTTTTATTACCCTTTCACACACATAAAAAGTGATAACATCATTCCCGTACCTGTGGACTTCCGCTTTCCCGACAAGATGTGATTCCATTTACATCACAAGAAATATATATAAAATCATATATGACTACATATAAATTTATTTATGATATAATTATCATTATATCAATATATGGTGTTAATTACCTTCTTTCCATAATGATCATTGGAAAATGATATCCTTACTCAAAGGTACATATGACCTATCATCTCCATGATTATAATATTGATTCATTTTTATAACCATATTTAATTATTAGTTTTAAAGGTATAATTGATGTATAAATATAATAATTATATAATTATTATTCTTGAGATTTTTTATAATGACCCCTTTGACCATAGTTGACCTACCAAAGTTGTTTTTGACATATAAACAGAATTTTTTCAAAACACCAGATCTAAACATAAATGTTAAAGTAGTTGTATACAAAATGGTAATAAGTGAAAGAAAAGTTATGAAAAAAATTAAAAACGTTCACAATAAATTATATAATTAATATAATTTTATTATACATGTATTTAAAGGATGTTTACCCAATATGTAAGGCAAGGTAAATTATTTATTCTCAATTTACATTCCATTGAGACTTATTTGTTGTTATGCCCCTAGTTTCTTTTACAAAGTGTATCTACTGACCTGTTACAAGATATATCACGAATATTATTAATATAATTACACTATAATATTCATTGAATTTAATTAATTATTGAGTATTTTGATTTAAAATTTTTCAAAGTGGTGTAAGACACTTTATAATTTTTTATATATTTCTTTCTCAAAATTAATACTAATAATAATTAAATGGTATTAATATTTGAGTAAATTAAAATAACATTGATAAATAAATAAATTTATTATCTTCTAGTAATTCATGACCCATTTTATTTATTTTTACCATTTTCACACTCTCTGGTACTCAATGTTTTTTAAGAATGATTTTAAGGAGACTTGGCTTCATTTCTCGCATTAGATAGATAACATGTTTTCTTTTAAAAATTATGGTGTATTAAAATGTTTTCAAAAAAATTAAAATGACCTGGTAAAGAAATTTTTATCCTTTTTTCTTTTTTACCAATGTTTTTAAATGAATCTCCTTGTCACCTTCTGAATAACGAAATTTTCAAACCCTTTTTACCTTGCAAAATGAATGTTTCTTTTTACCCCATTAAACATGGGTAGATTTATCCATAATAATTTCTTTAATGATTCCCTTAAATTACTAAAAGGATTATTTTTAATGAAAACTTTTTAAAATGAATTTTAGAAATATATGTACTTTCAAATGATTTTTTAAAATAAAAAGTTATTTTCCTCCATAATATTTTGGATGTTATTCTTTTATTTCATCAATGATAACCACCCAATATTTTTACACTACTTGAGATATGATGTATTTATAACATCCTTATCCTTCCTCTAGATGATTTTTCATTAATTATTCCATATATAGTATTCACATTCAATTCCTTGATCCCATTTAGTCCCCTAGAAATATTGAATTCTCTATTATCATTTGACATTGAACTTCCCATAAGTATCTATATGATTTATCATGGATATGATCATTTCCTAATTCATATACTATTTTCATATGGTGTTTACAAATGTTTTATGATTATTTGTGGAAATATTGATAAATATGTATCTTCTATTTCATATGTATATTTGATAAATAACATTGCTAAATTAATAATTCAATATATGTAGAATTCATGGGATAGGTATGAAATGGGTGGGGCACTATTATAAATAGAACCTTAAGGCATCGATAGTCTCATGGGACAAGTTATTTGTATTTCCACATAAGATGGGTTTTTACTCATAGTTTAAACCCTCTTGTAAAATGTCTTAAAGGTATATGTTTTCTTGTTCCTCAGATATAATTCCCATTAAAAAAGCATTTCCCACATTTTGTTTCAGTAATTATTCATCCATTGGATTTTGTGTCAACATATATATGGATAAATTTTATTATTATTTCATTGATTAATTTGAATGTGTTTCAATTTCATACCATTCAATATTTATTTTTTCTCATCTCATTATTATAATTACATGCATTTCAATTTATTACCTTTCCATATTTTTTACATACTTCCTTTTAAGTTTGTTCATTACATGGTATGTATGTTCAGTTGTCTACCATTCCATAGTTATTATTCACATTACTTCATCCTCAACATCTTTCATTTTCTGGGTATTTGAGTTCACCCTTATTATGTTCATATACCTTGGAATCCAATAACAATAAGATAAAACATATGTGGGGATATACAAGATGGATTAGATTTATCCTTAATGATTTTTATATAGAAAAAATTATTTTGTCATTAGTGTATTAAATTTTAATACGAGACTCATTTATGTATCCATCTTACTCAGACTACTAAACTCACAGTCCATCAAGATTAAGTTCATTATAATCATGCTAATGTAATTGATATTAGACACCAGATCCTAGCTATCTAGGTACATGTCTCTATAGTTGGTATCATATGATGTTTTATTACAAACTTGGGAACTGTATTTAGGAAACATAGATTATAAAACATAACTCTAAGGTAGAATTGGATGAAAAGTATTGAATAAAACCCTATAATTTCAGTAATTTAGAGATAATGTGGGTTTTCATGAAATACATCCATGTCTAGAAACGAAAACTATATGTGATTCTGGAAAAGATGTACCGAGGAGTAATAACTATGACAAGGTGTTCTGAGCCAGACTTGGTATGACTTGGGAAATGATAAAGGTATTTACTATACACCAGTTTTGACAGTCCTGGGGGATATCCTAAGGGAAATTCACATTTTCATTACAAACCATTATGTAGGATTTTAATATTTAATTAAAATGAATATCCTAGGTTAAACCTATGGTGTTTTATATTTAATATAAGGTGTCATTATTTAGAAACCCTATAAATGATATAATGCATAAAATCTAGACTAAGGAAGAAAATATGTGGAAATAAATGGATGATGAATTTATGTTTTGACGTTGTATTAAAAACCGTAGAAAAAATGTTATTTAGTGATTAACCATATTTCAAAGATAACCAACATATTTATTTGGTAAATTATATAAATCTTATTTAAATAGAAAACATATATGTCGGGTGACAAGAAAATCAAACCCGACAAGGTCGCGGGTCTTTAACCCCTGAGTAAAAGTGGATAAGGGTTTAATGCCCACCACTTCCCCATGTAATGTCTTGGTTATTTTTTAATTATTTTTAGATAAAAAATTTGTAGAATAAATGTTAATTATAAACATGTAGTATCACATTTGAGGATTAGATATTAGTATATTAACTATATCAGTTTTCTAAGATTGTAAGAGACAAATACATAGACTTGAAACACATTCATAGGCCTTATGATTCATTAAATGTTTCTTTTAGTGCTTTAGGAATAAAAAATCATTATTTCTAATTAATTTCTAGGATTAAAGGGATTAATTATAATTTTATCAAAGCACAACCCAAATTTAGGATTGTTCCTATGAAAATGAAACCTTTCAATTAATAATATTTCTTTACCATCTTGTTCATTACAAGAATTACCCAATAATGGAAAAATGACTACAAAATAAAAGTCTGTTCTAAGACATTATGTTTTTCTTGAATCAATGGCCTCATAAATCATCCCATATTTATGGCTTTGAGGAACTCAACATTATATTTATCATTCTGTTATTTTTATCTATAACCTCATTTAGTCTATATAAATATTTTTTCTTTTCCTCTAAGTACTAATTTTCGCATGCCACTAATGTTCTCCTACTTAGAGACCTAGTTGGATGGTGGTCCAAGTGACCATTTTACTTCCCATTCTCTATTTTATAGAGGATTTTTGACAAACCCTTCTCATTATGTGATATTTGAAACATATTAAATATCAAACAATATATCACCAAGATCTTGTTTAAATTGAAAGGAATACATTTAATTTTGTTGGGGAGAATGTAACGCCCTGAAAATCTAAATTTGGAACATTGTATCCAATGGTATGTATCAAACCAAACACCAAGAGCATAAGGGAAAATAATATAACAATATTTTATAACATATTATCTATTTTAAATATATTCCATATAAGTTATTTCTTTCCATGAACTCAAACACTATGTCTGTTTTCCTTACATGCATGAATGGCCTTGTTCTATAGCTTTTGTTACACGTTAGACTTTGTTTTACCAATAGTGAAATGTATAATTAAAATATTTATTTTATATGATAAGATATAAACTATAATATCTTAATATTATTAAGTAACTTATGAAAATTTATTATTTATATAGATATAAAATGAATTCATTGGTTTCTAATTAATGAGAAATGAAAATAATAACAAATTTAATGTAAAAAGATTTATTATTATTTTAATGCTTTGAAAGGATATTTATATTCATAAAAACAATTCATTAAAATTAGTGAATTAATTAAATGTATTATTTATTTTATATGTTAAATAAAATATTTTTGATATTCATCTATTAGGTTTGATATTCATGAGATAAGAACAAATTAAATTTTACACATAAAAACCTACATTTTTATAAATGAAATTTTACCACATTTTAATATCGAGACAATTTTAAATATTAATTTTGAAAATTTAATTTCTATAATATGTAAAAGTGTAATATTTTAATAAAATCCTAAAAATTAGGTTAGGTTGAAGTTTTAAATTTTTTTAAAACATTTCATTTTTTAATGAATAGTTTAAAATATTAAATTTTAGTTCAAACTGCTTTTAAATGTAATTTATTTATAAGGATATATCTTATTTTAAATTTAAATTAAATGATATTTAGATAATATTTTTATAAATTAATAATATTTAGGTTTTTGTAATCAATTTCGTTTTTACATTGACTATAAAACTATAGAAAACATTCGTACGTTTTTACTTTAAAACCCAGATTGTCATTCCACCTGTAGGATTAAATTTAAATCGATTTATGCCACTAATATGACTGGAATTTGGGAAATTTTCTTTGATATTTAGAATCATCAGAATATATATATTTTAATAATACCAATTTTTTTGACCAAAAACAATAGTGAAAGTGATTAAAATCAGTTAAATCGATTAAGGTTAAATTATGATTAACAATGGACTAAATATTAACCATAGGGCCCAAGATGACCTATAAACATTCCCAAGAGCTATTTTATGGCAATATTTTGAAACTATACTCTATTGTATTGAAATTGGGACATTATTTTATCCACATGAACCTGAGAAACATGCATGTAATTACTTTTCCAAAATATTACAAGAGTTCTACTCCTCCACAATAAAAAAGCCTCCTATCCTCCCACTTCCACACACATATTATGAAACATTTTTCAAGAAAGAAAAAACACAATATATTATAAACATCTCTCTATGAATATTAGTATCCTTCCACTGGGAAAAATAAATCCGAGCAGTCTATTTGGGTCAAACCAAACGGAGTTACCTAATTAAGAGGTAACATCTTTTTTTAAGCTCTCTAGTGTTATTTACATCCAAAACACCCATAATTACTCAAATTATATGCTTTTAAAACAACAACAACATACTATAAATATTATTATGTTATTATAATAATGTTTATAGCCACACCTATAAACACATCCATATAATGGGCAATGAATATATTATTTCTCTGTATGGTGATCTACTGCCTTAGAAAATGATGATTATTCATTTTTCCATTACCACATATCATGGTGGAAATTATGATGGAGACTATATTGATAAATTTTATATATTATATTTTTTATTTCTATGTTCATAATTAATTATTTTATAACACATACCCTTTTACCTTCCATTTTGTGTAAATATCATTACATCCTTTGTTGAAGTGTGGACTGCCGCCCCCTCAAAGCATGTGATTTGTTCACACAATACATGGAATGTATAATGGTTGTTTTTAATTAAGAATATGTAACATAAAAAAATCTATATGATATTAATGAATGAATTACCTTTCTATAAGTATAATATATATCATTTTCTTTATTACCCTTTCACACACTTAAAAAGTGATAACATCGTTCGTGGATGTGTGGACTATAAGCTCCTCGACGCGATGTGATTCCATTTACATTGAAAAAATTAAATATATAATTATATATTATTAACTAAAATTATATCTATGATATAATGATTATTATGTAAAGATATGGTGTTACATGCTTTCTTTTTATAATTATTATTAGAAAATCAGAATGTTACTCATGCGTACGTACGACCTACCATCTCCATGATTGTATCATTGAATCGTTTTTCATAAACAATATTATTTATTGGTTTTAAAAGTATAATTGATGTAAAATATAATAATTATGTGATTATTATTATTCTGGATATGTTATTTAATAACCTCTCTAACCATAGTCGACCTACCAAAGTTTCTTCTGTCATATAATCCAAATTAGTTACAAACACCTAACACAAAGTTAATTGCTTAGGTAGTTTTATAAAATATAGAAATAAGTGGAATAAAATTCATGATAAACATGAAAAAAAAATCTCCAACAAGTGTATAATTAAAATAATCCTATTATACAGAAATTTAAATGATGTTCACCCAATAGGAAATGCAAGGTAAGGGATTTCTTCTCAATTTACATTCCATTAATTTTGATTTTTTTTATGAACATAATTTATTTTACATGGTGTATATACTACTATTTTAAATGAAAAATAATGAATATACATACTCTCTTGATATTATAACTTTAATTTAATTTTATTCCTTCATGATTTTTATGATTTAATATGTTTCAAAGTGGATTGGGACACTTTAGAATTTTTTAAATATTATTCACCTCAATTATAATAATAATATTATCTCATTGGTATTTCCATTTGAGGAAATTAAATAACTATTTTCCATAAATCCATTTAATCTAATGTGGTTAATCATGACCATTTTCATGTATTTTTATCACTTTTTCACTCTTTTCTACTAAAACATTTTTACATTATTTGTAATAAAACCTGAGTTCATTTAAGTCATTACTCGAAGAACCTATTTTCATCTAAAAGAAATGTTTTATTAAAATATCTTCAATATAATTTTGAAATTATTTGGTAATGAAAATATCCCATTATTTTTATTTTATAATTTTTTTTAAAGTGAATCTTCTTGTCGCATTCCAAACAAACCATTTTTCTCACCCTTTTTAATTTCTTAAAGGAATTTTTTTTAACTCCTATGACATTTATATATTTATCTTCCATCCATTATCAAAAAATTCTATTTCAAGTATTAAGGTTTTAATTTTAAATAAAATGTTTTTAAATTTTATTATTACAATAAAAAAATTTCAAATTGGTAATTAAAAGAAAATGTTATTTTCCTTAAGAATATTTTTGAGGATCCGGTTTTATTTAATCAATGAACACAATCCTATATTTCGACTCCACTTTGGATATGTCTTGTTGATAACATCCTTATCCTTCCTTTTAATAGTTTTTTTATTTTTCCAAGTATAGTATTCACATTAACTTCTTTCAACCATTTTAGTCCCCTTGAAATATTCAATTACATCTTATAAGATGACATTGAATTTTCACTAAGTATTAATATCAATTTTCATGGATATTATCCTTACCTAAACCATTTATCAATTTTTATATGGTATTTATTTTGAATTGTATTTGGTTATTTATTGAAATATTGATAAATCTATATCTTCTATTTCATATGGCTATTTGATAAGGTGTGTTATTAAATTTATTATTCCATGCATGAGTACTATTATGTATAGGTATGACATAAGTTTAGAACAGTTATAGATATCCCCTTGATGCATTGGTAGTCTCATGGGATGAGTTAGTTGGTGAACATATATATATGGGTTTTTATCCTGTAGTTTAAACTGTCTTTTGAAGGGTCTTCATGGTGTAGGTTTGCATGTTCTTCAAACACAATGTCCACTAATAGAGAATTCCCCTAATTTAGTTTCAGTAATTATTCATTCATTATAGTTTTAATCGACATATCTATGGATATGTTTCATTTTCATTTCATTGATTAAAAGGCAAGTGTTTCAGTTTTTTACCTTTCTATATTTATTTTTCCTTATCAATTTATTCGATTGTAATATAATTTCATTTATAACATTTCCTTGATTTTTATTCCCTTATTTCTTAGTTTGCTCATTGCATGGTATGTGTGTTCAGTTATTTACCATAATATAGTTATTTTTCACATTATTTCCAAGGTTACATCTTTATTTTACTAAGATTTATATCTCACCAATATTATGGTACTTTCCCCCGGAATCCAATAAAAATTCTATGATAGATATTAAGGGATATTCTAGATAGACAAGAGTTATCCTCATAGTTTTTTATTTGGAAAAAAAATATTTCATAACTACTGTATTCATTTGTAATAAAAGACACATTTATTTATATGGTTTACCAATACTAATAAACTATAGTTCCTTTTGGATTTGATTCCATGTAATCATGCCAATGTAATTGATTGCATACAGTGGAAATGGACAATCTCAAATCGGGTAACTAGTTAAAAAAGGATAATGAAAAAATTAAAAATATGGAATGGAAGTATTTTAAGAAAATTTTCTTGGAGAAATATTTCTTTCTCTAATAAAGATAAGATAAGGATTACAATTAATGAGTCTCAGAAGAAGCAGAAGAATAGGGGTGAGGAGTACACTAGAAAAGGAAATAAAGAAAAAGTGAAGAAGGGTGAAATGGAATTTGAAACATTAAATAAATATGGATAGAAGCATCATGGAACATGACTATCTATAATGAGAATATGTTTTACGTGTCGATAAAAATAAAACCATTACCATGATTGTAGAGGCATTAACAAATATGACAATGTTAAAATATTCAAATCTAATTAGTTGGGAAACTGTGAAAATGACTCAAAATTTTTATGGTAACTTGACCCATAAATGGCTGAGGGTTTAGGGCCATGATTATGCATTCAAAATATCAGAGGATGAAGTTCATAATTATGTCATGGTTGGAACATTAATCATCTCATAAAATTTAGTTAAATATTTCTTTGATTCTATATCATTTAATTAATTTATATATTTCTAGTTTTCTATAAAAAATTATATATTTCTAGTTAAACTTAATGAGGGAGTTGTGATTCAAAAATCATAGTGAAAACCTCATAGCAACAAATATCTGTCAAGAAGTTCATACTATAATTCATAAAAATTCTATAATTACTAATTTTATTATCATACCTCTGGTTTATTTTGATATAATATTTGCTATGGATTTACTTTAATAGAATAATTCTTAAATTTATTAAAAATAAAAGGAATTTATGATTCATGGTGAAGGTTTGGATGTTCTAATCATTAGAGAGAATGATTCATAATCAAATTCATATTTGGATCCACCTCTATTATCTATTCTATATGAGATTCATGGAGTGTAAGAACAGGTAAACCCTACTAATTTAAAAGGAGGTCTTCAAATTGAGAATGTACCTATTATATAGAAATTCATTGAAGAATTTCTTAAATAATTTTCTAGAGACCCCTAAAAAATGAAGTTGACTTTACCATTGATTAAAGCATTGAAGCAAGTCCTATGTCAATTACTCCTTATAAAATTCCCCCTACGTAATTAGTGGAGATTCAGAAACCACTAGATAAGCTAAGTAATAAGTGATTTATTCTACCTAGTGTTTATCTATGGGGATCCCATGTTCTCTTTTGTTAATATTAAAGATGTATCTATGAGTTTATTCATTTCATATAAAGAAATCAATGATATTACAGTAATGAATAAGTTTCTTCTCCCTCACATTGATGATTTTTTTAATCAACTTCATGGAGACTAATATTGTCTTGAAGATTGAGCATCATTCTTGAAATCATCAATAGTGGGTAAAAAGGAAGATATTCCAAAAATAGAATTTTTTTGAAAGGTATGAACATTGTGAGTTTATATTAATTCCATTTGGACTGACTAATTCACCCACAGTGTTTATGGATCTAATGAATAGAGAATTCAACTAATATCATGATAATTTTATTGAGGTATTTATTAATGATATCTTGATGAACTCCAAAATCTAGTATGACCGTGGGATCTGATTATAAATTATATTTGGAGACTCTTAGAAGAAAATTATTATATGGGATATTTAGAAAGTGTGAATTTTGGATTCAAACAGTTTCTTTTCTTTTCCATTTGTCTCCATGGATGGTATCTCAATTAATCCTGTGAAAAGAAATGCAGTGCAGGAATAGCGTACACCAATAACCATATCCAAGGTATGTAGATTCATTGGTGTATTAGGTTAAGATCGACATTTCGTTCAAAATTTTTCCTAATTATCTAAAAAATTCTCCAAGATTAATTTTAAATGGGTTACGTTCATATGGACAGAAGAATGTGAATAATTTTTTCATAAATTGAATAGTCGATTAGTGAGTACTCTGATCTTGACTATACCATCTATAAATGGTTGATTTGAGATTTATAGTGATTAATAGTAGAAAATTGTTGGTTTTTTCCTTATCAAGATTGATAGAGTCATGAAATACACATCAATGGAATTAAAAATCATGAACATGACTGTCTAACTCATGATATTGAGTTAGAAGATATAATCATGTCTCTAAATATATAGAGACACTATCTCTATAGTGAAAGATATCTGATATTTATAGATCATAAGAGTATGAAATATATATTCTAACTGAAGAAACTAGACCTGAGGAAAAGGATGTGGCTTTAGCTACTCAAGGACTGTGATTGTTAAATACTCTACAACTCGGTGAAAGAAAATAAGGTAGTAGATGAATTGAGTAGAAAGGACCATGGATTTCTGAACAAAATGAAGATTGAACGAGATCATGTGTATATCGATCTTGTAAAGATTCATATATGTGAATTATCATGGAAGATGAAATGAACCTACTTTTACAAATTGTATTCAGACCATATTTTTGGAAAAGATAAAATTTTATCTGTCTAATAATGAGATTTTTAAAAATAAAATTAAATATATAAATGGTGGGATGATCGAAGAGATTATGTATGACGATGTAATTATGAAATTTTAGAAATGTATTTGTTTTACCTCTTTATCTGAGATGAAAAGGGACTTATTGGTTGATACTCATAGCTTGTATTTCTCCATACATGGTGGTGGTACTAAGATGTATAAAGATTTGAAGGATCATTTTTTAAGGATAATATAAAGTGGTAAATTAAAGATTATGTATGTCGATGTTTAGCTTTCTGACAAGTGAAGGTATAATAAAAACTTCTTAAATGATTAATGCAGCCTATACTTATTCCTATATAGAAATTGGATGACATTTTAATGGATTTTTTCACTAGATTACAAAAATAATCCATGATAGAATGATTCAATATGGGTAATTATTGATTTACATACCATATCTAGAATTTCCTCACATTAAGAGAGGGTTTCCCCTATAGATCCTTTCAAAACTCTATATTAATTATTTTTTAAGACATAATGGTTAACCTCTTTCCATTATGTCTAATTTTGATCTACAATTTGAATCGATTCTCAAGAAAATTCTACAAAAGCCTCTTGAAAATGAGCTTTGTTTGAGCACTTCTCATCACCCTCAAACTGAAAGGCAGCCAAAAAGAACGATAAAAAATTTAGAAGATGTGTTGAAATGGTACTGAAGTTATTTTCAAGGTATCTGGGATCGATATTTAGATATGTTAGAGTTTTCCCATAATAATATTTTCCATTCAAATATTCAAATGGCACCCTATAAAGTGTTATATCATAATAGATGACATACAAAAACTTGTTGGGATGAAGTTGGTGAATGGAATCTTGTAAGACCAATGAATTTAGAGGAAATATCTAATAAGGTGAAGAATATTAAAACCAATATCAAAGAAAATAAAAATATGAAAAAGGGTTATGAAAACAATAATAAAATGATTTGGAGTTCTGATTGGGAGATCAAGTCTTTTTTAAAGTATCTCCTTAGAGTGGTTTCATAATGTTTGGTAAGAAAGGTAAATTAACCCATAGTTAATTTGGAACTTCTAAAATTCTGGATAGAATTGGAGCTGTGACTTATCATTTTGAAATTCCACCTAGCCTTTCTAAAGTGCATGGTGTGTTCTGCATCTCTTTGTTAAGGAAGTAAATTACATACCCAATGCATATTTACACTTTTTAAGGAATAGGAATGGAACCTGATTTATCCTAATATAAATATCCCATACATACTTTTGACACTTGAGAATAATTTTTGAGTAATTATATGACTTGTCTTGTAAAGGTACTTTTGAATAATCATAAAATTAAAGTGGTAGTGTGGGAACCCGAGAAAATTATGAGGAAGAACTACCCTTATCATTTTACGAGGTGACATTCCTGAAATTTCAAGGAAAAAAATCTTGATAGAGGGAAGAATTTAACACCACATTATTTTTTGGTATATATCTTTTAAATGTACCATCTTCGACAACTTATGTTGCACACAACACTAAGATTAAACAATGATATAATATAAAATATTAACTTTATCATAGGAATAGTAATGTGATCATTATGAATATTAATCCAGCAAATTCAATAATAGACTCTCCTATTAAGTTACACATAAAATTTATCTATCTTATGAATGAAAATATAATATATTTATATCACATAACAAGTAAATAAACTTTTAAAAAATCATAAATTAAGTATTAGTATTTTTTTTAAATAATAATGTTTATTCCAAATTTTAAATTTAAATTAATTATTTAATAGAAAATTTATTTTCATGAAATATATTCATAAATTAATAATTTATTTTCTTCTAATTGTAATATAATTTTATTGTACCTTAATTAATTTTTTTAGGTTTCATAAATTCATTTATAATATTAAAATCAGTATTTATTTATTAAATAATTATTTAATTTGAAATTTATATTTCACATATTTAGAAAATTATTTTCATAAAATTGATTGCATATTTTAATTTTAAACATTAATAAATGGTTAGGCTGAATTTTTTGGATTTTTCAAAAAAAAATTGGAATTTTTTGTGAATAGTGAAATATAGTAATTTACTGTATTTAAAAAAACATTATTTATAGAGTAATGGATGATTAATGTTTGATTTAGCCCCATAATATATAAATATATTTCTATATTAACTATATTTACTCATGTTAATCCAAACTATTCCTAGTCATGGTCCAAAATAATAAACTAATGAAAAAATAATAAAAGACACCCATATCATCCAATATAAATACCACCCATCGCCCCCCCCCCCCTCTACCCCTCACACCTAAAATACCTTGAATTTTACTTATATTATACCAAATTCCTCAAGTATTTATCAATATTTATTCACCAAAATACAATTCACAAGAACGTTAAGGATGTTCTTATGGAGAATAAGTTCCATAGGTAAAATTCTCATTTGATTTCTTTTAATCAATTTTCAATTTCTTTTCTTTTCTAATACTCTCCTCAAATCCCTATAAAATTTTGTATTACAACTATTATATATTATATAGAAACTATATGTTTATTATTATAATGTTAGATAAACCAAAAATTCTCTTCTCTTCCCCTTTGATTCTAAAAATAAAAACATCATCCTCGAGGTATCGATTAACCATCTTTGTGGATGACGAGTTTCTATTTTCCAATTATACCTTCAAGTCAGGTCATTAAACCATTTTTATGGTTAGAAAATAATATAATATATTTATTAATTCTTATTTAATGTTATTTAACCCATATATAAACATAATAGTAAATAATAAAACCAAAATAATGTGTGATGATCCAAAAATGCAAAAATAATCTAAACAGTTTTCATTAACATTTTATCTAATTAATCATCCTATAATTAAAAAAATGTTAAATAAGACCATTTAATATTATTTATGTTCATTAATAAATTATAATTTAAATTCTGGATAATTATTCCCATTTTACATGATCTTTTGTACATGTATACATGTGAACTAATCATGAAATCGAAGGAAAAGAACACCCACAAATAACGAAATTGAATCTTATAACACATAAAAAGTTCGTAAATGATCATAAAAAATAATAATAAATTAAATAAATGTATAATTGGATTCAAATTAATTTATTAATTTATCTAATTTCGTTATCCTTGATATTAAGTTCAACTATAGAACACCTTCAAACATAAGGAAAGGGTTTCTTCCAGACCCTCCATTTTTTCCTTTGGGTTAAATTTTCTCATTATTTACCCAAATGTAATTCATAATTATTCGTATTTATTATTCCAAAATTATGACTGTATGTTCCAAACATATTTACCTTTCTCAATTACTCTTTTTTAGGAGAAATAAAAGTTTCATAAGGCACCCTTTCTAATTTATTCTTATAAGAAAGTCTGATTGAAAGGAACTTCCGAATTTCATTCCCATTTTCAAGTATACTCCATATTATATATTATGAAAAAATTATTTTTTTTAATCACTAATTTCATCATGAAAATATTTATTAGTTTATTTTTTGTTATATTCAAACAATTAGTGATTTTCTACTTTAAAAACACATCTATATTTCCCCTTAAACCACACCAAATAGGCTAATTTCTTATATTTCATAAGCAATATTTTAACATGTTTTCAATTTTTTAAACAAATTTAAATATGAATATTCATTTAATATTTATCAAATACAATTTTATTCTAATTTTTTTTGGAAATGATTTTATGAAAAATAAAAAATATTTTCCTTAAAAAATTCTTCATTCAAAAATAAAAGGGTATTTCTATCAAGAATTAATCATTGATTTTATTAGAATATTATAATCTATTTCTATATCTTATATTGAATGCTATTATTTATTCTGATTGTACTCCTATATTTCCATCTACCATATTTTATTGAATGTGTTATTATTATTTATGGTGATATACAATCTTGAAACCATTTACCATATAACACTAGATGGTTTAGGATTATGTTTATTGTTTGGGGAAAGATATTAATATTTCATTTGATTTTTTTAATATGAATTTATATGTTTATTATTTTCCAACCCTTTCCAATGAATAAATTTATAGGAATTATTAAGTGAAGGGAGGATCTCGTTATATATTTTTATGCATCAGTTATTCTCGTGAGATAAAATAGAATGGGTTTGTACACATTTATGTATGGTGTATTATAAGAATAATTGATGGTATATTTATGATGTCCCACATTTTTAATTCCCAAATTATGATATTGGTAATTTATTTTCAATTTTATTATTCAACTAGTAGAATATCCATTTTTATATTTTATTCTCGTGTGATTATTTATATGGAATTATTTTGATTATCTTTTATTCTTTCCATATTACATTAATATTTATGTTTTCATAACATTATTTCTTATATATTCATCTTGACTTATTGTTTATTTTTACATCTTCCACTATGCCTTTTTCCTTTATTGATAATATGAGATCACCACTTTCTTATATTTTATTTTCCCCAGGATTTGAAGATGTATATTATGAATGACATGTATATATAATCTAGGAGTTTATGGGTGTTTACAATGGAGTTGGTATGTTATTTTTTATATCAATTTGTTATGTAAAAATTATGGTTTTATCTGGTTTTCAAAGACACTAAACTATTCTATGATTTGTGATGTGAATAATTCTTCATAATAACACTGTAATAATGTAAGTCACTAGTGTTGGGATACTAGGTTCTGGGACTTTAAACATGTCATCTATGGAGATAATATGGAAAAGGAAAGAAACTTCATTTAACAAAAATCCACACATATTATTCATTTCATATAATTCCTTTTTTAGGGTCTCTATAATTATGTTTTGAATAATACATTTCTCTGCATTGTATGTAGAGTATATCAAGATATCATCAATAAATACAACTACAATGTTATCGAGATACTACTTGAGTATAACAATGATCAAAACCAAAGAAAAAAATGTTGAATTGATTAATTAAAAATGCATTACCATAAAATAGTAATTTAATATCATTTTTTCAAAATATTCTTTAGTATATCATCCTTTTTTACCCTATTCTAATGTCAACCATAGATAAGATAAATCATTGAAAAGTATCACCCTCATTTGAGATTTTTTAATAAGTCATCAATGTATGGTAAATCATACATTATCTTTATAGTAATGGAATTGATCTACCAATAATGTATGCATGGTCTCAAAGAACCATCCTTCTTTTTCATGAATAAAATAGGGGGTCATAAAAGCAAAAGACTATAGTTTTGTGATCCCTTAAGAAGAACTTCTATAGTTATTTCTTAGAATACACTAAATACAATGGCATTATTCAACAAGAATTTTAATATATAGGACTTGTATATTAAATTAGTTAAATGGAACACTCAACATCATGCATCAGTGTATGGAAAGGCAGTTCTTTTGCAAAAACAAAATTGAATTTTTTACCAAAAATGAGTTATCTATTTATTTAATATCTTTCCCGTCCATAGATCATTATTTACCCTAAGCTCTACAAATACTTTAATTAAGGATAGATATGTGTGGGGAAACCTTATTACATTAATTTCATAACAAATTTTCCCTCAAAATAAAATGTATTACACCTCACCATCATGAAAAATAATATCATACTCCGGGAAAAATATTTTCATTATACATTGACTTCTAATCCATAAATATATACTAATATTTTCATAATATTCATATTCTTAAAAAAATAAATTTACTCTAATATTCAGCTGAATATAATTTTTTTAGAAAAATCACTATAATTAATGTCCTAAAAATTTCCATATGAGGAATTAAAAAATGAAGTATGTGTTTTAAAAATAAAATCATAAAATTCATAAAGTAAACATTTAAATTTACATTCCAAAAAAGGCACTTCATAGTATGCCATGTGTGGTAGTTTAGGACGTTGTGTCTACCTACTATAGTATAATATCTAGTATTGCAGACTAGAAATGGTTATATAATGTTTTCATAAAATGAATTGGCTTATTTATCACTATAATGAAATGATTTTCCATCTCCATGATAAATACCATTTCAAAATAAATTGTCAAGTTGATCAATCTAGTTAATTTTATAAATAATGTTCTCAAAAATCAGACCATGTATTACTATATTTCTATATTATAAATAGTTTGTTTAAGTTGATGGTTTTTCTAGGAAAATTATAAACTTTAAATTATCAATTCCTATTTATTGTATAATAATCGTTCACCCGTCCAGTTGGAATTCCATAATGTTAAGAAACAAAATTCTAAAACATTATGTTGGTTATTTGATTTCATATACACTCATGTTATGAAAATGAAAAGAGTTTAGTTGATATCGTTGTATCATCAAGTAATTTTTAAGGTTATTAACTATGATGGACCATGATTATGATACCCTTTTTGTTGTCAATGATATCATATCTTTTATATTATTAGTAATGAGCATAAGTTGTTGAATGGTAAGAATATAAAAAATATATGATTAAGTTAGGGTTGTAACCACATATATCAAATTATTTAAATCAACATTCTAGTCATTTTTATTACTATAATTATAACTTGATTTATCTTACAAGATGCTAAATCCAAAATTAAATTCATGGCATGAATTAATTATATATGAAATTCATTAATAATATTATTATATGAATGATATTTTGAAGGAGAACTAATC
This sequence comes from Viscum album, assembly GCA_963277665.1. Taxonomy (NCBI): domain Eukaryota; kingdom Viridiplantae; phylum Streptophyta; class Magnoliopsida; order Santalales; family Viscaceae; genus Viscum; species Viscum album. The sequence goes on along the minus strand of OY728132.1, from coordinate 1,021,036,206 downwards.
TATCATATATGATTATGGTAGAATATATTTCTCTATAATAACTAAAATTTTAGTGTTAATTAATAGCTTCCTTAATAATTTCATGCATGAATCTATGGGCTTGATATTTTAACATTAAATAGATATTGAATGTCTTAAAATATGTATACATGGAGACAAAATTAAGGATTAATAACATTTAAATACATTGTGATATGAACATAAATGGTATTGTTATATATTGATAAATAATCTCTTTAATAGTTTTATATATAAGTTCCTGATTTGAGAATATTTATGAGTAAATATGATTTATATTGCCTATAAGGATGATCAAATGTGTAAACTATGTTTATCACATACATTTAATTTATTAATAATAGAATGTGACTATTTCGAATTATTTATATAAGTATGGATGATGTTAGATGATGGAGTGACCATGACCTAAATTTTATAGGAAAAAAATCTATTTTGCACTAGGAAGTGAACTTTTTAAAGGATCCCTCAGTTTTTCAAAGATATAGAGGGATTGATAAATTTCATTTGGAAATAAGTATGCAACCTTTACCGTGGTCAATTGAAATTTATATGAAGAAAACTTTGAGGAATTAATTTTGGTTTAGCAGCTTTAACTATAATGACTAGATATATATTAATAACTAAAAAATATCATCAATCCCTTTTTGAAAATGTTTTTTTGATGGAATGATGTTTTTTGAGGATATAATTAAATCATAAAGAGCTAAAAAAAGTTAAATGGAATATCAAACACTGTGTATTTCGTTTTAGAAATCATGGTTAAAAAGGATGAACTAAAATGGGGATATAATTTTCAGGGTGAGTGTTAGACATGGAATTTTATATTTATGCTTTACTATAAGAAATGAGGATACCCATAAAGTGTATTTTGAATTTTCTTATAGTTAATATATATTAAAAACCATGATGATATATTAGATATTAACTACATTATTCTGTGATCTATTTTGATTATAATTATTTTTATATCTAATAAAAAATGTATATCTAGGTAAGGAAAATCCATTTTATAAGGTAAATCTATTTCGACCTAGAAATTACATCATTACGACCATGTAACAAACCATGTCACTATGAGTTGTTAATTATAGATGGAATTTTATTTTCTAGACTCAAAGTAGGTGTGATTTTTGAATTCTTATCCAACTCATAATTCTAGTTTTTTAGAAACCTATAAGGGATGTTTTTTATAATGTTTGGTCATTTTACAGGTGGTCCAAGAGATTTTTTTTAGAATGTTAGGGATGACTATCTATTAAAAAGATATAGTATGGGTCCACCAGATAGTTTCTAAGGGTGGATTTGGTGTATTATTTTCTTTTTAAGGTAGAATAATAGAGACCACAATAATCCACTAGATATAGGTTTACTATGTGGTTTTTGGAGGACTGGGTATCCAGTATAGATTTAGAAGAAAAATAATATTATCAATATGATTTTTTTAAAGAGGGGAATGACAATATTTTTATGTCCATTCACACTCATGATTTTTTAGGGGAGGAGTCTTAAGAATCTATTTTTTTTAAATCCTCCACTATATTTAACATCAATAAATCACCTTTATGGTGGTTGGATTATTTGGGTTTTCCATGGTGATTTAGAAGTATAATACCCTCTAAAAAAATACATTTTTTCTTGTTATCCCTTTGAAATATTTATTATCCCAATATATACCACTCAAACAGATCCCCCATATTGGGTATTTTATTTTACGGATATTCCAAAATATCTTAAAGGTATAATCCTTTCATCTTCACCTAATATATGGTGATTTTTTTGTGGAAATTTGAATTTAAATTCCCTACGATCATGGTGGAATCATACAAGTTTTTGGGAGGGTTATCAATTTGATTCTAAATGATGTCAAAAATGATGAACATGCATTTGTTTCTATTTCATTTGAGTTATTTTATTGTATGATATTATATCATAATTTTTATATAATTCTATTAAACCATTTTTGATTAGGTATTGGTTGATAAGGATTTTTCCATTAGTGGTGTTTAGAGTACACTATAGACTATCCAAATGTGATTGTCTTTGTTTTTGATGTCTCAGGAATGATAAATGAATTTCCACGGGAATTTTCCAAATTGGTTGTAATTTCTTATTTACATATAAATTCATATAGTTAATTTAATATGTGTAATAGATTTATATAAGGAAATGTGGAATATTAAGGGTATGGTTTTTCTTGAGGTTGTTTTAGATAGGGATGAGTTATATTGATTAAAGGTGTTAACATCATTAAAATGTAGGTGGTTCAGATTGTACTTAATCATATCCTTGTGTATGCAAGATTTTGCAACCCAAAATTGGGGTTTGGTATTGGATAAATTTGATAGATATCTTGGCGAACACATGTATAAAATTTGTATGGTATAGAACTTTATATAATTGAAGACACTACTCATATGAGTATTCAGTTATTTGAAAACACTAATGAACTCAGCAATAATGGGTGATGATTATAGTTTAGTGTATGATAGTCTCCAGATTAGCCACATAGTACTAGATGAGTACTAAATATAAAATGATTGATTTACTATATTTTTTTGGATGTAATTTTTTTCTTAGGACATATTTTATGGGTGAGAAAAATAAATATCCCCTGAATGGTTTTCAGTATTCCCTCAATTGTGGATTAGAGGATTGTCTTTTTGTGTGAGCATCATAAGTCCATTAGTGCTTCATTTTTAGTGGTGTGGAGCTTCCCTCCATGTTATTTCTGGTGAATACTCCTTAGGAGGGGTATGATGGAAAACCAATCCTGGTTTATGGAAATGAATTCTAAAAATAAATTACAGTGGGTTAGATAAGTTTGAACAAGGGGAAAGTGATGTAGTTTCATTGTGCATTGAGAGATATTAAATCATCTTGGGTTATTATTTAAAATATGACATATCCTCAACTTTATAAAATATGGGAGTTGTTCAAGGAGATTTGGTCGAATTATTCGGGTTTCATCCTCCAATATAGTGTTTGGAAAGGGCCCATGAATACATGAGATCTTATAAAAAATTATGTTTTGAATCTATTGAGGAGATATTTTAACTCTATCATGTCCTATTATGATAGTTTGGTGTGGTGACTTTGGGATATTGGGTTTGTGTGTTTGTAGAAATTCCCTAGGATGATTTGTATACTAGAAGAAATTATTGATGTTAATTAGTTTAGAAACATTACATTGAGTGATAAGTTATAGTTTAATTTTCAATATGAGGACTTACACTGATTGAGAAGGTATAATTCATATATTTTTTTATGAGACCTACATTATGTGAGTGGGATTTTATGAGTATTAGGATGATACCTACCTTAAATTAAAAGGTATATGATGAGGTATGGTATGATTATTACCATATGTGAGAGGTAATAGTTCACAGTATAGAATGATACATACACTAGGTTATATGGTAGAGTTTAATGGATATTATGAAGCATACATTTGGGGAGAGGAAATAGGTCAGGGTTTATTGTAGGGCCCAACCTAAAATGAGAATGTAGAGGTTGAGACATTTTGGTATCTAGAAAGGTTTGTTATTGGAAACTACCTTGAATTATAGGGTAAGGGATGAGATATTATATCAAATCATTCCCTAGGTAATTGAGTAAAGGATGGGTTTGTGAAATGAGATGAATTCATTATCAAATATTCGGAATGATTGATGTGGCTGGTGTCATTATAGCCTAGTAATCACATAATGACATTACATATTCAATTACATGTGATATATTCTCTACTTGTTTGTTTTTATTATTCATAAACTGGTATAAAATCATATATATTAGGTAAATTAGTTTAAACTTTATGGATATGTATTTTGACATGCTATGGAGGAATTGTGATTCATGAAAAAACCTTGTATCCAATCATGTCGGAGAAATAATAGCCTGTATAGAAGATTGTGTAATAAAAACTAAATTGGATTTGAATAAAGGTTCAAGTGAGTTTCAAATTCATACTATATTCTTCTTATACATTTATTTACATTGATTATTTTCAATTTTTATTGGCCTAGTGGATGATCCACTAAGAAACATGATTATATGATAGCATTATTCATTTTTAGTATTATTGGAGTTTATTATTTTTAATGGTTTTGGTTCACAATGTTTATTTATTTATACTCTAATATATGGATTATATACTATAGTTGGTTATTAATGTGCTATTTATGTATTATTTTAAAGTGTATAGTATAGTTAACAAAAATTATAGACTCCCCCTATTATTTGGAAGCCTCTAGTGTATCGGGAGGTGAAAATATTTTCATGTCTTTACATATCCTGGAGTTTCATTCATGTGATTTTTTTTGGGATGATAAAAATAGGTATCAAATCTTTGTTCTTATTTTTTACTGTTTGGGGACTTGATAGAAAATATTAGGCATATATCAGAGCTTGCAATGGACCTTGGGATGGATAGTCTGGAATACCAATATTATGGGAAATCTAAATTACTAGTTTTGTGGCATGATGGTATTAGGTTTTTTAATAATAATTTTTATTTTTATTAAATAATGATGTCATAATATGTATTTTTATTTGGTGTTTACATCTGATGAAATGGAAGAAAGAGGCATGAGAATATATATCATACATAAAAAAGATTCCCATGACATTTGTGTGTTTATGTCGGATTAATTATCTAATTCTAACATAGGTCTTAATTTTTTTAATTGTTAAAAAACAAATAATATAATTTTTCACTAGATTATATGTTTTTGGAATTATGATGAGCTATACTTAGTTTTTGAATCCTGATATTTGATATTTTTTGTTATATGTTGTGTGGATATTATAATGGGAGTTTTAATATATATTATTATAGATTTCATGGGTGAATGGGATGTGTACTAACACATTACTGGTTGGTCTATATATTGGGTTTCCTGGTGATCGATTGGTATATATGGTGAATTACTAGGTTTTTTTTAGTATGGAACAGGTTTCCTTAAGAAGATAGATACCAAAGGAATGGTAGAGAGATAGAGGCATCTGATAGGCCTTAGGTTATATGTATGTTATGTGACATATGTAATATGGTTTTCTTAAATGGTGGGAACTTTTGGATTTGTAAATATTTAGGTTTTAGGTACATTTTTTATGGGATAGTGGTTATAAATCCCCAATTGGTGGCTCTAGGATGGGTAAAGAGTGGGTAGATTCTTCATGGGATTGGAAAAAAATAGGTTGCAAGTGATCATTTTTTCCAAATTTTCCTTAGTGATATACCTTTGGATAAATAGAAAAGTTCTATTGGTATTTATGATAGGATTTTGGGTTGATATGAAAGCGTTACATGGATTTTGATTTTGGTGTTTGGGCTCAGTATGGATAAAAGTAAACTCATGGGATCAAGTTTCATTATCAATGATTGGGTTATATAGGAGTTTTTTTTTAAGACATTGAGATGGGTGGTGGGAAATGAATTAACTGTGGGTTCCTTTAATGTTCAATCATCCATGGGGAGATGATTTTGACAATTAATATGTATTTCTAGGGAATGATCTAGTTTGATAGTATATTTATATTGCATACATGGAATGCCTTTTTGATATAAGTGGTTTCAGAATGATCTATGTTTTGGTATATTGATCATTTTTTTGGTTATAGGAGATTACATGTATAGTAGTAATGATGAAATTGTGATGAGTATCCTTAGGATCTATACAACATAGATACATATCACAAAAATCTATTTTTTTATGATAAATGGTCTCCCTTGGGGTAATAGGAAAGATAGGAATAGTATGTCACCTATGCAATTGAAAGAAAAATATTCTCATGGTGATTTAATATTCTTCCATCTGAGGTAAGTTGATATATCAATGCAGATCAAGACTTTTTAAAATTCTAATAAACACTATCAGTTTTTGGCATGTCTATTATTTTTTATAAGAATACTAGTACTCTGTCAGGGTGTTTAAATGAAAATGGATTAGTATGCTATGGTGTGGTATATCTATGTGTGAGGCTTTTGTAGAAATTTTAAATGACTGGATTAGCATTACTTGAGGTTTCACACATGTGATTGTTGATGAGATCTTACTAGAAAGACGCTATGAAGGGGTTATAAGATATATTATATGTTGGGACACTTCTCGATTTACTATTGGGGGCGTGTCCCATGATTACAGTATATCATGTTTTATGTTGATGGTAAAGCTATTATAATCTTTCATCGGGTAGTAATTTTTTTATTCATTCATGGGTATTTGCGCATTGGTTACAAAAAATTATCATGTTTACTATTTGATACAAAATGTATTTTAATGATAAGGTGTTTTAGTTTAGTAGATTTATGATTCGGATGGTCCTACAGTTGGGAGATTCAGCTTTATCACTTTTTCAAAAAAAAAACCATGTTGGTGGGATTTTATTTTATTGGAACCCGTGGTTGGGTGGTTTTGATGTTTCTTGAGAAATTAATTTTTAAGAATGAATATCCATTTGGTTCACCAAATGACAAAATAATTATAATTAAAATATTTTATTTGAATTGGTTTAGTTCAATGTGAGGATAAATGAAGATGGAGGGTGATGATCGATTTGATAAATGCATTAGGTAGGGTTTTATTGATAGATTAATTGAATAGAGGAATAAACAGTTGAATTAAATTTTGTTCCAAGTGTCTAACTCATTGTAGTTATTTTGGGTTTTTTTATGCCTTGGGGTGTTAAGACATCATCATTAAGTTGATGTTGTGGCGTTATGGGATATGAAGTATGGTGTTTTGGTGGTGATTTTTTATTGAGATAATGAATTTTTATTCTTTATATGGATGGATGTGATTATTTTTAAACCATATCATATGAATAATACTTACCAAGAATGATGCGTTTCATTTATCAGATATAAAATTTATAAGGATAATCTTGTGTACCCGTGTTGATTACATGGGAATATATGTTGCTTCAATGTGAGTTTAGAATTAGGAATTAGAAGTATTATCAAACTAAAATAAATTAATTAGATGTTGGGAGATGTTTTAAGGTTACCCTTAGTAAGGATTACTATTATGAATGTGAGTCGGTAATGACCCAATTCACTATAGGTCATTAATTCAATTAAAAATTTTAATTTTCCATTCTAGTAATGGGGATGATTTGATAATTTGCATTTGGATTTGATTTAAATCATTATAAAAGCTGCTAAATTGTGTTTTTATGCATTTTCAATGTTTTGGGTGGACACTTGGGTGGTTATGTGACCATCAGATTGGATATGTTTTAGCGTTACTATATAAATTATTTATTAAAGGGACACTTGGTATTCAGTAAGGGTGGAATAGGCACCTGGTGGAACATGTATGGAGTAGTATCCCTTAGACCATTATCATCCACCTAGAGGTGGTGCATCAGGTAGTCATTAGAGAATATTGTACCCGATAGATACTATTCATGTTCCCATTAGGTTCATGATGTATTTTTTTAAAGAGGTAAGTGACTTTATTTTTAAATTCAACCCCAATCACGATTTCGATGGAATGAATTTTTTGGGGTCCTCATCCCTCTTACTCTCTAATGGATCCCCCATCATGGGGGTTGTATTATGAGAAATTTATGTAGATACAGGGACGTATCACCCCATCCTACATCCCATCTTAATCATTTTATTTAATTTTGTATGATGTGGTGATGTTCAAGGTAGCGGTTTGGATAATCATTCAAGTAGATCATGGAAGACTCATCTTAATCGATGAGGTTTCTCAGTAAGAATGCTACATGATGTAAAACATTGTAAACACACCCTATTATTAAAAATTTTATTAAGGTTATATTTTTCATTTTAATTATTAAGGAACAATTTTTAATTAGATTAATTTTCATATTGATTGTAGTTCAGTTTTAAATATTTTTTTATCACCGTAGTTCTTGGAGTGCACCATGAACAATCCAAGTGTGATTGGTCATGGTTTCTTGTTCATGAGATTAATGATTTAGTATCTAGAGTGTTATTCATCATTTGTGGGAATTACAAAAATAATTAAAAAAAATTATATTAATTTAATAAGTATTATGGGTAGAGATGTGGGATTGTTTCATTAAAATATTTTGATGCTACTACAGTTGAGTTTGGGTGCTGAAGAGTGAGCATGGTTGAAGGGGTTACATCATGATGATTTAATTGGATCCTATAGTACCTAACTATATATATATATCTATGTATGATTTTTCTTTTTCTATATAAGGATTTGGGATTAGGTAAATTTTATATGGGTAGTGTGTTCTGAAACTAAAAAAATTTCAGGCCAAATATCCTTCTAGAATAAGAGTGAGTTATTATTTAAATTATAAGGTAAATAAATTTTCCATTGAAAATATCATTATAGGTATGGGATATCAGATTATTTTGATGGGGTATAAAAATGATTAATTTAGATTGGGCTGAGTTTTATATATCTTAGTATAGATTTCCAAGGACTATTATATTCTTCATGGTGGGAGTAGGCCTCAGATGATGTATGGGACCACTAGAATTCATGTGAATGGATGGGTTCACCAACATGAGGGTATATTAGAGTCTATATTCTTAATTTGGGAATTATAACCCCTCAGGGGATTCATTATGATGGACAACTAGGGGCGTCACTAGGTGATTTGATTGTAAGAACTCCTTAGCAGGTGTCAGATAGAGAACTCAGATTGGTTTGTGGGAATGTATTCTTACAACATGGAGGAATGGGTTGTATGGGTGTGACCAGGGGTTCAATAAATGTGGATTGGTTATGTTATAAGGGACATGATTTCTTATTGGTTTATTTCTATTACTATGGGTTATCTATGTGATAATAGGGTATGGAATATGTTCATTGTGGTTTGGAGGATCATTTTTTTGTTTTCCTTCATTCAATTTATAAGAATGAGATTATTGGTATCTATGGATAGAAGGAAGTATTATATAATTCATAGATTTTAGTGATTGTAGGGTTTAAGAGAAGTCGCATGTGATGGGTGGGGTAGGTGATACTGGAATAGATTTCTGGAATGTGTCTTGATTCATAGATGATTTGTGTATCTTATATGATGGTTGCTTTAAATTATGTATGACACCTTATCCTTATTGAGAGAGTACTGGTTGTGATTTTTTTATAAAGTATTTCTCTATATGAGTGGGAAGAGGTAGAGGTTTCATGTGAGACTGGTCTTGAGTATGAATTAGAAGGTTAAGGTATAGTGTAATGACCCAACCTCAGTGAGAGGGAATATGTCAATGTTTTTTATAGGACCTACCATGAGTGAGAAGGCAAAAGTTGAGGTTTAGTATGATACCTACCCTTATTCATAGGGAAGTGATAGTTTAGTATAAGGCCTACCCAGAATTAGGAAGGATGTTCATGATCTAAATGGGAACCACCCTGACTGAAAGGGTAGAGGTAAAGGCTTGGTATGAGGCCTACGACATGTGATAGAGAAGGGGTTGGTGTTTTTCATGGAAATCTACCCCAAGTGAGAGGGTGGACCTAAATATTTGATATGGTTCCATAAACACAGTAATGTGTTATGGGTCATGCTTTTGAACATTAGGTGATTGTATCCTATATATTAGGTTGATCCATGTATGGTTGGCTATCATGGCCTCATGGTTAGAAAATTATTACTCAAAGTTTATACTTATATGAATGGTGTATTATGCATAATTATTTTACTCATGTATTCACATGTATATAAGGGTTTATATAAGGGGGATTTTGTTATACAATACAATGATGTATATCTCTTACCCATCATGATCACACAAGTGTCTATGAATACCTCATGTCTATATTGAATGACATAAAATATTTCTCAATTGGGATTTGGTTAGAGTAGATTGATATGATTTATAGATCGGTTGTGGTGAGGCTCAACATTGAAGTGGGGACTCCTTATATATATATATATATTTATTATATTGAATAAGTTTTCAATCTAGTGGGATGTTTTCTAAAATTAATCATTATATGACAGCATTATTTATTCATTATGGTACTAGAGTATCTTATTTGGTTAAGGGTTAATTTTTTATATTCTCTCATATTCATACTATGATATATATATATATTACGTGATATTTGGTTTTTTATGTGCTATTGATGCATCTCATAAAGATTGTGCGGTATCATTGAAATTAATTGTTGACTCTTCTCACTATTAGAAAGATACTAAAATATGGGGAGGTGCACCTAATGTCATGTAGTTACCTTAGTAGAGTTTCACTTATATTATTACATTTATGGGGTTATAACAAACCCAAGAAATAGGTTTTCATGATTAGTCTAGATTGTCATTTTTCATGATTTCATGAATAACTTCTACTTGATTCATGTCAATAGGATTAAAATCCGAATTTTAAAGGGATTATTTGGAATAATTTGAAGGTATAATTCCATAACATATAAGATATTTTACACATTAAGGTTTAATATAATTCTATCTTTCAACTAAGAGAACTTACATACATAAAACTAGTAGTGATTCTTCATGCTTGGGTTCATTACATCATGGGAATAAACTTGCATGTTGAACCAAAATAAATTTTCAATTTTATAGTTGAATGATTAGATTGGCCACTATTTATTTACTTATAGTGATTGTATGATGGACATAAAAATGGAATTCACTATATATTTCCCCTAATTCTCATATCCTATGTTTTGCACCCCCTCCCTTATGTGTTGAACACCCCCTCTCCTACTCATGTCTCTATAGTATAATCAAGACCCATACACCATATATCCCCCATACACAATTGATCCCAAATGGAAAAAATATCCCCATCCACCTTGATACCCTTAATACCACCTCTATCAAGCCCCCCTTCTATACCATCAAGGCCACCCTATGTCGTCAGGCCACCCACAAAATTTCCTTGATCCCCCCACCTTAGAGCTCCTTTCATGTGACATCAATCCCCCTTACACTATCAATACACAGTTTTTTAAACCCCCCACCCCCTCCTATAGGTTTTGAAAAGATTCCCTAGAACCTCATTTTCATCTTACTGAGCTTTGAAACACCCTCTTATTTTTAATAAATGAGATTATTATTCCCCTCCCCACTAAAAATAAACATTAAATTCTTCCCCACACAATTCCCCCACAACTCATATCTAAGACCATGATTCTCTATCAGTTAAGAATCTTCTATACCTTAGATTCTAAACCATAGAGTTAATTAGATGAACTTTCAGAGAATCCATGTTATTAATTAATCCTTGTATCAATTATTATATGTGATGAGTAATTGATTAATTTTTTGAATTTATGTTTTGGTAATTAAGGTATATAGTTTTAAAATTATTAACATTATCATTTTTGAATCCTTTTTGTTTTGAAAAGTAAATATAAAAGTACATTGAAAATGAACATAAAATTTATAAATTGATATATGTATCGGTTTATAGTATATAATTTAATTGGATTGAATGGGTTGAAATGTATTATTAGTTACTTAATTTTCAAAAAATGAATGATTTATAAAGGTATATTTTTTTAATATTAATGTCTTATTAGTATTTAGTATGAAGTTTATCCTTTTAATATTTATTTAAATTTTATATATTAGTAAATTACATAAATTATAAAATTTATTTTTTTACTATAGAATTATAGATTTACTATATTTAAGACAATTATATATATTATAAAAATTTATATAATTTGAAATGTGTTTACTGTATAATGACTAAATATATATATTTCCCTAAAAAGTAAACTAATAGAAATTTTTTTTCTTAATTAGTAAATATTTTATTTCATATCCATTTGTGGATAAATTATTGTGTTATATAAATATTTATTTATTTATATACATATATGGATTTAATATATGTTTCTATATTTTTTTAATTTAAAAATATATTACTAAAATGTCAATTTGTTAAATTTATATTTATTAATTATATTTATTTATAAATATGATTACTTTACTAACTAAATATTACTTGTTATAATTATTTAAAATTTTCTCCTCAATGACTTATATTTTATTAGTTGACATAGAATAACGGGTTGAGTTCTTCTTTCCCCTACTAAAAATAATAAATAAATATCATATATTTTATTTTATAACAAAACGTAGTAGCTATTTAGTGTGAAAAATTAAATAAACTAGTATAATTCTTATAATTTTAATTTTTTAATAATTATATTATCTTTTTTATTTTTCTATTTTATTTGATTGAAATGTATATTGAATGATTATTGATCATATAATTCAATTTTTTTATATAGATAGATATATATATAATAGTGGTATTGGTTTGCCAGATAGGTTTTCAGTTGAATGCTAGAAGATAACAAAACAATGAATTGATTTGATTCATAGATTTCAAAGTGATTTTATAATTTTTAAATAAAACAGTTTCCAATAGATATATCGTGAAATGTGATATTGTTAGAAAATATTGGTTTCTAAAAAGGTTTCTAAAATATATAATACATTAAAATTTTATGGGAATGATATTTTTTCCTATCATCAAAACCATAATATTCAAATTTATGTTGATATCAGAATTGTTGATATAATGAAAATAATGATCAATGATTTCATGTGCTAGTTTTAAGAGGAAGAGATTAAGGTAATAAATTATGATGGTTGAGTAATTCATCTTCATTCTTTTTCAGATAGATAAGAACTATAGTTCTCAAAAATTATGTATGATTAATGTACTAAATTATATTATGGATGCACGAAATATAGAAAATTTTCATTTATCATTAAATAGTAACACTTGATCACCTTGAATCAGTGAATACACCCCTCTATTGATGTGTTTTTGTTACTATTTAATAATCTATTTCCTTCTGGAGTAATGATTATATATTTCTACTATCAAGATCACATGTTAACTGATAAACTTGGTTTCACATATGAGACCATGGTTGTGTGTCATAAAAACTATATATTTTATTGAAAATTGTGTCTACAGATTAATACTTGTAGTTTTTTTATTCATCCATGTAAAAGGACAATAACAATAATAAAGGCAGTTAGATTTTATATAGATGTGTCAGAAATCAAGAGAAATAGAATGGTTCATTGAAGATGTGTTACTTTCCACAAAGACTAAGTTTGAAGAGGATTTTCATAGTAACTAAAATTAATAAATGGATGATGAGTCATTTGGATAGAAACAAAGTGGTTTTTATGTTGATTTACCTGGCATAATCCTTGGAATTGATGGAGTTTGACAAAATAAATTCAAAATTTTCCCATGATGGTCATAGTTATTTACTAGATATAATATATATATATATATGGTTTTGACCTATTTATATCCATGGTTTTTATGAGACATAGTACATGTCAGGTGGTGTTGGTTCCAAAAAAAATCTTCCCATGTCGTTATTTATAAATCCTCTTTTTTCAATTTTTATATATTGAATAAATATAATTACTTTTAAAATTTATGTTTATATTAAATTATTGATTGATGAGATGTAATAATTTTAGTTGGATATTTTAATGAATTCTTATTCTGAAGAAATAAACTATTTATAATTTAGGATGGTCTGTTATGGAAAATTAATGGCGTTTAATTTTATGCTAACTTATCTATTTGGAGAACAAAAATAGAATTCACCTTACCTTATTTAAATTTAATTAAGAAATAAATATAGATTAATCACTATAGTAATTGGAATACCATATCTATAAATTCCTTATTCATCAATTTTACAATTTTATAAAAGTTAGTCTCTTGTTTGATAGAGAAAACAAAGAGGATCTACCACAATAAATAAAATTTTTTGTTCAAATTCTATCATAACACGACTAGGAAAACATTTATATAGTTAATGATATTGATTAATTATTGTCTCATGTATTTCCTTTCATTCTATCTATTAATAGACTGTGTAATTGTAATTATATAAAATATAGTACTTTCATTCAATTGCCTTATTAGAAATATAGTAATTTAATGCACAATTCTACTGTGATTCAAATTGAGAATGTGTGTCACATAATATATTATGAAAAATTTTTATAATCAATTCGAAATAAAAGGACAATGAGAAATACCAACTTGAGTTTTAATAAGTAGGATTTTTAAAACCATTATATTTATAGTTGGGTGAGGGTAACAGGGCATTAATTCTTTCTGTACAGTATATAATGAGTAAAAAATAGAAAGAAACATATTTATCAATTTTCAATATTTTCAAGGTCCCTAATGGTTATTCCATTAATATTTAATGTGAATCAATGTGGCCATAATGTTATTAAAAAAATGAAAAGTAATGATGGCCATTCATAAGATTAATAGTTAATCCAAATTAAAATTAATTACAATTTTACTTCCCATTGTGGTGACCTATTGATGAATGTTTATAATTTTTAATACATTATTGATCATGGAATATTCACACGTGGTATTTGAAAATTCTATAAGGAAATATTTTTCTCACACTATATTACATTGATAAACTAAATCTGTAATCATTATATTAATTCATGATCCACACACCCATAAATTTAACTTCTAATGTAATTTCCAGTGGTCATTTTCAATTCATGTTGATGAATCCAATAGAGTGATACACAAATACATTGAACTATAATGTGTGAAACAAATATAATCTACAATATTCAATTAACAATAGAAATTTTATGGTTTTGTGAGAAGTTTCTATGCTATATATATCGATGATGTTGAAATAGAGTCATATAAACCCACTAGTATTGAAAAATATCCTATTGGAGAAGCTAAAATGATTGATGTGGACAATAATGGGTGGGTTCAAGATCATTGATAGATATTTTTCAATAGTCCACTGCTTATTCTAATGATATAGTAAGTTTTATTATTGATCTATTATGAATTATTTTTTCATATTTAATTTATTCCATATCATTTATAATGTATCAATTTAGAATTCATATTAATAATTTAAAATCAGAAATTCCTTGTGTCACTAAACATTATTTTCAAGAACATCATACTTCTTCAAATTTCATGAGTGGCTCAAAACTCTTCAATGTATTCACAATTAATTTAAAATTTTTATTATGTAATCGAGGTGTATTTTCATAACCCTATATAAATTGACTTATTTTAAATTTAAATATTCATAAGATTCCTCAAGTATGGTCTCATACAGGGACAGAATAACTTAATAAATTAGATAATAATATGTTTATCATGATACATCTCTATTAGACATTCAATTTCAAAATATTTTTATTACGTATAACGGATGATATTATCAACCGATTAAAAAATTAATGTGGTGTTGGTTGTCAATATATTCATGAAATTTATTATTACATATCATTGAGGGATATTGTTATTGTTTTTATAGTCATGGAATTAAGCATCAATTTTGTGGTTTGATTGGTTTGATATCATTAATGGAGCGAATGATGAAAATTTCGAATTGCATTTGTAAAATTTAAAACTATGCTACGAAAATATGAGAATGTAATAAATGAGAACTTCATACTAGAATTTTATGAAAATTAGGTTAAATGTTTCAGTAATGATTCAAACTAGAATTTTGTATTAAAAATCTATAGACAGAGGGTTTTAAAGATTCAACAAGTGAAACTACATAATATTTTCCTTCTTAATAAAAACAACTTGAATAATTTGTTGTAGTTGTATGAGAATAATATATAAAATGGGTTAGGGAGACAATTGAAGGATATAAGATGGATTTTTATGATTTGTTATAGATTTTCTGTAATTTCTATCTAGTTTCACAGAAAAAAATTCCATTTGTAAATATTGTTAGAAATTGTATGAAAAAAGCTGATTCATTTAAAGATATTTTTTATAAACGTAGGTATATCATATGGACTTTAGAGTGGTTCACCTAGAATTTCTAGAATTTATGTTTATATTTAATTTAAAAATTTATTGAAATTTACCAAAGTATGTTCAGCTTTATATTTCAAATTTTTAATTAAAAATTAAATTTTTTACTACATTAGTAATATTTTTACTAGGATCAGTTTCATATTCTAATAAACATATTTTTATTGGTAGTGGGGTTTGATTCTTATAAATTGGTTCCCTATTGGACGTGGTATTTAATGAAACCATTCATCTTATTAGAAAGAGTATAAGTGAATTGATTCATCATTATAGATACTAATATGATACCCACATATATTCCCTATTATTATTCATGGATAGACTTCAATATAAAAAGATATGCATGAAAAATAATGGATGTTGGTATGGGTAAATTTATATCTACTATTTTGTGGAATTCTTTTTATTGTAATCATAATCGTTGATAATATTTTTTAATATGTTCATTTGAAATATATACTAGATGAGTATTGGGATATTTTAAACCGAAAATACTAAATTCTATATAGAATCAATATATGTTGAGGGAGAAGAGAGATAATTGGGAAGTATATTTTGGTGTGTTTTACATTTTACTGCAAGTCCCTATAGGTGTTCTTCCCACACAATGGAATGATTTGTGTTTGTTTGGGTCGACTGAGGAAGTGATGGTAAAATCTATTAATTTAAATATATAAATTATTATAAGTTTTTGAGTTCCCATTAATTTAATTTTTCAAATATAGATAGATTTTAAACATTATTAACATAGTTGTATGATGTAGGGAATGACTTTCTAGAATGTAACTTACAACATGTCTCAGGTTATACATGATGTATCTTTATAATTCAATTTTTATTTATATACTAAAAATATTATAGTATAACCTATACATAAATATCTTTTTGGTGATTAGATTTATTATAATTTAAATAAAAAGATGACTTGACTAATAAATTATCAATATGGATGAGGAATCATCTGGTTAGTGTTCCTTTTGTTATGTGAATTATATCATGAAATTATTTTTGTAATCAAATATTTTTTATTTTTTATAAATTATTCACATATGATCAATAATTCATTATTTATATTAAAAATGACCAGTCTGATGATGAGTTAGTATAGTTTCCATATGATCAGTATTGTGGTGTTGTGTGTAGAGATGTTATATTTTAGTGTATCATGGGATAAGATAGTGTTGGAGTCTCTTTTTCCTATGACGTAGTTATCCCAAAATGTGTATTTGTTAGAGAAAATGTGAAATGTGCTTGTAGATATTCATGGATAAGCATCCCATTTGAGGTTAATGGTTCAAGGAAGGATACCAAAATTAGTATCAATGATATGTTTCTATAGATAAGAGAAAAGTAAAATGAGATATAATAATATTTTTCAAGATATATAGATGAAGTGATGACAGAACTTCCATTTTATGGTATACATATTGTACTATAGGTATAAAATAAATTAAATTACACTCGAATATATTTTGTTGATATTCCTCTAATATATAAAATTTATATCTGTTATATGATCCTGTTATAGAAATTTTACATCATCATGAGTTCATTAGTTACCTAGATGAGGATTCAACTGATGCTTGTGGTATTTGGTGTTACCATTTTAACATTTAATTTTTTATTTTTGTTTAATTAATGAAGTCTGGTTTATATTTATAAAAATATTTAATGAATCAATATATGTCTTTCATTATAGAATCATAGTCAAAATTCAATAGATGATTCTAAATTGTATATAAATAATATTAAAAGAATAGTTGAGTGATTTTTGAAATGTTGAAACCAAAATAAAGTAAATTTGAGGCATTGTTTGATTGAGATGACCAGAAATACATGTTTATTGTTTTCAAAAGATAAAATATTTTTGTAAGGATTAAAAAAGAATATTCCCTCTAAATTATTTTATATAGAATAAAACCCATATTTGAATTATTTTTTATGTTTATGATTAGAAATAATTTTAATTTAACATTTGGTATTCCCAGAACAAACTGATAAAAAGTTTTAAATGATTTGACGACCATTATAATAATGCATTAGTGGATCAAGGCCAGGAAAATTGCCTCCAGTTTCAATGAATTCATATCATATCATTTATTTATTGTTTTATTAAATTTAGAAACTCATATAATGAAATCATATGGTGTTTTTTTACCAATATGTCTCGAATCATATTTGTGTGTTTCAAAACACGACTGTATTTTTCAAATGGTAAAAACCATTGAAACTGAACTCCAAATGACATGAAATCATAGAAAAATATTTTTAAATTTTTTTATGTGTATGTATAATGGAAACATGAATCGATCATTTTTGTGTACCATTATTTTCCTAATAAAAAACCTTTAATGAGTTTGAGACTTTTAGAAACATGGGTCATGGGGTAAAAACCCAATAAAATAACCTCTGATTTTATTGAAATTCTAAAAAACCACCGTATAATGAATTTTGAAATTTTTGAATTG
Organism: Viscum album; assembly: GCA_963277665.1. Lineage (NCBI taxonomy): Eukaryota > Viridiplantae > Streptophyta > Magnoliopsida > Santalales > Viscaceae > Viscum > Viscum album. Next base: position 1,021,017,909 of record OY728132.1, on the reverse strand, counting down.
ATAGAAGTTTAATTTGAGTTATCGTGTGATATGTATGAGTGGAATTTCACTTTGAGTCTTTCAAAACACTAATATGTGTGTGGCGGTCAAAATCACAGAAAATGTCCTCTAAATGTTCTGAAAGAATAGGAAAAATTCCATTGCATTATTTTTGATATGTATGAGTATATGACAAGTTAATAATATACGAGTTGTAACCATAACATCTTAATATGTTGCTTTTTATGGATTGAATTCCATTAAAAACATTCTTCATAGGGATACAAATAATTTAATGACATAAAAATTAAATAAATCATACAGAAACAACCGTAAATTTAATTTTTAAAGGTAGGAAGTAGAATAATATTAATCTAATTTTTCAATTGGCAAAGATGATTATAAATGAACCTTAGTGATTTAAAACACTAAAACACATGTGTATCAATCAAAATGAAATCAAATTACCTCTTAATTAATTAAAATCAAATGATAATAGTTTTTTTTATGTTGATGTGCATAAATAAAAGTCTTGTCAATTAGGCATGTATTTTACTAGGAATGGGAGGATATGAAGTTTTAAAAGGTTTAACGACCCTTAAATATGTGCATCGTGGGGTAAAAATTGAAAAAAAAAATCATATGAATCTTATAAAACCATAAAAAAAGATCCATTGAATAATTTTTTAAATTTTCATACTGGAGGAATGTGAATCAGAAGTGTCATGTGATCAGGATAATCTGAAAAACATTTTTCGTGTTTTAAAACAATAAAACAAATATGTAAAACTCCAAAAATAAAAAATTATCTCTAAATGATAGGTAATAATAGAAAAATAATTTTTATTATCATAGAAATTTAAGAGGAGACTTCACCTGAATCCAATGTTTAGTGTTCCCAAAACAAATAATAATAATAATTTTTTTAACTTCTTGAAATTTATTAAAACCTCTCTTCATGGAATTAAATCAAATAATTTGACCTAATAATTCATTAAAATAACACCAAAACAAACATATGGTGATTTTTTAAATTTCTGAACTAATGGAATATCATTATGAGGTGAAATTTGATTATGATGAACATAAACATAATTTTAGTATTTTAAATCACAAAAATGTGTGTGTGTGTGTGTGTGTGTGTATGTCTGTCAAAACTATATTTATTGTCCTTTTAAGGGTAGAAAGTAAATGGATGAATTTATTTTTTTTAAATTATGTTTCTGATTATTTCACAAATTATTCTGATAGCTGCTTTCCTTGAAACGAACTAACAATTAATATTTTACGGTTAGACAACCTTTAAAAAAACTTCTTATATTATCAAAACCATATCAATAGCCATTTATTTTTTTAAAATTAAAAAATTATTTTGACCATTGATATCTATGAACTATATAAACCTCAATCCATGGTTTCGTTAGATCGAGATGATTAGAAATTGACTTTTTGTGTCTTAAAATATAAAATTTTCATTCAACGATCAAACCCATGTCAAAATATAACCCAATGATGATACTTCTCAAAAACAATATTTTTATTATTCATGTAGTGTATGAGAAGATGACATATAGATTTGACATGTATTGTTTCCTAAATGTCCGAATAAGAAATATTTTTATGGTATAATTCCCATTAAAAATATGCATTACCATTTCAAAACCTATAAAATTTCCTTTTATTGTCATGAAATCAATTAAGAAGAACCATTATTGATATTTTTGAAGTGTATGAATTAATGGAATGTCAATCTAGGGTTATTTTCTTGATATGTCAAAACATTTACTCTTACTATTTTAAAACACTAAAAATTTATCCTAAAATTCATAACCACAAAAAATGACCTCAGAATGACAAGAAATAATAGGATGTCTTCCATTTTATTATTTTTGATTTCTATGACTATGTTCGATGTCAATCCAAAATGTGGTGTGCATGAATTTACCAAATAATCTATTTTTCATGGTTTATGGTAATTTTAGATGTATGTTTCAACTAGATAAAACCATGAAAAAAAATTGATTAGAGAAAAATTATGTGATAGAAAATGTATATTAATTTTTTATATATAGGAACTAAAAAAATAAATTTTTTATTTCATTTCATGAGATAACCCAAAATTCACTTCTAATGTTTTTTACTTATGATTTTCATATTTCAAAAAAAGTCAATATGACATGAGTAGTGACATAAATTATATAATAAGAAGTTTCAAAGGTTTAATGATCTTTAAAAAAAAGTTTCTAGTTATAAAAAACAATCAAACAACTATTGATTATTGTGAAATCTTATGAAAACAAAAATATAATTATTTTTCAGATGTTTTAACTTAATAAATTTAAATTAGAGTATTCATTCAATTAGTATGACTGGAATCATAGTTTTAGTGATTTGAAACTCACAAAATATGCATGTTATTTTCAAAACCATGTCAAATTACCACTGAATTATGTGAAATTATTTGATGATAATAATTATATTATATTATATGTTTACGAGGAGATGACATGTGAAGTATATGTGATATGTGAAACAGACTGAATAAGAAAAATTTTCTTGTTCTGTGGCCAAAAAAAATTTAATCTAAGGATCAAAACAAATCAAAGACCATTTTATTTCCATGATATCATCTGAAAAATAAAATTATAATAATTTTTGAAATGTAGGAAATAAATGAATGTTAACCCAGATTGTTATATATTAGGAATGACCTAAAACACACTTTCATTATTTTAAAACGTTAAAATTTGCATGTGATCATCAAAACTATAGAAAACAACCTTTAAATGACATGAGATCATAGAAAGAATATATTTATATTATTTTTGACATTTGCGGGCATATTTCACAATAATGTGATGTGAAATCTTCCTTAAACTGACTAAAAATAAGTTTTTAAATGATTGGAAGTCAATAAAAATGTTTTTTTGGGGTAAAACCCAATAAAACTTCCTCTAAATATTGTAATATCATAGATAAATGTCTAAAGATTAATTTTAAAATTTATGTATTTAGTAGATCATCAATCTGATGTTTTCTTGGTTGAGATGACTAGAAACACACTTTGTGTTTTAAAACATAAAATGAGTGTGTGAAGTTCAAAACTATATCAAAATACCATTTAATGATGTAAAATCATAGTAAAATCATGTTTTTATTAATTTTTTTTACATGTAGACAATGCTGGAATTATATGTGAGAATTTTTTAGGAGGCAGTGATTTTCATATATATATTTAATCTTTTCATGTGAATATTCATTACATTACACAACCACCTGCCTACGTATTTTAAAGGTGTTATCACAACTATGTTTAAATCCCTATGATGGGGGGTGAATCATGGTATGATATATTAAAACAACATTCCATAAATATGTAGTTCCACATTTGACCAAAAAAATGTTCTCTCCATTTCCCATAGAAAAGTATTAATAGAATTGAATAAAATCATCAGACATAAAAACATTAATTGGTTGAACCGTAATGGGATTCATCAAAAGAGTATACAAAGGCATTGTTAATATGTACAAAGTCTGATAAAGATAACCTCTATTAAAAATTTTGTATCGGACTCCGTATACCATTAATTTATATGGATTTTTTTACATAAAAATTAAAAATTTATAGGTTAAAAGTATTTTTTTTTATTTCAGAATGGTGGTAGGGGCACCACCTCCTTACAAAAAAATATTAAATTATACTTGTTATTATATTTATAAAAATATAGGTTTTTTATATTGTGATATATATATATATATATTGTGTTTTTATGTGTTTTTATGTGTTTTATAATTATTTTATTAATAATTGAAAGTGAAATTGTATTGTTTTTACTAAATTGATTTACATTCCTTTCATTTTCAATTTTATATTATATTTATGAAATTATTTTTAATTTCATCAACTTTTTAGATTCTTAGGCTATGTTTTCAATTTTTTGTTTTTTCATAGATTATATTTTATTAGATTTTAGATTTTAATACTTGAAATTAAATAAGTTTTTCTATGATTCAAGTATTAGACTTTGAAAGCTTGTAAAATATAAACTATAACTAAAATATAAATGAAAAATGATACAGTTTATGAAAATTTAAAAATGGTTCATTTTAAAATGAATTTATTCATTTTAGTGTACATAAATTACATAATTGAATGATTAAAATCAATGTATATGGTGGGTTTATTTACAACACGGTAATGTGATGCCCTTATTGAGATCATCAAGATTCACGCTCTCGTGGAGGCTAATGACCTAGAGAGGGGTGATCCTCGGGCACTAGAACATCAATTGTCACATGTTCTGCCTATGTTTTAGTGGGAGGTGGTGTTAACTGAATGTCGTAGTTCACTATTGATCATTCTCCCAATATAGTTTTAGAAGGGCCTTCCATTATCATAGTGGGTAGCCACATAGGCAGTGAAGGATCTAGACCCCAAGCTAGAGAAAACAATGGATATCCTATCAAGAAATATGGAACACATGCCTCATGAAGAACATCCAAAATCTTCTATGGCTGGACTTCTAGAGGTATGGCCTCATTCAATTTAATAGGTGAGGTATCACATGCAGTATGATGCGGTCTACATCATCATTTTCACGGCTCCTTGGCATCAGTGGCTATTGTAAGTGCTTCTTGAGTTGGAACCTCTACTCTCTAGGGAGTACGATTGAAGATAATCTCCTAAATCTCATGATAATTTATAATCATATCCAATGATGCTGTATGAATTGATACCAATGTAGTGACCCCCTCCTCCTCTTGATCATACATGCAGGTAATCTTCTACACTCTAACATGTTTTGAAGATATTCAAAATTAATTAGAAAATAAAACAATAAGAAAACTAATGGAAATTTATTAACAAACCATATCATGAAGCCCTACACCGTGTTGAGTGTGATATAGTATAGAGTTTAGTCTATACCATGTCTTATATGTGACATGCTCTGAAGGATGGAATCACATTTTAGGTAAACCCTGGATATGAAGCACTTCTCATTTCCCCCAGAGGAAGAGATAATCAGCATGTCATCGGCACCAGTCCTCATCCTTCCTCCCTTTCAGCTTTAAGTCATGAATATTTAGTGTGTTTCTAGGAAAAAATGGAATGGGATGAAGATATCCAAATGGCTCATGAATCTATCAGTCTATTTCCAATCAATAATATGAATTTTAATTAGTGTTACTGCATCCATAGCATCATAAAGTCCAGTAGTGTAGTAGGCTGGAAACTGGTCCAATAAAGCCTAGTATGGATTCCATGAAATATAAAGTGACAAGTGATATTTTTCATAAAATGTTCCTTAATAAAATCCAAAATTTATGTTATTTGTAAATTTTCAATAAAATGATATATTTTATATACATACCTCGTCAGGAAGGATACTGACCAACCTGAGATGGGATGAACCCAAATAGTGTGTCATAACATTAACGAAGTAGTGTTTCTGACTCCACCTAAAAATAAAACCTCAAAGGTGATAAATAATAATAAATTAAATTCAATAAATCCTAAAAACATAAAGAAATAATAGAAAAGATTTATCATACCATAATCCATATGGACCTTCATGCAACACTTCTATAGGAAATATCTGACCAACATTATCACAGAAGAGTGAGGGGATGTGCTCTCTTGCCCACATCTAAAGAAGGATGATGTATCCCCAGAGATATATGTGGTCTATCAAGCAAGCCATGAATTATTATTTTTATGTGTAAGTCAAGTAGGAAGATCCCCAATTGTACATCATGTCCCAATCAAAGTCCTCCAGTAGGAATGGATATATTATGTGCACATTCTTCGCCGAGTGATTACAACACAAGTTCCCTCCAATGATATGTAATATATATGCATGAGCATGACACACAAATGTATGATTATCAGTGTCATTAGGTATATCTACAAACAGCACCACAATCTAGTCTCTATATATCAACCCTCTATTTGTAGTAGCAAGGTCGGCCAAAATACAGACTCCTTAAAATCAATGAACAATTTCAGGACAATATGCATGGGTGTGTCCAATAATGGATTCCAACTAGAGAGGAATACCATGATGAAATTCCACATCCTTGAGGGTGATGGTCAAAACTACCTCAGGTAGGTTGAATTTATGTGTCTCTATTATCCACCTCTCTAGTTGGGATGCAAGAATGTAATGATAAAAAAATGTGAAAATATATTCTATGATGTTATAGAAGCCAGCACAAAACATGTATCGTATATTGGTAGGGTGAGGGATTATATGATGTTGATGGCATTCTTGATTCATCCAGATCCATCAAATCTCAAGACCCTCTAGCACGGCCTTGGAAACATGAGTATCCTGCTCAGTGGGTATTCTAGAATCATCCATTTGTATGTAAAAAAATTAATTAAGTAGAAACTGTGAAATGTAAAAAGAACATTATGGTATATCTTGTTTTTTTGTAAGGAATTAATGTGATAGTTAATGTCATTTCCTTTTTCCATTTCACTTTATATAATCATAATTTAAATTTTATCATTGATAAATATACAGATTTTATTTTTCTCTTTTTAGGTATTTAAGAAGATTATAATGAAAATACGAATCATCTAAAGAATATCCTAAATTAGTCATTGGTTAATTATTATTTATTCAATATTTATTAAAAACATAATAAATACTTAATTAATAATTTATCATATGATATTAATTATTTAATTATTATTAGCTAATCATTATATATAATCATTTTTAATCCTAATTTATTCATTAGTTAATCTATACAAAATCATTACTAATAATAACCATTATTTATAAACTATATATTACTAAATAAACTACATAATAAATAACATATTTAAAACTAGCAGAAAATAATTAATTTAGTAATAATAACTACCATTCATTAATTTCTTTTTCCTGGTCCACTTTACTTTATAGAATGGTGTTCTTTATAATTTATGTATGATTTCCCACATTGTGGTAAGTTTTATGATTAATTTAACACATGTTATATATATAGTTTATCAAGGGATATATTTCTTTTGTCATAATGTCATATAAAATGAACTTTTCATATTCCATTTAATGTGATTAAAAAATGATTATTGTTATTTGATAATAAAAGTATTTGATGATATCGAATAATTCTATAAAATAAAGGATATTTACTTAACAGCATATAATTAACAATATGATAAGGTCACATTAAAGACAATACTTAGTTTTGTCTTAGTGTGTGAACTCGATCAAATAATGTAAGGGAATATTTTTTGTTTATGACCATCTGGATGACATATGGTGCATCTCAAACTTTTACCTTGTTTTTTAGGCCAGTATACCTCATTATGCATCTTGTTGGACCTTGGTATCCCTCGTTTATATAGCCTTTTGATGTCATGTATCACTATCTTTTAGTCTTCAGTCATTGAAAAATATAGAAACTCTCCAATAGGCATCCATGGTTCATCATGACAGTTATAAATGGTGTTCAGATGGTACACTGGATTAGCAGATACTTCTCATGATATGTTCATAGAGTAACATGACGTGATTTCATATGAACATGGAAACTGTAGTGCCTTGAAATTTCCACATTGAAATTTTGTCATTTCCAATAATAACACCATTTTTTCACTGATGGTATTTCTTTGGGTCTGAATTCTCTTGAACATAAAATCGAGAGTATTATTATCGGAAATTGCATACTTGACAACTAGAATTCTTTTCAATGTTATTTCCAATCTATCATCAAAAGTGTCCTTTATACCTTATCCCCAGCTGAATTCTATATGTGCTTAGTTTTTTTCTATCAATGATTTACTTCATTAAACAATATAATGTCTCCTAAACCAAATAATATTTGGGTAAAATGTGAATCCCCTTGAAGTAACCATTGATGAACCCCACAATATTTGTGGTCATGTTTCAATACATATAACACTCATCATATTCCCATGTCTATTTTTCATTTGGAATTCACATCATTTAACCATACACTTATTGACTAGATGTGTCTATTTGTTTGAAATGTTCTTAAAACCTCCATTGATCTAGGTCATATGCTTCACATAAGAGATCATATTTCACATAAATTGACATTATATTTATGAATAAATTGTAAAAAATGAAAAATAGAATACATACTAAGCCTTCTAATTTCCTTCTTCATGGTTTCATTATGGAATTTTTTTCAAAGGTTGTTAGAAATATGTCTAATGTAGTATCGATGATGTTCATTTGTGGGTCACCGTGTATCAGGATCCTTAGTGTTTTCTAGATGCCTATAAAATATCAAAAAAACACCCAAAATATAGGTGAAATGATTGCTGATACACTCTAAAAACCAACTCCATGATTCTTATTTTTCTTTTTCCACAATTGAAACGGAAAGAGGAAGAGGATAATGGTTTTAATCATGTGTTACCACAATCAAAAATTATGACAACCCGGATCATTATTTCAAAAATAAACATGATTTATTACATAAATTTTACTTAATAAAACTCATAAGATAGATAGGTATAGTGTATTTGGGGATTAGTGATATTAAATAACATCATAAAACATGAAATACACATCTTTATTGAAAAAGTATTTTACATGACCACAACATTTATTCATACATAGCATTTTGTGGGATAACCTGAGGACATACATAAGAAAAGGGTGAGCTATAAATCCCAGCAAGGGAAGAAAAATGTAATAACATGAGGATGGAAATAAATGTTAGTAAATAATCATATGAATATAAAATAGAAGATACATAACATAAAGGAATGATATATCATGATATTAATAACAAGGAAATGTGAAAATAGCATACAACAAAATATTAGAATGATTTAGGGCTCATCACATATGGATTAGCATGAGTACACCCTCAATTAACATTAATTAGCATGAGTAAACCCTAATTGAACATGAATTAGAATGAGTAAACCCTAATTGAACATGGATTATCATGATACAAAACATTACCTAATGAATTGGAGTGCTATCAGGGCACACCCTTCATAATCATTTCGTTTTCATGTACAAGTTTTCCACGTAGATCATACACCGTAGATTCATTAAAAATAAAAATTTATTCTATGAACAAGGAATGTGAACACATAAATATATGCCCCCAATCAATAAGAACATGATCACAGTGGGGAATACCCTGGATATATAAATGGTTATGGTATTCACTACATGATGATTTTGGCATGGAAAATCGTGGTGCAATTTCTACAGCATAACGATGTCAAATAGAAATTCATAAAATTGGTTTATGAGAGAAAAGGTGGTATATCATAATTTATACATGAAATGTATAGTATGGGGATCATGTAACATAATATCCCATAATATGAATTGGAATTTTGATAAATAATATAAAATATATTCTGGAATGGAAATGATAAGATAAAAATCACATACAGAAATTCATCACGGTAATTAGTTTACATGAGAGGGGTTAATGGTAAATAAAGTGTTATTTCATCGTTAGAAAATAATAAGGGAATTATGTGGGAGATGATAAAATATAACCCATAATTTTTAATTGAAAATAAAAAGGCTATAATAATATGTGGAAACATGGATAAAAATGAGAAAGGAATGAACCCTCATGGAATTTTAGCATTATAACGGCTTAGGTAAGGGTCCAAATTGCGGAGGATAAATGATCCTTAATTAAAATAAAATCATATATATATTAGGTACATGATTATAAAATAATTTAAATATGACCAATTGAAATTAAAAATACTACTTTCAAACATGTTTCTTGAATTGAAAGAAGGTGAGGAAGGAGACAATCCCTTACATGGATGTGTGACTCCAAAGGCTTGGTAAAGGGTTCTTATGAGATTTTTTAGGATTTGTGAGGACACTAATAAGTATAAGGAATATTGGGTATGCGATTCAAGGTGATTTTGTGAATATAAATTTGAGATTTGGTGGGTATATATAGGAAAGGTGGTGGAATTCTTTATATTTTGGTTTTGGACACTACACCCTTGAATATTCAAAAATACAAACCAACACCTGGATTTTAACCCTTATTTAGGGAAAAGAGGAGTGTTATAAATTATTTTATAATTATAAGGGCCTATGATTTTAAAATATTTTCCTTTCTTATGGTGATGTGAGTCACACTTTCAAGGAAATGATTTTAAAATCATTAAATATTTTATATGTATTAGAGGATTCACTAAGGAATTATAAAACAAATAAAATAATATTAAAATTAGATTATCATAGATTAGAAATATATATTTTTCCCAATATATATTTATATTATTTTATTACATCAATATTTTGCTATTATGATGTCATAAAGCACATTTTATTTTTATACGATATTTATTTTTTACCAAAAAAACGATGCACAATAAATTATGAAAAATTCAACATTGGATAATTTAAACATCTTGATTCCAAAAAGAAATCATTTTCTCTAAATAATATTCTACCTATATTAATTTTAAATATGAATATAAAAACTAATAATTATTAAAAATTGATGGTTTTTGGGGAAAATAAATTTCAAACCATAATAAAAGTTACATTTGACTTCATAAAATTTATATGATCATTAGAATTTAATAAATGAAATTTAATAAAAAAATTTTATTAAAATATTATTCATTTCAAAAATACTTAAATTCATATAAATAGATTTCTTAATCGAATTAGAATATCGTCCAAAAATACTATTTTTGATTTAGAAAATCATTTACAAATTAGAGATAATATAGTGAAATTATATTCATTATTAAATACAAATAAATAATAATAATTAATTTTTATTTATACATATCTCTTTATTTCACCAGCATACTTCCTAAGAGTAAGGTCTATGATTGTGGGGCTTTCTTTGGGTTGTTTGGTGAACAGGGATTAGTTTCTGATCTCGATGATTTTGAACTTTGCACGTAAATGGTTTCGCTCATGCCTAAGTTGTTGGATCTCAGATTGGGATAAATTTAAGGATAAGCCCAAAAATTCTATCTCCCAAAGAAGCTTTGATAAAAGGTCTTCATAGGGTATGATCCTTCTGGTAGGGTCCATCACATCCTTTGTTTATGCCAAAAGAATTTTTTTTAAACCCTATATTTATAGTAGTTATGTGATCAATGTTCAAGGTCTATATTAACTGTGATAAGGATACTTGACTACAATTTAAATCCAATTGGATAAAATAAAATAAAAATAGTTAATTTGTTTTCTATATTCATAAGAAATTTAAAAGAAAAGTGATTTGATTCATATATGTTCAGGTAATTACAACCTTCCCCCTAAAAAAACTTTACTCTTGGAATTTCCTTTTAATACATTCAAATAGATAAGGGTAACCCTTCTTCATCACTTCCTCTGGTTCCCACATTGCTTCTTCAAACTTTTGGTTTCACAACAAAACCATGTGAAGGGGCATCATATTATTTCTTAGAACGTTTTTTCAACAATCTATGATCTTCATCGACTTCTACTCAAAGGATTGGTCATTCTCCAATGGTAACACCTCTGGATTCAGTATATGTGATGTGTCAGGTATGTTCTTCCGCTATAGTGGTACATGGAATACATCGTGTACTTGATATAGATTTGGTGGGAATGTTATTCTATAGATCTTTTCTCTGATGCGATCAAGGATCTCAAAAGGGTCGATGTTCCTTGGAAAAATCATTCCCTTCTTCCCAAATCTCATAAATATCTTCCATGGAGATAAGAGGATGAATACCATGTCTCTAACAAAAAACTCTACTCCTCTTCGATGATTGTCAACATATCTCTTTTTTCAAATTTGGGATTCTGTGATGTGTTTCGGATGGTCTTAATCTTCTCCACAATTTCTTTGACCATTTATAGACCTAGAAGTTTTCATTCCCCAAATTCACCCAAACATGTTGGTGTTCTGCACCTCTTCCCATAAATTGCTTAATAAGGAGCCATTTGGATGATTGAGTGGAAACTATTGTTGTAAGAGAACTCCATCAAAGTTTGATGTTGGTCTCATCCACTTTTGAAGTCCATTGAGAAATCTATCAACATGTACTCTAGTGTCTGGATTGTCTTCTCATATTGTCCATCACTTTGAGTGTGATAGGATACGATGAAGTTTAACACCCTATTCATCGCGTATTGAAGAATCTTCCAGAACATAGAGGTGAATCTTGGATCTCGATCGGACATAATCGATAGTGTACTCCCGAAAGCCTTATCACTTATCTTATGTATATATATTCTACTTGATCATGTGATATATCCAATTGAATTACAATGAAGCGTGAAGTATTTTTATGATAATCCGGAACCTCCCATGTTGTATTTTTTTCATTGGATGTCTTAGGAAGTCTGGTGATAAAGTCCATGTTGATGTTTCCCATTTCCATGTTTTTATGGATAATTTTTGTGTCATCCCCTTAGACTTATTCTGCCCAACCTTCACTTGATGACATTCTAGTCACTCAAATGTCTATTTAGTGATCTTATTCTTCATGTTATCCCACCAGTAGTTCTCTTAGAGATCTCGATACATCTTCATGTTTCCTGAGTGAATAGAGAAATACAAACTATTGGAGACTCTTCTAGAACATAGTCTTGAACCAAATCTAACAATTCCTTCATCATTAACATTAAACACTAAGGATTTATGTTTTTAGATATTTTCCGCTTTATTATGAATTCCCACGTTATCTTTTTTAGAATCCATTAAACATTCCAAAAGAGATGGTTGATCAATAATTTTTGAAAGGATTGATAATGTTACTTTCTTAATATTCAAATATCCATATTCATAAAATCTTAGAAGAATATATCCTTTTCAATTCTCAACAATGATAGAATTATTGAGTCCTTTATACTTAAATAATCTTCCACCTTGTTCGATTTCCTTCTGTGGTAATGGATTGAGAAATCATAATCCTTGATGAGTTCTAACTATCTTCGTTTGGGCATATTTAGCTATTTATATGTGATTATATATTTAATACTTTTGTGATCCTTATATATTTCGCACTTATCCCCAAATATATATTATTTCCATATTTTTAATGTAAATATCATAGCTAAAACCTCTAGGACTTGTGTGGGATTGTTTTTCTCATCAATATTAAAATACCATGATGAATAGGAAATGACTTTGTAATTTTTTTCGAATTCCACAAAAGGGATACATATAAAATTTTCAAGAAGAACATTCCCACAAACTTTAACATGTGATACAATAATCATAGTTGATTTCTCTAATGATTTAAAATCATTTTATGTGGGGACTGAATGTTCTTAGAAAACATAAAAGATACTTATAGGGCATAAATTTAAATAATTACGACATAAACTACAATGATGTATTGGTACATGTAATTCATTCGTCATTATCCATATTAGCATAGGACTTTCCAAGATCTCTTGATCATGGAGATTGTCGATGCTGATCATGCTTCTCAGACATTGAAATAGAGAATTTCCTTGGATAATTCCCAACTTCCCCACATTTATGACAATGAACTATGTAGGATTCATTATATGGAACTTTATTTCCATCCATCACATTATCCATTTTTTGTGGAAATTGGATACTTTTTCCCTTTATTTCCACACATAAAACATCTCCAAGTCCCATTGTGACATTTCCCATGGTTCCTCTTTCCACACTTGTTGTACAATGGAAATTGGGACTTGTTTCCCTTATCGACTTTATCAGATGTACATTCATAAGATATCATCTTCCACTAACTTGATTTACTTGGGAATTCAACTAAGTTCTAGTTGTTAATTGTTCTTTTTAGTGGTTGGTTAGGATAAATTGATATGTCCTACTTGATCTCCCATATGATTTGGAATCTCTTTGAGGCAGTCATCACATTTCCCTCTGTAATGGTTGTTTACCTGATTCATTCTATTACTGCCCATTCGCTAGAATAAAAGGAAAAATAAGGGGTAAGTATTTTGAACTATTAAACACATAAAGGGGAACCCATTAACAAATATGGATAACTTATACATTACACTTATCTACATAAATTGTGAGTTTCTAGGCTTTAGTCTATGTTAACCATGATGTACTTCGTAACATATAATCTTATGACATATTCGTGTTCCCTTAATAATGGTTCGTACTAATATTATGAATTTACCAAAGAATACCCCCTTGGATTGTTCAACCAATAGTGCAGTAAGGCCCGTTGTCATGCACCATTTCCCATTCGAGTCTAGATTAAAGTAGTGTTTTTGGGTTTTACCCCTAGATACGTCTATTCTAGAGCCACCTCAACATATTTATATCCAGATATAAAATTATTTTCTTCATAAAAAACTTACTCTATACTTAATAAAATTTAGGGATTCTTTTTTATACTATGTCTTATCCTTAACGATTTCACTAGATTTTTCAAATCCTAATCCCAAGAATAACTAAACATATCCTCTCATTCCAACTATTACAACCCTTCTCTTTATTTATTATTTAATCAGGATTTATTACATAAACATGCGCTTAATAAAACACTGACGACAGAGAGGTATAGTGTCTTTGTGGCTTATGAACATTACATAAAAACATAAAACATGAAATACACAACATTTCTTCATACATAGCACTCCATGGGATAACCTGAGGACATACATAAGAAAAGTGTGAGATATAAAGCTGAGTAAGGGAATAAAAACAAAATAATATGAGAAATAAAATACATGTTATTCAATAAGAATATCAATATATCAAAAATGAAACATGAAAATAAAATCATGATATAGCATGATATTCATAACATTGAAGTGTGGAAACAACATAAAACATGATATTATCATGAGTCAAGGATCGTTGCACATGGATTAGCATTAGTAAACCACCATTGAACATGAATTAGAATTAGTAAATACTTATTTAAAATGAATTAGCATGAGTAAACCCTATATGAACATTTAATATCATGATAACAAACATTACTCAATGCACTGAAGCGCTATCAAGTGAACCCTCCCTAATAGTTTCGTTATCATGTATAAGTGTGCCACATATATCATACAAAAAAGATTCATTAAACATAATAATTTATTCCACAAACAAGGAATATGGAATAAATACATGTAATTTATAAATAAATAAGTACATGAGCATAAAGGTAAAAATCAATGATAGATAGATGGGAATGGTTTTCACAACATGATGATTTTGGCATGGAAAATCGTGTTGAAATTTCGACAGCATAACGTCGTCAAATAGAAATTCACAAAATGGGTTTATGGGATTGAATGGGGTCCATCATAATTTACAAATGAAATTAACACTTAAGGGATCATGGAACATAATATCCCAACATATGAAATTTCATTTAGATTCATAATATAATAGAAAATCATAAATGGAAATGAGACGACAGAAATCCCTTACGTAATTATTTCATAGTAACTAGTGTACATGGGAGGGATTAATGAGATAGAAAGGGGTATCTCGTCATTAAAACATAAAAATGGAAGTGTGGTGGAAGTTCGGAAACATACCCCAATATTTTTAATTAAAAATAAAAAGGGTGTAACTATATAAGGAACATGTATAAAAATGAGAAAGGAAGGAACTCTTAAGGAATTTTGGCATAGTAACGGCTAAGGTAAGTTCCCAAATGGGGGAGAATAAATGAACCCTAATTGAAATAACATAAAATGGAATGTTGGGATATTATTATAAATGAAATAAAATATAACCAATTTAAATTAAAAAGACTAATTTCAAATAGGATTGTTGAATTGAAAGAAGGAGATGAAGGTGGGAATCCCTTACATGGATGTGTGACTCAAATGGCTTGGGAGAGGCTTCTTAAATGATTTGGGTCACCATGGGAGAAAACTAGGGAGTAGATATAAGAGTTTCAATGATATTAAAAGAGTTTTAGGGGGTGAATGGTGGATTTTGTGGGTTTATGTAGGAAAGGTGGAGGATTTTCTTTATTATTTCAGTTTTAGGAACTACACACTAAAATATTCAAAACCACAAACCATCCAATGGTTTTTTCCCATGATTTTTTACCATGGTTTCTAGAAAAGAGGAGTGGTATAAATTAATTTATTATTATGAGGGAAGAATATATTAAAATATTACCCTTTCTTATGCGGAGATGATTAACAATTTCAAGGAAATGATTTTTAAATCATAAAATGTATTATTTATCTTAGAGGACTCACTAAGGTTTTATAAAATAATAAACTAATCAAAAAATTAAATTATTTTTAAGTAAAAAAAATATTTTGATGAATATAAATTTTATACTATTTTATTACCTCACAATTGGGTTATTATGATGTCATAAAACACATTATAAAATTATATAGTATTTAATTTTTACACAAAAATTTGACTGTATCTGAAAATTATAAAAAATTAATTCATGGATAATTTGATCATCCATATTATAAAAATAGTATTAAATTTAGCTAAATAATTTTATAAATCTCTAAATTTTCACTTTTAAAATAAAAACCGACATTTATTGAAAATTGATGGGTGTTGGATAAAATAGTTTTAAAACCATAATAAAAGACACTTTTGACCTCGTAAAAAATATGTGATCGTTAATATTTAATAAATTTAATTTTATAATTATATTTTATAAAAATATTAGTGATTTTTAAAATACATTAATTCTTCAATATATATTTCTTAATTGAATTAAAATATTAACCAAAAATAATATTTGTGATTTATAAAATCATTTACAAAGTAAAAATAATAAAATCAGAGTATACTCATTATTCTATACAAAAAATTAATCATAATTCTAGGGTATTAATAAATATCTCTTTATTATAACAATATATAGTCTAAGAGTATGGTCTGTGGTGGTGGGGATTTCTTAGATCTTTTCGGTTAAAAAGGTTTGGGTCATGATCTCTAGTGATTGAACTTCTCCCATAAAAGTTTTCACTCATGCTTATATTGTTGGATCTCATCTTGGGATTGGGCTAGGTCAAAGCACATAAATTTTATCTCCATCAACAGCTCTAGTAAATGGGCTTCATAGCGTATGATCCTACAGGTTAAGGCCATCACTTCCTTTTTCTATACCAAAAGGATTTGTTAAAACCCTATATTTATACTAGTAATGTGATCATTATTCAAAAGAAATATTATTAATAGTAAGGATACTTAATAGTCATTTAAATCGAATTAGTTATAATAAAACAAAATTAGTTTGTTTATTTTCTATATCCATAACACATTTAAAATAATGTTAATTTTATTCATAACTATTTGGGTCATTACAACTATAACCCTTTGTATTTTCCATTTAGAAAAAATTCCATAAATCTATATGAATAGTTTACTAAAATAATATACGGTGATACAATGGAAAAATTACTAGAAAAACTGATCAAATTGAAAATGAGATGGATCAAGTTGGTTATATTGATACACAGGTTCATTCATATGAATATGGAAGACTACTTGGTCATTGCGTGTTAGTATGGATATTAGTTGTGGAGACACCTGATAGGAATCATCCCAATCACCAAAGACCCTCAAAGTTGTCTTTTTTTCTATCCATGCCTTATTGAAGGAAATATTATGACTTTTTTTTGTATCCTCAGATGCACAAGGCATAAAGGAACATATTGGTATGTTCTAATCATCTCGTTGATAATTGATGACACAAATTCATCATCCAGTGAGGTATGGTCTTGTGTTAGGTTTGGATGTACAAAAGTATGAGGTGTCTCAATAGTCAAGATTCTCCATCCTCCAATTGTAATGCCTTGAATATCCTACAAGTGGAATCTACAAAAATTCTAATACTTTTCACATTGTATGATGTATTACTTATGGCCTGATTCTTGAATTATATATATATAGTTACTCCCAATATTAAATCTTGTTAACATGGTTTTTAATGCATCTTTACTTGGAAAATCCCTTCTAACATGTAAGGATTTGTCCAAATCACTAAACCTATCAGGGAAAACTTTGGGAAACTTAGTTTCCATTGTGATAAAATTGTAATCAAATTAAAGCACACATTTCATTGTATTTTACCAAGATGATAAGTGTGTTGGATGATTTATTAAGAGTTAAGGTTGTTGTACAACTAAGGGATTTCTAGATTCTTACTCCCTAAATTCCCCTAATCCCCACTCATCAGCACTATTTTCACTATATGTTCTATCATTACAAAAATCCACATCAGAAGTTTATTTAAATGTATATCCATGAGATCATCAAGGTTCTTCTCTTCAACATTAAATGAAATAGAATCATTTTCATGGGTTGACCTTATTCAACCACTCTTGAAAGTATCAATCTTCATATAATTTGATGTTGCTGTTATACAGTTGAAACATCAACATATAAATCCATCATGGTACTATCTGACTGTTGGGAAAATAAATTTATTTCTTGATCCCACTTCTCATTAACAACCAATGGAAAATCTAGATGCCATAGTATAACTGGGAATTAAAAATTTATATAGCTCATATAATTTATCTCTTAATCAGGTCCTAGATTTTAGAAACAAAGAATTATTCCATGAATTTTACTTAGGGTTACATAATAAGATATACTAACCACTATTGTTTGTAGTGTACTATTAAAATCTCCTTTATCAGTTTGAATAACCTCCTCATAGAAGTAAAAATAAGAAAACATGACTCTCTATGTTAAAATTTTCATTTGATTAAGATTCTGATAGTGTAACTAATATTGAAAATGATGGTTGACCATATAATATTTGTTATAATAAAATTTTAGAATTAATTTTTATACCCTAAAATATGATAGTAATGATTTATTATATAAATATTTATTAGAATATAAGTCATAGATTGTTTTGGAAATAGAGCTAAAAAGAAGTGAAAATGCTGAATTAGTTTACTTTTCATTAATAAAATGGTAATTATGATCATATAATGTTAAATGAAAAATAAAAAACACATTAAATAACACATGAATTATTTTCAACATAAAATAAATACCTTGAAATTTTTCAATATAACATAGTTTGGATGAGACGATATTGACTTCTTAAGTGAGGTAAAATCCAGCTTATTTTCAATTAGTAGCTTAATAACTTCTAAAAGGGATGTAATTAACATATGAATTTCTAAAATATTTTGGCTATATAATGAAATATCTTATATTTTATATTATATTTCATTAGGAGGATGGAAAATTTTGAATATTAATGTCTTAAATACATAATTTTTGAATATTTTATTACGATACCAATTTAAAAATAAAATGGATCTTACCTCACTTCTAATGTTATGGTTATCTCATCTAAACTATGTTGTATTGAAATATTTCAAGGTATTTCTTGTATTTTGTATTGCATTAATGGGTTATTTAATGTGATTTTTCTTCTATATTTCACTTTATATGATCATAATTGTCATTTTACCAATGACTAATAAACATATATTTTTTTTATCTTCTTTTTACCTCTATTTCCAAACCATTTTGTGAATACTATTGTCGATGAGGTTTGATCATATAATCTTTATGATAAAAAATTTTTAGAACATCTTCTTATATACAAAAATATGATAATAATGATTTTTAGTATAGTTTTTAATCATTCTAAAGGTATTTCATTGTTTTACAAAGAAAATATGAATAATATAAAGCATGTCCCCATGGAGTGTCAAACCTTATGTGTAAAAAGTCATGTTTTCATGTACAAGGATACCATAAGCTAGGCATGCGACATCTTGTCAGAGTTGTTACTCCTAGTTACATCTATTCTAGAGCCACAGATACTATTTGTATCTAGACAGAGATTCTATTTCTTAGATAACCACACAATCTTCTTCCTACCAAAATTTTAGAAAATTTACTTATATCTTAAATGATGACAGTAATAATTACTTAACCATTAGTTAATAATTACTTAACTATTAGTCAATCAATATTTAACCATTATTTAATCATTTTCAACCATTTCTTAACCATTACTTAATCATTCACTTATTATTACTTAATCATTCTTTAATCATATGTTAATCATTCATTAATCATCCCTTAATCATTCTTTAATCATCTCATAATCATTCTTTAATCATCCCTTGATCATTCTTTAATCATCACATAGTTATTATTTATTCCTTACTTAATCAATAGTTAATCATTAATTTTTCAATAGTTAATCATTACGTAATCAATAGTTAATCATTACTTAATCAATAGTTTATGATTACATAATAAACAGTTAATCATTACTTCTTTAATCATTCCTTAATCAATGATTAATAATTACATAACCATTTGAATAAAATTTAATCAATAGTTAATCATTATTTAATAATTACTAAATAATTATTTAAAAATTCTATAATCATTAGTCAAACATCACTAAATCCATAATTAATTATGACTTAATAAAAAATGATCATATGATAGTCATTAATTAATTATAATTGCCTAATATTTATATGTAATCATTTTTAGTCAAATGTTATTCATTATTTAATCTATAATTAATTATTACTAGTAAAAAATATTATTTGAAACAATATATAACTAACTATACTATTTAATATGTATTATATTTAGAACTAAAAAACAAATAAATTAATTAAAAAATAATATTAAATTAAATAATTAAAAATAACTCTAAATGATACTTTGTAAAAAAAACTATGACTTATTTTAGAACAACAGATCCACGGTGCTTGAAGTAGACTTATTCTAGAGAGAGGTTTTGGAATGTAGAGAGATGAGAGAATTTTGATGTGAGGAGAAGGCGGTGGGTGCCCTTTTTAAGGCATTAAATGAAAGGCAGATGGGGGAGGGCCTCCTTTCTCCTTTATATTAGGCGAAAGGTGTGTGATCCCCAGAAATATTTCACTTTCTATTTAGGTGATAGGCATCCACCACCTTCCCCCCTTTTCTATGTCATTGATCTGGGGAAAGGGCGGCGGTCTTCCACCATTCAGTAAATCCGAAAGGCGGTAGCACCCCTTCATCCACTGTGAATCATTTAAAAAAATATTGACATATTCATATTTTAAAAAATATTTAAAAACATATAAAAACCCATATCCCTCCGAGTTTATAAACAATCACAATTTGAAATCTCACTTCTCTATTAACTAATATGTCCTAAATTCTTCTTCATATGAATATTATTTTAATAATTGGAATTAATAAATTTTACACCTCATTTGGTGAATCATTAAATTAATCTTTCTTCCAATTTATTAATACCACTTTACCGTATATTTATTAGAAAAGACATTCTAGTTTTCTAAATATTTATGTTCATCAAAACCCTTTTCCCAAAATTTTGGGAACTTTAAAATTCTTCACAAAATATTATTCTTTCAAAAAACCAAAAAACTTATTCAAATCACCATACTTTTTGGAATATCACAACTTCTATTATTGTAATGAATTTTTTAAAACATACATATAATTATCAAAAAATCTATTCATTGGGAAAAAAATGATCTTATGAAAACTATTTTTTAAGAAAAATACTTCAAAAATAACTTTTGTGAAATCAAAGGCTTTAGATTTCTATTAAGTCTTTCTCACTTCAATTGAGGGGTAGCTTCCTATTTATATAAATTTACTCCCCCTTTATGAATCTTTAAACCTCACCAAATCAATTATAAAAAATCATTATTATTTACCATGAACTCCTATTATTTGTGAAACATTCATAGAAATTTCTCATTCCTGAAACTACCCAACGTCACATAGATTTCCATTTTAAATTTGAGACCCATCCATATTTCATAAAACTACAAACCTTCATAAATCACCGGACCATAATTAAAATCATTGAAATTTTTCCTTGATGTATTTTTTCCCAACAAAAGTAATAGTTCCTTTGGATAATACACGCAAAAACGTCTAATTTCATAAATAAAAATCAAAATATCTTATTATATAGTACTATTCATAGACAATACCTACATATAACCCTTCTTCCTAACTTGGGGAAAGAAAATGTACGAACGAGTAAGTTTATATTCTCATTACGGGTAAAAAAAGCATGTACATAAGTATAACAAGATAATAAGTGAATGAGAACATGATCATTAAATTTGAAAACCATACCCTATATGTAAAATATCTTAATATTGAGTCATGAAATAAATATTGTATGTTTATAAGAAATGAATCATAATTAAATCAATGAACATGAACCAAGAGTGCATAAATTTATCAGAATACATAGATTTGTTTCAAAAACATAAGATTAGAAAATTTTTTCCATGGTAGTAAAGGCTAATTTCTAATACTATCATAGTGGAATGGGTTCACTCCCCAAACCATTTTAATAGTCAAGGTTCACTAACAAGAATATCATAGTAGAATAGTTCTTTTACTAAACTATATTCACTTTTTATTATATTCCATTTCATATCATGAGATATTTATAATTACCTAATGAATCAGTGGGATATTTTTTCTGTAACACCCCGAGCTTCCAGGATACGCTTCTCTTTCCATAATGCAATACCTTGCGTTGTATGCAAGTTCGAGTTCTAACACACCGAGACTAATCAAAGTACCTGTTATGAATAGTAATACCCAATTTTTAAAATTATAGAAATTTTATATTTCAAAATGGACTTCATTTTTGTATTCGTAATATCAAAATTATCCTAAGTTGAATTTTTTGTAATTTTCTGAGAACTTCCAATTTTTTATGAATAGTGAAAAATACTTAAAACAAATTTTTTAATAAAAATAATTTATAGTGATAAATTATACTATTTGATGGTTTTAAAGTATAATTAGAATATATTTTAACCATTTTATCCAATTTTTTTCATTATAATTAATTTTACGTTGAAATTGGACATAAACAATTGTCAATCTTTTGATATATATTGTTTCTTAAAAACACGCTATTTGTTGTGACAGCGGGAATTAATTATAAAATTAATTAATGCAACTTATATGTTTGGAATTTTTTAAAATAGACATAATTTTTGAATTCGGAATATCAATTACAGCTTAGGGTGAAATTTTGGCATTGTTCTGAAAAACATCAATTTTTGATGAATAGTGAAACCACTAAGTGGTAGTAAAAAAACTGATTTTTCGTTTAAATGAATCATTACCACTTCTCTGTTTTAATTTTCAAAAATCCGACATACATGGTTTTCATTAAGATGTAAAATGTGGTTCAATGGGATTAAAATAATTTTTTGGTGAATAGTAACTTTTATGTTTTATTAATCGCGATTAAAGGTAATTAGTGAAATTTAAGGTAAAGATAATGTTATAATAATATTAAATGACCTTGACACATGTCCTACCCCTATTTGGTGAGTCATGTCCGACCAAGACAATCCATGGGTCAACTTGGGGAACCCATGGAGCCACTTGGGTAAGAAAATGACATTAATAACTTTTTATTTAAAGTAAGAATAAAATTGTTAGAAACTTGAGTTGTTTTACTAAAACAATTATTACATGGGGTCATATAAAGTAAATTTTTGACTATAAATACTCATTCGAAAGATAAAAATATTTCCTACATCATGATATTTTTTTTATAATTTTGAGACATTAAATAAGTTAAATATTTTATGACACCATGATGATGCAGTGATTACCTCATTAATTAACGATTTAAATAAAATGAAAATATAATGTAAAATATAAGACTTAAACTTGTCAAAAACCTCTTGGATGAGTATACTTCGAAATCTTATCACCTTATCCTAGAAATATATAATTTTGGGACCTTTTAAATCCTAAAATCATTTTATGATAAAGTAACCTTTTAAAACTTTCCAAGAGTGCCCCTCCTCTCTTCTTATAAAAGGCCCCCACCTCTACCACCTTACCCACACCTCTAAAGCCTTTGGCTTGGCAAAACCCTGCCCATTTTGTCTATCCACATCCCACTCTTACTCCTATAAGCCTCACATTGGGCAGAAGTCTTCCCAAGTAAGCCTTTAAGCTCAAATCAAAAAGAGTTACCCGTTTTAAAGGTAGTGTTTTCTCTTGTGTTCTTATGTTTTATTTTGCTTCTCCAACCCCCTAAACTATTTTTATTAATTTATTTTGTAACAAAACCAGTATCCTCAATATACTAGGATGTTGTTATAATAAGTATTCGAGTTACACTTACACAAACCTACATCTAATGGTTAAAGAACATAATGTTTCTGTGGATGGAAAATTTCTTCCTCACGAAACGATGATTGTTCAACACTCATATAACACCTTCAAAGGTGGACATTAAGATGTCACTATATTTATATATGATATATAATATTTTTATGTTTTAATTAAGCTTCTTAATTTCTCATTTATGGCATACCTTTATGGTTTCCATTATGGGTAAACGCGATATTTTCATTTTCGGAAGTGCGGACTACCGCTCCCTCAAAGTGATTTGAATCGTTAATGCCATATGTGGGATTTATAAAGGATGATGTAAATGGTATTATACATTATATTATACTGGAATTATAGTATACCTTTATGTAATTATAACTTCATTCCATTACATACGAAATAGAAATGAAAGTAGCGTTCATGCGTACTTACGGCTTACCGTCTCCATTAACGGTGCATTTCATTACTTACCTCTAAATGTAATGTAATATTATAAATGCATGTATATACTGGATATATATGATATATATGATATCTAAATCATGAATATAATTATGGATATAATGGATATTTCACCACATGAACAACTTGTAATTATAAGAAGTTTATTTTTGACTCAAGTACCCAAGATCGACAAAATGATTATTATTAACTTAAATAATTACATAATGTTCATAAAATTGTAATAAGTGATATAAAAGGAATAATGAACTTGAAAAAAAATCTTCAGAAAGTAGAAATTAACTCTAGTTTATTATTCGAATGGTTAAAGAATGATCGAGTCAAGTCGGACATGAGGTAAGGGAATTTCTTAACCCAATTTCTATTCTTTGGGTTAATCTCCTAAATTCAACTTATATCATGATATTATTATGTCCTATCTTGTATTTTTACTTTCTTTATGTGTACTTATAGTGAATAAACATAATAGATTTATTTTATTTTAAAAAAATAATCTTTGTAAGGGATTTCTTCTCAATCTCCTTTCATTGAGGCATATTTTGTTTTATACACAACTTTCTTTTATACTGTGTATAAACCCCATTGACTTTTAAGTTTATTCAAAAGGAATCTTTTTATATGAAGAATTTTACTAAATGAAAAAAAGGAATGTTTTTTTTTTGATGTATGTATGCGGCGACAACGACTTTTCCGCCGCTATGACCATTATTTAAGTTTCGGATTCCTCTACAAGCCATATTTTTTTTAAATGAAAAATAAATACAAAGTTTTAATTTTCTTTTATTTTGGTATTGAAAATGGTTTTGAAAATGTTTTTATTATATCTATGTGTTGTATTGATAACTTGTGATTGAAATATGGAAATGTTATGTTCCCTTTATGCATGTGTTATGTGATACGATTATGTTATGGTTTATGATATGTTTAAACCTATTCATATGAGGAATGCATTAGACTTAATAAGTGACAGGTGGATCCCTCTATAGCTCCTCGATGCATCGGCAGGTCTCATGAGTCAAACTAGTGTCTTGGCATGAGGCCTTGACAAAATCTTATTTGTAGTCTTGGAACGAGGCATTGGCTACTTGGTTATGATAGTCTGGCATTATGAATTCCATCATTATGAAAGTGGTTATTGATATTGCATGTGATTATTCGACCAGTAGAATATCCTTGTGAAGAAGTAAATGGAATTTTATCGTTTTTCTTTTTCCATATTATGTTGAAGTTCAAGTTTAAAAGGATTTTGTTTTATTTATACATTGCCTTAAATGTTTATTCTTAATTATGAAAGCTTCTTCTATATTGTTATCCTTACTGAGCATCTGAGCTCACCCCTTTCAATGTTTTAGTTTTTCCAGGATGCGAAGAATTATTTTAGGAATGACCTGCAGGGATAGTCTGAAGGGGATATGAGTGTGGACTATGGAGACTATGTTATTTTGATTTTCACTTATTGATGTAATATAACATTTATGAATGTATCTAGTGTTTTCAAGGCTACTAAACTAATCGGTCTTTCGAGACATGATCTTTTGTGATCATGCCAATGTTATGAAATAATGCACCGACTCTGGGTAACTGGGGTCGGGGCGTTACAGTTGGTAGCAGAGGCAGTTTAGTACTAATCTTGGAAGCTAGATTTAGATAAACTCTGATTAGAACACATATCCCTAAGATAGACATTGAGGATTAGTATAGAAGAACTTTCTAGAATTTTGGTATTATAGAGATTTTGTGAGTTTTCAGAGCAATACATCCCTGTCTGGATACGAGCAGGTAGAGGCAGCTCTAGCACAGATGCACCTAGGGGTAAAACCCGAAAATACCACTATGAGCTAGACTCGAACGGGAACTGGTGAACGGCAATGGGCATTTCTTCACTCTTGGTTACGACACTCCCGAGGGATATGCTTAGGATTATTCTTATTTTCTTTACAAACCATTATGAAGGGTTTATGAGTATATACTTCTTCAAAGAAAAACATTTCTTTTTTGGATTATGGAATATATCCATAAATAGTTCAATTAATGTTAAGTGTTTTACAAGTATGGAATTATGTATTTTGATTCATAAACTAATCTAGTGTATGCCATTGTTTAGAAATGGTGCCTAGTGGTAGGAATAGAAACCGTATCAATGAACGCACTCCATGTAGGGATTTCCCTCCTGCTCAAGTTAATTATAGTGGAGCTGGAGATACAACTGATGCTGATCAACTTGTCTTCATACTAGGATAACTCACACAGGTAATGAATGATAACCTTACTCGTATAAAGCACCCTTATCCACAATATGGAGGATCAATGTTAGACCGCTTCATGAGGCAACAACAACCAATGTTTATTGGGGGTACAAATCCATTAGTAGCTGAGCAGTGGATAAAATCCTTAGAGAAAATATTCCATGCCTTGGGGAGTAGCGAAAGGGAGAAGGTTGTCATGGCAGTTTGCTGCCTTACTGGAGATACCGATCAATGGTGGTCGCTGATTCAAAACACAAAGGAATATGAAGAAGTATAAAATATGGAATGGAGGGATTTCATAGAGCTTTTCTTAGAAAAATACTTCCCTCGTGACCATAGATCATATATGGAAAGGCAATTTCTGAGTCTGAGGCAGAAGGAGGATAAAAATTTCGCAAAGTATGAGGCTAACTTTACAAGGATAGCGAGGTATGCTCCAGATTATATACATAACCCATGAAGTAAGATCGATCGATTCTTTGATGGGTTAAGACTATTTCTCCGTCGATCCTTAGTCTCACAATATTTCTCGTCGTACGAATATATAGTCTCGTGTGCTATCAGGACAGAAAAGTAATTCTCTAAATCTTATGACAATAAAGTAAAGCAAGAGAAGAAGCGAATGGTGGAACAAGAGATATATAAAGGGAAAAAGGTAAAGAAGGATTTTCCATTATACGAGAATTGTGGGAAGAATCACCCGGGTACTTTCCTAAAAGGAATAGGAGATTGTTATAAATGTGGACAAAAACGTCACCAGGCTCGTGATTGCAAGGGAAAGAAAGAGTCTATCAATGTTGAATGCTACAACTGTAGGGAAATGGGGCATTATGAAAATGAATGTCCTAAGCGTCAGAGAACCTTACCTCAGAAAAGGCCAAGGGATCAAGGACAATCTTATGTTGTTACTACAGTTGAAGTGGAATAATTAATGTATTGGTACTTTTGGAAACAAGGATTATATTCTGGTTATAAAAATAATGTGATATATATAAGGATTGTACTGCAGTACTAGTTTTTTTCATTAAGGTTTTAATATGATTAAGTTAATCACATTTTTAGTATGTGACAATAAGAGAAACTTTACTTTGTTTGGGGAATCTAATGTTACAATTGATTTTGGAATTTAAGGACCTTTTAGAGAAAGTCTGGACGAAGGTATATTGGATAACAATAAAGGTTGGAATGGATTAACTTGAACTTTGGATATTATTGTTTAAGTTTAAAACATTTATGAAGATTATTTTAGGAATATTATAGTACTATAGTTTTAGGAAAAGGACAACCTGCTAGTTGGGGGATAACTCGTCGCGTCGGACAAAGCTGCAGGAATCGAACCCACAACCATGGTGTGACAGACCTTTATTACCAACCACTAGCCTACAGGAAGTCCCTGATTATTAAAAAATTGTTTTCCTAATCTAAATGGTATGTGTCAATATTTTGTACCTTGTACGATTAGGATAAATAAAATATTTTTGAGTTCTCTTATCTTTTTGAGTATAAGATGAGTTTGTGGTAGAAATTAGTTGAAGGTTGAAACTCTACATGTCAGGCATAAATATATATATATATATACTTATCTCTTATTCTATGAATAAATTAATTCTTAAACTTTAGTAAAAGGATATTAAAACAAAAAAATGTGTTATCTTAATACCTTATGTCTTGTTGAACAGATAATATTTTAAATCAACATAGATTGAAGGCTTTGAGGACCTCAATTTTACACTTTATTATGATTGATGACCTCAATAACTCCCTACAAATATTTGCGTTTTTCCTCCAATTATATGTCTCTAATTTCCACCAATGTTCTCCTTATTGAGATCATAATTTGGTGGTGACTTTTTCATTTCCCTTTCCCTCTTATTCAGGCTAAATTTTATTAACCTTATTTCTGATGTGGGTTTTCCACAAAGGTATTTTCTATTTTAATCCTTTTATTTTCAAAGGAAAAAATTTCAAATTGCAAGGATGAAATTTATTGAAGGAAGGGAGAATGTAACACCCTGAGCTTCCACGATACACTTCTCTTTCCATTATGCAATAGCTTGCATTGTACGCAAGTTTGAGTTCTAACACACTGCGACTAATCAATGTTGACGCTATGAATAGTAATACCCACTTTTTAAAATTATAGAAATTTTTTATTTCAAATTGGACTTCATTTTTGTATTCGTAATATCAAAATTATCCGAAGTTGAATTTTTTGTAATTTTCTGAGAACTTCCAATTTTCTATGAATAGTAAAAAATACGTAAAACAACTTTTTTATTCAAAATAATTTATAGTGATAAATTATACTATTTAGTGGTTTTAATGTATAATTAGAATATATTTTTACCATTTTAACCAAATGTGGTCATTAGAATTAATTTTACATTGAAATTGGACATAAACAATGGTCAATATTTTGATATATATTGTTTCTTAAAAACACGCTATTTGTTGTGACAGTGGAAATTATTATAAAAGTAAATAATGCAACTTATATGTTTGGAATTTTTTAAAAAAGACATCATTATTTGAATTCGGAATATCAATTATAGCTTAGGGTGAAATTTTGGCATTGTTCTAAAAAACTTCAATTTTTTATGAATAGTGAAACCACTAAGTGGTAGTTAAAAAACTGATTTTTTGTTTAAATAAAACATTACCACTTCTGTGTTTTGATTTTCAAAATTCCGACATACATGGTTTTCATTAGGATGTAAAATTTGGTTCAATGGGATTAAAATAATTTTTTGGTGAATAGTAACTTTTATGTTTTATTAATCGCGATTAAAGGTAATTAGTGAAATTTAAGGTAAAGATAATGTTATAATAATATGAAATTACCTTGACACATGTCCTACCCCTATTTGGTGAGTCATTGCCGACCACGAAAATCCATGGGTCAACTTGGGGACCCCATGGAGCCACTTGGGTAAGAAAATGACATTAATAACTTTTTATTTAAAGTAAGAATAAAATTATCACAAACATGAGTTGTTTTACAAAAACAATTATTACATGGGGTTATATAAGTTAACTTTTTGACTATAAATATTAATTGGAAATATAAAAATATTTCCTACATCATTATATTTTCTTTATAATTTTTAGACATTAAATATATTAAATATTTTATGACACCATGATGATACAGTGATTACCTCATTAATTAACGATATAAATAAAATGAAAAGAAAATGTAAAATATAAGAATTACACTTGTAAAAAACCTATTGTATGAGTATATTTCGAACTCTTATCACCTTATCCTTGAAATATATAATTTTGGTACCTTTTAAATCCGAAAATCATTTTATGATAAAGTAACCTTTTATAAATTTCTAAGAGTGCCCCTCCTCTCCTCTTATAAAAGGCCCCCACCTCTACCACCTTACCCACACCTCTCAAGCCTTTGGCTCGTCCAACCCCTGCCCATTTTGTCTCTCCACATCCCACTATTACTTATAGAAGCCTCACATTGGGCAGAAGTCTTCCCAAGGAAGCCTTTGAGCTCAAATCAAAAAGAGTTACCTGTTTTAAAGGTAGTGTTTTCTCTTGTGTTCTTATGTTTTATTTTTCTTCTCTAACCCACTAAACTCTTCTTATTCATTTATTTTGTAACAACACTAGTATCCTAAATATACTAGTATGTTGTTATAATAAGGATTCGAGCTACACTTATACACACCTATATCTAATGGTTAAAGAACATACTGTTTCTGTGGATGGAGAATTTCTGCCTCACGAAACGATGACTGTCAACAATCATATAACAACTTCAAAGGTGTCCATTAATATGTCACTATATTTAGATATGATGTATAATATTTTTTATGTTTTACTTAAGCTTCTATATTTTTCATTTATGGCATACCTTTATGGTTTCCATTATGGGTAAACATGATATTTTCATTTTAGGAAGTGTGGACTACCGCCCCCTCAAAGTGATTTTAATCGTTAATGCCATATCTGGGATGTATAAAGGATGGAGTTAATGGTATTATACATTATATTATATTGTAATTAAATTATACCTTTATATAATTATAACTTCATTCCATTAAATACGAAATAGAAATGAAAGTAGCATTCATTCGTACGTACGGCTTACCGTCTCCATGAACGGTGCATTTCCTCTCTTACCTCTAAATGTTATGTAATATTATAAATGAATGTATATAATGGATATATATGATATATATGATATCTAAATGATGAATATAATTCTGTATATAATGCATATATCACCACATGAACAACTTGTAATTATAAGAAGTTTATTTTTGACTCATGTACCAAAGATCGACAAAATGACTGTTATTAACTTAAATAATTACATATTGTTCATAACATTGTAATAAGTGATATAAAAGGAATAATTAACATTAAAAAGGTTCTTAAGCAAGTAGAAATTAACTCTATTTTATTATTCAGGAGGTTAAAGAACGATCGAGTCAAGTCGTACATGAGGTAAGGGAATTTCATAACCCAATTTCTATTCTTTGGGTTAATCTCCTAATTTCAAATTGTCATGATATTATTATGTCCTATCTTGTATTTTTACTTTCTTTATGTGTACTTATAGTGAATAAACATAATAGATTTATTTTATTTTAAAAAAAATGATCTTTTTAAGGGACTTTGTTTCAATCTCCTTTCATTGAGGCATATTTTGTTTTATACACAACTTTCTTTTATACTATGTATAAACCCCTTTTACTTTTACGTTTATTCAGAAGGAATCTTTTTATATGAATAGTTTTACTAAATGGAAAAAAAGAATGTTTTTTTTGTTGTATGTATGCGGCGACAATGAATTTTCCGCCGTCGTGACCATTGTTTGAGTTTCGGCTTCCTCTACAAGCCCTAACATTTTTTTAAATGAAAAATAAATACAAAGTTTTAATTATCTTTTATTTTGGTATTGAAAATGGTTTTGAAAATGCTTTTATTATATCAATGTGTTGTATTGATATCATTTGATTGAAATGTGGAAATTTTATGTTCCCTTTAAGCATTTGTTATATGATACGATTATGTTATGGTTTATGATATGTTTAAACCTATTCATTTGAGGAATTAATTGGACTTAATAAGTGACTGGTGGAGCCCTCTATAGCTCCTTGATGCATCGGAAAGTCTCATGAGACAAACTAGTGTCCTGGCATGAGGCCTTGACAAAATATTATTTGTAGTCTTGGTACGAGGCCTTGGCTACGTGGTTATGATAGTCTGGAATTATTCATTCCATCATTATGAAAGTGGTTATTGATATTGCATGTGATTATTAGACCAGTAAAATATCCATGTGAAGAAGTGAATGGAATTATCTTATTTTGCTTTTTCCATATTATGCTGATGTTCAAGTTTAAAAGGATTTTGTTTTAGTTATACATTGCCTTAAATGTTTATGTTTAATTATGAAAGATTTTGCTATATTGTTATCCTTACTGAGCATCTGAGCTCACCCCTTTCAATGTTTTAATTTTTCCAGGATGCGAAGAAGTATTTTAGGAATGACCTGCAGGGATAGTCTGAAGGGGATATGAGTGTGGACTATGGAGACTATGTTATTGTGATTTTTCACTTTATGATGTAATGTAACATTTATGAGTGTATCTAGTGTTTCCAAGGCTACTAAACTAATCGGTATTTCGAGACTTGATCTTTTGTGATCATGCTAATGTTACACAATAATGCACCAACTCTGGGTAACTGGGGTCAGGGCGTTACATTTTCCCCACCCATCACATAATGAAAATCATACATAAGTGTTCCAAAATATCATAAATCATTCATTATATTGAAACCAAAGAATATAAATGGGATTCATAACACATTTATCATATCAAATTCAATGAGAATAAATTTTCTATATAACACATTTATCGTAACTAATCCCATGAAAATAAATGGTCTTCATTTACATTTCATTTCATAAAAATCCATATAAATGTAACATGTTTCATAATAATCATTTAATCATGACCATAAACTATCCAATGTATAAATAAAAATATATTCACTAGATGATACCCCTAGTAATTCCTAGGTAACACCATAGTATGGAATATATGATAAAAAAATATTTTTAAATTCAAATCACATAGAACATTTCCTAAAAAAATAAAATTTCTTTGAAATTATTATTTTTTTAAAAACCTAAAACATTTTCAAAATAATTTTATTTGAAAATAACCATGAAACATTATGAATGAAACCTAAAAATTATTTAAAAAATTTCATTTATAAATTAACCTTCTTAATTAAAGTTTACAATATCAATACTAAATATTCACAAATAAAATAAAACCATTTCTTCAAAAATATACTTTGAAACATATATAAGAAATTATAAAACATTTTGTGGTTATTATGGAAACAAATTTCATACAAAATAAAAGAATATTCCTATCACATTTTTAGTAAAATCCAAGAATACCATGTTTTTGAAAAATAAAATAATATTTTAATTAAAATATTTTTAAAAATACAAACAATTGTAAAATTGGATTTAAAAAATCATATAGGATCATTAATATAATATTGGAGACATATTTAGAAATCAATGATATAAATGAATAATTTTTTCGCGAACCAAGAGAGAAATAAATATTTTTTTTCATAAAAAAATTCTATTAAATTCATTACTATATAAAGAGATTAAAATGTAGAGAAAACATTCAGTATCATTAAATAACCATTGTAGAATAAAACTCATTGTTATTTTGAGATATGGTGCCTAATATTTCATCCTTGGAATCATAAACATAAATAATATTGATAAATGATGTGACTGTATGATACAAACCATTATCAATTTGGTAACATTTAATCATAATCCCCATGGAAGATAATAATTAAACAAAACTAAATATATCTTGAATAGATTTATATTCATGATAATAATGTCAAATTGGAAGTATATACTCCTAATAAAAAAAGATATTTACATAACAAAACATATGTCTAAAAAACAAATTCAGACAAAGCATTCTTACCACTCTGAAATTTTTTTAAATATAATCACCATTAAATAGAGATCATAAAATAGATATTTAACATAATTTTCAAGATAATAATAATAAAATCCATTCTTTGGGATTATATGTAGCACATAAATGATATAGGTGGTGAGTGTGGCATGTGTCTCAATGAAGTAAACAAGTTAGGTGGAAATCCCTTAACTTAATTCTTGACCTCATTATTACACATTAAAATAATATATATTGTAACGACCCGACCCCGGTTACCCAGAGTCAGTTCATAATTACATAACATTGGAATGGTCACAAAAAATTGACTCTCGAAAGACCTATTAGTTTAGTATCTTGGAAATACTATATACATTCATAAGTTTTACATTACATAATAAAATTAAAAACTAAACAACATAGCCTCCATAGGCCACACTCATATTCCTTAGACTATCCCTGAAGGTCAGTTATAATATACTTCATCGCATCCTGGGAAAAATAAAATGTTGAAAGGGGTGAGATCAGATGCTAAGTAAGGATAACAATATAGTGGAAAATTTCATGAATAAGCATAAACATATAAGTCAATGTAAGACTAAAATAAAATCCTTTTTAACTTCAACTTATGTATAATATGGAAAAGATAAAATCAAATAATGTCATTTACTTATTTACATGGATATTTTACTTGTCAAATAATCACATGAAATATCAATAGCTTCTTTCATAATGATGGAATGCATAATGTCCGACTTCATAACCACATAGTCAAGGCCTTGTTCCAAGACTAAAAATAATATTTTGTCAAAGCCTTGTGCCAAGACACTAGTTTGTCTCATGAGACCTACTCATGCATCGAGGAGGTATAGCGGGCTCCACCCATCACTTACTAAGTCCAATTCACTCCTCATATGAGAAGTTTTAAATATAACATAATCATTCATATTAAAACTAGCATACTATATGTCAATACTTTTTCCATAAACCATTAATGGGGTAAAAAAAACACATCCACAGTCAAACATATCACAAAATCCTTCAATATAATATGGAAGATTTGTATCATAATAAATAAACTTCAAACATGTTTAGAATCCATCAAAGGATGTTGACATAGAGGAAAATGAATTGTAAAACTCCTCGAGAGAAGTATCCATTTTTCATGAAAACATTTAGAAGTCAGACAATTTAAAAAGGAAGACATTTGAAGACATTTTTGAATCAAACTATCCCATACCACTTTGAATCTTTTGAAAGGAATTAATATTTTAAAAACATTCATGTCCATATAAATAAATCCTAAAATACAATTTTGAAAACATGGACATTAATTAGAATGATTTATAAGATTAAACTTTTAAAACCTTTAAAGTTATGTTTTATTAAAAAATTACCCCAAAATAATCCCTTTGAAAACTCTTTCATGAAACATGGACATGGATAGTAAATATGTCCCAGTAGATACTTACGTAAATACAACCTCAGAAAATAAAGAGATTGTGAAATTAACCCTTACCTAGTACTTTTACATGGTCTAGGGTAGGTTAACCTCCTATATAATGGTTAAATAATTGTTATTAAATTATACAGCAACCATATATATTAATATGATATCATATATGATCTTATAATATTACTTTGTTAATGATATTTCAGTAGTATCATCGTTTCGGCTATTAACAGATTCGTTTTCCTTTATATGATTTGCTATGTAAGTTTTGTTTGTTGTAGATAGGATGTATATTATTCATATTCAGAATTTTATTTAGTCTTTAAACATTATACTTTTAAACATAAAATGAAAATTAGTCTTGAATGGATATGACGGGGAATGAATCTCACCGTGTTCGTGAAGACGGTAATCCGTACGTACGCAGGAGCGACAACATCATTCTTTTGATATCAATATAATATATCATTGGATGATATATATCATATATAAATAATTAATATCATGTTATATTTATTATTTACATATTTTATACTCATTATTGTACCCATCCAAATGATTAAGTGTTTGAATAACAAACAACACCACAATATGGAGTTGGTAATCCGTATGTGTGCACGTATAGGGACTTTTTCATTTATAGGATGGATAGAATAATGAATTTGGTTGTACCATTTTTATAATAACATAAAAGTATATATAATATACTGGATTTGTTATTTTATAATAGAAACAACAAAGAAATAGGAAGTGGAAGATGAAACATACTTGAAAGGGGTGATGAAATATTTACCTCTTCTTCAGGTTCTTCCATTTGATTTGATCAAAAAGGCTCCATAGGTTGGCTTTCTAACTAATGGAAGACCTCTAGTATTAAGGGAGGATAGTTGAGAGGATATTTGAGTAGTGATTGGCCAATCCAGATGGCTTTGAAGGTGTAAATTTGTGAAAAGGGGAAGTACCCTTTTATAAGGGAGATGAAGGTAACTTTAGGAAGAGCTCGAAATATTATTCTATAATAAACTCATTTTATGTTTATAATGTATTAAAATAAATTATATAAATTATAACATGGGGATGGGTCGAAAAAATCTCAACCAATAGGATTTAGACAGGTTTAGTTCATCATATTAACTTAATCTTTTATATTTAACTCTTAGTTAAATAGTTTGACATTTACCATGTCTCTTTGTATTTTTATATTATATGGTTAATAAACATAATATAAACATCCAAGTGAACCTCAAGTGGTTCATTAATGAAATATATAATATTATTTAATCCCTTTGGCCAAACATTAAATTTTTGGAATTTAATATCAATTAATAGTATAATATTTGTTTTAAAAACTCTTTTATGTCAATTTTGACACTATTTGGTATTTTGTTTTTGTTAAATTCATAACAGCATTATTCCTTCAAAAAAATCGTTTAATCAACCCAAACATGTAATATTATCCAAGAAAATTATTTCAATTCATTTAAAGTCTTAAATTAGATTTATTTGGATTTTTATAATATCAATTATTTTATTCTTTCATTAATAAGGTAATTAATGCATCATCATTGTGTCATAAATAAATTTAATTATTTAATGTCTAAAAATTATAAATAAAATACCATTATGTATCAAATCTTCTTATATTTCTAATGAATATTTATAGTTGAATTTATCTTATGTATAACCCTATATTAAAAATGGTTTAGTTATTGAACTTTGAATTTAACTCTTTTAACTCTTGTTTAAATAAAATATTAATAAATGTTCTAATCTAATCCAAGTGGACCTAAAGGATCATATATTATTCCTAAGGTTGTTTTTGTTCGAATTACACTTATAAAATAGAATTATGACATGTGTTAAGGTAATAATAATATCATTTTTACCCTTAATTATGCTTTTTACATTTAACCATGGTAAATAAAAGCAAAAAAAGTTACTATTCACCAAAAAAAGTTCATCTTATTGAAGCAAATTTTTCTTACTGATATCAATCTTATCTCTTGGATTTTTGAAATTCAACTCACAGAAGCTGTAAAATTATGTTTTATGCGTATTTTCAATTGGTTCTAGGAGGTGGGTAAAAGATGGTAAAAAGTTCAATAAAATTTTATATATCTAATATTATTACAAAAATGACTCCAATGAATTATATTGAACATATATAGGTATTATGTGTCTATTTTGGCCTAAAATAAATTTTAATAAAATAATTAATTATTTAATTAAAAATTCATTTTTAAACAATAACATCATGTTTTCACTATTCATCAAAAATTTAAATTTTTAGGAAAAATACAAAAAAATCACCCTAATATAATTTCGATATTCTGAATCCAAAAGTGAAGTTCATTTTGAAAGATAAAATTTATAAAATTTACAAAAGTGGGTATTACTATTCATAACGGCTTGTTTGATTGGTCACGGTGTGTTAGAACCCGAAG
The DNA here is from genome assembly GCA_963277665.1 of Viscum album. Lineage (NCBI taxonomy): Eukaryota > Viridiplantae > Streptophyta > Magnoliopsida > Santalales > Viscaceae > Viscum > Viscum album. The sequence goes on along the minus strand of OY728132.1, from coordinate 1,020,980,315 downwards.
TTGCATTCAACAAAAGTTATTATATTATTCAAAGGGAAACGTACCGTGGAAGCTTGGGGTGTTAAATTTTCTCCTCCTTAAAATAATTTTGTCCTCAAAATTTCTAGAATATTACTGTATAAAAAGATTCAAGTGGTTATTCATCATAATTTCCTTAGATTCCCACATTTCCTCATCCATCTTATGGTTTCTCCAAAGAACTTTTACCAGATGAGTCATCTGGTTTCTCAGAACTTGTTATCAGGTATCAAGAATTCTGATATTCTCTTCACGATAAGACAGATCATGTTTCAGTTATAATTCTTCATAGGTGAATACATGTGTTGGGTCTGGCATGTATTTTCTCAACAGTGATACATGGAACACATCATGAACAATGGAGAGACTTGGAGGCATTTCCAAATGATAAGCTACAACTCCAATTCGTTCTAGAATTTTGAAAGGTCTGATGTACCTGGGACTCAATTTACCCTTCTTACTGAAACGTAAAACATGCTTCCATGAAAATACTTTGAAGAAAACATGGTCTCCTTCTTGAAATTCCTAATCCTTCCTTTAGTTATCAGTTTTTACCTACTTTGGGATGCTTTGATGTGGGTTTGCATAACCATCACCTTTTTAATTGTTTTCGTAACTAGTTATGTGCCTACTAGTTTCCTTTCACCAATATCATCACAACAAGTTGGTCTGTGACTTCTCTTTCCATATAATGCTTCATATGGTGCCATCTGAATACTTGAATGGAAGTTATTATTATAGGAAAATTCTAAAAGAGTTAAATACTAATCCCCCACACCATGAAAGTCATGTGAGGAAGATCTCAACATGTCCTCTATGGTTTGAATAGTCCATTCTGATTGTCCCTCCGTTTGAGGGTGGTAGGAAGTGCTCAAAAGAATATCAGTATCCAGGGTTTTCTAAAGATTTTTCCAGAATCTTGATGTAAAATGGGGATCATGATCAGAAACAATTGATAAGGACACTCCAAGAAGTCTTACAACTTCATTAATATATAGTATTGCTAGATTTTTAATATGTAAGTCTTCTCTTATAGCAAGAAAATGTGATAACTTGGTAAGATGATCAATAATTACCCATATGGCATTATTCCTTCTAGGATTCGTTTGTAGCCCCATGACAAAGTCCATTGAAATATTATCCCATTTCTACTCAGGTATGGGAAGCGGTTGTAAGACTCCTCCAGGTTGTTACCTTCAAACTTTAACTTGTTGACAAACCATACATCTTGACAGAAAATCCACAATCTCCTTCTTCATGTTTTCCCACCAAAAATGTTCCTTCAAATTTCCATTCATCTTGGTGCTACTAGGGTGTATAAAGAAATTGGATCTATGAGCATCATCTAACAATTCTTTTTTCAGATCAGCTTTATTGGAAACACAAAGTATCCTCTCAAATTTCAAAATCTTGTCTACATATATTAAGTCGTTCACTCTTTCATCATTTACATATTTAATTTTCTTTTGAAACTCCTCATCATCAGCTTGAGAACTTTTTATTTTTTATAGTTAAGATTTTTTGGAAACCATTTGAAAAAGAATTGATTTTTCACCTTCCTTGATTATTCCCATATCCATTTTCACTATATCCATGAAAATAGGATCCCCTTCAACTCTTATCTTGTTCAAAACTCCATGATCCTTCCTGTTCAAAGCATCATCCACCTTATTTTACTTCCTTTGGTGTTAGTGTATTGTGAAATCATAATCCTTGAGTAGTTCAAGCCATCTTCATTGCCTCATGTTTAGCTCTTTCTGTGAGAAAATATACTTCAAATTATTTTGATCGATATATATCTCACATTTTCACCATAGAGATAATGTCTCCATATCTTCGAAGAAAAGATTTCAGTTGCTAACTCAATATAATGAGTAGGATAGTTTTTCCCATGATTTTTTATCTACTGTGATATATAGGTAATAACTCTATCATTATGCAAAAGGAAACAACCATGTCCTTTCTTTGAAGAATCACTATAAATAAAAAACCCATCGTTCCCCGATGGTAGAGTTAAGATAGGGGAATTAAGTAATCTTCTCTTCAGGTCTTCAAGATATTATTCACACTCTTTTTTCCAAACAAGTTTGACCCCTTTACATGTGATATTTGTTAATAGGTTATCCAATCGGGAAAAAATTTTAACGAAACATCAATAATAACCTACTAAAACAATAAAACTGCATACCTTAGATATAATCATCGATGCTGGCCATTATTGGATTGCCTTGGCCTTTGAAGGATCAATAGAGATTTCATTCTTAAAGAAAATATTCCCAAGAAAAGAAATCTCTTGAAGCTAGAATTCACACTTTCTAAACATCCCGAATAATTCATTTCTTATGAGGGTTTTTAGAATGGTGCGTAAGTAATCTTCATGATCTTTGTAGCTTTTAGAGTATACTGAGATATCATCAATAAATACCACTACAAATTCAACATGATATTCCTTTAAAACTCTATTCATTAGATCCATTAAGTCATAGGGTTCATTATTCAATCTAAAAGTCATTACTGTAAACTCATAATGCCCTTACCTGGTTCAAAATGCTATTTTTGGAATGTCTTCCTTCTTTACACACAACTGATGATATCCAGATTGATGGTCAATATTTAAAAATTAATGAGCTCCAGTAAGTTGGTCGAATAAATCATCAATGCGAGGTAGGGGATACTTGTTCATTATTGTTATAGCATTGATCTCCCTATATTCAATGCACAACCTCATAGATCCGTCTTTTATTTTAACTAAAAGGTTAGGGGCTCCCCATGGAGAAACACTAGGGCGAATAAATCCCATATTACTCAATTCCTCTAGTTGTTTATTTATTTCCACTAATTCCACTGTGTACATTCTATAAGGGGTCTTAGATATGGGTCTTGAACCAGTAATTAAATCAATGAAAAACTCAATACTCTTTCTGGAGGATGTCCTGGTAAATCCTATGGAAGCACATCAACACATTCTTACACAATAGGTATGTCCTCTATTTGAACATTCCTTTCCTCACCCACAGTTATTTCATTCTCTTCCTCCCCAATAATTGAACATAGTTGAGCTACTTGGGGTGGATCTAGATAAGAATAAGATGATGACATTTCTCTTTTAAAGATAAGATACTCCTTATCATCATCGAAAATTGTATCCTCCTTCTTCCTATAATAAAATTTTGCATCATGGTCCGAAAACCAATCCATACCGAGGATAATATCAAATTAAATCGTGGGTATGATGATGAGATCAATAGATAAATAATATTCATATGCCTTAATGGGAACTGATACACAAACCTTTGTTGCAATGATACTTCCCTTAAGAGTCTTGACTGAAAACTCCCTTATTAAATAAAATTGGAAATATCTAGTTTTCTTAGAAAACTGGGAAGATGTGAAACAATGCGATGATCCAGAATCAAATAAACCATTTTCTAAACTTGAGGAAACCATTAAATTACCTTCCACAACATCTTTCGGAAAATCAACCTCAGTAGTAGTGATAGTATAAGCTTCGCCTTGATCCCATGGACTTTTATGAGGTATGTTTTTGTATCACTTATGAAATTCATTTTCATAATAACCCCTTTGTCTACAATTTTAGAATTCAACATTGACATCCACTTTATTCCCAATGCAATCATGAGCTTGGGGGCCTTTTTCATCACACTTGTAACAGACTCTCGTTCCCTTCACACAAGTACCAGGGTGTTTCTTCCCACATTTACTGCATGATGGATATTAAAATTTTTCTTTCCTCTCCTTTTTTCCATTTCCAAAGTGTTCAGTAGATCCCTTCTTCTTCTTCTTTCCTTTAAAGTCGTAATACATAAAGAATTTTTTTTGTCTTGATAGCACATGAAACAATATCTTTGTATGATGAGAAGGATTCAAGAACTAATGCTTGACAGAGAAATGGTTTTAACCCACCAAATAAATGATCAATCTTACTTCTTTGGGTTATGTATATAATCTGTAGCATGCCTTGCAGTCCTTGTAAAGTTAGCCACACACTTTGCAACATTCTCATCCTCTTTCTGCCTCAGACTGAGAAATTTCCTTTCCATATCTCTTCGATGGTCACGAGGAAAGAATTTTTTTAAGAAAATCTCTTTAATCTCTCTCTATTCCATATTTGATACTTAATAATTTTCCTTTGTGTTTTTAATTGACAACCACCATTGATCTACATCTCCCATGAGGTGATAAACTTCCATGACAACTTTTTCCTTTTTGATACTCCCCAAAGCGTGAAATATTTTCTCTAAGGAATTTATCCATTTCTCAGCTACAAATGGATTTATACTCCCATTGAATGTTGGGGGTTATTTCCTCAAGATGCGGCCTAACATTGATCCTCCACATTGTGGATCAGGGTTCTTCATATGGGTAAGGTTATTATTCATAACCTTAGTGAGTTGTCTTAGTATGGTGATAAGCTGATCAGCACCAGTTGCTTCACCAGATCCACTATAATTATCTTAAGTAGGAGGGAAATCTCTAATTGGATTATGTGAATTGATATGGTTTCCATTCCATCCACTAGGCACCTTTTATAAACAATGGCATAAATTATATTAGTTTATGAATCGCTATACATAATTAAAAACATGTAAAACACTTAACAGAAATTGAACAGTTTATGGATATAATCCATAATCATAAAAATGTTTTCATTGAGAAAGTATACACTCATAAACCCTTCATAATGGATTGTAAAGAAAATGATAATTATCCAAATCATATCCCTTGGAAGTGTCATGACCAAGAGTGCTGCAAGACCCATTCTTGTGCACCAGTTCTCATTCGAGTCTAGCTCAAAGCGGTGTTTTCGGGTTTTACCCCCAGGTACATCTATGCTAGAGCTGCCTCTAACTGCTCGTATCAATATAGAGTTGTATTTCTTCCAAAACTCACAAAATATCTATAGTAGAAAAATTCTAGGAAGTTATTCTATACTGATCCTCAAAGTCTATCTTAGGGTAATGTTCTCTAATCAGAGTTTTTATAAATCTAGATACCAAGGTTTGTTCTATACATCCTCTGATACCAAGTGTAACACCCCATCCCCAGTTACACAAAGTCAATTCATTATTACATAACATTGGCATGATCACAAAAGATCAAGTCTCTAAAGACCAATTAGTTTAGTAGCTTGGGAAATACTAGATACATTCATAAGTTTTACACTACATTGTAAAATGAAAAACTACAACAAGATATTCTCCATATGCCACACTCATATTCCTTAGACTATCCCGGAAGGTTATTCATAATATACTTCTTCACATACTAGGAAAAATAAAACATAAAAAAGGGTGAGCTAAGATTCTCAGTAAGGATAACAATATAGAGGGAACTTTCATGAATAATCATAAAAATTTAAGGCAATTTAACACTAAAACAAAATCCATTTAAACTTTAACTTCATCATAATATGGAAAAGCTAAAATCAAATAATTCCATTTACATATTCACATGGATATTCTACTTATCGAATAATCACATGAAATATCAATAGCCACTTTCATAATGATGGAATTCATAACGCAAGACTTCATAACCACATAGTCAAGGCCTTGTTCCAACACTAAAAATAAGATTTTTTCAAGGCCTTGTTCCAAGATACTAGTTTGTCTCATGAGACCAACTGATTCATCGAGGAGCTATCGCGGGCTCCACCCGTTACTTACTAAGTCCAATAAATTCCTCATATGAAAAGGATTAAACATAACATAAACATTCGTATTAAAACTATCATACGAAATGTCAATAATTTATCCATAAACCATGAATGGTTTAAAAATAACACATCCCAAGTCAAACATATCACAAAAACCTTCAATACAATATGGAAGATTTTATCATAATAAATCAACTTCAAACATGTTTAAAATCCATCAAATGATTTTGACATAGATAAAAACAATTTGTAAAGAGAAATATCCATTTTTCATGAAAACATTAAAAGTCACAAAATTTATAAAGAAATACATTTAAAGACACTTTTGAATCAAATTTCCCATACCACTTTGAAACTTTTAAAGTAATTAACATTTTAAAAACATTCATGTTAATATAAATAAATCCTTAAATCATTTTGAAAACATAGACATTAATGAGAATGATTTTGTGGAATAAATATTTAAAACAATTCAAATGATTTTTTAGTAAAAAATTACCTTAAAATAATCCATTTTAAAACTCTTTCATGAAACATGGACATGGATAATTAATATCTCCCAGTAGATACTTATATAAAAACAACCTCGGATAATAAAGAGATTGTGAAATTAACCCTTACCTTGTACTTTTCCTGGGTCGAGGGTAGGTTAACCTCTTGTATAATGGTGAAATAATTGTTATTAAATTATACAAGAACCATAAACATTAATATAATATCATATATGATCTTCTAATATTTCATTGTTAACGATATTTCAGTAGTATCATCGTTTCGAGTGTTAACTGATTCATTTTCCTTTATATGCTTTCTAACGTAAGAAATGTTTGTTATGGATAGGATGTATATTATTCATATTCAGAATGATATTGAAATTTTAAACATTATTTTTTTTCAATAATCAAATGAAAATTAGTCTTGAATGAATATGATGGGAAATGAATATCATCGTGTTCGTGCAGACGGTAATCCGTACGTACGCAGGAGAAAAAATATCATTCTTTTGATATTAAAATATTATATAATTGGATGTTATATCATATATAAAGAATAATTATAATGTTATATTTATTATTTAAATAATTTATACTCATTATTATACCCATACAAATGATGAAGTGTTTGAATAACAAACTACACCACGACATGGCGACGGTAATCCATACATACGCACGTATGGTGAATTTTTCATTTATATGATGGATAGAATAATTAATATGGTTGAACCATTTTTATAATAACATTATAGTATATAGAATATACTGGATTTATTATTTTATAATGGAAACAACAATGAAAGAGGATGTGGAAGAAGAAAAGAACTTGAAAGGGGTGATGAAATATTTACCTCTTCTTCAGGTTCTTCCTTTTGATTTGACCAAAAGGTCTCCTTAGATTATATTTATGACTAAAGGAAGGCCTCTAAGATGAAGGGAGGATATTTGAAAGGATATTTGGGCTGGTTTTGTTTGATCCAAATGAATTTGCAGCTATGAATTTGAGAGAAGGGGAAGTTCCCTTTTATAAGAGAGGTGAGGGTCACTTTAGGAAAACCTGGAAATATTATTTTATAATAAAATCATTTTTGATTTATAGTGGCTCCAAAATGAATTATTTAATGTATAAGGTGGTTATGGGTTGAAAAAATATCAACCAATAGGTTTTATACTGGTTTAGGTCATCATACTAACCTTATCTTTTATATTTAACTCTTAGTTAAATAGTTTGACATTTACCATGTCTCTTTGTATTTTTATATTATATAGTTAGTTAAAATACAATAAAAATCCAAGAGAACCTCAAGTGGTTCATTAATTAAATATATAATATTATTTAATCCCTTTGGAAAATCCTTAGATTTTTAGGAATATAATATCAATTAATAATATAATATTTGTTTTAAAAACGCTTTTATGTCAATTTTGACACTATTTGGTATTTTTGTTTTTGTAAAATTTATAATAGAATTATTACATAAAAAAGATTTAATAAACTATAACATGTCATATTAACTTATAAAATTAGTGGGATTCATTAAAAGACCCAAATTTGATTTATTTGGATATTTATAATATCAATTATTTTAATCTTTAATTAATAAGGTAATTACTGCATCATCATTGTGTCATAAATAAATTTATTATTTAAGGTAAAATTATTATAAATAAAATACCATTATGTATTAAATATATTTATATTTCAAATGAATATTTATAGTCGAATTTATCATATTTATAACCCAATATTAAAAATAGTTTTGTTATTAAACATTGAATTTAACTCTTTTAACTCTTCTTTAAATAAAATAATAATAGACATTCTAATATAATCCAAGGGGACCTAAAGGATAATATTTTATTCATAAGGTTGTTTTTGGTCGAATTACACTTATGCAATAGAATTATTAAATTTTTTAGGGTAATAATAAAATCATTTTTACCCTTAATTACTCTATTTACTTTTAACCGTGGTAAATAAAAGTAAAAAGTTGCTATTCATGAGACATTATTTCAATCTTATTGAACCACATTTTACTTACTGATATCAACTGTGTCTTTGGGATTTTTGAAATTCAACACACAAAAGCGGTAAAATTAAGTTTTATGCGAATTTGCAAATGCTCCTAGGTGGTGGGTAAAAGACGATAAAAAGTTCAATAAAATTTTATATATCTAATATTATTACAAAATAACTCCAATGAATTATATTGAACATATATAGGTATTATGTATTTATTTTTCCCTAAAATAAATTTAAATAAAATAATTATTTATTTTTTAAAAAGTCGGTTTAAAAGAATAATGCAATGTTTTTCACTATTCATCAAAAATTGAAAGTTTTCTGAAAAATACCAAAATTCACCCTAATCTAATTTTAATATTCCGAATCCAAAAATTAAGTCCATTTTTAAAGACAAAATTTATAAAATTTCAAAAATTGTGTATTACTATTCATAACGGCTTGTTTGATTGGTCGTGGTGTGTTAGAACATGAAGTTGTGTTCAACACAAACTATTGTATTATTCAAAGGGAAACATACCGTGGAAGCTTGGGGTGTTACATATATAATTAATATAAGTTTTTTATACCTCTATTACTGAACCAATCTTTTACATATCATATGATATATGATTGACTTATGACCTTTTATTACTCATTTATTGACAATTCCATGTTAAAGTCACGTTTATGAAAACAACTACTATGTTTTTTAAGTATGTTTTGATTTTTTATTTCTGGTACTCCAACATTTATCATGGTTATATCATATCTATAATGTTAAAAAAATTAAATAACATATATAATAATTATTTTTGTATTTTCAATAATCAATAAATGTTTGAGATAGAAACTGAAATATATTGTTCATCCAGATGGTAGGTCGTATATACGCACGATGATTGTTTCTGTTTTCTTCATGGGCTGGAAGAAATAAATTTAAATAATATATTACCATTAAAGAATGATATTTATTTCACATACTTAATATATTTTCATTAAACATATTCTTATTAACATCTAGGAAAAATGTGAACTACTCACATTGCTTCACAAGGTGGTAGTTTGTCATAAACACGAGCGATGTTATCATATTCCACAGAAATGAATGTAAGAAGGTATATATTATATAATAAATCAAGAAGTATAATAATATCAAAAATATCATATATAAACATTTAATCCATCATTATATCAATATATGAGTGGCGGTGATGGAAAAATAAATAGCATCGGTTCATGTGGTTGTAGTCCATCGTACACATGAATAATGATCTCATAACCCATTTTGATGGATTAGGATATTGATATAGGTTATTACATAAACATAACAAAATATAATTATATTTTATATAATAGTGTTATTATATTTTAATTATTAATCCATGAATGAAGGTGGAAAGGGAAGAATTAAAATGATAGATTTTAGTGAGGGAAATTACTTTCACTTACAACAATCCCCTTTGGATCGCTTATTACTGACCCTAAGGTAGATATATTGGAAATAAAATAATATACTTATCATGTATAAATTTTTAGTGAATTGTTTTCTAGGTTTATTCAATTAAAAGTGCTTAATGTTTTAGAATAATTGTGGGGATGTGGTGGCCATTTGAAATGGGGGAGGAGTGGTATTTTTGTAATTACCCAAAACTATTAAATAATGGAAAGTTACTCTCACACCACGTGCCTCCAAAAATTTATAAATATTGTATTTTATGGATTATATGGTCTATAAAAACCTCTATATAAAAAACACAAGTTCTGAACATGTCATTCCAAAGACTTTTAGTTTACATAACTTTTTCCACTAAATATTTAACCATGATAGCACATATCCTTTAATTTACCTACATAATTTTTTCTATAAGAGAAAAAAATAAAGTGATTATTATATGATATTTATTTACCAATTATTCTACATATTAAATAAAAATTTTAAATTAAATATATTGTGGTTCTGGAAAATTATTTTTGACACAAGTGCATCTAATGCATAAAACCTAGTTTTAACTTTAATCATGGTAATTAATTTTTATTTTCATTAGTTATATTCCTAAAAAATAGTAATTTGACCTAATTTTATAATATAATTTTATATTATTTCAAATATGGAATCCATTTTTTCCAAATTATATGCATAGAAGTTAAAAATTTTAAATTAAAAGAAAACTCGTAAAGATGGCGAGAAACCGCTTTTAGAAAGTAAAAAAGATCAAAATTTTAAAACCATTATATCAAATTTCAATATATAAATTTTTAATATGATAAAAATTTTATTAATAAAAATATTATTGGACTAATTTTACTTTTAAATCCATTAAAAATGGAAAGAAACCTTATAAATTGTTTAAATGAAAAAATAGTTTTAATAAAAACTCAAATTTTTTAATATTCAACGAAAAATCAATCATTTCCTAAAAATCCCATAAATTCAACTTAAGATAATTTTGATATCATTATTTTAAAAAAAATCGTTTTTTCAAATTCATTTTATAAATGTTCAAAAAAATAGTTTATTGTTCATAAAAACAAATAGAAAACATTTTTCTAAGAAAATAGTAGTTTCAAAACATATAAATACATTTTTATAAATTAAGTACTTTATCATAAACATCAATTAATTATTTTAAATCATTATTATTAATATTTAATATGTTTCTAGTCCTATTTAATACACAATTTCAATGGCTAGTTAATTATAATAATATTTTAATACTAATATTTATACTTGGTGATTGTTCATTAAAACATGGTGTTGTGTGCAATGCAATACATTAACAAAATTAATTTATATGAAAATATATATACTTCATAATTATATGGGTTGTTACATTCTACACCCTTAAAATTTATTTAACCCTCTAAATTCATCGTTTTGATAAAAATTGAGGATACTTATTCCTCATTACATTCTCATGTTCCAGCATTGCTTCAAAGAGATGGTTCTTTCACCTCAAAATATTGACTAGGTTAGTGGTCTTGATTCATAACACTTTAACTATATTAACTAGAATCTAAAAACTGATTATTCCTTATAAAAATATCATTTATAGCGATATGAACTCTTAGTTCAGTACATGTGATGGATCATATATGTACTTCCCTAGAAGAGATACATGGAACACATCATGAACCTATGAGGGGTTTAATGGAGGCACCAAGAAATATGATACGATCTGAATACGATCAAAAATTTCAAAGGTACTGATATACCTAGGGTGTAGTTTTACTATATTTCTTCCATATAGAAATTCATTGAAACACTTTCTCAAGAACTTAAAATTATGGATAGTATCAATAATCATTAGTATAACCATTTTTTCAACATTGTTCTTCCCTTTAGATTTTCACAGATAGGGATGAAATGGGTCAATTTGTTATGTCGATCCACTATCACCCATATGGAATCATGTTTCTGAACCATTATTTGAAGACCTATAACAAAAACCATCGATATCTACTGCCATTTCCACATTGGGATAGCTAAAGACTAAAACATACCTGTAGGTCTCTGATTCTCTGCTTTGACCTACTGAACAGTTAATAATCGTGAGATGAACTCGACCACTTTTATTTTCATGCCTCACAACCAAAATTGTGCCTCTAATGCCTTATGCATATTCTGCGTACCTAGCCTTTCTTTTTTCATAAAAATGTTATTAGCTTGTTCGGTCCTTACCAAGAAAGTATTTATCAGTGATCTTGGTCTTGGAGTTGGAATTCTTTCTTGTCTATTTCTAGGGTTGGAATCTTAGAAAGGAGTAGGATAGTTGGAAAATGAAATTTATAACCTAAAAGAATGTATCTAACCCTTTTATGTTGAAATAAAAGTTACCAAGGAGTTGGGTAAACTATTGTTTGGAGACACTTATAGAATCTTGGAATCTCATCATCATGGGTTTAGCCAATAAGACAAGAATGACAGGCATGGTATAGGAATGACTTACCACTAGGATTGAATATTTCATTTGGAGTAAGGATTTATGGTTTTATGGAAAGTTTAAATTTTTTAAAGATTCTGAGTTTTTTCAAATGAATGATTTTAAAATGAAGATATTTGGTGTATTTTGAAAATGGTTTGGTTTTCAAAAGAATGAATGAATATTTCAAAATGGTTGAACAAGGGAAAAGGTTGTTTTGGTAATCAATGTTGTCATAGTTGATGTGATATAATTTGAAATTCTAAGACATCAGTTTCTATAGAGTGATATTGATGGAGTTTATTTTTGGTTTAGAAAATGGAACCCGATAGGCGTCATCGAAACCAACATTAAGAAGCTCTGGAGAATGTGGTTGCACCTTAACCATTGGTGAACAAAGAGTTGGTTCAGAGTATTGTCCAAGATTTTCATGTTGTGGATACGGGGAAATGGGGGAATGGACCACGAAATTTGGATCATACCATTCAGTTCATGACACATAATCCACCTAACTTCTGGGGTGATTTTGAACTTGAGAAGACACAGGTCTGGCTGAGTAAGAAGAATCACATCTTCGACTTCATCGGCACCCCGATAGACCTAAAGGTCAATCTGGTGGCGTATATTCTTGAGGATCTTTCATGTCAGTGGTTGGATTTATAGTTGTAGGATAAATTGGATAAATGCCTTACAAGGGAGTATTATGAGTAATTTTTCAACAAAAAATTATTTTCTCACACGTTCAAAATGTAGAAAATGAAGGACATATTCAACCTGAAATAAGAGAGTCTCTCTATCACAAATTATTCAGCTAAATTCCTCAATTTAGCTTTCTATACACTAGAAGTTGCAGCCAGTGCATCCTTGAAGGCACAGATATTTGAATCGGGACTAAGGCAGGAGATTTGATCAAAGATTGGGGTGCTTTGTATTACAAAGTATACAGAGATAGTGAACAGAGTGACTGTGGCTGAACTTTATATCTCAGGATCTATGGAAGGAGGTGTGATGATACCCATAAGTAATGGTGGGAACTCAAACACTAGAATAAAGTGAAAAAGGGACACCTATTTCCAAGGTGGGAGTCGAAATCAGAACCAGATGGCTGGATTAGTGAACCTTTTTCCACGACCCCAGAGAAAATCATGTTTATTTCAAAGTGGTTCGCTTGACCACATAAAGTGAGAGTGTACGACACAAACTATATCATGTAATAATTTCAACAACATGGGACATCTTCAGCAGTGTCATCATAGTGCTCCAGTTTCTGGTGCTCGAGAAACTTCCCATGAACCGCAAGCATCATATGCTTTGATGGGGCGAGGATAATAGAATCAGTCTCATCAGCAGAATAGAGCAAGAAATGGTGATTCCAAAAATACCATGACTCCTCAATTAAGGATGTATTATAATGGAAATAAGGAGAATAGTGCAGTGATGTATAAATTGTATGGAGCTGAGCAGATGATTATCGATGATCAGGTTGGACTATCTATAGTGAGAGGTAAGATTCTTTTGAATTCTACCCTTATGCAAGAGCTCTTTGATACTGGTGCATTGCATTCATTCATTTATTCTCAGGTGGTTGATTTTATATGTTTAAATATGGAAATTATATCTTTTTTTAAACTAAAAACTACTCTCGATGAAATATAATGTCAAACCTTTGTGTGTAGAGGATGTTCTATAACAATTGATGGAGATGATCAAAAATGGGACTTCTTTATTTTGTACATTGATGTTTATAATGTAATCCTACGTATGGAAGAACAGTTAGTTTCATCCCTAATGATGGCATCGAGCATCTCTTCAGAGGAGAGATGACAGTAAATAAAAGTGAAAATATCTTGTTGGAACCAATGGTGGGAATGATTTCTTACCAGTTTCTTGAGTTTATTTTGAAATCAATGGATGAGATCAAAAAATTTGGTTTTCCAGCAGTTGTGGATCTCTTTCCATATGTATTTCCCAGTAACTTCTCAGGGTTACCACTTATAAGGGAAGTGGATTTTACAATTGTTCTCCTTCTTGGGAGAAGTTTTATTTCCCTTTTGTCTTGTAGGATGGAACCAATAGAGTTAAGGGAATTGAATGTGATGTTTGAGGAGCTATAAATAAGGGTATCATTCGGGAAAGTATGTCTTTGTGTGCTACACTAGTCGTGTTCATGAATAAAGAAGATAGAACTCTTTATATGTGTGTTGATTATCGTAATCTCATCCAAGTTACGATAAATAATAGATATCCACTTCCACATATTGATGATCAATTTGATCAATTAAGGGGAGATCAATGGTTCTCCAAAATTAACTTATGATCAGGATATCATCAATTGCATGTTCGGAAGGATGATATAAAAAATATAGCTTTCAGAAGATAATATGGCCACCATGAATATGTAGTAATGCCTTTCGGTCTAACGAATTCACCAGCGGTCTTCACAGGTTTGATGAATCAGATATTCCAGCAATATCTGGATTCTTTTGTGTGGTGTTTTTGGATGACATCTTGATGTATTCAAAGACAAGGGTTGACCATGAGGAGCATCTAGAAACAGAGTTACAAATCTTGAGAGATCACTATTTTTATGACAAATTATCAAAGTGTGATTGTTTGATCCAGGAAGTACGTTTCCTTGGCCATGTAATTACTAAAAAAAGGCATTTCTATTGATCCTGAAAAGATATAAGTCATTACCACATTGAAACCACCAAATAATGTCTTTGAGATATGATGTTTTCATGGTCTAACTGGCTACTACCAACACTTTGTGTGAGATTTATCATGACGGGCTACACCAATGATAGCATTAACAAAGAAAAATACTCTGTTACAGTGGATATAGAAATGCCAGAAGTTTTTATAGGAACAAAAATTTCGGATTACACCATCACCTATATTTATTTTTCTAGAATCAAGATAGGGGTAGACGGTGTAATGTGATGCTTCAAGATATGGTTTGGGTTGCGTTCTCATGAAAGGAGACCATGTAGTTTCTTATGGTTCAAGGAAATTGAAGATACATGAGAATAATTACCCAACACATGATTTGAAGTTAGCTTCAGTCGTCTACGCTTTGAAAACAAAGATACACTATCTCTTTGGTGAGAAATTTACTATGTTCAGTGACCAAAAAATCATGAAACACATTTTCTCATAGTGAGATTTAAATCTGTGGCAAAGGGGATGAATGGTGTATCTTTAGATTTTTTAATTTGACTTGATTTATACACCAGGAAAAAGTTAGTTTTGTTGCAGATGTATTGAGCATAAATTCATATGCTCAGTTGGGGAAATAATATTCAGATTAATGGTAGTTGATGTTAGTTCTAACCAAAATGCATGTGGAATGTGAAAACTGAGGAGAATTTTTGGTTTTCTTTTCAACCACTCTTTTCCTTGATTTGGTAAAAATGGTCAAAGAGGAACAATCATCTGATGCAGAATGTCTAGTTATGAGTTCAAAACTCAATTATGGGGGGACCATTGAACGTTGGAAACTTGAATGGAGTTTGGTTTTGTGATTTAGAAAATGAATGGTTGTACCTATGTCTTTTCATGTACAACTCATTCATGTTATCCACCATTCCAAAAAGTTTTTACATCCAGGTACACAGAAGATGTATAAGGCATTGAAGGCGTAGTTTTGGTGGAGATGATTGAAAAGAAAAGTCATTGAGTTCATCTCGTGATGATTAAATTTTCAGAAGGATAAAGCCTATCATTAGAGACATATAGGTATGTTGCAATATTTACCATTCCTAGTGTGAAAATGTGAGTAGATAGCAATGGATTTTGTTACAAGTCTTCCAAGAATGATTCAGAAACATGTTGGCATATGGGTGATTGTCGATCAACATACCAAGTCATCCCTTTTCATGAAACTCATACGGTGGAGGATCTATAAAAAATTTATATCTAGGAAGTGGTAAAGAGGAATGGCATACCAATTTCAATCGCCTTAGATAGAGATTAAAGTTTCACATCTCAGAACTGAAAATCTTTACAGAAATACCTTGGGACTCAGTTGATTATGAAAACGGTGTATCACCCTCAGATAGAAGGCCAATCTGAGAGGATGATAAAGAGATAGGAAGACATGTTGTGGGCTTGTTTAATAGATTTTGGTGTCTCATGGTATAATCATTTACCCTTGGTGGAGTTGTCATAAAATAACAGCTATCAGGTCTTGATATATATGGCTCCCTTTGAAGCATTTAATGGGCCTCCTTGTCGTTCTATACATTGCTCGTGGAAATGGGTGAAAATTCACTATTTGGGCTGATCCATGTCTAATAAACAAGGGAGAAGATCCACTTAATTTGGAAGTGGATAGTCATAGGTTAAAGACATCATAAATATTATATAGATCACCGTTGATGTTCGTTGTCATTTGACATGAGTGTTCATGTGTTCTTGAGGATCTCTTGAAGACTTGTAGATCATCGTTTTGGGAAATATGAAAAGTTATCTCCTAGATACATTGTCCCTTTAGAGATACTAGAATAGGTTTCATAGGTGTAATATTGGTTACCATTACCACCATGGTTCATTTCCATGCATAATGTGTTCAATGTATATCATTTGAAAAAGTATCATCCTGATCGAAACCATGTGATCATGTGGGATCACATTGACCTAGAGCTGGATACATCATTGATACATATTCTTGTACATATTTTGGATAGGAAAGAGAATGTATTTCAAAGAAAAATCATCAGCCTAGTGTGGGTTTTATGAAAGCATGGTCAGATACAATAGGAGACTTTGGAATGTGAAATGGAGATGAAAGAGCAATGGCTGGAACTCTTTTAGATTGGCGAGGGTTCACTACATTCAAAGGACGGAAAGACCTTTGGTGGGGAGAATTTAGTACCCCCAATTTTTGGTTTGTAACCCTTAATCCATTTTTTTAAGGTTATAATGTTTAAAGGTTATGCATGGGAGAGTTGGGAGAACTTTGGAAGTGGTTTTGGGGGAAAATAGAAGACGCACGGGTGGTGCACGGTTTTCCTAACCATGTTTCCAAACCATGTGCAATGGTCCTCCAAAAGCAGTAGCTCCAGCATGGTTGAAGCATGGTTAGGGAGACTGTGTGAGGAATTCGTGCGAGGTTCTTCCTAGGAAGTAGCTAACGCACGGTTAGCGCATGGTTTGTCTAACCATGTGAACTAACCATGCGAATCCATTAAGTGAGATCCTAAATAAGTGCATCTCGCATGTTTTTGCCTCTATGTGTCTTGTTTATTCTCCTAACCATACCTAACTCGGGATTTTTATTCTCCTAAATCCAAAGAAGGTTCTCCCATCAGTCTTAAGGTGATTTGATGGCTTCTCTGGGTGAATCAAAGTCGGACTCTTGATGTAAGTGATCATTCTTCATAGTTTTTGATCGGTTTGGTAGATATACATAGATTTACTTCACCTCTTCTCTTGGTTTCTTATATCTATGCTATTTATGGGTATATATGGGTGTTTGGATGAAAAATATGATGATATTTGGTCTTCATCTTTCTAGGATAAGAGATCTAAGGCAGGTTCTTGGATAATTGACTTGGTTTTCTTGTTCATTTTCTTCATTGGGGTTTTTATCAAAACCTTCGAGGTAGGAGGCTTCTTTCTCGACTCTAGATAGTATAACTAACTATCTTGTATTAAAATAGAATGTGTGGTGTTGAATTGGTTGTGATTTTGTTTTTGAACACTTATTGTAAACCTTCTTGGGTGATGGTTGTGAAATCTGTAAAATTGGGGATTTTGAATGGGTGTTTTGGTTCATAGTTATAAAATCTGGATTTTAAAAAATGGATTTTTTTATATTTTTGGCACATGAATTGGATTGGATTTTATAAATAAAAGGTAATATTTTATTGAAATTAAATGTTGCTATGAAAATTTTTTTTTCTTTGGTTTTCAATAAAAGTTCATTTTTATTAGAATGGTTTGTTTTGGAAATTGAAATATTTGGAATAAATGGTGTTGTTGTGAATTCATACTTAATGGGACCTTAATAAGGTAATATTACCATTGGGGTACAAGGGATATGACCCTGGATTGGGGAAGTGTGTCATTGGGACATGAGGTAATTGGACGAGAGACCGCTCATGAGTATAGAACTGTCAAACAAAGCATGCATGTGTGGGTGTGTTGGGAAATATGGAATGATTATTCCAAATGATAAGATGAATTGGTTTTACTCGTTGATTTGTTATTTTTGTAGAAAAATAAATTTCTGGATATTGGTTTCATTTAGTTTTTTTCACTTGGTTGAAAATGGTTTTTGGAAGTTGTTTATATTTCGTTATAAATTATTTTGGTAAATTATTTTATATAAATTATTTTTTATAAATTTGGTTAACATTTATATCCTAGTGGCATGAGTAGGGAAGTCATTGGTGAAAACCTACTATATTTTATACTCACCCCTTATTTGGCAATTTAGTGCTTTTCATGATTTTATCTTCTGGATAGGGGAAAAGGTAGTGTTTCCCACGTTTTTGGCACTACTTCATGATACTTGGGTTTTTTTTGATTTATGAGATTGGATCTCATGGAGCATTGAGTATCGCTATCATGACCCATACCTCGGGGCCCATGTTGTGACTACCGCAAGCCAGCCTTCCATAAGCCAGGGGTTGGCGATTAGCACCGGAAAGGCGTATCCCTAAATTAGGAAGGCATTTCTGTTAAACCTATAAACACATTGACCAGGTACACAACAAGAGAAAACCACATAGTATACTACTGAAGGTAAAAGGTTTGAACTAAAGAATAATGAACCAAAATACAAACGCAACTAATAAAAGTACAAAAAAAGGGAAAACCACTCAGGAGGCCATCCTCCAAGGATCCTAGCTGAAGCGTATGTACAACTCATCACTGCGGTTCTCTACATCAATTGGTCACCTCTGTGCACCGTCAAGTCCTTGCTCTCAAATCTCGATCAAAGTTGTCCATCGTCTACAGAAGACACAACAAGGCACGGGCAAAGATCGTGCAGGGGTGAGTATAACAATACCTAGTAGGTACCCCGAGAACCCCAATGGTCTCCTAGAAATGAAAAAAGGAAAAACGACAAAGCATGATCTCAATCACAAATCAAAAAGTAAAAGACATCTCACTCCAAGTAAAAAAACTTAAATAACTGGAATAATGATGATTATTCATAAATCAAAATCATTTTATTCCATTGTGGAACCACAAAGAAGTCATTCTATTTTCAATCCACATAGGGTTGTAATTCACCGATCCACCCTGGGTTGTAACTCGTCCATCTACATAGTGTCGTAAGTCTTCGATCCACACAGGGTCGTAATTCATCGGTCCAAACAGGGTCGTAAGTCATTGATCCATGACGGGCCGCTCAACGGATACTCTACATCGGGTCTCACTACTCTTGATCCACACAAGGTCGTAAGTCATTGATTCATATAGGGTCGTATGTTATTGATCCACGATGGCACCACTCAAAGGCTGGTCCTTGTTGGGACACGCTACTGTTGATCCACATAGGGTAATAAGACATCGATCCATAGGGGGTCATAAGTCCTTGATCCACAACGTGCTACTCTAAGGCAGGTCCTCTATGGGTCTCACTACTGCTGATCCACATAGAGTCGTAATTTTTCGATCCACATAGGGTCGCTCTGATGCCTATCCCCAAAGGTTCGCTCTTCACCTGACAGTCTGCCACAAGATTCACGCACTCTGTACGCGTGGGTTCCGTAGATTCTGATCCTCAAGCCTGCATTCATACCTCAACTACCACTATGTCCCAAAAATAAGTAAACTAGATAAAATACATGTTATTAGGGTTCCAATGCAATATACGTCACATCAATAGGATGCTCGGTCGATAAGTTATAGGAATTCTAGTACTGAGGGCCTGGTTGGATTTGAATTCGATCCAACCTGTTCGTACGCCAACATTCTCCAAAACCCATGTTGAGTATCTCAAAAAGTACCACCTCGTCCTAAGTATTCCATCTCCATAGACTGTACGTCAAATGAACATCTGGTTTAGAAGTTGTGGCGCTTTAAGAGAAACTGTGTCAAATTGGGTTTGGTTCCGTACCGACCCAACCCGACCCACCCTGACCGGAATGACCTGACCCAAACTAGTCTATCCCATTTCTTGGGTAGGTTCCATTTCCCATCCCCCATACAGACAGAGTTTTTTCGGTCTTCAACTGGTGGTTCCAGGATGGTTCCACCCTAGAAGACTGATCTGATGGACCGGTCTAGGGCGAGACCCATGAACGCGGGTCCGCCACAGCTACATCGACTCCTCCGCAGCGCGTTGTTCACCATCAACATGGCTGGTGATGGTCGGATGCCTCATGTCTATTGTAGCGCCTACAGGAATCGCCACTTCCTCACAGTCGGTGAGAGCTGGCCATCGCTGGAGGTGCTTCTGTGGCCACCTGTGAAGCTCTAGTGGTCTGATATCCTTTCCTTCTTTGCCTACAGTTCTCCTGTGATTCTTCCTTAATTATGATGCCCTCGGTTTTTCCTTGTTGTTGTGTTTCTCGGTCTCCCAGGATAAAGACAACAAAACAAAGGTCGCTGGAGGGTTCAGGCCTGGTTCAGATCGGATCGTGCCCTCCACAAAAGCCTTTTAAATATGGGGATGATTAATAATCATTAAAACCCCATAATAAAACCTTACATCAACCCCCCAAAATAAATGATGAAATTTGGATCAACCTGTTAGTTGATTGATTCATGTTCATTGACTTTTCAATGAAGAGGAATGGATAAAATATTAAACTCACAAACCCCCTGCCTAGATTCGGTGTATTCCAATGCAGATGAAGAAAGGGATATGCATTAGAATCCTTTCACCAAATATCATTTTGAGTTATCTAATGATTTTTGATCGATCACAGTTTTTTGAGATAGGGTGACATCGTTGGTGTTTTTTAGAGGTTTCTCTCAAAGTTCCTCAAATCCCATGCCAATAGTTTGATTAAATAAAAGAAATTAACCACCACCTTGGTTCATTATTCTGATTCATTAATGAATCCTAATTAATGGACTTATTAAACCACGAGCATTGGGGTTACACAATGAGAGGATCAAGTCATTAAATGTATCTTTTTTAATGCCTGACGTTACATTGTGGTCCCACCATTCACCGCTCAATGGTGGACAGAGAATAAAATAACTCAAATAGTTATTTTATTGTATTTTTTGATAAGTCTAAAAATTAACTTTTTCATCCAACCCTTGTATGTCTAATTTAAACATCACCTAAGAGAATCATTGTGTTGTGAATTCAAATGTTCCCTCAGATTTTCAATCCAAGCACTGGTTCGAAATATAGAAATCAATGCTTGCATGTTCACTGAACGTACCGTAAAAATGTTCATAAATTATTAACTGTCACCCTCGACCCACGCTTGTCATGTTTAGGATCCACTTAAGGGGAACACGCCCTAACAGGCTCAATGTTACTCTCATATTTCCTATCTAATTTACTGTTTATGAGTTATAAGTATTTGACCATAAAATAATTGTTAATTAATTATTTTATTTATGACCAAAAACTAACTTCCACTATTGGCCCGCGCTGGCCAATATTAGGATCTACCTAAGGAAATAATACCCCCACAAGCTCAAAGGTTGTCTCATATTTTTAATCTGAATCACCGTTAGTTATTTATAGTCATTTTAAAAATAAAAAAAATTTAATTAGTTATTTTATTTACAGTTATCTCATTTTGGGGGTTTTCTCATTAGAGGCATGCGCTGACTAAAATTAAGTCGCACCTAGGTTAAAATAGTCATCCTTAGTGCAATGGTTTCCTCATATTTTTGATCTAGGAAACCTTTTAAGAGTTATTCCATATTTTTAGGAAAATTACTTATATGAACTATTTAAAAATTAACATTTTTCGATAGATCATTACGGGCACTCTAGGCCTCGGAATCACGCACCGTTAAATTTTTCATTATCAAAATAATTCCATATAATTTTTTTAAAAAAATATATGCGGAAATTCTAGGACATTAAATTGTCACCACCTTCGGTCTTTACATCCCTGAAATCCAAAACAAAGGAAAAACAAACAAGTGGGGGTACTGAGCATGAATTTGAGCCTCCCGCTCCCTTGTGCTATTTTAAAGATTCTTATGCTACCACTGAACGTGCATTAAAGGAATTTACCATCCATTAAGGACCCGCTCATATCGATCCTCTATCTCTAAAGGTAACTCTGCAAATGCCATCTCATCACCAAAGTTTAGTTCTCCCAAGTCAATGACGTGCGATGGATCCTGCACGTACCTACTCAGCTGCGACACATGAAAAACAGCACAAACTTGGTACATCTATGGGGGAAGATCTAGGCGGTACTCCACCTTTCCATCTCTCCTGAGGATCTGAAAACTATGTACGATGAACCTCAAAGATAACTTGTCACTCTGGAAAAATCTCTTCAATCCTCTTTGGAGTGAGACCCAAATGAAAACATGGTCTCCCTCCTTGAACTCCAAGGGTCCCTGTATCTTGTTTTCATAAGAATTTTGTCTAATCTGTGTAGTCTTCATCTCCACCTAGATAATCTTAACCTTCTCATTGTTATCCCATACCAACACTAGACCCAAAAGTTTGGACTCCCCTGGGTCTGTCCAGCATAGAGGTGACATGCATGGCTGCCTGTACAAGGCCCAAAATAGTGCCATTCCAATGGTGGAGTTATATCTATTGTTGTACGTCAACTCCTCCAGTGGTAAGTGGCCCTCCCAACTATGAATAAAATCCGTGACATAAGCACAAAGCATGTAATCAAAGGTTTGTATAGTTTTCTCCATCTGACTGTCTTTATGAGGGTAAAAGATGTGCTCAAACGTGCTGGAAAATGATGATCATCTTTCACTTGCTGACAAGTGAGGCATCAGGAAAAAAACTCGGCCACTGATTCTTTGTCATTGACCACAAGTATTGACATCTTAGGTCTCAGTTCATCCTTGTAACACAAGGATTTACCGCCAAAGGGGAAGTATGGAACCCCCTCAACGCCTCCTTTCATAGCGTCACTAGTACCAAGGTGCGTCCGATGAAAAGGATAACATTCTCCCCACTTTCAGAAAATCTTTCATGATCATGTCCTGATGGTATCTGAGCACATCAGGTCTCGCAGTGAAGGTCCACAAGCTGTGCCCCATGACTCGTTGAAGGATTGGGGGTGACAGTCATAGACTAGAGGTAAGCTGTTCCATCCCTATACATGAAGTATATCTGCAACACAGGTTGCTGCTATGACACCTCACTCAATAGCTTTAAACTAGACCTCCTTCTGAGTGCATCTAGAACCACATCCCCCTTCCTAGAAGTATATACTATCTCAAGGTCATATTCCTAGAGGGGCTCCAACCAACGCTGCTTTCTAAACTACTAAAAAGCATGTGGGAACATTTCCATCCATGCGAAAGGCTACCACCGATAAATGAATGATGTGACCATCGGCCCTTTGGTAGTGGTTACTCATTATCCACAACCACATGGATAAAGTGCCAGTAATACACAAATAACCTCAAACACTGGGTATTACTAAGCCCTTCCACTACAAGTCCCCCAACTATACTCTCAATTCCTAGACCTCTATGGGATCCACCCAATAAATAGTTGTAGATATCGGGGTCATCCCTGTGTACAATCCAATGTATAAGTCCATCTCTCTATGGGGAGGTAATCCTAGAAACATATTTTAAAAGGTTATTCATGCACCCTACTACTACTGTTGGAAACTAAAAACTCAAAACACATGCTCCCACATGGGTAAGGATGGTCGACTTAAGAGTGATCGGTTGAACCCTAATATGAATGAGTTTATCCTATGCTTCCTAGGTTTAATTTTTCACTAACCAAGGAAAACCACATTCCAACGCTGTAGATATACCACATATTTTTTGCCTAAAACTGTCAATTTGAGAATGAAAATTATATGTCCAGTCTATACACAAACTAACATCATAAGGCCTCCGCACTGCTACCAAGAGGTTTCAACTGAAACTCTCACATAAAGGGTCAGATCACACCATCGACGTAAGTGTGATTATTGAGTCTCCTCCTATGGGTATCTCCATATGTAAGGTTAAATTAAATGGTTTAACTGGAAAATCTTTGTATTTAACAAGATTCATGACAAGAAGGAATGATTAGTACCTTTTTCTATTAATACGGTAGCTATTAGTAGACACAAACCAAACATGTAATCATTCCTACAGCCCTTGGGTCACACTCCTCAACTGCATGAAGCTACTCCCTTCCCCTATCCTCCAGCTCCCAGATCTTGGTGGGGACCACATTGGGGTGGTGGTTGTAACATGTCAAAATTTATACCACCTCCTTCTGCATTCCTAGCTCCCCTTCCACATCTTCTGCCTATATGATTCGTCTGTCTCTATAACTTCATCTTCCTAAAACATTTTACACACCCAAGTCTCTAAGACTGATGTCGGTTTCCTACTTCCCCACTACTAAAATTCAATGGTTGTAGCTGCTCATCCAAATAATTTTCAACCACAAAGGTTATCTCTACCACCCTAACATACGTAGGATTGCACAAAGGACTAGTGTTGTCTCGGATGTCCCTAAACATATCTCTCTCAGATGTCTGATCCTTTAAGTACAGGTCCTATCGTATTCATCGAGAATCTAGAATGGTCGGTACACCACGACAAATACTCAGCTACTGACATGTCATCCTGTCAAATCTATAGTAGCTCTTGGGAACACATACCCCTTATCTTTTTATGGAAAGATTCCCCTTCACTGAGAAAGGTTCCCAAGCTATATCCACAGAAATGTCACCTCATCCTAAGATATGAGTAATCTAAACTATTCCATCACCTTACTGATCCATGTATAATTCTCACTTCTAGGACTTCTATTTGATCTAATGGTGCCCCAGAAAAATGGAAAATATGTCAAAACCTCAATCCAATCCTTATCCACCTATTAGTCTGGATCGCCTCGTAACATGAGGGGAATCTGTCACTGAAACTCGTTTGATTCACTAAGCCAACGTCTGTCCTCTGTCGGTTGCTCCAGTAGTAACTGCTGACCAATGGGTAGTGGTATCGCTGGGACACTGACCGAAGGTACCATCTTAGACAAAAGTCCCTATACTGAAGCCTCATAAATATTTAAACCATCCTCATGGTCACACATTGGAATCATGGATGACTATTTGCATGAAGGAATCTTGAAAAAGAATCAAGATGAACTATGGTCAATACGTTATACCTGGTGATCTGACTTAAAAGAGATCAAGAGAAAAAACATTTTCAAAACACATGAAAATAGTGTTTTGTGTACAGTTTTAGAAAACAAAATTCAAGTTCTTAGTGAATGGATACATCGGCCACCACACCAACACTGGACTCCCCAAACTATAATCTATACTCAAGACACTTAACATTATTACTTTACTGAAACCACAGACTCTTAGTTCTTCGGGTAGAACTGACCACCTTTGATACCTCTTTGTCACAACCCATTTCACAGGGCCCATGTCGTGACTACCCCAAACCCACCTTTCATAGGTCATGGGTCAAAGACTAAAAACAGAAAGTCATTTCCCTAATATGGGAAGGCATTTACTTTTAACCTGCAAACACACAGAGCGGGTACACAAAAAGAGAAAATCACATAGTATAACTGCTGAAAGTAAAAAAATTGTGAACTGACAAAGAATGGGATAGTATAAAAACCAAAATGAAATAAATTAAAACAAAAAGGGAAAAATCGCTTGAGGTCATCTTCCAAGGATCCAACCTGAAGGGTAGGTATAGCTCGTCACTGCGGCTCTCCACATCAACCAGTCACCTCCGTGCACCATCTAGTCTTGGATCCCAAATCTTGGTCAAATATTTTCATCACCTGTACCAGAAAAAACAAGTTGAGGGTGAACCCCATGTAGTGGTTAGTATAACAATACCCAGTAGGGACCCTGAGACCCCCGAAGGTCTCCCAAAAGGCACGGTTGGATTCGAGTTTTATCCAACCAGGTTGTACTCAAACTTTTTCCAAAAACCAATTAGAGTATCTCAAAATGACTTCCTTGCACTAAGGGTTCCAATGCCATAGATGGTTTGTCAAACGGGAATCCAGTTTAGATGTTATGTCCCTTTGATTGAAACTCGGTCAAATTGGGTCTGATTATGGTCCGACCCTATTGGATCGATCGACCCAACCCGGTCCGGGTCGACCCGACCTGAACAGGCTGGGCCGCAGGACCGGCCCGACGCACCCATCTTGGCATGGCTCGCTTTCTTGGTGGGGTCCATTTCCCCTCTCCCTAATGGAAAATGTTCATTTTGTATTCAACCGGGTGGGGTCAGGCCGCCCCCCCCCCCACCAGTGGACCGGTCTATGGTGGGATCCATGGACACGGGTCCGCCACTGCTACGGCCGAAGCCGTGGAGACTCCTCTGTGGCGCACCACCCACCATCACCATGGACGAAAATTGTTGGCCACCTCCTATCCACCTCGGCACATGTGGGTGCCTCTACTTCCTCGTGACTGGTGAGAGTCGGCTGCCACCGGCGTGCCAGTGGTTCCGCACTGACGGTGCTTCTACGGGCCACTGGTGAGGCTCTTGTGGTCTGATTTCCTCCCATCTTACACCAACGGGTCTCCTGGGATGCCGACTTCACTATGTATCCCTCAGTTTTTCCTTGCTGCCATGCTTCTTGGTTTCCTATGAAGAACAAAACAAAACCACGATCCTCATAGTGTCTGGTCCTTGTTTAGAATGGTCAACACCCTCCATGCTAGAATTTTAATCATGGGCAAGAAAAATAATAATTAAAACCCCAAAATGAAACCCCGCATCAACCTCCCAAAATAACGAACTAAACTTGGATTAACCTGTTAGTTGGTTGGTACATGTTCGTTGTGTTTTCCTAGAATAGAAAAGGGGAAGAAATTAAACTCATAAACCCCTTACCTAGATTTTGTGGATTCTATTACAGATTAATAAAGTGATCCGCATTTAAATCCGTTCATCGATGTTCATTATGAGTTCTCCCATGGTCGTCGTTCGATCACCATTCTTCATTGGAGGGTGTCACTGTTGGCATTTCATCAGAGGTTCCTCTCATGGGATCCCAAAATCCTATGCTAATGGTTTGATAAAATAAAATAAATTAACCCCTGCATTGGTTCATTATTATAATTCATTAAGGAATCATAATTAATGAACATATTAAACCACAAGCAATGAGGTTACACAACCATTGGATGAAGTAATTTTATGTATCTTATCTAATGCATGATGTTACACCGGAGTCCCACCATCATTCTCTCAATGGTGGGAAGAGAATAAAGTAACTCAAAGAGTTATTTTTTAAAGTCTAAAAATTAACCTTTTTCGTCTGAGCCTTGTCGGTCGATGTTATGCTTCGCCTAAGCGAATTGGGGCGATGCTAACTCAATGGTACCATCAAATTTTAAATTTGAGCACCAATTCAAAAGATTGAAAACCACGGTCACATGTTTACTGAATGATCCATAAAAAAGATGAAAAATTATTAACAGTCACCCTAAACCCGTTTCAGTCAAGGTTAGGCTCAACCTAAGAGGAACATACAATCACGCACTCAATGGTACTCTCGTATTTCAAATCCTAGTTACTATTTATGAGTTATAAAGATTTTAAAATAAAATAATTGTTACTTAATTATTTTATTTTCATCCAAAAAGTATCTTCCACTTTTGGCCCGCACTGGGAAATGTTAGGATCTTCCTACCGAAAGCATACCTTCATGATCTCAACAGTGGTATTAGATTTTTAATCAGAGTAACTATTCATGAGTTATTAGAATTTGAAAATTAAAATAATTTTATTTAACTATTTTGTTTCGGGTTATGACATTTCTGGGTTTTCTCAATAGAGTCTAGTGGAAAAAAACTTAAGTCGCACCTAGGTTATACCTACTATCTTGAATGCAATGGTTCCCTAAGATTTCTGATTCTGGAACCCATTTAATAGTTATTCCAAATTTTTTTAAAAAAAATCTCATGCATGCTATTTAAAGAATAACAATTTTTATGGATCATTCTGGGCACTCCGGGCCTCCAAATCACGTACCGTAAAACTTTTTGGTCTCAAAATAATTCAACATAATTTAAAACAGGTATACAAAAATTCCAAGACATAACACTCGTTGTCTCTTGAGAGTCATTAGTTTTTTATCCACTATGTACTTTGATACTTGTTTGGTCTTCCACTGTAGCACACTTTGATTTGGTTTTGAGGTATATATAGTTGTTTAATTGTCTTTATTTGGTTCATGAATCATTTAGTGAATGGTTTCATTATGGGTTATTGGTTTATTTGTTTATTTCATAAAGGGTATATCATCCCACACTTGTATTTGAAACCCTTTGGCATTTATTTTCAGCCTTTGGCATCTTGGGGATGTTGCTTAAGGCTATGTAATGACTTGTTGTGCTCACAAGCCAATTGGAATGAGTGGTTCATTACTTAAATGGGCCTTATAATTAGGTGAAATCATATTATAAATATACTTTTACTACTTTTTGCTATATAAATATGTGATTCCTCAATTTGACATCTTATGTGCTTAGTTAGACAATATAAGGATTTTGTAAGGTATAATAGTCATTAAAATTTATATTTGGGGGTTAAAACTAATAAAATAATATTCCACTGCAATTAAATAAAAAAAAAACCAACTCTTAAGATATTTTTTAAATTATAGATCCCACAGAACATTTATTTGGATTACCATTTTCTTGAGATAAAAAAAGTTGAGTTCTGGTGTCTTAATAGACTCATACATGTGTTTAATAGTCAAAAATTTTAAAAAAACACTAAATAAAAATAAATCATAAGAATAATACTTTTATTGTTAATTTTTATGTTTATTATATGATCTAACATCAATCCAACATGCAGTTTCCAAAACTTTTCTAATAAGCTATTTTTAAATGGGTTGGCATGCTTAAAAATGTGTGTTGTTCAGTCTAAACCAAGAAAATGACCTCTTATTACTATGAAACTATACAATAGAAAATATAGATTTATTTATGAAAATTTTAATTAATAATAAATCAATTTTCAATTAATTTTTATCAAACTAACTAGAAAAGACCTTTTACTATTTAGAAACATTAAAATATTTGAGTTCCAGTAAATGCAATATAAAATAGCCTTTTAAATATATGAATTCATAGAAAGATAATATTTTTTTTATTTGTGACATATAAGAATAAAATAACCATCAATATGGTGTGTGATGTTCCTAGAATGAATTAGTAATATTTCTTCAAAGGTTTAATGACCTTTTCAAACTACTGTCAAGGGGTCAAAACCAAAAAAACTACCTCTTTGTGATGTGAAATCATATAATGAAAACCATATAAAAATTTTTAAAAAAATTATATAGGTATAACAACATTTAATTTTTTATTTTAAATGATATTACAAAAAACAAAATTTTTAAAAAAAACTAAAATTCATGTGTATTTATAATATCCCTGAACTCACACTCACAGATCGAGTGCTAAAAATATAATCATTAATTTTCTTGAATTGATACCAATAAACAAGTCCAAATTTTATCTATATATAACATAAAATATCATATGGATGTATTGAATGACTTATATGACTAATGGACTTTTAGGTTCAAACTTTAACAGAATTAGGAAAAACTCATACATAACAATGCCCATGTCTTCATGAAATCATATTTCCCACATTTCCCCTCATTTTAAAATTCACATAACATCACCATAATATACCATAAAATTTATCACAAAATGATCCATTATAGATATAATTCATTTAGTATCAATCATTATAAACTGGGGTAATTGAAAAAAATAATATGCGTGAGGTCAAGTGATTAGTGAGGGTTAACATAATCATTAACAATTTAAGGTCACTAGTGTGTACATGTTGAGCACATGGGTATGATGGAATAATCAAAGTGAGTGAGTACAAAATTAAAAAATCAATACATAAAAAACCGGTATCATATATCATGATACATTTCATAATGATTTAATTTAAGACAATAGTAAATGAACTCAACATTCAAGTGCTATGTAAAAATAATACATTGCCAAAATATTTATTAGATTTCCTATAAAGCATTGAAAAAATATGTAGGCCTCTTGGAACATCAATCATTTATCATGGAAATATTGAAATATATAAACGATATATCTCTTAAGAGAAACCTATAACTAGTTAACTTTGGTGTCTTTAGGAGTGACATATAATAAGTTAACTATATCATCTCTTAATAGTAACATAACTTCCCAATATCCTTAGTGTAACCTCCATCTAGTTAACTCTTTTTCATTACAAAATTAAATGGTGGTTTATAATGGATCCACATATCACATAGAAAAAATACCCATTAAGGATTTGGGTTCACTCCCCAATCCCTCTTATATCCGTAATTTCTATGTATCATATCATGAAACAAAACACATGGATGCTTTAATTTCCTCAAAACTGTCATATCTTGATTTCCCAATGAAATGGAAATCAAATTCCTAAAAATAACTTTAAAAATATTATTAAATCAATTAGGGAATACATTTTAATGGCATATTCCCAATGAATTATATAAATCACTCATTGATTTTATATTAGATTAAAATTACCTTAAAAGGACCATTCAAAATTTTATCTTAAAACATGAGAACGTTTTTCCCACTATTATAAAATTTTAACTAAAAAATCATTAAATATTGAGAAAATTCATTTCATATAAAATTACCATGGAAATATTTATTGTAACCTTCCTAGATAATAATCTTCATGAAGGTTAGAAAATCCATACATGTTGTAGATGTTAAGAATAAACACTATTTTCAAATATTTTTAATGGGAATCAAAAGGGACCCATGTTGAAACCATTAATATATTTCCTTTAAAAAAATTTAAAATAATGAAAAACAAGTTTAGTTTATTTTTTATGTTTTTAATTGAACAATATTTGAAATAAAATAATGATTTTAGAGGAAGAGTGTAGCAAATAGTATTTAAAACAATTAAAGACGCATTTTTAATGAAAAATATTTAAAGTATTGAAAACACAAAGAACCTTTGAAAGAAATAATAGAAGATGTAACATAAAATAATATGAATATAAATTTATTGAAGTTTTTATATTGAAATATTCAGTATATAAAACCATATAAATTAGCATGGGTACATCCATAAAAAAATGTATCAATGAAGAAAGTTTGAGACATGAAACCCTTTCAACTCAAGTAATGATTGAATAAAAATTACATTGAAGAAAAGAACATGAAATGATTATATGAGACTCCAAATTTCCATGAATTAATACTTGAAAACATGTTCATGCACCAGTAAGTACACCATATTATATTAATAATGGTGTATAACATGAACTATCTCTCAAAGAATTAAAATTGAGACCTTGAAAATCATTACGAATTTTATAACATTTGAATCAGTATATCATATAAGAGATACCATCAAAGGGATTTTATATATCATGATAAATGATTCAATTATGATATAATATCCCAAAATGAAACATATACTCCTAATGAAATGAATTAGTTGTATAAATTGATATATGTATCAAATAATCATTATTAAGATGAAAAATCCTTATAACGTTTCAATAACGGATGTTAGAATTTTTCAACGAAGTTATTACATGTAAAAATTTTAAAATATTAAAAGGTATAAATGTATCATAAAACAAACATATGTAATTTCATAAATAATATTTTCATAATATAGTCAATAAAGTATATGTATGACACAATTAATGGAAATTGAGTTAAGAAACCCCTTCCCTTGAGTCCATAAATGCTATGTACATCTATTAAAGTCCAATATTATAAATTTAAAAAAATTATTTACTTTTTTGGGATCATTTTCTGGTTTCATTCATTATCATTAAACTATTTTATACATTTATATTAAGGATATATTTATTTTTTTAATCCTAAATTTCATGTGGGGTGTTTTAAGGATGGTTGTTCGTAATTGGAAGTTGGATTTATTATATTGAATGTAGTTAAATATTTTAGTATTATGACATATCCATAATAATAATTATACAAAAATAATAATCTTTTTTATCAAATACAATTCATTAATCACCTATTATATTTGGATGTGAAAAATGAATCATATTACCTCATCAAGGTAGTATTGCACACATACGCAAGGGTGAACATATTATTTTTTTAACAGGTGAAATGTTTAGAAGGAATGTTATATATTAAATTTATATAATTGTAATTATTTATTTATATCAAATATATTTATTAATTCCATCATAATAATCATCTTTATGCGGTGGTGATGAAAAATGAAACACATCACTTCGTGGAGGTGGTTGTCTTAACATATAGATGATTGATTTGGTTCAAAATATGATGGAAAAGTGTAACATCGTGTTACCTTATTATATGAATTATGTAAACCTTGTAATGATCTCCTTTTGGTCAGTTCGTGTTTTATGGTGTTTTGGGAGAAATTTTAATAATTTTGGAAGCCCTTTAGTCTATGCATGGTTGGTAGAAAATTAAGGAAAACCATGCTGTTTGGCCTAGAAAATCATGTGCCATTTTGAGATCCACTTAAAGGGGCACACCGTTTTTTCAAAATTTTCTTCCACCACTCCAAATTTTGAACCCCTTAGATAATGGGGAATTCATGGTAATCCCATGGTTAGTTTAACTAGTAATCCCAAAAGGGCACCCAAAATAGAAAACCAATATGGGTGCATAGTTAGGGTGCAAGGTTTTTCTAATCGTAAAACCCTCCCCTGGAAACTATGCGAGTGGTTTTTAATACTTCAAAATAATATTTTAAAAGTTAATAACCTTTGAATTTATCGGATAATCACCCCGATTTGAACAAAATTCGATATTTTTTATTCAATTAAGGCTCTCAAGAAGCAATTTTTCCTCCTCCAACCTCTTCATTTAGTGAATCAAAGTGTCAGTGATACATCTGATCTCTCTCTAGTATGTGGACCTCAAATTGTGTGATTTATTATGATATTACTTCTCTCTTCCTTGATAGTGTTAGATCATAATTTTATTTATTTATCCAAACATCATTAACTTTAATCTAATCCTTGCCTTGATAGAACCATATTCTAGATTTGATTTATTGATGTCTCTCTCTCCTTTGATAATCATTATCATTTCTTTGGTGGATTTTGATAGTTTGTGTCTATTTTAAAACGTAGTTGGTTTCATTTGACATTTTCAGTGAAATTTAAACCTTTAATTTATTTATTTTTTTGAATTAGATTTCAATTGATTATAAAACCTTGATTTCAAATGACTTTATTAAACAAATTCAGATAAAATTGATTTTGAGAAAAAACTCAATTTCAATGGAATTGGAAGAATGGGATGAATTTTTATAATTATGGATTGATTTTGAGAAAATTATTTTATGATGTAATTGAGGTAATGGTTTGATATTTATTCTACCAAATTTATTAAATTGAAATAATGAAAACCTATGACTGGTTTCATATTGGAAAGGGATGAAATGATGAAAAAACCCTAGCTTTAATTTAGAAATTGAATTGGCATATTAGAAAAGAAAATTAATTAAATGAATTTTAAATTATTATTGAATTTAAATGATATTATTATTCTATTATTTAATTTTTTTGGGAACATGATATCTCAGGTAGTTAGTATGTTATTTGGGGAAAGCATGGTAGTATATTGATCCCCTTAAAATTTATTTAACGATTACAAATATATAAAAAAAAATCAGAATGACAATCCCTAAGCGTATGTCAATGATTCATATCGGGTCTCATATTATAGGACGTGTTCACAATTGTTTTTTCATGATCATTTCATTGAGAATTGTAGGGGTGGGGTAGACATAAACTAATGTACTTCATGGAAGATGTTTATAGTTCTTGTTCTGTATGATTTTATTATGTATTCCACTATTTATAGAACTATTTCACTCCTTCCAAATGATTTTTATAGTTTAATTTAGATAAAATGTTCATTAAGTAAATTTTTTAATTTTTTTCCATGTATTCAAAAGAAACCTTTTTTTGTTTGAAATATGAAAAAGTTATGTAATTTCATGGACTATTTTATTTCAATTGATATCACCATTCATTTATTGTTATAGAATCTATTATAGAACACTTTGTGAGAACCTATTAGGATTTAAAGATCTAACTCTACATTTTATTTCATGCATTTTTAGAAATTATTATGCAAGGTCAATGCAAAGGGAAAGTTACACTTGAAGGTGGTAGATGTTCTTGATCCATGTGTTCAGGGAGTGGTGATGTTTGTAGGTGGAGCTATTTTCCACTTGATAAAAAGTGATTCTAATACTTTTTCCTTATTTAAAATATAGTTTTCCTTAGTATTTGTTTCATTCTACTTTGGTACTATTTTACCTATTTGAGTTATGGTACATTATCCTTGAGGAGAGTTGACATACTGACCTTTGTATTTTTTATCTTATGCAGTTTTGTGGAAAAAAATCATTCCATATTGATTTAGTATGATGAAAGGTTCTATTCGCTAACATATGGGTATTAGGAATACCTTTTGGGATATTCCTTTTCTAACATAGCAATTAGTGTACCAATATATATGTGATAGTTCTTAACAGTGAGGTATCGAAGTTATAGGTTTATCATTATTTCTTGAAGTTGGTATATGGTATGGTGCATCCTGATAGATATGATGTAGTATTGATGGTACATAATAGGTAGTTTAGAGCGAGTGTATGTCCATTTGCCATCATAATGATCCTTAATTCACCATGGGTTTAGGGTAATATTGTATTTTATTATTATATTGATCTATTTCTAGTCATTCTACCATTTGTTTTCTGTATCATGAAAATAAAATACTTTTAATTCAGTTTGATTTAATTGAAATCTACTTTTCTCCAATTTAATCAATTATTTTGAGTGTCTATGTTAAAAATTCTCTTGTTTTCTATTGATTGTGTGTAGAATCATGCCTCTAAAAAGATGATTGAACCAACATGAGGAGGGAGATTCAAATGAACAACAAAAAAAGAACCCTCTAGTCTTATAGAATCTCATTAATGTGGTGGGATCGGAGGGTGATGTTGAAGAAGCATGAATTCTTGGATATGAAATTATTAATGTTCATTTTTACCAATAAGATCTGTCCACACTTCTTGGTTTTCACATTTTCTATGGTGTTTCTTAATCTCCATCAAAGTAAAAAGACCATGACATGGTATGAAAACCACTATGTTAAGATATTATAGTTTTCTCTCAAGATAATTACTTGTGAGAAGTTAAATAAACAATGATTTTATAGGTATACTCTGGATGATAGTTGATCATGGTTTTTCATGTTGAGAATGACTTCTTGTGTTGATGTACTGGATAGAGTGTTGATGGATAATCTTCACCTAGTTGGTAGGTCTAGGATTATGGGAGTTCATTTTTATATCAGTGGTAGTTATATGAATTACTTTAAAGGAAAGAGGTAGTTTGATGATTATCATGGTGTATCTCGATATTATGGTTTTTTCATACCTCCTACAGTGCCTGGTATAGGCCATTTGACTTTCTTCTAGTGTGGAAAGGTTGGGAATTCAGAATGGGATTATATTGAGACACCAAAGATTTGTAGTTCCTAAAGATACTGAGGTCACTTGTAGAAATTTATTTATATATTTTCAACCCCACATAGTGTAATGGGATAGTCATCACCAAAAAACACATCGGTGAAATTATATTCTTTAAGAACAAAGGAGTTTAATTCATAAGCATTCAAAATGATTCTTCTCCATAGGGTGTAATAGTCTCCAGAAGAGGTTGATATGAGTCTAGTGAATGTGAGAGGTACCATCACTATTGATTCCTCCATAGTGTCTTGTTAATATAATAGTTGTGCATCACACTCATTCATTTGTAATCATGTTTTTTTTCTTTTATAACCTTTCAAATTGAGGTTTTATCTTATGTGATGGAAATTATTATTCCCCTCATAACAGATACAAAGCGTAGTCTTCATTTCTCTGCTTGTGTTTTCTCTTTATAATAAATTCATATTATCTATAATTTTCTATACCTAGATATTAAATTATTGTAAATACATTTAGGGTGGACTATATGATTTCTCAGGAGGCCCAAATTGACTATTATCTTTTGTGAGTGTCCTTTATAGTGCCTAATGGGTTGTTCCATTAAATTCAGGTAGAAAGGGACATAAGAACATGTAGAGTTAGAATTTATTTTCCTTAGTTTGGAAGGGTAATATTATTGTTTTCATATGACTTGGAGTGAGAATATTTGAGTGATGACCTCACACCATTTTTCATCCACTTATCCGATTTTTGTCCTTCTGATTTCATTGTCATGACACCACTAATAAAAATGGATTTATCTATCAAGTTAGTATATGGTACTCTCCCATTATATATTCCACCATAATATATATCACCATAATATCTACAACTTTTGAACACCAAATTGGATGATTTTATTATTAAGGGATTCATACGCCTGAGTGTGTCACCTTGTGTGGAAACTTTTCTCTTTGTAATGAAATCGGATGGTTCACTTTTCCAATGTTTTAATTACCATAAGCTCAGCCACATTATGATAAAGAACAAGTATCTATTGCCTTGGATAGAAGATATATTTTACCAGTTGAAATGAGTGAAGTGTTTCTCGAAGACTGTTCTTTAGTCTGGACACCAACAATTACTAATTACATAAATTAATTCTTAAAAATAGCCTTTAAGAGTGGGTATGTCCACTACAAGTATATCATTATGCCTTTTGGCCTAACCAATTCTCCTTCAATTTTAATCGATATGATGAATAGTATATTCCATGGGTACCGCGAGACATTATACATAGTATTTGTGGATGAGATACTAGTTTTCCCTGACACCATGGTGGATCACGTGTGTCATCTAAGAAAAGTGGTGGAAATTTTGAGAGATCACCAACTATTGGAAATCCCTCAAAATATTTTTCCATGATTCACTAGGTGAAGTGATTAAGAAATTTTTTCCCAGGACATTTTATTTCAGTACATATTAACAATTTAAAAGTTTTTATGACATGGGAACTACCATGAAGCATTATCTAGATTCAAATATTCTTGGGTTTAGCGGGGTATTTCCATTGGCATGTCAAGGATTTTTTAGTATTGGATTCCCTAGTGAAATCCCTCATTCCAAAAGGAGTGAAGATCATCGGGGATGATCAGTGTTAGAGTTCATTTTTTGAGATGGAACACATTTTAACATATATGTTGGTGATGAAAATTCTATTGGTTAGGCAGGGATATGTGGTTATCTGTTATAAAACATGTTTGGGTTTAGGCTATACTCTTATACAGGGTGAAACGTCATTGTCTATGGATCTAGATATCTTAGTCCACATGAGAATAACCATCCAACAAATGATTTCAAAATCATATCCACGATTCATTCTGTTATAAGATGGTGGAATTTTCTTTTTTGGATAATGGTTTACCATTTATTTAGATACAAAAATCTTTAGTTATATCTTATCCCAAAAATATTTAAATCTGTCTTAGAGGCATTGTGTGGAGTACCATTAGTTTTTTGATTTATACATTACTTATACCTTGGGAAAGGGGAATATCATAGGTGATTATTTGATTAGGAATCATTTGATGAGGATGTTAAATACTCATTAGAAAAGAATAATTTGTTGGATATATTACCATAGTTTAATTTGTGAGTCCATGAGAATCAGTATGAGGTTATTTTAATAGTGTTCAGTTTTGATCCTGTGTTTTCAAGGTGATTCCTCCAAATCAGAATCATGATGATGAGTTTTGTGCTGTTCGAGACTCTCTTCATGGTGGGGAGACCACAGATGAGTCATCATTCTATCCAGAGGCTATTCAATGTTTCTAGGATTATTATTTTGTTCCTCATTCTATGCAGAATGTATTGATGGGATATTTTGATACATCTAAATGGGATCTGTAGTTGGGTACCATGAAAGTGATCTATGATAAATAATGATGATTCTTGTGGCTATTTTTAATGTGTGACATTGAAAACTTTTTTCTTTCTGGTATACATTCTTATAGTTCAAGGTCAAGAATCAAAAAAAATCATGTTTTCTCTAGCCCCTTTCAGTTCTGACTTGGATATGGGATAATATCTCTATGGAATTCATGGTGGTTATTCCTCATACCCCTCTGGATAAGGATGTGATATGGGATTTTATTGATCATCAAACCAAATTAAGTCACTTTATACCCATTCCTAATACAACCCATGTTGAGGGCTATAGAAGAGTTTATGTACAAGAGGACTTTAGGTGAAATGGTGTTCCACCTATGATAGTCTATGATAGGGATCCCAGGTTCACATCTTTTTTAGAGGAATTTTTGAGGAAATGGGATCTCATGTGAGCTTGAGTATGTCATATAATCAGTAAATTATTGGACATACATAATGGGATATACAGATTTTGGATGAAATGAATCATACATGCATCCTTCTTTTTTTTATCTTGGGATTTCGACTTGGGATATATTGAGTTTTCCAACAATAATAGTTACCATTGGTCCATCAATTGGGTTTCATTAAGGCCATGAATGGTCACCTGTGTAAATATCTATTGTTTTTTTTGAAGATAAGGGAATCTTATGCGGTTGGACCATGTTTGGTCCAAGAGATGATGATTGAGAATCAGTTAATTCATCATGGAATAGGGATATCATAGATCATATATAAATCTTTTGATAATTATTGTCGATAAATGTTGGATTTTTTAGTTAGTGATCTGGTGTACTTGATAGTTTCATCTTTCGTGGGTCAGTGATGTATTTGAAAATAGATAATGTGTGAACCATAGTTTATGGGGCCTTTTTAAGTATTTGAGTAGGTGGGAAATGTACATTACCATTTTGAACTTATATTATATTTTATGTCAATACGTATTTTCTTCCATTTATCACATCATTGAAAGTATCTTTCTGATCTATTTCATGTCTTATGATGGTAGGATCATGATGTTGATGTTTATTTATCCTTGACTAAGTACCCAGTCATAATAATTTTTTCTAATTTAACGGTACTTCATGGGATTGTGATACCTTTAGTCCTTGTGATGTGGAATCATGGTTCTGGTTCTAAAAAACAAGGGAGTGTGAGGCACTGATGAGAGAGTAGTGGATTCATCTCTTTGATATGGATCTTTATTTATAGGATTTAGAGGGAAGAATATTTTTACGGTGTAGATTTTCAAACATCTTGTTACCTTATTTTAGGTATTCCATTACCCTAGTTTGGATCTCATATCAGTTGGATCTTGTTTTTGAGGGTGTTGTGTGAAATTTAGAGATTTTTGGAATCACTTTGGGTTTTTCACGGTTGGTTCATGGATTGGGGAAACCATGCGGTTCGGCCCAACAACCCATGGGCCCTATTAATAGCCACTATAAGGGTGAACATTTTGTCCAAATCTAGTAGACACCCCACCAAACCATTAACCCTTGGGAAAGTGTGTAATTAAATATTGGTACATTGTTAGTTTAACCCTGAATCCAAACTGAGCACCCTTACCAAAAATTTTATAGGGGAATTATTATGGTTCTTGGTTTTTCTAACCATGTGGCCCTCCCCTGTAAAATGGGAACTATATTTTTAATTCCCCAAAATTTAATTTAAAAAATCCCAAACCCCAAATTTAAGAGTCTAATCACACCCATTTATTCATAAAATGATTTTCTTTCGTGGATTCTCTCAACAAGAATATGTTTCCCCTCCAATACCCTCATTTTATGAATCCAAGTGTTAGTGGAATATTTGACACCCCCCTAATAAGTCGATGTCTTAATGTGTGTTTTCTTCCAATCTTTATTATTTCTTCACTTAAGAGTGTTATATCATCATGATCATTATGAATCTAAAATTTGTTTCATTATATTTAATCCATTACCTAATATAATTTGATTCTGGATTTGATACATAGATCTTCCTCATCTTTGATCATAATTGGTGTTCCCATGGTGGGTACTAATCATTTTTAGTGATATAATGTTATAAGCTTATAATATAGATTTTCCATGTAATTTAAACCTTGAACTAATGTAATTGTTTAAAATGGGTTTAATTTTTTTTTTAAACTCAATTTAGAATGATTTTATTACGATATTGTAAATGGAATGGATTTTGATGAAAGAACCAATTCCAATGGAATAGGAATTCTTGGATAAATATTGAGAATGATGGATTGATTTTTCGGAAAATATTTAATAATGGAATTGAAGATAAGATTACATATTTTTTTAATAAAATATATCAAATTTAAATAATGAAAACCTATTATTGGTTTTTTATAGGAATGTAATTACATGATGAAAACCCCATGCTTTGGTTTTAAAATTACATTAGCCTATTCACACTGAAAATTGGGTGATTAAATTGTAAATGATGATTCATTTGAAATAAAATGATTTTCCCATTATTATTTTTTTGATTAGTTACATGAAATAATGGGTTGTTAGTAGATTATTTGGGATAATAATTCTAGGATAGTGATCCCCTATAAATGTATGTGATAATCAGATCTATAACAAAAAAAATTCAGTATGATTATCCCTACGAAGAGATTGATGATTCTAATTCAGCCTAAGCTTGAGGGTCATGTGAAAAAAAAATTCCATGATGACTGATTTGAGAAGTGTTAGCATCATATATCTAGAAACAAACATACATATGAGTAGACATACATGGTTTATCTCTTGTATGATTTGATTATATATTCAATTTTTTATAGAACTTTTTTACCCATTTCAGATTATTTATATAGATTTCATTATTTTAAAATATTATTTAAGACATGTTTGAAATGTTATCCATAAATTGATAAGAAATCATGTTTTGTTTTATATATGAAAATATTATTTTATTTCATAAACTATTTTATATAAACTAAAAGCATGGTTCGTTTATCCTTATGAAATCTATTATGAAACACTCTTTGAAATCCTACTAGGATTTATATCTCATATCCTACCTTTTTCTTTTGGAATTTGTAGACATTCATATTCATTGTACGAGTAAAGTTAAAACACTAGTGTGAGGTGGTGGGTTATATTGATCCTTGAGAAAATGGATTGGTGATGGTGATAAGTGGAGATATCTTCCAGTTTTTATATAGGTATTCTGACTCCTTTTTCGGGATATTGTTTTAGTTTTCCTTAGGATGTTTGTCTTTCTTCTTTTGTACTATTTTACCTATTCGACTTCAGGTACATTCTACTTAAAGAGTGTTGATATATCAAATTATTTCATGTTTATATTCTAATTTTTTGTGGAAAAAAATGTTCCCTATTGATCTTTTATGATTCCATGTTCTATTCGAGTACTCGTGGGGATTGGGAATACCCTTTGGGCTAGGCCATTACAGAGAAAGGTATCAGAGAACAATGATTTATAGAATGGTTTTTGGAAAAAAAATATACGAATAAGGATGTTCCACTAACATAATAACATCTCATTATATGTTATTTATTAATTTTATTATATAGATGTGGTTAGGATGGAAATAAAGGAGGAAAAAGAAGATAAAAAATAAAAGTAATCAGTTAAAATTTTTACATCCTCTTTAAGAGAACTCATTTTGATTTCATATTAAATACCCTTGAAATGGTCTTTTAAAGAGAAAATTACCAATATAAATAGGATAAATATGGTTAGAAATGTTTTATGAAGGATTTTTTGAGCTTAGTGGCTCATGGAAGTGTGTATAATAGAGTAGTGGGGGTATCCCTTTGTACTGAAGGAAAGGACACAAATGGAATTACATGAAATATTTAAATATAAAAAACAATATTTCATGATCATGTGGAATAAAGTTGGCATATATTTTAATCTAAGATATTTTTTGGTTGAAATGCCTTTAACCAACAAAATTTTGATATGTTTATGTGTAATATTAAACCAAATAATGGGG
Source organism: Viscum album (assembly GCA_963277665.1). Classification (NCBI taxonomy): domain Eukaryota; kingdom Viridiplantae; phylum Streptophyta; class Magnoliopsida; order Santalales; family Viscaceae; genus Viscum; species Viscum album. Next base: position 1,020,938,218 of record OY728132.1, on the reverse strand, counting down.
TTAAATCCTTTAATGACCAATTCTATCCATAACCATCATATCAAATTTTTTTATATAAATGGTTGTAAATTTACTTATAAGGATATTTTTTTTGAAAAAAAATGGTCAATGGATCAAATTTTATACAGTATCCCATCCATTGTATCCTTTTTTTATTTATATGGTTTTTAAATCAATTAATAATATATTATTTATCATAATGTGCACCTTAAGTTATTTTTGTTGTCATCATCTTATATTAAATTTAAAAATATCATGTAACCCACAAATTTCAAATATAATCACATATAACCACCCCATTCCTTCCGTAATATCTATTTTTTGAAAACATTTTTAACATTTTAAATTGTCATTTCTTACCTTACATAAGCTCTGCATAATCATTTTGAAATGTTTTGTTTTAAATAAAACCAAAATTCATAACGATCGGTCCATATAATAAATTACAAAATTTATTAAAATAATAATATAGGAAATCTTTCTTATATTCAAATATTATATTTAGAACACTGAATTTTACATCTCCATTGTTGTGAAACCACAACGTCATCCCCAAAAAACAATTTCATATTAACAAAAAAATAAATATTAATTTATATGTTTGAATTAATTTTTAATGATATTTATATTATGTTATCATACATGTGTCATTCCATAATTTTTAAAAATATATCATATTTATCTCTTAGATATATCAAAAAAGATAATGTCTTCTCAAAAAACTATACTTTTTTATTATTTATTTGAACTTTTCTTCTCAAAAAAGTATAGATAATCCATCTTTGGTTTAATTTTATATTATAAATCCATAAAATGAACTGAATTTCATGAAATTTAATTCATAAAAGAGGTATAAATTTCATTTAACTTATTCCCATAATATAAAAAAGAAAACTGTATTTCTAGAAATATGCATTGTTAAGTAAGAAAATATATTTATACCAAAATTAATCATACTGTTAAATTAAAAAAAAAAATCAATTATTATTAATAAAAAAAATTTAGAATTGTAAAAAAATAAGAAAAATTTACATTTCAAATACATGGAATTAAGTAACGGTTTTATATGAAATAATTATTTTCCATTAGTCATTAAAATATCAATATTTTCAAAAAAACTATAACTTTAAGTAAATTTTGATATATTTATTTTAAAATAGAAATATTTTTAATGAAATAGAAATTATAAAAGTGGTAGAAATTATTTATAACATTAACTCAATAAAACTAAATTAAATCCATTTTTGAAGAAAACACATTTTTGAATCATAATATGACTTTACACAAAATTAAGTTATTATTTTTTAATAATTAATGAATAAATATGTAGTGAGTAAGAATATTTTATATATGTTTGATAATTTTTTTATTCTTATTTATATCCTCTAATTCAAAATCTAGGTTATTCTGTTTGTATTAAATAATAATAATTTGTTTTTCATTTATTCTCGATGTTGGGTGTCGTATATACTATCGAACATAGTTTTATTTTAATATTTATTGATTTTACATTCTCCACGAAACCATTTAATAAATTTATGCCTAATAATTTTAACTTGTGTTTCGAAATCAAGGGATTATCAATTTAAAATACCATTATTAAAAACCTATATCATAAAAAGGGTCAATATAACATCATTTTTTAAATTAGAAAATGTAATTCTGAAGGTATTCTGGAATAACTCAAACATATGTTCCCTAATATGATAAAATTAATATGAGTTGAAAATATAGGCATTGTGGAAAAAATTAATTCTTAAATAATGATGGAGAGTGATAGATAATTTTGATCAATGGAAAATGAATGATCTTGATAAAAAGAATTATCATGAAACCATAAATCATTGAGGTGTGAAAAAGACATTCAATTTATCTTATATAAACTAAATACAATAAATTTTCATTTCAAGTTCCTTTTCTTAGAGTTGACGAAATAAATTAACATCTAAAATAATAAAATATATATATATTTCATTTTATTTCATTTCATAAATATAATTTGATTCTTTAGTTGTTATTAAATTAGTTCCGCTTCTATCATATATCATATTCGACATAATGAATATTCAATATGATTTTATCATGCATAAATCAATAAAATAAACTAAAAAATGATCACATGATTCATAAATGTATAAAAATTAATTCTACCTATCTTTTGACATTATCCAAAACCAAACTTGTTTGTATAATTTAAGATATTTAAAAAAAATTATAAAACAGAAACTAATGAAATAATAAATTAATATCCAAAATTCAACAATATCATCTAAGGTTAAACTTTGATCATTATGAAAATAATTTACCATATATTTTTATTAACCACAATAACCACAACATGAAGGAATATTTTAACCCTAATAGTTATCCAATACCATTTAGCTTACATCCCCAAAAATTTAGAATTTTTTTCCAATAATATCCTTCATGTTAAACCTATGGATTACATTATCTCAAACAATTAAAATATCTCCAAAAATAAAATTAATCACCTTCAAATCCAATTACCAAAAACCTAAAAATTTGTTTATATATATTTGGAAAAAAAAGATAAAACATAAACATATGAACTCATGATGGTATCAATAACTCTTGGGGAAAATTCTAATGAAAACATCTTAATATCCAATGTTATATAAACCCTTATCTGATACCAATTATAATAGACCCATACTCACACACTTGGATTAAGTTCTAAAAATATAATCTAAACAGTTATGGTTTTAATACCGTCAAACGTGACCCAATTTTAGTTATCTATAGAATAAAACATCTTATAGGAATGATTGATCACTTAAATACCAAAGCGTATATTATGATTATATTTATAGGGAAATATGAAAAAATAGTACATAACAATACCCGTCTCTTTAGTTGATTATTCTTCCCACTATTACTCGTTTTTCATATTTCATATTTTGTATTCATCATATCCCATAAAAAATTATACATGAAACCTTTCTAGAAATAAGTCATCTAACATAAACCCTAATAACTTGGTTAAATAGAAAACATATTAATTGTGAGATCAACAACTTATTAATTGTAAAAATAATAATTAACAATTGAATGTCATCAATGAGAATAAGATGATCATAAGGGTATGTGGATATAATTTTTGTCCATGAGAATAACATAAGATAAATCTTTCACATAAAAATCCATATCATAAGTCATGAAAAAAAAATGGTCTAACATAGGTCCATAGTCATATAAGTAAAAAAATAATGAGTAATGTGAAGAAAATTCCTTGATAAAATGATCCATTATAACTCAAATAAGGCATTGAAAAACTATGTAGGTATCATAGATCATCAAACATTCATTATAGAATCATATAAGTAAATAATTACGATTTCCCAAAGGATAATTTTATAATCGCTAACCTTAACATCTCATAGGAGTAATATAAAATAAGTAAACTATGTCATCTCTTAGGATTAACTTAACTTCATCATCTATTAAGAGTAATTTTAATCAAGTAAACTCTATCTCATTACCCAATGCATTGGAGAGATATAATAGTCACACTCGTCATATAAAATAAAACTCTTTTATAGATATGATTTCACTCCACAACTCCTCATTCATAAATAATTTCTATGTACTATATCATGAAAAAAAACACAGGGATTCTTGAATTTCATCAAAAGTATCGCAACATGATTTACACATGAAGAATAAACCAGAAACAAAAAAATAATATTAAAATAATATCCAAAATCATTCAGATGAAGGAATTAAATTTTATCATGATATCATGTCCCTGGTGATTCGTAAGAATTATTATTTGATTTTTACATATTTAAAAAATACCTTTAAAAGATCATTCAAACATTTCATTGAAAAAATGATAATATATCATTTTCTATTAAAAACATTTTCTAAAAATTACTACAATATTGTGAAAATACATTTAATTCAAAATAAAAATTTATACCGTTGAAGTAACCTTTAATTAAAATAAAATTCATGATGGTGAGAAAATCCATACATGTCATAAATGTTAAAAATATAAAATCATTTAAAACATTTGTAAAGATAATCAAAAGTTTCCTACATAATATTTTTTATAAATTTCCATTTAAAACATTTAAAAATATCTCTAATATTATTTAAAATAACTTTGTTAAATAATTTATGCTTATAAATAAAAATAATTAAAAAAATTGTGGATGTGTTTTGTAAAATGTTTTTAAAACCGTTATAGTGACATATTTAATGAAATCCATTTAAAGCCTTTTAAAACCAAAAACCATTTCAATGGATGTAAATAAACCAAATCATAAAATACCATTACAATAAAACCTTTTATTTTATTATATTTTATGTGTTATTATATACACCATATTAATGAATAAAGTTGAATAAATGAAATTATGTCTTAGACAAGGAATTTTGAGACAAAAAACCCATTCTACTTGGTTAAATCATTAATTAAGAATGCATTGAATGATGGAACATATAATTATTTTATATAAAAATTATTGAAAATAAAATGTTGAAACATGTGCATGGGAATGTAATTACACTATATACACTAAACCATGGTGGATAACATGAATTATAACTCAAACAGTTAAAACATTTAAATCTATATAAAGTGATGTTGTTGTATAATATGAGACATGTCTCAAAGAAACAATATTCAGACAAATAATTATTATAAAGATCATATCATTAAAGTAAGAATCAATAAATGAAGTGATTATTTGTAAAAATTATAAAACCAAAAAAAAGATTAAATTAATAAAAAAAATATCTACCCATTTCATATATAATATTGGAACAATATATTCCCTGTTGCGGATGTATAACTCAATTTATGAAAACATAGTTAATAAACCCCTTTCCATGAGCCATGACTTATTATGTGCATCCTTTACCTTCATGTAAAATAATTTTATTTTAATTATTTATATTTTTAATAAAAATTTATAGTTGTATTATATTATCATTGAAAACTTTTAAAATTTATTATAAATACATATATTAAATTAAATAACCAGTAACATCCACATTGGGTGTTTGGAGGGTGTTTAGTTAATAATTGAAAAATGACATCCTTTGGATGACCATGGTCAAAGGGGTCATTATTAAATCTTATATATAATAATAATAATGATCTAGTTATAATTTTTATACATTAAATACAATTTTATAATCACTTATGTAATTTAGGAGTGAAAAACAAATCACATCCCTTCATGGACGTTGTATTGCATACATATGAACAAACAACGTTATCATTTTTTAATGGGTGTAAGATAAATAAGTTACTCAATATATAATATTTATAGAATCATAATTATTTCATGAATATAATATATAATTATTAAATTTATCATAATAAAAATACATATGAGGTGGTGATGAAAAATGAAACACATCACTTCGTTCGGTTGGCAGTCCCTATATACACTAGAATGATAATTTTATTCCCCATATGATGGAAAAGATATGAATAAGGATATTATATTAAGATAATAATGTATCATTATGTAATAAATACTGATTCTATTATATTATAATGTAATTTATCTAATTTAGGTAGGTAAAAGTACAAGTAAAAAGAAATATAATAGTTAAAATGATTACCTCCACTTTGAGAGACCTCATTTGGATTTGTTCTTAATGACCAAAGTGATTATCTTATGAAGAGAAAAAGCCATTAGAACATGGATAAGATTATTTATTAGTGATTTTCTGGTTTTTTTTAGAGAATTTCCTCATTGTGATATTTTGAATAGAGGATATGTTCCTTATTTTATAGTGATGGAAATGACACACTTGGAATTACTAATAATATTTTAATATAATAAATTATTTTTCTAATTTTTTTGAACGAAAGTGTAAAAATATTAAAATATAATGTACGTTAAGGTTTAAAAAATATCAATCAATAAAAATTTTACTTTTATATGTATAACTTTACAACTTTTCTTTTGGTTTAACCCCTTTATTATCTAATTATAACCATAACTATGGTAACAACTTTTTCAACACTAAAGGATTATAAATTTACATCCAATGAAAAAATGTAATCAAAATGGTTAGTGGATGTAATTTTTTACCATATCTAATCCCCATGCTCTCTTTCATGATTTTTATGATTTTTATATCATTCATTAATATATTATTTTACATAAAATGAACTTATTGTAATTTTTTATTATTACATTATCTTGTCTTTAAAAATATCATGGATATGAGAAATTACGAATATAATATAATTAAATATTCATTATACTTTCTTGATATATATAAAATTCATTTATTATATATAAATTCCAAAAGAACTCATTTTTTTATATTTAATGTCATTAAATTAATTTTTCTTCTCCTTTTCTAAAGATTGTGACATTAAAGGATAAATGCTCTATAAAATTATACTAATTTAAGAAATTTAAAAAGAATTAACATAATAATAAATATAATTTATTATATTTCTATTGGACTATTTAATTTTGTTTCATATTTTTATTTACTCAAATATATATCACACCAACTTCTTTAATATGATATTTTTTTTCTCACATTACATAAGAACTATACAAGAATTTTCATGTGCTTCTTGGTATATAAATAAAAAATTAATAAATATTAGTCCATAGCATGAATAAAACATCATATTAATAAATCATTTTGAGAAAATACTTCTTCATTTCCAAATATTATCTTTTGGAAACCAAATATGACATTTCTATGGTTTCGTAATGATTATGCAGAAACTAAAAATGATTTTCATATTTATCCTGAAACAAATTAAAATTTAAATATTTTGAATTATTTTAGTTAGATATTTTAATTATAATATCATACATTATTTTTTCCATAGTTTTTATAATTTTTTATATCATATTTATTTCATGTCGATATCCTAAGAATACTATATTTAATAAAAACCGTATTTTTATACTTTTCACAAAAAACAATGACTTCATCAGAATGTTCTCAAAAATTCACCCTAGGATAAATTTTAATTTATAAATCTAAAAATTTATTACTATTTAAAAAAATAAATTCCTATATATTGAATAAATTTCTTTTAAAATAATTCCACAAAAAATGATGAAAAACGATTTTCCAGAAATAGGATTTTTTATGAATTAATAAAATTATACCAAAATTATTTATAAGTTTAATTTCAATAAATTTTTTTTTTAATTTTAATTAAATAAAATTAATTATATTTTTGTGACAATTAATAAAATATAGTAATTTATATATATTCTTAAATAATCTACATTTTTTGAAAAATCATATTTTTTTCTATTGATGGAAAATCAATATTTTGAGTTAGACACCAAAATTTGACCCTAATTTAATTATGATATGTTGATTTAAAAAAATTATATCCCTTTTATCAAATATATTTTCTAAATAGTGAATAATTAATTACTATATTAGATCAAAATATGTATTAAAACCCATTTTCGAAGAAAACAAATTTTGATGCAAAAATTAAATTTACTAAAACATGTGTTCTTATTTTTTAAATTAATCAATAAATTTATATTGAGTAAGAAAATGTTATATATATTTCATAATTCATTAATTCCTATTCATATCCACTAATTCAATGACTAGTTTATAAAAGTATTATTAAATAATAATATTTCATGGTTCTTTTAAACTCGGTGTTGTGTGTCCTATATGTTATCGAAAATAGTATTCGTTTGAAATATCTTGTTACTATACCAATTTTAAATTAATATAAAATCATCTATTAATTACTTTAAATCATAGGTAAACCATCATTTAAATATTTTGGACATGTACAAGAATAAATAATGTCAATTTGGCTTGTGGTATTCTCAAATGGACTAAATAAGAAGTTTAAATTAAAAATAGATTTGTAACTAGAAATACATTAAAAATAAAATGGAATATGTTTATTTATAGTAAAACTTTTTATATAAAATATTCCACTAGATGTCTATGATGATATTTTGTGTTATATTTATTATGATAACTTTTATAATTAATTTAGTTGATTCTTAGTAATATCAGATGATTTGTGCGGAATGTGGAAAATTATTGGATGAACTTATATGTGAGATTATAAAAATGTATATTATGTTTAAATTTGTTTAATATTTGAAACATTTTTATTTTTATATCATTCATCCATTTATTTTTTTTAAATTACTTAAAGTGGTTTTTAATAGGATGTCACTATTGGAGTCTTATTTCATGCCCAAGGAAAGGAAAACTATTATGTAGTGACCATGTGATTGTACCATGTAATGATTCAAAAAGGGTGATTGAGTGGAAAAAATACATCTAATTGTTTGAGAAATAATGATAATGTAGTTACAGATAATTATACTTTGATTTTTACCCACCACTAACATCATAGATTCCAACATCTTAGTCTTTATCACAATAACCAAACTGAAATCTTTTAATAATCTGAAAAATGGCGGTTTTGTTGTAGTTCAATTTCTATTAATACAATTTTTAGGTCACCTAGAGAAGGGAAAGGGGTTCTGTTATAACAATGTGACTTTACTATGAAGATCTTCAATGTGGATATATAATTTGATAGGGAATATATCTTGATGTGGAGGAATTATATTGCAATTGAAGAACATTTTTCATTCAGACATTACCATAAAAAATTCCATGGATTCAATTATCACATTTTCCATCACCGTGACTGCACACATACATTGTGAATAATATTTAATTCATCAAAGATATTATTATCATGCATTGAATAAATTTCCATCTTATATAATTTTATTTTGAATTGATTAAATATACCATTAATAAGATAAATTATTATTTATTATAATAAATTTTATTGACATATGTTATTTTTTATTAATAATATTAATCATTATTTATCCATAATTTTATTATTTTAATTTTTATAAATAGACTCATGGTGAAAAAGTAAAGTATCCTTCAATAGACTATATAATATTATTATCATATACTTATACATAAATGTATATATATATATGATCATATATAACTATGTTGTGAATTTATTAAGCATGACATTATTTTATAAAAACCCATTTTTTGGATATTGAAACCATTAAAAATATGGAGGTGGGAAATATAATGAATATAAGAATTAATATTTTGGGAAATATAAATAAAATTTGGAACCTAAGATAAAAAAGTATTTCATGGCCATATACTCCCTATACAATATCTAAAAAAATATTTTATAAAACTAGAACTGAATTACATAAAATAAAAACATCTGTAGAACACCACCACCAATTATATGACATCCAAGAAAATAAATTAAAACTACTTACTCTATGTCTTATATGATCCCAATTTGAAACAAAATCAGTATTCTAATGTATCACATAAAAAATAAATATATATAGTAATATATATCTTTGGGGTCAAGATCTGTAGATATATAAGTAGATTATTATACTAACTAGACATATATATATTGATATGATATTGAAAATATACATTATTGAATAATTTATGTTGTGATTAGTTCCTGTATAATGTTGTATTCATCTATACAGTAAAAAAATTTCTAAAATTAAATAAGGGTGTCAATGACTGTTTAGAATTCTTTACGCTTCAATAATTGAATTTATTATGTATTTTATAATCTATAACAAGCTTTATATTGTATGTACCATGAACATAGTAGGAATATTTCAAGTAAGCTATGTGCATCTATATTTATTGCCTTTAAATACTCTCTTCATGTACATAATATGTACAAAGTATATATTCCCAATTTTTAAATTATATTTGAATTTACTTATGAGACGATATAATGAATATTATTTATAAACACCATATAATGATTTGAAATATCAATTAGGATATGTGTTTTTCCTCAATGAAAGTGTTTTTATATTGAAAATAAAATCGTTCCCACTGATTCTATCACATATTTTGAGTATATTGTTCCATATTATAAAAATTCTAATGAAATTTGTATACAAAACAACATTATAGATCTTGGTGTTGTACCTAGTAGTATATATATCAGTATTCTATATGGATATGATAATATAGGTATAGTTCGGGCTATGAATCCTATGTTACATCTATTGGAAAAGCATATGTCATAAGTATAATTTTATCATATATTTTACTCTGTGGGGTAAAGATCTAATTATGATATTATTTTTTTATTCGTTGATCACTATGAAATGTAATTGGAAGGGAATAAGAAATGTTATTTCAAAAAAAAGGTTTTAATCACCACCATGAACCCCCCCCCCCACCTATTTCTCTAACATTGAGATCACATGTATCTCAAAATTTAAGGATTCAAGGAATATATTCAAGGTCTCATTATATATCCATGCATGATTTGATTTAATTAATGAAAAAAATTTCGACCATAAATAAATTATAGCGATTTTTATTCCCATTAAAACCTTTTAATGAATCATATCAAAACAATTACCATGTAAATGCATGAACCATAAATAAAATATGGGACAAAATATTTTTATTCAACCCTTCAGAATGAAATATTCTATAGAATCCTAAAAAGTACATCTTCTCTTATAAAACCCCTCATTGTCTGCTTGTCTTTCCATTTTTCCTTGCTCTGAATCATCATAAGTCATAGCAGTTGTTGATCCATCACCTCACATAACCATTTATAGTGAATTTTTATAAACACCATCTATTAATGATACATGTAGTTATTTCTCATGTCCATTCACATTGACTTTCACAATGAACCCTGTACTCCATCAAGGTAAAACATGCACCTTGATAAAGTGCTTTGGTTATAATATCTCCTTTCAATAATCTGAAGCAACAATGTTTTTTGCGTTAGTCATGGATAAAAAGGATTCATATATTTATCCTTGACTTCCATGACACATTTTCTCTTATAAGAGTGTATATGTATTCTAATATAGTATCACTTATTTTAGAATATATAACAATACATGAATCTATGTATCCCATCAAGTGTGCATCAACTCCCTAGTGTCTCCAAATTAGATTCAATATACCTTTGAGATGTCAAAAAAACGTGATTTCATCCCAACAATTCTTCCCAGGATTAAAGATAAATCATCTCACTATCACTAATTCAAGGTAAATGTCTTTCCTTTTACAGACCATGGAATACATCATGCTTCCAACCTCCCAAGACTGTGATTTATTCCCTATTTCCTAAATATTCAAATTTAAAAAAAACATGATTTCTTACAAAACATTATATGACTCAATAGTGGAATTATTAGTTGTTTTGATCTATCCATGTTGAACTTTTTTGAATATTTTCAACAAAACTATTATGATATATCCATAACATTCTCCTATTCCTATCATGAGTATCCTACATCCCAAAAATTTATTTATATTCTCCCAAGCCTTTTATATCAAAACACATAGAACACTCCTTATACTAGTGTATGATTATCATTATATCCTTCCCAGTAATAAGAAAGTAATCAATATAAAGTAAAAAATCATGAAGTTAACATCCTATACACAAAGGGATTAAACACATTAGACTCCTTTGTCTTCTTGTATCCATGACTTTCCATGAATGATTCAAACATTCTTACCATTTTTTAGAGGATTGCTTCAGTCTGTACAATTTGTAATTAAATTTTAACATAATATTTTATTATCTAGATTCCTCAATCTCTCCAAGATACATCATATATATATCCTTAGTGATTTCACCATGAGAAAAACCCACCTTGTAAGCCATTTGTTCAAGATAATGTGTGTTAGAATCCATTACAAAAATGACACTAACAGAATCCATATTCACCATATCTGATGCAATATCATCAATATCAACTCATATTCACTAAAGTAATCTTTTGATCACTAATTCATCATTGTTATTGAACATTTTTTCCCTTCCATACTCCTCCATCTTGAACACCAATTTATTTTTTATTTCCTTCTTTCCTTTCGGTGGTTCAACTAAATTTTATTTTTGGTTCTTTTTCAATGAATGCATGTTATCCCAAATTACATAAATCAACATGAGTATGACTGGATGTGATATTTCGTCCTGATATCCTATATGATCCCTTTTATCTATCACCAATACATTCTTATATATTGGATTTTTTTTATGGATTACTTACACAATAATATCTTTGAACCTATGAAATGTTTATTTTGGTTGCCACACCATCACCCCAATCATATGATAATGTGATATAATTTTATTGATAGTATTGGGTCTCCCTCTAATCAATACCCTTTTCCACATAAACCTAGTCTACATATTATTTGATTTCTATAACCTCCTATGCTTTAGTGAAAAGTGGTGACGGTATAAGTATTTTATTGAGAATTATTTCTAAAAACCATTCTCTTAAAAACATTATAGGAATTTTAATTTTTCCAGTCACAAATTATCACGGAAAACAAAATCGCTTGGTAAAAGATAATATCTGATTTTATAGTCCAAATGGAGATAGAAAAAATGGTTATCAATGTCAATTTGGGTTTACCATGAAGATATTAAACATGTATAGAAGAATTTTTTGAAGTGGTTTAGGGAAAAGGGGATTACCATTATAGTTCATTTTCCTTTGATAAATCCCCCATTCAACACCATGGATTCCAAATACATGGTTTCCAACACCATGATCACACCAAAATATATATAGTTAGGAACTTCCACTATAATTATTATTTCAAACTATGAAAAGCTAATGTATTTTGAAATCCAAAAAAGAATAAAAATTTTGGGTAGCACAGTTTAATTTTAATTTCACTTCACTTTTTTTAACATGGATAAATATTTGTTTTGGAATCGTGTAAACTCAAACATATTGAATGAAAGACTAAATATTAAGGTAATAAAATTTAAAGTAATAATATATAATAATTCAATAATTCAAATATTGTATTTTAAAATAATTATATTTGAGTATTGTGATATTTAGTTTCAATTAAACTTCGATAAAATTTTCATGATAATATCAATTATTATATCTATAATTATACTAATGTTTCAATTTTTTGAAACATGTGTGTTGCCAACATTCCACTATTTCCAAAAAATACTTTTCCTTCACTCCTTTCTACATACATAACACACCCAACTATCCACTCAACATCCTTCCTCAGAGATTCCAATTTCCTATTCCCTTTTTTATAAAAAAACCTAAAACATTCATTAATTCCTCCCCCAGATTCCCTATCCATCACCCTCTTATAAGGATTTTTATGCAACCAAATTTTACATCATTAATTTTATATCAAATATTCATTACCACTATTCTCCAATATGAAATCATCCTCTCTCACTCACATAAATCATCCAACCTCACTACCTCAACATCTTCCAATATTCACATCCTCATTTTTTAAATTCATATCATCTAGATGTTACCCGGCCATATCCTCTCCAACCTTCTTGTCTGTGACTTCATATTTGACTGCCTTCACCAACCTTGCTACTAGTCAACCCCAAGAACCACCATATATCCCATCCCTCTAAATTGTACCTCATTATATGCCTACTTTTTGATGTAACTATCATTTACTCATCCAACCAATCCACCCCACGTTTTTATATCATTGAAATTAAAAAACAAATCCACCCTTAATTTTTCTTATATAGGCATGATACTACTAAAATCCACGAAAATTCTCCCATGTCTGCCCCTCCACCTCCCCTCAGCCATGGTTTTAATCTCATACCAACATTCAAGAACCTCATATCTTCCCCCACACCTACAAATACCTAGTATTAATTATCTTTCCATATATTTCCTCTTATCCTTATTTTTTTATTTCTCCCACATGTATTAACTTCCAACAATTATCCCCTCCCTATAAAGAATCTAGATCAGGAATGTGTTTGAATATTAGGATTCTATGGATATAATTTTATCATTAAAATATTTTATTTCTTTATAATGTATTTAATTTTTCACACATTTATTCACTCACTATATCATTTTCTCTATGTTGGGATTTCTCTCAATGTTATATATAATTTCAATTTTAAAAAAATTATTTATAAATAAATACATTATTTGTTTTATATAGTGTTTTTGTGAGTTTTTCTATTATCTTGAATCAAGAATATATAAATATTAATAATATAGATATCTTATTTTCTAGATTTTACACTATTATGATATTTCTGATTCATTTGGCCATGTTAATTCTCAAAATGAAATAGTAAACTTATTATAATAAAATGTGGTTGTTTTATCATGTGATGTATGAGGTTTATATAATAATACATTAAAAAGTATAAAAGAACTATATAATAAGAGTGTAAATTCTATTGATAAAGTATTAGGTCATTGAAATATCATCCCATAATAATTTTCTCCATATAAATTTCATATTACATATTATTATGAAAATAGGTGAAGGTAATTTTTCTTTATGTATTCCTATGGTTCACATTTCCCTCATCGTACTTATGGTTTTCCCATAGTACCTTGACATGGTGACCTATCCCATTGCATAAAACATTATCTCTATAATCCAAGGCCATCATTGTCATCTCCTCATAAGATGTTTAATTTTATAGCCAAACCACCTATGAATTAAGTACATGTTGGGGATATAGTATTTATGTTCTCAAGAGGGGTATATAGAATATTTCATGTACTTGAGACAGATTTGATGTGTAAAACCATGTTAATAGAATTCGGGTACTTCTATACCATGATTTTGATCATTTTTTAGGGTCTCATTTCAATTAGCTTTTCTATACTTTTATAAATTTTTGAAATTATTTGGGTCTGTGTGTGGTTGGTGAAAATTTATAGTATACCGTAATATTTTCTAATATAACTATGTACCTTGAGTTATGGTTATATAGGGTAGAGCATTTTTTGGTTCATGTTAGTCTAAATTATGCACCCTCTCCTCTAAACCATATAGGATTGGGTGGCGGGGGTTTGTATAAATGGCACACGGTTAGTCTAATCATGCATCTAAGTTATTCTCTCTTTTCAAAATCTCATTGAGGGGACATGGTTAGATGTGCGATTATTACTAATGATGTGTCCCCTCCTAGAAAACTATGTGTATGGGTTTTTTATCCCAAAAAAATAATTAAATTTTTTAGTCGCCCGTTTTATATTATAAAATCCCCTAATCAAACCTGATCTACACTTTTAGATTTTACAGGCTCTATAAAATCACTTTTGGCTACTTCAATCTCTTCTCTCATATATTAAATTATAGATGAATTCAATCATTCACTATTCCATTTTTAAATTCTCTCTACAGTTTTGAATCCCAATATAATACTTTTATTCCCTATCTTATGACTAATGATTAAGACTATAATTAAAAAAAATCATCATGATTTCTTTAATGTGTCTTTGATTGTTATTATCCTAATGGACTAATCCTTATATAAGTGTGCAAAAATATTGAGACTTGATGATTTAATGGGTAGTGTGAGGATCCTAAAGCTAAGAACTAACTGGTCTCATGGAATATGGTCATGTTTCTTTATAATGATTTTTATTATTATATAACATCATTTATTTGAAAAAAATTGCTTGCCTCTCTATTTTGTCAAAAATAAAAAATTTAATCATATTCTGATTTATCTTCCATATACTAGATTTGATAGCTTGCTTTAATAGAAAATATGAAACTGATTTTCCATTCCTTATATTTTTTTAATTTGAAGAATATATGAATTAGTTTTATTATAACTAAACATATTATACTTTGTGAGAACATTCTAGGCTATTCTTACACAATCCCAAATTTTACCTTGGTGAATTTAAATATTATATTACACTCAGTCTAGGAAATGAAAAATTTAAACTATGAGGGGTTAAGTATTCTTATTGCATGGGACTTGGGGAATTATGGGGGCTAGTGGAGCTATGGTCCACTCATTGCGTGGAGTTTTTTAGTTTTTATCTTCATGGAAATTGATTCATTTATTTGAATAATTTATTAACTGGTATTTATCTTTCTACCAGTGGTGTAATTCTCTTTGAGTATTTTTTGGTTTACTAACTATTAAATTTTTATCTTCTACATTAATATATATATTGGTGGTTTGTTCTTATGGAAAAAAAATTACATTTTACTCTTTTTTTATGTCATGCGCATGTCTTTAACCTATGGGGATTAGGAATTCCCCTTAAGATATTTCAATAACGGCTCAACTACCAGTGTCCAACAGTATTTTGGGTTTCTTATGTCAAAATTGTGTTAGATTATGTTGAACTAAATTCCATGATTTATATATGTAGTATGGGATGTCCAATTAGACATTAGGTAGAATTTTCGGTATTTAAGGTATTATTTATGCCCACTTTAAGTGCCTTATGTCATCATAACAAGCCTTAACTCACCATAGGTGTTCCATAAAATGGCTATTCTGAAATTAAATTGATATGGTTCTAGTCATTTTCCAGACATGAACTCAATACTTCAAATTCCTATATAGGTGAATCTTATTTTTAAGAATAGATATCCTTGTATATCTCAGTTTTTTGATGATATGATTGAATTTATCAGTGTTCTGAGGTTTTTCATTGATGTTTTTTTGTACCATGCCCCCCAAGAAGATGTTTGAATTAACATCAGTATTTAGTTTAAAGTGACCCATGGAAAGTGATTCATCTAACTGATTAGAATCATTTTAATATATTAGTGAGTTATTTCAATGCTCTAGGATAGGTAGCTGAACCCATTCTCATTCAGGATCCACTGGTGGAATCTCATAGGGATTAAACTAGAGTTCATACTCAAGATTTTATACTCCAAAAACCACTAACTTTCTAAGTAACAAATGATCCTTAAGAGGCTGAATATTTTTTGAATCTAATTTTTAGTTTTTTGAAATACATATTCTGAAAAACGTGAAATGTGACAGATTCAATATTTAAGTCCCTAGGAGTGGTTGATGAGATTCAATGTTTATATTGAATAAACAATAATCCATGGAGTGGAATGACATTATGGCCATTTTCTTAGAAAAAATTTATATGTAGTTGATGTTGTTTGTGAAGAAAATGGATTTTTTAACCTTTAATATAGTGATAAGTATTTGACTTAGTATGTAACCCATTTTTTTAACATGTTCTATTATCTCTGTAGGTTGTGATTAATAAGAAACAAATAGAAAAAATATTCAAGATGGGTCTTTTATATGATATCTAATCATTAGTTTTCCAGATGTATCATAAGTCCAATACAGATGTTCTGTATATATAATGGATGGATGATAATGACTTGTTTGGTAAATCAAGGTTTATAGGAGTTCCACTAACACATAATGGAAATTATCTTCACTACATTCATGTAACTATGATGTTTCATAATTATCTTAGTGGATCACAGTAGTAGGCATCATCAATACATCTTGTAGTGTCCGTAATAGGCCCTTTGACTTCATTACTATGTTCTAATTGGGGACATTCAATATATGTTTGAACTGAGGTACCAAGGTTCTATAGTTCTGTTTGATTATCAGACTACCAGAAGAAGTTATGTCATGCCTTTTAAACCCAAAGAAGTGTTAGGGTCTCATAAATACTTAAAGGTACTAGATTTCAATAATACGTTTCAAGAAATATGGGGTTCTAGCCACATGAATCTTGAATGAAGAAACTTTATACAATAGAAGAGTATCCAGAGGAATATGATACAGATTCGATGATTGTGAGAGGTATCATCACTATAACTTCATCTTTAGTGAGTTTTTATTCAATAATGGTTCTTCTCATTCATTTATATTAATTCATGTTTTAAATTTCTTTGCCTTCTTATAGATATTATGTCTTATTAAATGTATATTTATACTACCCTTGGAAAATAGAGTGAAAAGGGTCTTTGATGCCTCTCTTGTGTTTTATATTTATTAGAGATTATTTTCATTTGGGATTTTCTCGTCCTTGATAAAAATCCTTTTTATGTAATTATTAGGATGCACTAGATTATTTCCTATAATGAAAGTATTGAATACTATCTTTGCTGTTTATCACATAAAACAATAAATGGTGTCTACCATGTTTTCCAATGAGAATGGGACTTGAGTTGGAGTATATTCATACCTCATCTTCTGGTGTTGGGTAGAGTTATATCAATGTTTTCAGTTTTATCAAGAGCAATAACCATTGGGTAGTGATCATCCTCTAGTGGTCATTGAGTTTCCTGATTTTTTTTCTAAATTATTTTTTTGGTTTCCACAAGTGAGGGAAGTGGAGCTCTGTAACACCCGAGACTTTTATGTTATATAAATCATCAAAGGAATCTTTTTCTACACAACACTTGCTTGGCTTGCTTTACACGCAATCGCGACCTTCCTCGATAGCTTGCGTTGTACGCAATACCGAGTTTCACTAAACAACAATATGCTATTAAAACTAGCCGTTATGAATAGTAATAACCACTTTTTGAAATTTTATAAATTTTATTTTTCAAAATGGACTTCATTTTTGGACTCAGAATATCGAAATTAGCCTAGGGTGAAATTTTGGTATTTTTCTGAAAACTGTCAATTTTTTATGAATAGTGAAACCACTAAGTGGTAGGTTAAAAACTGAATTTTGCATAAAACTTAATTTTACCGCTTCTGTGAATGGAATTTCAAAAATCCGACAGACACGGTTGATATCAGTAAGTAAAATGTGGTTCAATGAGATAAAAATAATTTTTTGGTGAATAGTAACTTTTTACTTTTTTTTACCGCGGTTAATAGTAAATAGGGTAACTAAGGGTAAATATGATATTACTATTACCCTAACACATGTCCTAATTCTATTGGACAAGTGTAATTCGACCAAAAACAAACTTAGGAATAAAATATGACCATTTAGGCCCACTTGGATTAGATTAGGACATTTATTATTAATTTATTTAAAGAAGGGTTAAAATAGTTAAAATCAAAGTTTAATAAGTAAATCATTTTTAATATGGGGTTATACATAAGATAAATTCGACTATAAATATTAATTAGAAAGATAAAAACATTTCATACATAATGGTATTTTATTTACAATTTTTAGACATTAAATAATTTAATTTATTTATGACACAATTATGATGCAGTAATTGTCTTATTTATGAAATATTGACATAATTGATGTTATAAACACCAAAATAAATGTAATTTGAGACTTTTTATGAATTCCACTAATTTTCTAGGTTACTATGATATATTATTATTGATTTAATCAACTTGGTTCGAACATATAATTCTGTTATGACTTTCACAAAAATCATAAATCAAATAGTGTCAAAATTGACACAAAATAGTTTTTAAATCAAATATTATATTATTAATTGTTATTTTATTCTTAAAAATCTAAGGTTCGGCCAAATAACTTAGATAAGGATATATATATTAATAATAAACAATTTTTAGTTCTTTTGGCATGTTATAGTAAGTGTATTAACCATATAGTGAAAGAAAACAAAAAGACACAGTAAAAGTTAAATTAATTAACTTACAGTTAAATCTAATTGATAAGGTTAAAATAATACCCCAAACTTGTCTAAATCCTATTGGTTGATAGGATTTCGACCCATAACCACTTTATCTTCGAAATAATACCCTTTGGAACCATTATAAACCGATTTTGACTTTAATATAAAATAATATTTTGAGATATTCCTAAGGTGCCCCTCTCCTCCCTTATAAAAGGGCATCTCCTCCCCCTCCTCCTCACACCAATTTGAGCACTCAAGCTCGACCAACCCCAACCGTTTTCTCCTCTCCACTTCCCTAGAATAATCCTAGAGGTCCTGGTCTTCTTCAAAGACCAATCTTAGTTCCCTAAGTGGAGGATTCAAAGAGGCGCTCCAAAGAAGAGGTAATATCCATTACCGATCTTTTCAATTTCTTTCTTCTTCAACTTCTTCTTCTTTAGTTGTTTAATGATAAAGTAATAACATAAGTATTACTTACATATTGATATGTTATTATAAATATGAAACAACCCTAATTCACCTTCTATCCATCCCACGGAAAAATGAAATCACCGCGTGTGCGTACGTACGGAATACCGTCTCCACGCCGTGGTGTAATCTATTTTTCCACCATCACTTTACAAGGATGGGTATAATGGTATAATGAGTAAATATTTATGATTATTATAAAGTAATATTGATACTGAAATAATATATATATACTCCAATACAGTTCCACGATCATAGGAACGATATCATCACTCGTGCGTACGTACGGAATACCGTCTCCACGATGTGATGCGACTCGTTCTACATGATCATCATTACATAGTAATTATATAAATGAATTGAATGAATAAATATGATATATGTTACACTAATAACATTCTGGATATAAGGTATCTATAACCTTAAAAGAAGAATAAGAATGTATTCGGCAAAACACGCATAAGAACAAAAGGCAATAAAGACCCGAGTAACAAGTAACAATGAAATATTACCATCAAGAAGCTAAGAATATGACCATATATGATATCATATCAATATGTATGATTCTGGAATAGGTCAATAACATTATTTAAACCATTATACAGGAGATTCGGACACGTACAAAGCAAATCGGACCTAAGGTAAGGGAAAATATCACAATCTCATTTTTATCCGAGATTGTTTTTACTTTGGTATTTACTGGGGTGTATTTTATCATCCACATCCATGTTCCCTCAATATGTAATATTATTTCTGTCCACCTACAATTGTTTAAGTCCAATTTTACCCTTCGGTGAGTTTTTAGTAAAAGATATGAAAGGAATCTTTTTTCGTTTTTCGTATGAGGTACTTTTTGACTTTTCCGACAAAAGTACGAAAAGAATGTTTTTTTAACTTATACGGCATGAATGGATTTTTAAAACATTATTTCAAAGAAGCTTCCTTTACAAGTTTTCATGTTTCTTTTTAATCAACTTCTTTTAGTTTAGAATTGTATGACATGTTATGAAAGGAAAAGTGTTTTTGAAGAAGAAAGGATATTTTCCTCAAGAATTCATTTCAAGTGTTTTATCAAAATTATTTTCCATATAAGATAATATAGGGTTCTGTTGTTATCCCTATTATTACATTGATATGATTATGTTGTGATGGAATTATTTTTATGAATTCCTTTATCTTATATGAATTGTTTTATGATGTCATGTTGTTTAAGAATCCCATTTTTATTACATGGGTTACACTATGATGTATGGTTTATGATTATGTGGCACACATAAGAAAGGATTCATTATAAGATGGGTGGGACCTATATCTCCCTCCAATGCATTGGGTAAAGATTTTATATCTCATTAGATAGACATGGCTGGAACGGTAGGTTATACCGGTTCAGTAAAACAGGACTGGAACGAGGGTGACTCGGTTCAGAAAGGGACTTTGTCCACTAAGATAGTCTTGGAAATGAGTCATGACTAACAAGAAATGATTTTCCATGATTATGTGTGCATGCCACAAAGTTTCAAGTTTCATGTTATGATTATGGGGATCTCATTTTCACTTCTATGATTTATTCCATGTTAAGATATTATGATCTCTTTCGCAAGTTATGATTTTCAAAAAGATATGATATGATTTTTATTTCCTTTATTTTTCCTTGCTGAGCATTTGAGCTCACCCTTTTATGTTTTCTTTTCCCCAGGTCAGGAAGATGGATATTAAGTAGAATATGCTAAAAGGGACCCTAGATATGACGAAATAAATGGGAGACACTGTAGAAGATTTATGAACCATTTGTTTATGTTTCCCAGTTTTTAAAGACACTATACCTATACGGTCCTTTGTGGTTTTGTCATATGTTGTAATAAGTGTGCTTCAATTTTGAAGTGTTAACAATGTATGTAAATTATGGGTCGCTATAGTTGGTATCAGAGGAAAGGTATAGTCAACCTTTGGAAACTAGGATGTGAAATCCTTAGTAAGAACCCTAAGGATAAGTCTAAGCATAGAACACAATATTAGTGTTTTAGAAATGGCCTTGAATAACCTAGGATAAGACCTTAAGCCTGAAAATTTTATTCTTGAATTATGTGGTTTTCCTATTATAATTAGTGTTGCTCACACTATTCTTCTTGGTTTTAGTCAATGGCTGGAACCCGAAGGAACCGTGTTAATGCGGAATGCGATGGGCAATGCAATGATTGTCCCCCTGAGAAACCAAACGATATGGGAGCTGGAATGCAAAATCTTGTAGCCATGCTCACACAACTTTCTCAATCTATGAATCATGCAGGACTTCCAAACGAGCAAAGGAAGGAGCAACATTCTGTTGAATCCTTCATGAGGCAGCGTCCACCTTCTTTCAGCGGGTCTACTAATCCATTAGTTGCTGAACAATGGATTAGTACTACTGAAAAGATATTTTCAGTTCTTCAATGTTCTGAACATGATAAAGTCATCCTCGCAGTGTATCGTTTGGAAGGAGATGCTGATCAATGGTGGAATCTTATTAAGAATACGAGGTAAAGGGATGAAATTGAGTCTATGGAATGGGACGAGTTCAAGAACTTATTTTTCAATAAGTACTTCCCTCGTATTCTCCAAACAAAGATGGAGAAAGAGTTTCTTGAAGTGAAGCAAAGGGATGATGAATCTGTTGGTACCTATGAAGCAAATTTTACAAGACTTGCAAGGTACGCTTCTGGTATTATTATCCAACCTGAGAGTAAGATCGATCGATTCTTTAGTGGCTTAAAACCAAGTCTTCGAAGGGCATTAGCCATAAGGGACTTCAAAAGATACGAGGAAATCGTTCGATGTGCTCTCAAAGTCGAGATGGAGATTGGAGTAACCCATCAGTCACATGGGTTTGATAAGAAGAGGAAGATGGAATTCAAAGGAAAATCTAAAGAGCACACTGAAAAGAAGATGAACATTCCCTTATGCTCAAAGTGTGGAAAGAAACATGGAGGGAGTTGTCTTAAAGGGACAAGTAAATGTTTTAAATGTGGAAAGGAAGGTCATCGGGCATTTGAATGCCGCGATAATGGGAAGAAGATGTATAATGACGCAAACAAAGGAAGGGATACACAGAATGAACCTACTACACTTCAATGTTTCAAGTGAAAGGAGATGGGGCATTATTCCAATCAATGACCAACTCCAAGGGTTGATGATGATGGTCGACGTCAACAAAATCTTAAGGCTAAAGACAAAGGAAAGTCACATGCAATTTCTATCAGTGATGTGGAGTACGATAACGAAGTGGTGAAAGGTACACTTACCATCCACTCTAAAGTAGCAAATGTTTTATTTGATTCTGGATCCACCCACTCTTTTATTTCTAAAGAATTTTCTAAGGGTATCACCATATTACCTCAACAATTAGATGTTAAGTTAGCTGGGACAACACCTAATGGCACAACAGTCGCATCCAAAGTTTATAATTCTTCTCCGATCGAAGTTTGTGGGAAAGTGCTTCCTGCAAATCTTGTGATCCTTCCTTTAGTGGAATTTGATGTGATTCTTGGCATGGATTGGCTTTCTCTACATGGAGCTCATATCAATTGCCAAAGAAGGGAAGTCACATTTCATATTCCAGATCAATCTACGATCGTATATCAATGCAAGGATGAACATAATCTTCCAGTGGAAATTTCTTCCATCTTATGGGTATTGATTCCACTAAATGAAGGTTATTTATCTCAAATGGTTAGTGAGAAACTCACGATTAAGAATATGCCCATTGTACGGGATTTTGATGATGTCTTTCCGGAGGAATTACCGGGTCTTCCACCAAATCGTGAAGTTGATTTTTCAATAGAACTCGTACCGGGTGCTTTGCCTATTTCAAAGACACCTTATAGAATGGCCCCAATTGAGTTGCAGGAATTGAAGAAGCAACTCCAAGAGAATCTTGATAAGGGATTCATACGCCCTACTGCGTCACCTTGGGGAGCACCTGTTCTATTTGTTAAGAAGAAAGATGGATCAATGAGACTCTGCATTGATTATCGAGAACTTAACAAGATCACTATCAAGAAACAAATATCCTCCCCCACGCATTGATGACTTATTTGACCAACTACACGGAGCTCAATACTTTTCCAAGATTGATCTTCGTTCAGGGTATCATCAATTAAGGGTCAAAAGGGAGGATATAACAAAGACGGCTTTCCATACAAGGTATGGACACTATGAATTTATAGTGATGCCATTTGGTCTTACTAATGCCCCTGCTATCTTCATGGATCTAATGAATAGAGTCTTTAGAGACTATCTTGATCAATTTGTGGTAGTCTTTATAGACTATATTCTTGTCTATTCAAAGAGCAAGGAAGAGAATGAAGATCACTTGAGAATTATATTGAATACCCTGAGAAAGGAGAAGCTTTATGCCAAATTTACCAAGTGTGAATTTTGGCTTCAAAAAGTTGCATTTTTGGGTCACATTATCTCAAAAGAGGGGATATCTGTGGATCCATCAAAAACTGAGGTTATCGAAAGATGGTCAAGACCAACAACAGTAACTGAGATCCGAAGTTTTCTTGGTTTGGCTGGATATTATCGATGTTTTGTAAAAGATTTTTCACGATTATCTAATCCACTCACCAAGTTGACTCGGAAAGGAGTTAAGTTTGTCTGGACAGAGGAATGTGAAGAGAATTTCAAGGAGTTGAAAAGAAGGTTATCCAGTGCACCTGTACTCAAACTGCCTTGTAGTGGAGAAAGGTTTGTGATATACAGTGATGAATCCAAGAAGGGATTGGGGTGTGTTCTTATGAAAAATGATATGGTGATAGCTTATGCCTCACGACAGTTGAAAATCCATGAGCAAAATTACCCAACACATGATTTGGAGTTGGCTGCGGTAATCTTTGCATTAAAGATTTGGAGGCATTACCTTTATGGTGAAAGGTGTGATATTTATACTGGTCATAAAAGTTTAAAGTATATTTTCACATAAAAGGAGTTGAATATGCGTCAAAGAAGATGGTTGGAGCTGATTAAGGATTATGACTGCTCAATCCATTACCACCCTGGGAAAGCAAACAAGGTGGCAGATGCATTAAGTCAACAAGACCATGCTAGTTTATCCATGATTAGGATCACAAAAGATCCAATATTTATGGATTTACAAAGGATGGATCTTGGAATTATAATGGAAGGGGAAAAATCTTATCTTTCTCAAATTAATGTTCAACCATCTATACATGTGAAGATTAAAGAGGCACAGAAAGAAGATGTCGAGTTACAAAAGAAGGTGAGAAATGTTCCTAAATTCAACCTTGATTGTGATGGGATAATAAAGTTCAGGAATCGGGTTTGTGTTCCTTCCATCCCCGAATTAAAGAAGGATCTGCTGGATGAGGCTCATAGTTCTTCATTCTCTATTCATCCTGGAAGCACGAAGATGTATAGGGACCTGAAAGATTACTTCTGGTGGGATGGCATGAAAAGATATGTTGATGAATATGTCTCTCGATGCTTGGTTTGTCAACAAGTTAAAGATGAGAGACAGAAGTCTAAGGGGATGTTACAACCATTACCCATACCCGAATGGAAATGGGAAAACATCACTATGGACTTTGTCACAGGACTTCCTAAAACATCCAAAGGCAATAATGCTATCTGGGTCATAGTTGATCGTCTTACAAAGTCTGCACACTTCATTCCTATTAGAGAGGATTTCTCTCTAGATCAGTTTTCCAGGATATATGTAAAGGAAGTGGTAAGATTGCATGGAGTACCACTTTCTATTATATCTTATCGGGATCCGAGATTTACCTCAAAGTTCTGGCGAAGTCTTCAGCATACTCTGAATACAGAGTTGAGTTTCAGCACTGCTTATCATCCCCAAACAGACGGTCAGTCTGAGAGAACAATTCAAACCCTAGAAGATATGTTGAGAGCTTGCTCTATGGATTTCAAGGGAGGTTGGGATCAACACCTACCTTTGGTGGAATTTTCTTATAATAATAGCTTTCACTCCAGTATTTAGATGGCTCCTTATGAAGCTCTCTATGGAAAGAAATGCAGGACTCCAACTTGCTGGGATGAAGTTGGGGAAAGAAATCTATTAGGACTTGATCGCGTTGATGAAATGGCAGAAAAGGTCATATCTATTCAACAACACATAAGAGAAGCTCAGAGTCGACAGAAAAGTTATGCCGACAACCGAAGAAAAGACCTAGAGTTTGAAGTGGGTGATAAAGTGTTCTTACGAATATCTCCATGGAAGAGGGTTATGAGATTTGGAAGGAAGGGGAAGTTGAGCCCTAGATATATCGATCCTTTCGAAATACTGGATCGTGTTGGGAAGGTAGCTTACTGATTGGCGCTTCCACCGAATCTCTCTCAAGTTCACGATGTGTTCCATGTATCTCTCCTGAGAAAGTACATACCAGATCCTTCACATGTACTCAGCTCAGAAGTTGTACCGCTGGAGCAAGATCTTTCTTATGAAGAACAACCGATAGAGATTCTGGATCGTAGCGAAAAAGTCCTACGAAACAAGACCACTCGCTTGGTGAAAGTTTTATGGAGGAACCACCAACTTGAAGAAGCTACATGGGAGCTTGAGGAGATGATGAGGGAGAAGTATCCTCATCTGTTTGGTACAAAGTGACGAATTTCGAGGGAGAAATTCTTTTTAAGGGGGGTAGAATGTAACACCCGAGACTTTTATGTTATATAAATCATCAAAGGAATCTTTTTCTACACAACACTTTCTTGGCTTGCTTTACACGCAATCGCGACCTTCCTCGATAGCTTGCGTTGTACGCAATACCGAGTTTCACTAAACAACAATATGCTATTAAAACTAGCCGTTATGAATAGTAATAACCACTTTTTGAAATTTTATAAATTTTATTTTTCAAAATGGACTTCATTTTTGGACTCAGAATATCGAAATTAGCCTAGGGTGAAATTTTGGTATTTTTCTGAAAACTTTCAATTTTTGATGAATAGTGAAACCACTAAGTGGTAGGTTAAAAACTGAATTTTGCATAAAACTTAATTTTATCGCTTCTGTGAATGGAATTTCAAAAATCTGACAGACGCGGTTGATATCAGCAAGTAAAATGTGGTTCAATGAGATAAAAATAATTTTTTGGTGAATAGTAACTTTTTACTTTTTTTTACCACGGTTAATAGTAAATAGGGTAACTAAGGGTAAATATGATATTACTATTACCTTAACACATGTACTAATTCTATTTTACAAGTGTAATTCGACCAAAAACAAACTTAGGAATAAAATATGACCATTTAGGCCCACTTGGATTAGATTAGGACATTTATTATTAATTTATTTAAAGAAGGGTTAAAATAGTTAAAATCAAAGTTTAATAAGTAAATCATTTTT
The DNA here is from genome assembly GCA_963277665.1 of Viscum album. NCBI lineage: Eukaryota > Viridiplantae > Streptophyta > Magnoliopsida > Santalales > Viscaceae > Viscum > Viscum album. The sequence continues at coordinate 1,020,911,022 of OY728132.1, read as the reverse complement.
AATATGGGGTTATACATAAGATAAATTCTACTATAAATATTCATTATCAATATAAAAATATTTCCTACATAATGGTATTTTATTTATAATTTTTAGACATTAAATAATTTAATTTATTTATGACAAAATTATGATGCAGTAATTATCTTATTTATGAAATATTGACATAATTGATGTTATAAACACCAAAATAAATGTAATTTGAGACTTTTTATGAATTAAACTAATTTTCTAGGTTACTATGATATATTAGTGTTGATTTAATCAACTTGGTTCGAACATATAATTCTGTTATGACTTTCACAAAAATCATAAATCAAATAGTGTCAAAATTGACACAAAATAGTTTTTAAATCAAATATTATATTATTAATTGTTATTTTATTCCTAAAAATCTATGGTTCGGCCAAATAACTTAGATAAGAATATATATATTAATAATAAACAATTTGGGGTTCGTTTGGCATGTTATAGTAAGTGTATTAACCATATAGTGAAAGAAAACAAAAAGACACGGTAAAAGTTAAATTAATTAACTTAGAGTTAAATCTAATTGATAAGGTTAAAATAATACCCTAAACTTTTCTAAATCCTATTGGTTGATAGTATTTCGACCCATCCCCACTTTAGCTTAGAAATAAGACCCTTTGGAACCATTATAAACCGATTTTGACTTTAATATAAAATAATATTTTGAGATATTCCTAAGGTGCCCCTCTCCTCCCTTATAAAAGGGCATCTCCTCCCCATCCTCCTCACACCAATTTGAGCACTCCAGCTCGGCCAACCCCTGTCATTTTCTCCTCTCCACTTCCCTAGAATAATCCTAGAGGTCCTGGTCTTCTTCAAAGACCAATCTTAGTTCCCTAAGTGGAGGATTCAAAGAGGCGTTCCAAAGAAGAGGTAATATCCATTACCGATCTTTTCAATTTCTTTCTTATTCAACTTCTTCTTCTTTAGTTGTTTAATGATAAAGTAATAACATCAGTATTACTTACATACTGATATGTTATTATAAATATGAAACAACCCTAATTCACCTTCTATCCATCCCACAGAAAAATGAAATCACCGCGCGTGCGTACGTACGGAATACCGTCTCCACGCCGTGGTGTAATCTATTTTTCCACCATCACTTTACAAGGATGGGTATAATGGTGTAATGAGTAACTATTTATTATTATTATTAAGTAATATTGATACTGAAATAATATATATATACTCCAATACAGTTCCACGATCATAGAAACGATATCATCACTCGTGCGTACGTACGGAATACCGTCTCCACGATGTGATGCGACTCGTTCTACATGATCATCATTACATAGTAATTATATAAATGAATTGAATGAATAAATATGATATATGTTACACTAATACCATTCTGGATATAAGGTATCTATAACCTTAAAAGAAGAATAAGAATGTATTCGGAAAAACACGCATAAGAACAAAAGGAAATATAGACCCGAGTAACAAGTAACAATGAAATATTACTATCAAGAAGATAAGAATATGACCATATATGATATCATATCAATATGTATGATTCTGGAATAAGTCAATAACATTATTTAAACCATTATACAGGAGCTTCAGACACGTACAAAGAAAATCGGACCTAAGGTAAGGGAAAATATCACAATCTCATTTTTATCCGAGATTGTTTTTACTTTGGTATTTACTGGGGTGTATTTTATCATCCACATCCATGTTCCCTCATTATGTAATATTATTTCTATCCACCTACAATTTTTTAAGTCCAATTTTACCCTTTGGTGAGTTTTTAGTAAAAGATATGAAAGGAATATTTTGTCGTTTTTCGTACGAGGTACTTTTCGACTTTTCCGACAAAAGTACGAAAAGAATGTTTTTTTTAACTTATACGGCATGAATGGATTTTTAAAACATTATTTCAAAGAAGATTCCTTTAAAAGTTTTCAAGTTTATTTTTAATCAAATTCTTTTAGTTTAGAATTGTATGACATGTTATGAAAGGAAAAGTGTTTTTGAAGAAGAAAGGATATTTTCCTCAAGAATTCATTTCAAGTGTTTTATCAAAATTATTTTCCATCTAAGATAATATAGGGTTCTGTTGTTATACCTATTATTACATTGATATGATTATGTTGTGATGGAATTATTTTTATGAATTCCTTTATCTTATATGAATTGTTTTATGATGTCATGTTGTTTAAGAATCCCATTTTTATTACATGGGTTACACTATGATGTATGGTTTATGATTATGTGGCACACATAAGAAAGGATTCATTATAATATGGGTGGGACCTATATCTCCCTCCAATGCATTGGGTAAAGATTTTATATCTCATGATATAGACATGGCTGGAACGGTAGGTTATACCGGTTCAGTAAAACAGGACTGGAACGAGGGTGACTCGGTTCAGAAAGGGACTTTGTCCACTAAGATAGTCTTGTAAATGAGTAATGACTAACAAGAAATGATTTTCCTTGATTATGTGTGAATGCCATAAAGTTTCAAGTTTCATGTTATGATTATGGGGATCTCATTTTCACTTCTATGATTTATTCCATGTTAAGATATTATGATCTCTTTTGCAGGTTATGATTTTCAAAAAGATATGATATGATTTTTATTTCCTTTATTTGCCCTTGCTGGGCATTTGAGCTCACCCTTTTATGATTTCTTTTCCCCAGGTCAGGAAGATGGATATTAAGTAGAATATGCTAAAAGGGACCCTATATATGATGAAAGAAATGGGAGACACTGTAGAAGATTTATGAACCAGTTGTTTATGTTTCCCAGTTTCTAAAGACACTATACCTATAAGGTCCTTTGTAGTTTTGTCATATGTTGTAATAAGTGTGCTTCAATTTTGAAGTATTAACAATGTATGTAAAGTATGGGTCGCTATAATCTCTATATTGGATAGGTACTAGGTACGCATCCTACCTCTATTTCTTCCTTCCATATTGAACCAGTTGAATTGAATGAGTTGTTGAATTAGTGAGATTATTTGTTTGGATAATGTTTTTATATGCATGACTGTATTTCCTTTATGGGAACCTATTCTTTTTTAACAAAGAGTAGATGGGACACTTATATTTTGTGTTGATTTCCAAAAAAATGGTGCTAATCTAATGAACAAATTTCATACTCCACAGATTAATGATTTGGATTATTAGTTAATTGTTTGGGAATTTTTTGTCAATGATTGATCATTGATCTTGTTATCACCTGTTGAGAATCAAAGAATATGATATCCCAAGTACAACCCTCAAGAGTAGATAGGTCCATTACAGGTACCTTGTTACTCCATTGTTTCTAACCAATACCCCTATTTTTTTGAAACTAATAAAAAGGTTGTTACATGAGTGTCTTTAATATTTTTTTTTATTGTTTCTAACCAATACCCCTAAAATTATTTCTCACTTCGAAAGGAGTGATATTATATTTTGGTTCCATAATATCAAATTTATTTTGATGAATTTAATATCTTTTGGTCATCTTCATCGTTGTTGATTCTTATAGAATCTGGGTAAGGATATGTGGTCTTTTGTGGTGCATCAGGTTTGGGTTTCGGTTTTGTTCTCTTATGGGGTGGTCATGTGGTGGCCTCAGGTTCCCAAAACTATAGGCCACATGAGATGAACTTTCATTTTCAATACCAAAAAATCACAGATGTGATGAATTATCATAATATATGTAAGTATTACCTTTTTAGGGAATGGTTTTCCATTTATCGAAATCACAAAATCTTATGTCATATCTTCCCTCAAAATGATTTCAATCTGCACAATAGGTTATGAGTGTACTACCTACATTTATTCTATTTAGACATTTCCTACACCCTAGAAAAAGTGAATGTTTTAAAATATTCTTTAAGCTGGTAGATTCTGAAAAGGGACAATAAAGAATCATCATATGAGTTGAACTAGAAGGATCACTTTACTTGCATGAATTTTAGAGTCTGAGATGATGAGACGTATATTTTCTTGACTATATTTCAGATGTAATCCCCACTTCTTGAGAAGATTCTTTGAGAAAAATAGCTATATGAATAACTCCATGGAATTAGGGACTCTCTTTATAAATGGTATTCCATTTTTTAGTGTTCATTCAATTTGGATGGATTCCAATGCTTTTAGATATGGTAAATTATTTTTTTTCTATGAGAAATTTCATGATGGGATATTTCCATAATTCCCAATGTGAAGAGATACCTAGAACCATAAAGATATTTTATAACATAAGATTATTATTCTAGTGGTTTATAATTATTCTTGACATTATTGATTTTGTTTCTCATTGTTAAACATGTCTACAGGACAAATTTTAGCAACACAATCCTTCAGGTTTTCTTCCATCCCTTATGGTTCCGACATGGATGTGGGATGTGATTTTGATGGATTTCATGTTTGGTATTCCTAATACCACTCAACGGAAGAATATAATATTAGTATTAATCAATGGAATAACCAAATTATATCACTTTATACTCATTCATAATAAAACCTATGTTGCGAACATGGGAATCACTTAAGTATAAGAGATTGATGAACTACAAGTAGTTATATCTGTTATATTTTCTTAAATAGGTCATCAATTCATTGCTAATTCATATGGAGTCTATAAGGATTTGATTTAATCTAAGGTGAGTTTGATCATGAAATATCATCCAATGATGGACGGTAAAACAAAAAAACTATAATTATTTTTAATGGCATGATTTTTTCTTGAATTATTGATTTTGTTGGATCATGGGACAACCATATGGGACTGGTTGAGTTTTCCTAAAACAAGATTTTCCAATCAACCATTAGGATGACACATTTTGAAGCCTTTTATGTCTAACCATGTAAATAAATATTGTGTTGGTCATATATTGGTGAAGCTTCTTTGGCAATGCCTACTTTTGTCCCATAGACGATGATAATGATTTGGTCAATGTGATGGAGAATGGTGATGACACGGATATACTATAAATCTTATTTCGATCTTCATCAGTTTCATTTGAATTTTTTAGTTGGTGAATATTTTTTTTAATATTTTCAACTTTTTTGGGTCATTGATGTCTTGGAAGATAAGGAAATACTATATTGAGGTATCTATGACCATTTGAGGTTATGTGGGTTATTGGAAATGTGTCGTGATGTTTGGATTTTCCTCCTTTGATGATGTAAATTCATAAAATATTTAACTTATATTAGATTACAATGAATCTCTCTGGACCATCTCAAGTATAGAATTAGGAGGACCTTGGTATTGAACCGGATTTATCTATAAATGATCAACTAGTATAGATTATTGATTCGGGGATGAAGCTTCTACTTGGGAAGTCTATAAATTCGGTTTTAGTTTTATGGAATCATGGTTCGGATTCACATGAGACATGGGAGTGTGAGTCATTTATGAGAAATAATTATCATCAACTCTTTCAGTTGTAGTCTTTTAAATAGGATATTTTATGGATAAAATAATTTATGGTGGGGATATTATAACATCCTTTTACCAAAGTTTATGTAATTATAGACCCTTTTTTATATTTATTTTTTTGGGTATCATTATGAGAATTTTGTGGATCATTTTTGAAATTATTTGAATTTTTATAGGTTTTTTATATTTTTTCAACTGTTGTGGAAAATCATGTATTTTAGCCCAACAAATTTGGCATAGTGTGTGATAGTTATAGAGGGAGGCACACTTTTAGTTCACAGTTAGTCCACACTGTGTAGCCACCCCTAAAAACCATGAATCATTGTGAAATGGGGGTTTTATGATTGAATCATGACTATTATAACCATGCATCCAAACCCTAAACCCATTCTAAGCACAATGATGGCACACAGAAGGCACACAATTAGTAATAACTATTTCACCCAACCTAGAAACACTTGTGACTGGGTTTTAAATCCCCATAAAATATAGTTCAAATCCTGGGATCCTCTTTTCATATTCTAAACCAACCTTGATCAAATCTAATCTGATATTTTTTTCTTCTAGATGCCCCCTAAAGTAATTTATGGATCCTCTAACAACATCTCTCATGAATTTATGTTCTAGTTTATTCGATCAATCGCTCTTCATTAAGTTAATATTGTCTTATATTATGAATCTATATCCCTCTTTTTCTTTCTTCATTTGATAGAAATAGATCCTTACATTATTGTTGGGTTGGATCTTTGATTTATGGATTATGATTTTATGGATTTTTTCTTGATCTTCCTCTTCTTTTATTCTTCATCAATGTTTTTTTTCAAGTCTTGTATAACTAGATCATGTGATAAATGGTAGGTTATTCTGTAATTATTTTACTAGAGTTAAATCATTGTTTTCATAATTTTTTGAAATGAATTTCCAATTTAACACCATGAATTGTTTATATTCAATGTTTTATTTGAAAATTTATTGATTAAAAACCCCCTTATAAGGGATTTGATGAATTGATCATATTTTTTGAAAGATGGATTGAATTGTGAAATTATTTTTTGAAATTATTTGATGATTAATCTATGAAAAAATGAAATACAATGAAATATGTCACGACCCACCTTCAGCAAAAGGAGGAAAGGGTCAAAAAATTGACATGCCCTTCCTTCTTTATATTGAAGGAGAAATAATGACCCCCGAGACCCGCCTTCAATAGGTCCCGGAGTAGTGACTAGCACCAAGGGTATAGAAATTACACACAAATGGAAGGCATTAATCCTTTTTTTTTTATAGTATCGGGAGAAAAGATGATGAAACCCAGCAACACTAAGGTAAAAGAAAAGTAAATCCAAAAGTATACCATCCACACATGAATGTTCCAAAGTAAAAGCCACAAAGTACAAAAGGTGACTACAAATTTACGTACCAAAGAAAGAAAAACAGCAACTGCAACTACCCCGAAGGTCCGAGCTAGTATGGTCTCGCGCGATCCCTGAAGTCCTCCTGGAAACATGAAAGTAGTTTTATATACGTAGGGTGAGCATACAAGTACACCTAGTAGGGAAAACCAAATACTCTCGTGTACAAGTGGGGTAACGTACTAAAGTCCCATGAGAAAAGGAGTAAACCAAAAACCTATCAAGGTAAAATATCCACCCAATCCTCACCAAGGGACACTCCCCAAATAACGCAAGTCAAGTAATATATATAATAAGAGCACATCGATGTTTGGGTACCCCGCGCCACTTTCCCACTGGTTATTGAGACACCCTACGCATCAAACCAATCTCTCCATTTCCACCGTAGTCCCACTCTTACACCTGCCCGCACACACCTGGGCCACAAACACACGATGTCCCACTGCCGAATCCCACCTGCAAACACCTGGGCCACAACTGTCAGACGTAACCACGCCTGCAAACACCTAGGCCAGAACAACCACCACCACGCCCGAAGACACCTAGGCTAGAAGATTCACTGCCACACCCGAAGACACATGGGCCTCATCCCGAAGATACTTGGGAAACCACCTGCCCGCACACACCAGGGCCACAACCACCACACTACCCCGCCCGAAGGTTCTTGGGCTAATAATGGACCTCATTCCATCATAGCCTGCCCGAAGATACTTGGGCTATCTGGGAAAGGGATCAAAAAAGGAGCTAATAACCAGCTACTAATAATAGTGTTGGGAAAAACACCCTCCCCCATGGAATGGGGGTGTTCGGAACTAAGTGCTCATCTTGGGTGGAGCGCGAATAAGAAACAAAAAACTACAAATATAAGTATAGGTAACAAGAACTCACCCAAAGTTTAGGTTTTTCTTCCACCATCCTAAAGCACACAAACAACACCCAAGTCCGAGTCACGACTCTCGCCAACAAAACCCATTTGTCCCATTCTTGTTTCATGTTCAGTAATAATGTTTAAATAAGTTTACGCACTACTGGGCAACTAACACCATAAGCATAACCAAGGAAAAGAAACCAGCCAAACATCAATTTAAGTATCCATACCCGGTTCTCTTGTAAAGTCACAACAACAAAGGAATAAGTGAGATCCCTCGAAGTACTGGAACCAAATACCAACCCGAGACACTACCCCGTGTCCCCCAAAACGGTTTCTCATCAATAGAGGATCCCACCCCAGTTCGTGATTTAAACAAGGTAACCGCCTGGTCTTAAAACTCGCAACCACTGAATCCATAACAATAATGGATCCCATCCCCAATTCCACAACCACCAAGAGTATACAAACAGGGAATCCCATCCCCTCCCACATCTCCAACAATCATCCTGTAAAAGAAAACAACCAAACCACTACCACCAACACAAAGCAGGGCCATGTCAGTATTTTCAGATTTATAAGATTTAATACACCCCATGATTTCGATTTCCGTGTGCTTTAACCGAGGTTATCACAGAAGGGTCCTGGTGCTTTCAATTTATTCAGCCGGGTATACATGATTAACCAATTTATTTTCACATCAGGAGTTTACAATTACAAAACAAGCCATCTAAAACATCACAAGGGGTTCATTAGTGCACAGAGAAAGACCACCAAAGGCCATGATTTTCAGAAGGCGTAAGCCATCACAACTCAGAAAGATGATCATAATTTAACAGCATCAACGATCATAGCCCCCCTTCATTCTTTATAAAACCCAGTTCATTATATTTATTTTGGTCTGGTATATCCAATTCTACAGAATCAGAAGCACGCCAAACCTGCATGATTCAAAAAAAGAGAGATACAAAGGAGAAATTCCCTACTTGTTGATCGATGGTCGATGCTTAGGCTGGGCGCGGAACTTTACGCATAACGATGCAGCTTGCCCGATGCACGAAAATCATCTCTTCTGGATGAAATTACTCCTCACTAAGGGTGATCGAGAAAAGAAGAAACCCAGGTCGAACCCTTTAATTATAAGGTCCGTGAACAGTTGAGATAAGAACGTGTAACCGTGTGAGCGGGGGTTGTGGGTTTACCACGCGGCCCCACACGTCATTAAATGGGTCGGGTGGTTTAAACCAACGCACACACCAGGTTAATTCATTAAATAATTAATTAAAACATTTATGAGCGTTACCGGGCTTTAAAACACGCTTAAATGAGTCAAAATAGGGTTTAAAACCCAATTTTCTCAAAAAGGAGTGCTACTAGAAAGAACCTGCGTGGTAGGCCAGAGCCACCGGTAGTTGACAACTACCGGTGGGTGACAACTACCTATAGCTAAGCTACTCATAGGCTGTAGCTACTGGTAGGCCGAGCTACCGGTAGGCTGCTGCCACTGGTAGACCGAGCTACGGGTAGGATGCGGATACTAGTAGACCGAGCTACAGGTATGCCTGCTACCGGTAGTCTAAGGCTACCGGTAGGCCTACCGTTCAAACTTCACCGAGATTCTCAGACCAGAAAATCCAACACGAGATTTTCAAAAAGTAATGGACCCCAAAAACCCGGGCCAATACATCAGATACGTCTTAAACGATTCTCGTCCTCGAGAATCAAAACAAACCAGAAGGAAAGAGAGGGTCTGAACAACCACCTCGAATGATACCTCTTAGGAGTGAACCCGTACTAATTAAAAACACTTTCCTGTAAAGAACCAAAAAACATACCATGTCAAACTACCCAGGCATGTGGGTTGGGGATTCTCCTCCCCCATGTCAAGATATTATCCGCTTTGGGAGGCACAGACTCATCCGCACGGGTTTAATCGCATCCACCTTAATGCGTCTTGACTAGGGGCCGGGTTCTCTTCTCCCCCATAGCCAGGGCTTTTCACACACATTCAGAGGAAAGAAAACCAATACATTTCATAGCCAAAAAGACAAAATGTTCTACCACAATAGGTACAACAAATAAAAAAACTCAAAACAACTCTGGGTACTGGGTACACATCTATTCTTCCCTCTCCCACGCACTCTCCTCAATCCCACCATGTCTCCACAACACACAAACCAAGGGAATGGTTCTCCCACTAAGCACCATCTCCTTGTGATCCTCTATCATCACTGGTCTCTCCAAAAAAGTCACATCGTCCTTGATGTCCAGCTCACCCCAATCAAGGACAAGTGAATCATCGTGAAGATACCGACAGAGCTCGGACACATGGAAGACATCATGTATCCTCAGTAGCAGCGGTGGTAACGCTAGATGATAATCCACTTCACCGACCCGCCACAAAACTTCTAAGGGTCCGATGAACCTGGGAGAAAGCTTACTCCCCTTGCCAAACCCATGCTGACCACGCTGAGGGGAGACCTTCAATAACATGTGGTCTCCAACCTCAAACTCCAAGGGCCTCCTTCTGGTATCATCATATGACTTCTGTCAGTCCTGGGCCACCATCATCATTTCCCGTATGAGCGGAACCTTCTCTATCATTCTCTGCACCACTTTTGGGCCAAAGATGCCTGCCTCTCCTAATTTGGTCCAACACACAGGTGAACGGCATGGCCTCCTATACAAAGCTTCAAATGGGGCCATACTAATGGTAGAGTGGTAGCTATTATTGTAGGCAAACTCTACCCGAGGCAAGTATCACACCCATGATCCCCCTGAGTCCAGAACACATGACCGTAGCATAACTTCCATGGTCTAGATGGTGCGCTCTATCTTTCCATCTGTCTAGGGATGAAAAGCAGTGCTAAGATGTAGCTGGGTACCAAAAGCATGCTGCAATCCTCTCCAGACTCGCGTGGTAAACTGTGCATCCCTATCCGAGAATATAGACCTCGGAATCCCATGCAACCGCACAACCTCATCCACGTACCTTCGCGCCAGAGCATCCACTGCACTCGACTCTCTGATCTCCAGAATGTGAGCCGATTTAGTCAACCTGTCCACTACCACCCAGATGGCATCGTATCCCCCTTGGACCTTGTGTAGTCCCGTGACGAAATCCATTGAGATATCATCCCACTTCCACTCAGGGACATCTAGAGGCTGCAGTAGGCCGCCTGGAACTCAGTGTTCTGCCTTCACTTGCTGACACACTAAGCACTTGGCCACAAACTCTACCACCGCTCGCTTAACTCCGGGCCACCAAAACTGCCTCCTCAGTCCCTGGTACATCTTGGAAACTCATGGGTGTACCACCAGGGCTGACTTGTGGAACTCAATGAGAATATTGTCGTGCATCGCCTCCGGAACAAACAACCTTCCCTGGAAAAGCATATGATTCTAGCCATCCTCTATCCATCCATCTGGAGCATTGCCCTGGTCAACTCGGTCACACATCACTTCGCACTCTGGGTCTCCCCACTGAGACTCATCCACTTGCTGAAACAGAGATGAATGCACTGTCATATGATATAGGAAACCTCTACCATTATCCATATTCGCATCTTGGTGTAAGGAATCCAACTCCACCATCGCCTTCCAGGCGTCCGCTAACTCTCAGACCGCATACTTTTACATCCTCCTGCTCAAGGCATCGGCCACTACATTTCCCTTGTCGTCCGTATAAGAGATCTCGAAGTCGTAATCCTGTAGGAACTTCACCCATCTCCACTGTCACAATTTTAGGTCCCACTGGGAGAAGACATACCTCATGATTTTGTGATCTATGATAACCATAAAGCATTCTCCGATGAGGTTGTGCCGCCATAACTTTAGCGCAAAAAACAACCACTAAAATCTCCAGGCCGTGGGTGGCGTAATTACGCTCATGAGGGCGTAGCTTCCTGGACCCATAAGAGATCACCCCTTATCGCTGCATCAAAACACATCACAGGCCCTATCCTGAAGCATTAGAGAACACCTCATAGGTCGCCCCTTCTTCTGGTAATCTTAGAACTGGGGCACTAACCAACTTCTCCTTCAGATAGCTGAAGGCAGACTCGCACTGCTCGCTCCACACGAAAACCTGGCCTTTCTAGGTCAGGGCTATCAAAGGGGCTGCTACACGGGAGAAGTTGGGTACGGACCTCCGATAATAACCTACCAGCCTGAGGAAATGGCAAACCTCTACCACATTCTTGGGTGCTGCCCAAGAAACAACATCCTCAACCTTTGACGGGTCCACCGCTACTCCCTGTTCAGACACCACATGCCCAAGGAAGTGCAATTCCCGTGTCCAGAACTTGCATTTTGACAACTTACCATAGAGCGGGTGCTGTCAAAGGACCTCCAAACCGTCCTCAGGTGCTCTTCACGGTCCTCCTCTGATCTCGAATAGATCAAGATATCATCAATGAACACAACCATGAACCAATCCAAGTACTCCCAGAAGATGGAGTTCATAAGCCCCATGAACACAGCTGGGGCGTTCGTAATGTCGAAAGGCATATCCACGAACTCTAAGTGTCCATATCTTCATCTGAACATCGTCTTCAGGATGTCTCCCTCCTTCACTCTCAACTGGTGATACCCAGACCACAGGTCGATCTTCGAGAACCATCATGCCCCTTTCAGCTGGTCGAAAAGATCATTTATCCTCGGAAGAGGGTAGCGATTCTTTATTGTCACCTGATTCAGCCTCCTGTATTCTATGCACAACCTGAGACAACCATCTTCCTTCTTTGCGAACAGGACTGGAGAACCCCACGGTGACGCACTCGGCCAAACATAACCCCTCTTCATCAGATCGTCAATTTGGATCTGCAACTCTCGCAGCTCTGAAGGTTCCATCCGGTAATGAGCCATCGAGATCAGACGAGCGTCGGGTTGCAGGTCTATCCCAAACTCGATATCACGTCGAGGGGGTAGAGTCATCACCTCCTCAGGGAAGACATCCATAAACCCACAGATGATCTATGACACTTCCACCATTTCAGAATCTACTGGCCCTACTGACATCTCAGCTAACAAGGAGAAGAGGCGTTCCTCTCGCCTGTCGCCCTTCTGACTGCTCCGCTCACGGGTGAAAACAACATGTCGGCCGCCCAAGTCTGAGAACAAAACCCTTCTTCAGAAGCAGTCGATATCGGAACACACAGAGAATAGCCAGTTGAATCCTAGTATGACATCGTATGGCTGTATCTGTAGTAGAAGAAGATCCCTAACTGACTGATGTGGTCCTATCATCAGTCTGCATCCCCGACAAACAAACATCAAGTCGGTCTGACCCCCGACTGGTGTGATAAACACCAGGGGAACTGGGAGTCTCTCGGCATCTCGACCCAAAGCATGGGCTAGACTGGGTGAAACAAAGGAGTGTGAAGCTCCGGTATCGAACAAGGCATAAGCAAGGGTACTAAACAAACTGATCGTACCTTAAACGACCTTCGGCCCTACTAGAACTGCTACCTCTATGGCGTGTAACTTTCCACGCCCAGCTCCTCTGCCCCTCGGTTGTCGACCACCTCCCCGACCACTCCCTCGTCGAGGTCCCTGAGGAGCGCCCTGAGTTCGGCCTCATCCTCCTACGTCTGCCCTCGGTGGAGCGGGAGCTTGCTGTCCCTGCTGCTGCTATTAGAAAGGCCTGACTAGAAGCTGCTACTGGGGCGGGTGGTGGGGTTGTCTGCCACCGCCGTACTGTAACCCGGTCTGGGAACTGACTCCGGAGATGTCCAGGGCTCCCACAAATGAATCCACGCGGTCCCGGTCCCAACGGAAAAGGGCGAGGACCAGGGGATCGAAACTGACACTGTTGCGGCCTGCTCCCTGCCGGTCGGAACCTGGAGGGTCTGGACGCTGGAGGCCTGGTGCTGACGGTCTTCCCCTTCAATGGTCCCAGCTATATCCCCTCTCGTGACACTCCTCCTAGAGCATTCATCCTCTCCACCACTTCGGCCTTCTTCTGGACCTCCAAGTATGTCGGAAGGGTAAAAGGGGTAACAACATACTGGAGAGAGGGTCGGATCGCCTACTACAAACGTCTTTCTCGGGACTCCTCGTCGGGAAATAGGTCCATAGAAAAATGTAGGAGGTCCTTGAACTTGATCCCTAGCTCCCTCATGGACATACTTCCCTGTTGGAGGAAGATTAGCTCTTGTCTCTTTTCCGCCTTCATCGTCGAAGAGAGGAATTCTGCACGGAACTTCCTCTCGAAATCAGCCCATGCCACCCCAGCCTCTCTGCTCCTCCCCAAGTAAAGCATCCACCACTGAAACGCTGTTCCCCACATCTGGCTGACGGCCAGAGGAACCTAGTACTCGGTCAGAGCCTGAATCAGGCCGAAAGCTATCACTAGCTCCTATATCCAGCCTTCTGTCTTCATGTCAGGGGTGCTGCCCTCATACCTCTCGAGGGTCTGTCACTGGAAGGCCCGAAGAATCCTCTGCCACTGGTCGTCCTCCTCTTCTTGGTCAGCTCTCTACCGATCGGCCAAGGTAGTCTGCGGGGCCTTGATCGCCTGTAACACACGCAGTCTCCTTCCAGGTGCCATAGCTACAAGTTAAACAAGGAATGCCTAAGCCCATGTAGTGCATAATATTGTCTTTAAAACTTCTTAAACTTTTCGTTTATTCTTAATCCCCAAAACACCCCAGAAACACGAGAACACAAGTCATTATGATGCATGTACCTTTCCTAGGGTCTCTACCCTGCAATCAGCATGGCATCACTTGGTCGTTCGGTAGGTCCAGAGTCCTTGCGTCGGAACACAGGGGGCCCTAAAATCCCGTGTCCTATCCGGTCTTCCCTGGCCTAATTCATGCACTGAGGTCACCCAACACTATTGCCCTACCATCCCATGCAAACCTTACTGTGCCTAACTCCATACTACATCCTATCTCTCAACCTGCCTTTGATACCATTCTTTCATGACTCACCTTCACCAAAAGGAGGGAAGGGTCAGCAGATTTCTAGGCCCTTCCTTTTTTAAGTTGAAGGAGAGATAATGACCCCGGAGACCCGCCTTAAATTGGTCTTGGAGTGGCGACTAGCACCCAGGGTATAGAAATTACACACAAATGGAATGCATTATCCCTTTTTTTATAGGATCGGGAGATAAGATGATGAAACCCAGAAACACCAAGGTAAAAGAAAAGTAAATCCTAAATTAAACTATCCCCACGTGCATGTTCCAAAGTAAAAGCCACAAAGTAAAAAGGTGACAACATAGGTAAATACCAAAGAAACAAAAACAGCAACTGCAACTGCCCCAAAGGTCTGAGCTAGTATAGTCCTGTGCGATCCCCAAAGTCCTACTGGAAACCTGAAAGCAGATTTATATACGTAGGGTGAGCATACAAGTACACTCAGTAGAGAAAACTAATGACTCTCGTGCACAAGTGGGGGGACGTACTAAAGTCCCGTGAGAAAAGGAGTAAACCAAACACCTATCAAGGTAAACTATCCACCCAAGCCTCACCAAGGCACTCTCCCAAAAAAATGCAAGTCAAGTAGTATATATAATAAGAGAAAATAGATTTTTGGGTACCCCGCACCACTTTCCCACTGGTTATTGAGACATCCTATGCATCGAACCAATCCCGCCATTTCCACCGCAATCCCACTGCCACACCCGCCCGCACACACCTGGGCCACAACCACACGTAGTCCCACTGCCGAATCCCGCCCAAAAACACCTGGGCCACAACTGTCACACGTAACCACGCTTCCAAACACCTAGTCCAGAACAACCACCACCACGCCTGAAGACCCCTGGGCTAGAAGATTCACTGCGACGCCCGAAGACACATGGGCCTCATCCCGAAGATACTTGGGAAACCACCTGCCCGTACACACCTGGGCCACAACCACCACACTACCCCGCCCGAAGGTTCGTGGGCTAATAATGGACCTCAGGACATCATATCCTGCCCAAAGATACTTGGGCTATCTGGGAAAGGGAGCAGAAAAGGAGCTAATAACCAGCCACTAATAATAGTGTTGGGAAAAACACCCTCCCCCATGGAATGGGGGTGTTCGACACTAAGTGCTCAACTTGGGTGGGGTGCGAATAAGAAACACAAAACTACAAATATAAGTATAGGTAACAAGCACTCACCCAAAGTTTAGGTTTTTCTGTAGCCAGCCGAAAGGACACAAACAACACCCAAGTCCGAGTTACGACTCTCGCCAACAAAACCCATTTGTCCTATTCTTGTTTCATGTTCAGTAATAATGTTTAAATAATTTTATGAACTACTGTGCAACTAACACCATAAGAATAACCAAGGAAAAGAAACCATCCAAACGTCAATATAAGTATCCACGCCCGGTTCTCTTGTAAATTCACAAAAACAAAGGAATAATTGAGATCCCTCGAAGTACTGGAACCAAAGACCAACCCGAGACACTACCCCGTGTCCCCCAAAATGGTTTCTCATCAATAGAGGATCCCACCCCAATTCATGATATAAACAAGGTAACCACCCGGTTTTAAAACTCGCAACCACTGAATCCATAACAACAAGGGATCCCATCCCTAATTCCACAACCACCGAGAGTATAAAAATAGGGAATCCCATCCCCTACCACATCTCCAGCAATCAACCCATAAAATAAAACAACCAAACCACTACCACCAACACAAATCAGGGTCATGCCGGTATTTTCCGATTTATAAGATTTAACACACTCCATGATTTCAATTTCCGTGTGCTTTAACCGGGGTTATCACCGAAGGGTCTTGGTGCTTTCAATTTATAAAGTTGGGTATACGTGATTAACCAATTTACTTTTCACAGAAACAGTTTACAATTACAAAACAAGCCATCTAAAAAATCATAAGGGGTTCATTAGTGCATAGAGAAAAACCACCAACGACCATGATTTTCAGAAGGCGTAAGCCAGCACCACTCAAAAAGATTATCATAATTTAATAGCATCAACGATCACAGCCCCCCTTCTTTCTTTATAGAACCCAGTTCATTATCTTTATTTTTGTATGGTTTATCCAATTCTACAGAATCAGAAGCACGCCCACCCCGCATGATACACAAAAGAGAGAGACAAAAGATAAATTCCCTACTTCATGATCGACGATTGAAGCTTTGGTCGGGCGTGGAACATTACGCATAACGATGCGGCTCGCCTGATGCACGAAAATTAGCTCATCTAGACGAAGGTACTCTCGCTGAGGGTGATTGAGAAAAGAAGAAACCTAGGTCGAACTATTTAATTATAAGGGCCGCGAACGGTTCATATAATAACGAGTAACCATGTGAGCGGGGGTCATGGGTTGACCACGCGGCCCCACACGTCATTAAATTGGTTGGGTGGTTTAAACAAATGCACACACAAGGTTAATTCATTAAATAATTAATTAAAACATTTTTGGGCATTACCGGGCTTTAAAACATGCTTAAAAGAGTCAAAATAGGGTTTAAACCCCAATTTGCACAAAAAGGAGCGCTACTGGAAGGAACCCGCGTGGTAGGCCAGAGCCACCGGTAGCTGAGAGCTACCAGTGGGTGACATCTACCGGTAGGCTGCAGCTAACGATAGGCCGAGCTACTAGTAGGCTACAGCTACCTGTAGACCGAGCTACCACTAGGCTGCAGCTACCGGTAGACAGAGCTACTGGTAAAAAGAGCTACCGGTAGCTGTAGCTACCCGTAGACCGAGCTATCGGTAGGCCTGCTACCGGTAGGCTAAGGCTACCGGTAGGCCTACCGTTCAAACTTCACCAAGATTCTCAGACCAGAAAACCCAACACGAGATTTTCACAAAGTAATGTACCCCAAAAACCCAGGCCATTACAAAAGAAGATTTTAAAAAGGAATGAATTTGATGAAAACCCCTTATTTTATTTTAAAATTCAAATGACTTATAGAAATATGAAATTAAGGATTAGAATTATAAATGATTATTATAAATGAAATGATTTCCCACAATTTATTGATTGATTTGTGGATTGATTTAAATCATATTTTTTCTTTGTTAGTTAGTTTGAAATTATAATACTCATGAAATTAATCTAAATCCCATATAATTATTGATGATAATAACTCAAACTAAACAATGTTTGGATAGTTTTCTCCAATGGGGTATGGATTGATCTTCTTTTGATGGAATGGGACATAAGGATATTTTAACACACATTTAGTTGTTATGCCTAACTGAGTAGTTGTTGAATCATATAAATAAGAACGAACTAGATCAATTTTTATGTTCATAGTGCTTCAATCCAATTTTGATTATTACATGGCATTTATTTTTGAACTTTTTTAATCATGAATGTCTATTTTGAAAAAAAAATTATTTAATCCTATTTTAATTTATCTTTATTCTATATTATTTGAAATCATGTTTTGATTGAAATTATTTAAATTATTTTCCATTCCATATATTATTTATATTGAAGCATAAGTGGAATGTATGTATTGGAAGTACTTATAGAACACTTGGTGAAATCCTACTGGGTTATTTTTTCCCAAACATAATTTTTTCGATCATTTTTTGTAGATTATGCTATTCCAAGACTTTTAAAATTAAAAGAAAAACTAGGATGTGGAATGGTCCATTGATCCCTATCTATCTAATGGTGGTACTTTTCTCCTTCAGGAGTGTTTGGAAAACTGAATATTTACTATTTATCTTATGTTGTAATATATATTGATAATTCTTTCTTGTGGTCTCCCTCCCACTCTTAGTTGATTCCATATGATATTATCCAACACATTAGTATTATTAATTCTCTTCGATCTATGTCAATAAAAGCATGGGTATCTATGTACCAAGGTATTTAGGTTGGTTACTGACATGATGGGAGTGATAATTGATAATCTACAGCTCTAATGCGATCGAGAATCTGAAATGGTCTAATCTATGTAAGACATATAATTCCCTTGTTACTAAATATTGTGACTAAATTTAATGGAGATATGTTTTGGAATGATTTATCTCCAACCATGGATTCCATGTATCATAAAAAAATTGTTAGTATAGCTCTTCTATCAACTTTAAGTAGCCCTGATGTTCTGCTAAATGGTCTAACCCTTTTCAACTACTTCAAAGATAATTTCTTGTCCATATGTTTTCATCATAAAACTTAAACCAATTATAAATGATTTATACATATAATCCAATAAATATCTTCATATTGATACATTTTGATTATTGATTGAATGATATTATAGTCTAAGAACTCATCTAGAGGAAGATGTTTACTTCATCCTCCATTCAACTCCATCGATCATTATCTTAATATGTCTTCCAGTGTATATATATTCCACTCATTATTCCCATTATTTTACGAGTGAAAATCCATACTAATGTTAAAAATATTTATTAGAGAATGTTGGAGACTCTTCAAACACATGGAGTTAAAAATTATATCTCGATAAGATATGGTTGATAGAAGTGTTCCATGTAATTTTTTCACTTCACCAATGTATATACATTCAATTTGATTGAGTGGTATATACTCTCAAATTGTAATTAACTAATTTTTCCTTATAAGGAAATTCACTAAAACCTATAAAGAATTATTTCATTTTGATTTATTTATAATACCTTTGAAAAAATCCATAGTGGTGTTCTCCTATTTAAATGTGAATATGGGTATTGTTTTCATCATCCCATTATAAAATTTTAATTTCAAACATCACTTTATGAAATACTAGGAACAATTATATATATTCTTTGTTATCCATCATTATATTAGTATTTAAATAGTTCTCTTTAAGATCTTGATACATATTCATACTCCCCAGATGGATGTAGAAGGTCGAGATATGTGAATCAATCAATCAACTTCTTCATTATCGCAAGATTTTATTTTAATAATATTCATAAAGAAAATCATACAACTTGTTCATCAACAATTTGAAACTATTTGGATTTTCTATTTCAAAAAAATTCAACATTCTTATTTATTTCAATTTCATCTCATTGAGAATACTTTATCTTATCCCAAATGTATGGTTGATAAATAATTTAATAAGGGAATGATTATGTTCCATTATTTATTATTATCATGTCAATCCTTTTCATGTCTACAATGATCAGATCCATATAAATTCTTATTATTGATCAGGTCATGCGATCTTTTTAAATGAGATCATTAATCATTTTTTTTGATGGTAGTATTTTAAGAACAAATAATATATTATCATATCTAACCATAATAAATAGAACATATTATTCTCCTTATATGTGAATATATACTTGAGGTTATTATGGTCTATATATATTTCACACTTCTCCCCATATAGATAATACTAACAAATATTCATTGAAAAGATCACCATAACCAACTCTGTATCATGTTTTGGGTAGTTGGGCTCATGAAATATCAACATCCTTTATTATTATGCAATCACACTATCATTCTTCAATATTACACAGCCCAATCCCTTATTTTAATCTTATATGTATACTAAAAATAGTTTATCACAAGTGGGTTTGGTCAGTATTGGTGTATTTATAAGCCTATTTTCAATTCATTGAATCTCCCTTTTTAATCATTGTACAAAAAACAGTTACCTGTTTGTAATTCATCATGGTTAATGGGTTTGACAATCATACGATTTTCTAAAAAATCATCCATAATACTCAGCTACTCTTTAGAAACTATGGATCTCATATATATATATTTTGATATAAAAAACCCTCAATACTTTTTCTTAGAATGGTCCACAGATATCCCTTTGTTTGTGATAAAATTCCCCAATAATGATACTCCATCCTTCAAGGACACAAATTTACTATAATTTTCATATTTACTCTCAATTTGTAATGTGTATAAAATAGTATTAAAATTCAACTCATTTTCTTACATTCATTTGGACTATATCATTTATAAATAATACCCCAAATTTGATGAGTACAAATATAAAGACTCTATTCATTAATTACATGGTGATTTATGGGGCATTAGTAAGTCTGAAGGGCATCAATATGAACTCATGGTGTTCAAGCCTCATTAGAAAGGTATCAATAGAAATATCATATTTCTCAAAAATTATTTGGTGATATCTGGAACGAAGTTCAACCATAGAAAAGTATTGGTCCCCACATTGGCAGTCAGATAAGTCATCAAACTGTGGTATGGGATACTTGACATTGTGATTATTTTTTATGAGTACATGATAATAAAGGAAAAGTAAAATTGACCCATCCTACTTCTTGATGATGAAGACCAAATCACCACCGAGTGAATCACTCAAGAGTATAAAACCCTTTTTCAGTTTATCTTGTAACTATTTCTACTGGTCATCTAGAACAATGCTGGTCATTCAATAGGGATTATATAATATAGGGAAATATCCATGAAGAAGTTCAATTGAGAACTCAACCACTCGATCCATATGAAGACGGTGCAACTCTTCCTGAAATATATCTATATAATACCTCACAATGGTCATGTCATCATGATTTAATCTACATTTTTTATCAATCATTTCTGATTGATATTCTTTCTCATAATGTAATAATATCTATAATTGGGAAGAATATTCCAAAAGATATTCATCATCCTCCATATACTTTTATAGAATCATATGATGACTCTGGATGTGGAGATTGATCACCCTCTCCCTATAGTTGATGTCAGATTTATATATAAAAATTTAATCCGTAGCCATTCTATCATTAAATACACTTAAATAAGTTCTCAATTTTTTAATACCAATTTTATTCCAAAATATTTTTTATGGATGAGTTATATAATTGGTAATAAAATTTTGTTTTTATATCTTCATGAATATCTCAACCATGATGTTGGGTGGTGGTGTTTGAATAGGTCAACTAATATTTTTAGAAATGAAATTATTTTTTCCCAATTTATTAGAGAGATATTTTGGGTACACACATTATAACAATTATGTGGATATGTGTTCTTTATAAGGAGTCAAACATATGGCATAAATATAAATATTTTCCATAGATAGAAGTGGTTTTCATATTTATATATTATATTATTACCAAATGGAATGTCATAATGGTTTCCATGAAATTAGGTATTAAAATATTCATATAAATTCATATATGAATAATTAGAAGATTTTATAATAAAATTAAATCCATGTTATGTGAATATGTGAAGAAAATAGGATAGGTAACTTTGCAAATGGGCATTTTAAGAAAGGTTTTAAGGAAAGTGTTAAGAATCTTAAAAAATTTAAAGATCATAATAATTTCCATAAAACTACAATAGAACTATTTTTTCCCATAATAAAATGGGAAATTATAGAAAACATGGATGGTTTAAAATATATTTCGGAGTGGTACTTAAATGGGGTCACAGATAGAGAAGTTATCATTATTCGGTTTTTATTAATGAATGAAATTGATAATTGAACTGTTAAAACATTTATATCTCCTTAAAATAATCCTCCATTAAATAATGTAAATATATAGGGGGGTATATATAGAATAGTAAATAATATAATAAAAAAATAGAGAGATTATTTGAGGTCTATAGAGAGTATAAATATTTTCAAAAAATGGGGTGGTTCCTAAAAGAACCCTTAAATTATGTTTGTGAGGAATTCTTCTAATGAAAGTAATGACCTGAATAATCAAATTAACATCATTAATTATTTAATTAAGTATAACATAAATATAATTTTATATAATATAATTATATATTTTTTATTTATAACCATTTAAATGTGATATAATTTTTAATTTCTCTATTAAAAGGGTGTTTTTTTCTTGGATCCATGGTCGGATCACGTGATGATAAATAGAGATATTCATGTCAAATTGGAAATGAAATCTAGAAGTGAAATTATGGGATTTTTATTTTATTCTTTAAATTTAAATTCTCATAAATATATATGTGTGTGTGTGTGTGTTCTAATATAGGGATCAAACATTTAGTAGAAATGTTAATTTTTTTCATTTTTTCATTTATGTTGTTTTACCAACCATCACGAACTACTTCCATTTTATTAAATATTACAAACATAATATTTCCAAAATGTGAAAAAATGTATTGTATAGATTTTTATATAATTTTAAAAAATATATAAGAAAATATAAATCTTCCATTTCTGTGGTAAAGTAAAAAAACCATCCACATAAATGGTGTACCAAAATAATTTGAACAATGGTTTCATTTTTAGAATAAATGGATATGAAAAGAGGATGAATGGTATATATTCCATTAAAAATATTAAATTCATGTATATACATTACATTATAGTGGTTATTCCTTATTGGAGGGGTGAGTTTAGGATAAGGGATCATAATAAAATAATTTAATGATTTGGTTTTATAATATTACCTCTTAAATGCTCTCTCCTTAAAAACTCGTTAAGGTTCTTGGAATTGATATTTTTTTACAAAAAATAGCACTAGAAAATGGTGGATTGGAAGAGTAAGAGAGTAAGGATAAAATTTTCCACTATAAATGACTTTGAATATTTTAATAGAAGTGGATATTAGGGTTGGTACCTATAGGTGGAGGACAATAAATATTATAAAATATTACATTTTTTAGTTTATAATTTTTTGGTTAAGAAAAAAATTCTGATTATTATAAATAAAAAAATTAAATGGTGTATGTGATTTTGAACTAAAGGGTTCCTATATTGTCCCTTATACAATTAATCATTTATTAAACTTATTTGTTAAATTCCGTATTTTAGTATTCACAAAAACTCGACTATTTTATAAAAATCCCAAAAAAATAACTCAATTTTTTTTTGACATATATATTCCCTAAATGGAATTAAAATTATGAAAATAATTTTCAAAATTTTTTAAATTTCAATTTTCATTAAAATCATTATTTTTAAAATATATATATATTTATATTCAATATTATGATCGATTTTCAGGCCCTTTGAAAAATAACTTACGATCTCATAAAATTATGTTATCATTATAATACATATTAATATTAGTTTAGAACCCCATTTTATGAAAATATCCATTATTTTAAATTAAAATATTTTCTTATAAAAATAATAATAAAACATATCTCGGTTTCATAAATGAATAACATATTTTATGAAATTAAAACATTTATTTACTAGTATCATGTTATAATTAGTAATATTTATATTTTTTTAGACACATAAATATTATTTTACACTTAAAAAAGTGAGGATATTGTTTTGGTATTTAGAATAAAGTTCCTAATAGTTTTCTTTCTATTATATTGGTTATAATACTATTACAACGATTATATTCATAAAATTCATATGGTTCCCTACTTCTGATAAATACATCACATTTTAAAAATTCTTTTTTATCTCAATGATATATATATTTTAATTTGCAAGAGGAATATTAGATTATAAATATTTTGATTCATTTCTATAGAGTTTTTCATGAGTGTGGTTATTCTAATGGATTGAGTATTTCCAAATATTCACATTCAAGTTATCTTATTTTTTATTTCTTATCCCATTTTAAAATCATCAATTAATATGGACATGTTTATTCTCCAAATATAATGTTCCAATTATTATAATAAAATGATTTTGGTTTTATCATGTGGTTTATGTTCTTTATAAAATACTATAATAATACATATGACACAATTATATAATTATAGGGGAAATAACGTAGACCAAATTATTGGTTGTTAAATGTTTTGTCTCTATTTCTAATTTTAATACATAAAATTAAATAATGAAATGGTTTTTAGGTATTTTTTCAACATATTATTTATAGAGAATATCACTTTCAACTAAACAAAGTTAGTTTAAATTATACAAAATGTATCAATAATTTATGATATATCTAATATAATCATATTATAGTGGAACTATATATTCATAGAATTTAACATGTTATACTCTTAAACCCTATATAGAAATAAACAAACATTGTGATATGAAGTATGTAATATTCATATAGTGATATATGTGCGTATTACATTCAATAAAATTGGGTCATACATGCATACAATAAAATGGAAACACACTATAATTTCCAAAATGACATATATTTTATATGTTTCATACACTTCAATATAATGGTTTTGGGAGTAGTGGATGCAACAAGTGGGTCATAACCAAATAATTGTTTTATAATATTTGAATAATAATTGGTTCACATGATGAAGAATCATCATGAAAAGAATAATTAATATTAATATATATTAGAAAGAACCCAAAAAGAGAGGATCTTTTCACATATAATTTATAATTATTTTATTTAGTTAATAAATTAACTTCTACTAAATTAATTTTTTCATTACAAATGATTAAATGAATACCTCTTGTCATATAATAAATGTGTCAAGGATGAAGGGTGGATTTCCTCTAGTGGTGATCTACACTTGCTTCAAGAACCTCTAGTCATATCTGTAGAATCCTCTAGGTGCTAGCGTGGATGGTTCCAATGATTGTGATGATCGATATTAATCACAACTATATACTTTAAGGGATAAAGAATTTTATTCTTTTGATGAGGAGAGAATTTTGTCCTTTTTTATAGAATTTTAGTAGATAACTCTCTAGGTATTTGGTATAATAATCTTTATAACTCATTGTAAACAACTAAAAAATGTGTTTATCACATATGGATAATTTCATAACGAGGTATAAATATTGTTAAGGTTAAAATATAATAATTTCAAGAGGGACCTTATTATTTTGATTAATCCCCAAAGAAACCTAGGACTAAATAATAATTTAATTCTTATTACTTATTGGATATGATTTAAATTGTTGGATAAACTAAATATTGTTTTTCTAAAATAATTAAATTAATATTTATTCAAATAAATTATAAAATGAAATTTCTCATCAAACCTTTTACCTAGGTCCACCAATCCTCAATAATATTTTTTTAGGCCTTCAATAATAACAAATTACATAAATAATTAAATTCCACTACATTATTCTCTAATAAATATATAAGTATTATATTCACTGAAATTATTGAATATATTTTTTTTAAAATATTAACATAAATATGTAAATAATTATT
Source organism: Viscum album (assembly GCA_963277665.1). Classification (NCBI taxonomy): domain Eukaryota; kingdom Viridiplantae; phylum Streptophyta; class Magnoliopsida; order Santalales; family Viscaceae; genus Viscum; species Viscum album. The sequence continues at coordinate 1,020,885,371 of OY728132.1, read as the reverse complement.
TTGATACCTTGTGAATATAATAGAATAAATAAATATTACGTTTTCATATAATTAGATAAATATTCACACGGTGAATAAATATTTATTAAATATAAAACTTATATATATATTCTCTCAAATAAGTGGTCATTGAAACTTTACACCAAACTAACAAGAATAATTTTTAAATAATATGTGGAAATACTATTTATCCAAAATGATAAATTCATATATAATTTAACTGAGATTCTGAATACACTAAGTGTGTGACCCTCTCAACACATTTCATAGTTACATTTTCCTACACTACCAAAAGTCCAAGGATAGCATCTAGAAACCCACCAAGGATCCCATTGAAAATTAATTTAATATCACGATGACATATAACCTTCTTAGAATGTACATTGTGCAATATAGTATGATTATCTCTATGTATGAAATCATGAAGGTTTCATACAAGTATTGTCAATTTTTATGCTTGATATCTCCTTCTTTGGATTTCAAAAAGTGAAATTACTAAAAAACCCATTTCTAATCACTTAATCATGAATGAAATTCCCATTTAAGGGCTTGAGATATTAGATTATTTTGACGAATATAAGGGATAAATCCTTCCTCACATTATTCATTAAAATAACATCACTCATGACGCACCCAACAAGCCCTATGTCATTTCCATTATATTTCATCGTAATTTCAATAAAAACATCATTTTTCATGACTCATGAGATGTATTAATAATATTATTATATTATAATAATAAATTAAAAAATCCACAGACAAGAATATCCAATGAGACATATAAATGTGGATTTCCTATTTGTGGTTTAGGTTCTCATAATCTCACCCACTAAATATTTCCAATCGAATACATCATGGGAAAGTGTCTCAATGTTTTATGAGTCCCTACATCTAATATCCTATATCAATTGTGACCCATCAAAATATATCATACGGTTATAGAACATAAATTCAAAATTAATTTTGTGGAGATTCTAGGATCTGGTCATTATCAAAAAATAATATGACCATTAATTGAGATAACTACACTTATTATATTATCAAATACTATCTCCCATATAAGAAAAATCATGATGTTATCAGATACATTATTAATATTTAAATATTTGAATACATTTAAGCACACAGTACATAGATGTTGGTTCTAGGGTACTAACTCAAATATCCTCCTTCACACACTACTTAAAAATTCTATCAAACGTCAATATTGTACCTCTCACATTATAAATATAGTTCTCTTTAGATAAATCCTTAGCCAAGGGGTCCTCCACATTTTTCACTATCAAAAAGCTTCTCACAGTGACTTCAACCCTTTGATAAAAGTCCCTCAATGGGTGATATTTGCAAAGTGTGTGATTTTTCCTTTGATTTGATCTTCGCTCTTTTCCAAAATCCATCACTGTAGTGTTATCATAATAAAATATAACATGATCTATAATTATAGGAACCACATAAAAATATTTGAAAACATTTTAAAAATAAACAATATATTTGGCTGCATCAAAAGGCACTATATACTTGGACTCCATTCGGTGAAAAATATAAACTTTGATCTTTTACATCTCATAGCTACCCCCTTGAGATATAATAAATATCCTAATAGTCACATTAGATCATTCCAATATATTTAAAAACTATCATAATTATACCCTTTAACAAATTTTTCCTTGCCTCTTGGGTATACAAGGAACATATCCTTAATATGGATCAGATATATAAGTATATACTGGATAGCAGACTAATTGTGTTCACTACGGTTGTATTGATATTTTCCTAACATTATTAAAGTTGGGGAACATAATTCCTAGTAGATGACACACAATACATGATAGATCATATCACATATGGGTATGGGATCCTACTAATTATATCTTCTTACTATTATGTACAAGGACACATTTTATTAGATAGATTCATACTATGTGAAACTATAACCAATCCCCTATCTTATTGTTGTAAACTAAATATCATTATTACCTGGTTAATGTATATACATTGAATTGGTCTAACAATACTTTTGAGTCTATAAAAAATGATCTTCATTCTATGTATATATAATTCTTCACCTACAAATTTATTAAATAAGAACATTTTTAACAAGTTTTTAATTGATTGTACAACAATTATGTCATTTAAAAATGACACTCTCATTAAAATGCATGTAAATACATGTCTCACAATCATTCTTTATGAACCAAAATTTTCTTAGGTCTTCACCAAACAAAAGTTTTGATGACCTGGATTCATGTGTTAACCCAGAAAAGGATATTTACACCTTTAATATCCTATTACCATTTAGAAAACGGGGGGAAGGTGTTTCCCCTGGAAATACATATAGGAAAATAATTTTTTTGAGTATCATTTGATATATCTAGGTATATTTGTTAACTAATTTAAATGGAATAATAAACTAAAAAATGAATAATGAATTTCAGTGACATTGGATAGGTTCCAAGAAAATATGAATGGCCTATTTAATTTTTAGCCTTCTTCCTTAATTCATAAGTACATAAGTCTATTTCCTTTCCCTTTATTTCTTATTTATTTTTTAGTTTAATCCAATTTTTTCCATTTTTCATCAATTTAAACCCAATTATAAATAAAATTATTGATATTTTTAGGTTTAAAATTATTATAATGAGGTTATGTATGTTCCTATTGTTCTACATGTTACTTGTATTGTTTTGATGATCAAAGACACTCATTTGGGTATCTAAAATTATCTTTTTTTATGTTTTTTAGTTAAAAGTTATAATCTTCAAGTGATGTAATTTATAGTCCAACAGATGTTATTAACGAAAATTCAAATGTTTCAAAATGATATTCTAAATGGATATGTATTATCTGAATTCATGTTATGAGATCATGGAATAACACTTGAATATAAATTGAAAACTATGAAAGGATTAAAGACTATAAAATCTAGTACATGGGGCAATGTGGACTTGTAAAACCCTAAAATTATATTGTAAAACATTTTATTAAATATCGTTCATGGAATGTATCACCAAGAATGTAAGGGGATATAATATCCCAAGACTGTACTATATATTTACAATTTGAAATAAATTCAATTGGTGATATAAATTATAATGAATGCAACACTGAGTTTTCTTGTATTTTACACAAATGTGACATTCCTTTCTATCTAGTGTTGCATGCAAGAGAGACCTTCCTTCATAGCTGGCGTTACACGCAAGACCGAGTTTCACCGAATATAAATGTATTATTAAAATATTATTATTTAATATGATATGATATAACCGAGCAGTTATGTTAGTGGTTAAGAATAATATTAACTAATATATTTAAATTTATGGTTTATTTAAATATAAAATGGATTCATTTGTTACCAATTAATGAGAAATGAATATAATAACCAATAGGATACAAAAAGTAATGTTATTATTTATATGATTCCAAAGGAGTTTTGTCTCAATATAAATAATTAATTAAGAATTATTGAATGATTTTTATGAGACATATATGTTATATATTAAATCAAATATTTTTTATATTCATCAATTAGTTTTATACGCATAATATAAAAACAACCCAACTTCACAAATAAAAACCTATATTTTTATAAAGGCAATTTTAGCACCTTTTAATGAAGAACAAATTTAAAATATGGATTTTGACTCATTAATTAATTCAATATGTCAAAATAAACAAAAAATTTAAATTAAAATCATAATAATTATGATAGGTTTAATTTTTGATATTTTTCTAAAACATTTTAATTTTTGATGAATAGTTAAAAATACCGAATTTTAGTTCAAAACTAATTTTTTCTATTTTATTTATATGGTGAAATTATAATTTAAATTATTTTTAAATTTAATTAGATTATATTTTTGTAAATTAATAATATTTAGGAAATTTATATCAATTTCACATTGAAATTTATTATGAAAACATAGCAAACTTTAGGACGTTATTACTTTAAAAACCCACATTGTCGTCCCTCCTACGGGATGAATTTTTAATTAATTATTTCTATATACGTGATTGGAATTTGTAAAAATAGATTCAATATTTTTAATCATAATAGTTAATAATTTATAATAATACCATATTTGTTTTACTAAAAAAATAGTGAATGTGATTAAAATTAATTACAACAATTAAGGTTAAATTAAGCTTATTGAGGGACAAAACCTTAACCTTAAGAACAGAAATGACCTATAAACATTTCAAAGACCTATTTTTTGGGAATATTTAGATCTTATCCTCTATTACATAAAGATTTTATCATTAATTTATCCTCATTAAACTTGAAAAATGCGCACAGAATTCCATTGTAAAAAAATTTCAATAGTCTCACTCCTCCTCCACTATAAAAGGACCTCCTATCCTCCCACTTCCTCAGAGCTCTCAAGAACATTTGTCTCAACCATGACCTGTACAAATAGCTCCCCAAAATCCATAAACCCATTCTAGAAGCCTAACTTTGGTTATAAAGCAATCCAAGTAATATTTTGGTTCAAATCGAAAGAAGTTACCCAACTAAGAGGTAACACCTTTTGTCAATATTTTTAGTTACATTTCCATTATAAACCCACTATAAGCTTCTTATTCTATTCTCAAATAACATCAAAAGAATCCTAAATATAATAATATTTTATTATGTTAATATTATTACCTACACTTACACATAAACCCATTTAATGGGTAATGAACAAACTGTTTAACAGTACGGTGAACTAATGCCACACGAAACGATGATTGTTAATTTTTCCTTTATTGAATTTCACGGTTGTCAAAATATTATGGATTCACTATTTATAAATGTTATATATGATATTAATTATTTAAATATATTTCTTTAATCATTTATTTAAAAATACATTTAATACATTATATTCTATGTTAATACGATAAGATCGGTAGAGGAAGTGTGGACTACCACTCCCTCAAAGTGATGTAATTCATTCACACAATATTTGAAATGTATAAATGATGGTTATAATTAAAAATATGATACATAAAAAACATATATATAATATTAAATAAAAAATTACCATTAATTAGTTACATTTATATATCATTTTATTTGTTACCCACCCACACACTGAAAAAGTGATAATGTTATTTATGGACGCATGGACAACCGCCTCTTCTACGTGATTTTATTACCTTTTCATCACAATAATTATATATATAATTATATATTATTAAATAATATTATATTTATTATATAATAATAATTCTGGAATGATCTTGTGTTACCTACCTTATATCCATAATGATCATTAAAAAATTATAATGTTACCCATGCGTGCGTACAACCTATTATCTCCCCGATAGTAACATTGATTAATTTTTCATAACTGTATGTAATGATGGTTTTTAAAATTATAATTTATGTATAAAGGTGATAATTATGTATTTATTATTCTTCTATAAACGTTATATAATTTTCCCTTTGACAATAGTTGACTTACCAAAGTATTTTTCAACACATAAACTGCATTTGTTCAAAACACCCAATGTAAACTTAATTGTTTATGTAATTGAATAAAAATAGTAAAAAGTGAAATAAAATTAATTATAAACATAAAAAATTTTCTAAAAAAATTATAAAATAAAAATAGGTTTAATATATAAAAAACCAGAGTATATTCCCCCAAAATTAAAAGCAAGGTAATGGATTCTCATCTCACTTTTTAAATCTATGATATAAATGTCATGTTCAACACTTACATATTTAGTTTGGTTTATCTACTACACATATTTATATATTATATCATGAATTAATTTATCTTTATGGTACTAAATGTTTTCATTAAATATTATTCCATTATGTGGTTTATGATTTAAAATGTTTCAAAGTGGTAGTGGAAACATTATAATGTTTAAAGATTATTTTCCTCAATAATAACATTAATGATATTTAAATGGTATTTCCATTCAAGGAAATTATATCACAACGGTTCATTAAAACCTATCATTTTTTCCAATTGTTTAAATTCATGAACATTTTCGAGTACACATACCATTTTTTCACTTTTATTAATCAAAGTGTTTTAAATATATTTTTAAGAAAACTCGACTTCTTTTATCTCTTTAGTAGGAGAGACTATTTTCTTCTAAAACCCGTTTTTATTAAATTATTTTCAAAAATGTGTTTAAAATTATTTTTTGAATACATTTTTACTATTTTTTTCTATTAATTTGTTTTTCAAATGAATCTTTTAATCTCTTTCTGAACACGTCTTTTATCTAACCCTTTTCACCTTTCAAAAGAAATGTTTCTTTTTACCTCTTATGACTTGTAAAAATTTGTCTACGGTTATTTTTCTGAATCATACCTAGAAAGTTTAAAAGGATTCTTTTTAATTAAAATTATTTTTAAAATGTATTTTAAAAAAATGGTTTTTTAAAATGGGTTTTTCAAAAAAAAGTTTATTTTCATTAGGAATATTTTTGAATTTCTTAGTTTTTTAATCAATGAAAACACCCCTATATTTTTACTCTACTTGGGATATGTCGTAATGATACCATTCTTATCCTTCCTATGGATGTTTTTTTATTTATTTGGTCAAGGATAATATATATATTCATATCCTTCATTCAATTTTGAAATCCCCTTGAAATATTCAACATGTGATAATCATTTGTCATTAAATTTTCACTAATTATCCATATCATCTATCATGAATATTACTATTTCCTAAATCTTATACCATTTTACAAAAAATGTCTACTTTTAAAGTTATTTGATTATTTTGGGAAATATTGATAATTCCATATTCTTTATTCAATATGGTTATTTTATAAGGCATATTTTTTTTATTCAATGTGAGGAATGTTTTGGACTAGTATGATAGGGGTGGTTCCATGTTATAGATATCCCCTCGATGCATCGGTAGTCTCATGGGACGATTTATTTGTCTATCCACCATATATGGGGTTTTACCTGATATTTTTTAAATCTTCTTGTGAAAAGTCTTTATGGTAAAGATTCCATGTTCCTTGGAAACATGGAATCTAATAATCAAAAACATCCTACATATTAGTTTCAGTTAATATTGATCCATGTGATTTTCCATCGACATATCTATGGATAAATTTAATTTTCATTTTTTTAAATGGAATTTGTCTCAGTTTCTTAACATTACATATTTATTTTACTTATCTAATTATTTGTATGGGTTATGTTTTCAGTTATTACCTTGCCAAATTTTTTATGCACTTTTATTCTACTAATTTATTACGTGGAAGGTGTGTTCCACTATTTACCTTGCTATATTTTCTATTATCATTGATTCCTTATTTCTTATGGTATATCTTTTCCTTACTGAGAATTTGATCCCACCCTTATTATGTTTCTTTCCCCAGGGATCCAATAAGTGTACTATGAAAGATACCCAGGGATTTTTTAGATGGATTAGTGTTATCCTCAAAGATATTTATTTATAAGGAAGAATAAAATTAGGTTTTAATTAGTATATTAAGTTGTAATAAAATTATCATTTATGTATCTTGTTTACCAAGACTACTAACTTCATCATTCCTTCTGGGATTGATTCCTTATAATGATGTCAATTTAATTAATAGTTGACACTGACTCGGAGTTATCTTGGGTCAGGGTTTATAGTTGTTATAAAAGGAGGTTTAGTAGCAACCTTGGTATCAATATTTATGAAAACATGGGTTATATAACATAACCCAAAGTAATAATTTGAAGATAAGTTTAGAAAACACACTAAAAAAATTAAAGTAGAGATTGTGTGGGTCTTCCTAGCAATGCATCCATGTCTCGATACAAAAAGTGGACGTGGTTTTGGCACAAATGTACCTAGAAGTAATAACTCTGACAGGGTGTTCTGGGCCTGACTTAGGGTAACATGTTATATGAAAATGGGATTACTATGCAACTGGTTTAACACTCCTAAGGGATATGGTTAGGATATTTTACATTTTATACACAAACCATTCTGATGGATTTCAATAGATAATGAAAATGAACACTCTATGATAAAACTAAGTTGTTTTAGATTGAATATAATGTGACATGATTTAGAAATACTACAATTGAAATTATGGATAAACTCATGGAAAATGAAGGAAATTTGTGGAAAAAATGGATTAAGTTTTTATATATTAGGTTTATATTAGAAAAACTATTAAAAATTATATTTTGTGATTAACATAATTTCAAGGATGTACACAAAAGTTATTTTGGAAATTATATTAATATGGTTTTATAAAAGGAAAACATGTAAGTTTGGTGACAACCTATCAAATCCAGAAAGGTCACGGGACATCAAACCATGACCAAAGGATGATAACGATTTCACACCAACCAAGAATATATGCAATTTCCTAGTTAAAATATCATCGTTTCTAGTTAAACAATTTTCTAAATAATTGTTCATGTCGTTCCAATGATATCACTTTTGAGGATTAGTCATTAATATATTAACCATATTGGGTATTAAATATATTTAGAAACAAATATTTATAATTTTCACTCTATTATAGAATATACAGTCCTTTAAAATTATATTTTACTGCTTCATAAAATAAAAAAATCATTAGTGGTAATTAATTTCTGGGAGTAACGGGATGAATTATAATTTGATCGAAGAAAATCCAAAAGATTTGATTGTTTATGTGAAATTGAATCTATAAATTAAGAATATTTCCTTATATTCTTGGTTAGTAAAATAATTATCCAATATTAGAAAATTTTCATAGAAATAAAATTTATTTCTAATACATTAATTTCTATTGAATTGATGGTCTTCTAACTCATAACATGTTAATGGATTTAAGGCTCTCAACATTCTATTGATCATTCACTTATATTTGATCGATGACCTCATTCTCTACCTATAAATATTTAATCTTTCCTTCCAAATACATATATATATTTCCAATAATATTCTCTTACACAGAGACCTAGTTACCTAGTAGTCAATTTGACCTTTATACTTCACATTCTCTCTTTTCTAAATGATGTTTTACGAATCCTTCTCGTGATGTGGGACTTCAACATAAGAAACATTAAAAAATATTTCACCAAGATCGTGTTTAAATTTTGATGAAGTAATTTAATATGGTGGGGAGAATGTAACACACTAATATTATAATGTACAACTTTTTGTTCGATAGCATGCATGGCATGCATCACCAAGCGCTTAAGTGGATATGATATCCTGAGTCTCTACAATATATATATACTATTTTAAATATATTCAATACATTATATAGCCTGTAATGCATGAAACAAAAAGTTTTCTTATGTTTCAAACAAGTGTGACCTTCCTTGATAGATCGCGTTACATGTAAGAGCGACCAACCTCAATAGCTTGGGTTATACGTAAGACCAAGTTTCTCCAAAAAACAATTTATTATTAAAATATTATTATTTAATACAATATGATATAATCTATCTATAATGTTAGAGTTTATGAATATTATTAACTAAATAATGAAAATTTATGGTTTATATAAATATAAAATGAATTCATTTGTTGACAATTAATGAGAAATGAAAATAAGAACCAATTCAATATAAAAAGGAAATATTATTATTTTTATGCTTCTGAAGTATTTTTATCTTAATAAAAATTACTAATTGAAATTATTTAATTATTTTAAAGATATTTATATGTTATATATTCAATAAATTAATTTTTATATTCATTCATTAGGTTTTATAGGCATAAGGTAAGAACCAACCCAATTTCTCACATAAAAACCTATATTTTTATAAATGCAATTTTACCACCTTTTAATTAAGATCATATTTTATATATAAATTTGTAAACATTAATCCATATAATATGTAAAAATAAACATTATATTTAAAATAGAAACATAATAATTAAGTTAGGGTGAAATTTTGATATTTTTCTGAAACATTTCTATTTTTAATGAATAGTTAAAAACATTGAATTTTAGTTAAAAAACTGCTTTTTGTTCTATTTTATTTAAAAAGATAAATTATACTTCTAATTTTTTTTAGAGTTTAATTATATCATATTTTTATAAATAAATAATACTTATGTCAGTGAATGAATTTCAATCTGAGATTCTTTATAAAAACAAATCAAACGTTCATACTTTTTACTTTAAAACCCTGCATTGTCGTCCCGCCTGCAGGATGAATTTTAAAGAAATTTATACCTATTATATAATTAGAATATGTAAAATTAGATTAAATATTTTTCATATGAATAATTTTTAATTTCTTATCAGACAAAAAAATTATGATGAATATATTAGTGAAATTTATTAAAATTAATTTCCACGATTAAGGTTAAATTAATCTTATTATGGGACAAAACCATAACCATAAGGCCCATAATGACCTATAATATTATCTGAGCCCTATTTTGTGTACATATTTATACCCTATTCACTCTTGGGTAAAACATGGACCACTATGGGATCCACATTCAACTTGAAATACGTGCATTGATTTCAATTGTAAATATATGGCAATAGTGTCACTCATCCTCCACTATAAAAGGACCTCCTCTCCTCCCACTTTCTCACACCTCCCTATCCACTTTTTACTGACCAAGATCTTAAAACATATCTCCCAAAAATCCCTCCACTCATCATATAAACCTCCTCTAAGGAATAAATCAATCGATAGAATATTTTATTTCTAACCAAAAGAAGTTACCTAATTAAGAGGTAACATCTTCTCTCAATCATTTTAGTTTCATTTCCATTCTCCACCCCCCAATACCCTAATTATTAAATGTATAAATGAAAAAAAAACAAGTATCCTAAATATGCTATAATTTTTTTATTTTAATATTTTGACATAAATTTACACACACTTCAACCTAATTAGTTACAAACATACTGTTTTTATGTACGACGAACTACTGCCTCATGAAACTGTGATGGTTCATTTTTTCATTATCTTCTTTCAGGGTGGTCCATTATGATAGAAAACATGTTTATATATATTATATATGATATTAATTATGTATTTATAATTCATAAATCCTTTTATAACACATACATTTAATACAGTACATTATACATTAATATGAAAACACCATAAGAGGAAGTGTGGACTACCACCCCCTAAAAGTGATATGATTAGTTCACATGATACATGGAAGATATAAATGATGGTTATAATTTAACATATGATACATAAACATAATTTCTGTGTTATTCATGAAAAAATTACCTTTCAGTATATATATATATATATATCATATTCATTATTACCCTCTCACACACTTAAAAAGAGATAACGTTATTCGTGGATGTGTGGACTATCGCTTCCTCGACATGATGTGATCCATTTTTCCTCAAAATAATTATATATAAGTATATATTATAAATAATATGTTATTTATGAAATAATTATCATTATGTAACTTTATTTTGTTGCCTACCTTCTTTCCATAATGATCTTTGAAAAATAAGGATGTTACTCATGAAAATGTATGGCCAACTGTCTCCATGATTGTAACGTTGATCCATTATTCATAACTATGTGTAATGATTTTTTAAAAATTATATTTCTTATAAATATGATAATTATGAAATTATTATTATTCTTTAGATGTTATAAAATGACCCATTTTACCATACTTGACCTAAAAATGTTTTTTTGAAACATAAACGTAATTTGGTCAAAACACCTAATTTAAGAATAATTTTTTAAGTAGTTATGTTAAAAATAGTAAAAATAGAAATAAAAGTAATGATAAACCTGAAAAAGGTTTTCAATCAAGTAAAAAATTAACATAAGTTTATTATACATGAAGTTAAATGATTTTTCCTAGAAAGGAAGCATAAGGTAATAGATTTTCATCTCACATTTTACATCTGTGAGATAAATGTCATGCTCACCACTTACATATTTTGTGTGGTTTATATACCTCACACATTTATATCATACATAACTATTTAATTTATCTTAATGGTATTTTGGGATTTAATTTAATATTATTCCTTCATGGTTTTTATGATTTAAAATTTTTCAAAGTGGTATGGGACACTTTGAAATATTTAAAGATTATTTTCTTCAAGAATAATTTTAATGATCATTAAATTGTATTTTAATTTGAGTAAATTTTATTAATGTTGTTCAATAGACCATATCATTTTCATCTACTCTGGTAATTATTGATATTTGTCATGTATTAGTATCATTTTTTCACACTTTGGTACTCAATGTGTTTTACAAATGTTCTTAAGAAAACATGACTTTATTTCTCTCTTTAGTCAAAGAACCTATTTTCTTATAAAACCTTTGTTTTATTAAATTGTTTTACAAAAAAGTTAAAATTATTTGGTAAGGTAATTTATACCCTTTTTATCTTTTTCAAATTTTTTCAATGGAATATTCTTATTACTTTCTAAATAGTTCATTTTTTTATCCCTTTTTACCTTGCAAAATGAATGTTTCTTTTTACCTCGTACAACATGTATAGAGTTAACAATATTTATTTCTATAAATAATACCTATAAAGGTTAAAAGGATTATTTAAAGTGAAAATATTTAAAAAAATTATTTCAAAAAAATTACATTCAATTTTTTTTAAAACAAAAGGTTCTCTTCCTCAAGAACATTTTTTATTTTCTTTTATTTCATCAATGAAAACAGCTGTTTGTTTTTACTTCACGTGGAATGTATTGCATTGATACAATCCTTATCCTTCCTCCATATGGTTTTTGATTAATTTGTTCAAGGGTAGTATCTATATTCAAATCTTGGATTCATTTTTTAAATCCCCATGAAATATTAAATCTTCTATAATCATTTCTCATTTAATTTTCCCTAATTACCCATATCACTTATAATGTATATTACTATTTCCTAAACTATATACCATTTTACATCTGGTTTCTACTTTGATTGGTATATGATTATTTTGAGAAATTTTGAAAATTATGTATACTTTATTAAATACAGTTATTTAATAAGGAATATTATTTATTTTGATTATTCAATATGAGGAATTTTTTGGATTGGTATGACATGGGTGGGGCCTGGTTATAGATAGTCCCACAATGCATCAGTTGTCTCATGGGACGAGTCATTTTTATAGCCACCATATATTGGTCTGTAACTGATATTCTATAAAACGTCGTGTGAATGGTTTTGATAGTAAAGGTACCATGTACCTATGAAATATGGAATCTAATAATCAAGTATTTCCCTCATATTAGAATATGTTATTATTCATCCATGATAATTTTCATTGATAAATCAATGGGTACATTTCTTTATTACATATTATATGAAATTTGTTTTAGTTTATAAATTATCCATATTTATTTTACCTTATCTAGTTATTTAGATGTCACGTATTTCTAGTTATTACCATACAATATTTTTTATGCTCTTCTTTTCAGATTATAGATTACATTGAAGGTGTGTTCAGTTATTTACCTTTCTATATTTACTATTCTCATTGATTATTTATTTATTCTACTATATTTTTTCCATACTAATAATTTGAACTCACACATGTTATGTTACATTTTCTAGGAATCCAAAAATATTACTATGAAAGATATTTAGGGATTTACAAAATGGGTTAGACTTATCCTTGAAGTTAATTTTTTATAAAGAAGAAGAAAAAATTATGTTGTAATTAGTGTATCCATTTGTAATAAAATAATAATTTATGTATATGGTTTACCAATACTACTAAACGGATCCGTCCTTTGGGGATAGATTCCATGTAATCATTATATTGTCATTAGTTGCAGACATCGGATCCAGGCTACCTGGGTTCAGTGCGTTACAAGATTCTACTGCCATTCCGATGTAGGGAAGAGGCCAACTACTGCTATGTGGTTGGCACTCCATTTTTAGCATAAGGACATTATCAAGATTATGGAATTTTCTAAAATTTATATTTCTATCATAACATCACATTCAATCCAATTATAGTATTTTAAATCTAGTGGTGGTTTTCCATAATCTTTGATCTCTAGGTGACCCACTAGCTATTTGGTGAGGTACATCAGGTACCCGAGGGTGTCGAAAAATTATGACCAATATTACATTTAATAATGATCAAAATAACATTAATAATTTATTCTTGAACTTAAATTCTCATAGATAATTATAAATCCTTCTCATTCCATCTATAGGTTATAAATAGAGTCATATAGAGTCTTCAAAGATCAATCGGTTAACAAAAATGCCTATATGGTCCTTGATTGATGTTTTCACTCCTATAAGTTAAGATTAATAGAATTATCTTAAAGTCGTCTAATCTACCAAATTTCTTTCTCCATCGATCATAGAGGATCTTATTCTAAATAATCTCTAAATTCCACTTTCTAATTGTAAAATCCTTTTGATATATTATGGATAGGAATTATAATGGTTTTTCCAAAAAAATCCTCTATATTCTCATCACCTTCTCTAATTAGTTCTCTGTAATATCCTGTCCTAGATGCCACCATCCGGTGCCCCAAGATTGTGGGTCACATAGCCTCAATCACATCTCCTCGAACGCTAGAGGCTACCAAAAAGAAGTGAGGGGATGGCTTGTGTCTATGGAAAGATTGTACGCTCATTACTATAGTGTAGAAGATTTCATATATAGTAACAATCAATAGTAGAATCAATAACAAAAATTTATAAGCATCATTAATATACACTAAAACACTATATCAGTAACCCGCCATTGAGGAAATAGTACAAAAATGGATAATAACTCATGAAACAAATACTATTACATAAAATTCAGAAACTAAATAATATTAAGATTTATGATGATACATTTCATGTCTTTATAAATAATCCATAATTGGTATACAACAGGAATTATAATAAATCTATAAAAATAACAAAAGATCAAAATAACAATCCCAGAAAGCATCATCTCCCTCTTATTTTTCTTGTGATCCCCTACTTTTAAGCATATCACAAAGTCAAGCATCAATATATATGTATTTTTCACGGTCCCTACCTGCATCCATATTTTTTTTCAGGTACCCAATGGAGGTTCAAGATTGGGTGTGAGATAAAATCCTATTATGCCACCACCAATTGTGTCTATAACAAATCTGGGCTGGGAAATAAAATATAAGAAAAGTAAAGAATATAACATTTATGAATGTACAGAAATTATAATACCCAATGTAAAAGTGACCAAACAGGTGATAATATATAGCCACACATGGCCCCTATAGAAAATTTTCAAGCTCCAAAAAACAGGAAGCAGTAATGTAAATAGAAGTATGCTCCACGGCCATGCAATATACATAGCATACCAATCCATATATGGCCTTTCTGTATAACATGTATATAATAAAAACCATGTCCTAGCCATATAATCATAAGTGTCACATTTACCATGGTTGGGCTGTATAATGTGAAGTGTAACACCCCATGTGGCTAGTTCCAGGGTATACTGAACCAAGGAATCCTCATCAAGTCCTTAGATAATATAGATGGAAACTCATTCAGGTGTCAATTGAGATCAAGTATTGTGTCAACATAATATGTCCACTTCAATCCCAAACAAACTAGATCCAAGGGATTATAAGGCATAAGTAATCCCAGGGAATTAGAATCCTTGGAGCATATAGTTCCAATGTAGTCCAAACCTCAATTATGACCCATGGTATAGAAATCCCATGGCATCATATAGAGTCATTCATCATTCAATTCATTCATCAATTCATAACATTACATTTAATGAGTTTACCCACTCAAATAAAAATACTTAATCAATTACATTCCACGAGTTTACCAACTCATATAAAATTATCATTCAATTATGGAAGCTCATTGGGATTCCTCTAACTATGAAAGCTCATACACATATCCCTTGGGTGGTTCAAAAATGGAAAAGTAACAGAACACCCCATGGTTGGCCTAGGTTGGGGAGAAAACCTCCCAATAACTCAAAGGTACTAAATTTAATACCTAACATGATTCAATATTGTCAATTCAACTATTTAATTCAATTTACGAGGTACCAAAGGAATTTATAGCAAGCAGCATAATGGAAATTGGATCTATAATGCCCCAAATCAAAAGGTAATGGTATAGAACACCTATTGTAGGTAAATAGCAGAGTTATAATCTAGTATCAACTTTTTATTTAATCTAGATAAAAATAAAAATGATGAATGGGTGAAGAATCTAAAAATAGGGCATATTGGATTGTACTAAAATAGTGTAGCTAATACCATGTCAATCAAATAATGGATAAATATTATCTAAGAACGTACTTGTAGGAATTGAATGAGATGGTCAATGCTCAAATTCGATTTCTGATGGATAATTAGTGGAAAATAATAGGTTTTTTCAGTAAGGAGAAATCCAAACATAATTTGTTATCAAACTTAAATAAAATGAAATAGGTTTTAGGTTTAAAATAAATTTAAAGGGTAAATAAATAATATTGCCTCCAAATAATAGGCCACATGGTTTAGACATCTGGTTTTCCAAACCGTGCACCCTTAACTACTTCAAGGGGCACCCTATGTGGTTATTAAAAATAGTTTTCCTAACCATGAACAAACTATATCTCATTTCATGGTAGAAACTATGGTGGCCATCTCATGGGTTTGTTCCACCATCCTCATTATTTCTTAAAACTGTGTGAGATGATGAATCCCACATTACAGGCCTCACATGGTTAGGAAAACCATGTAGCCTTACCTTCTTTGTATCAACTAACCATGTGACCTTACTATATTCTCAAATAGATTGGTTTCAGGCTTATAAAAAGCCTCAGACACCCACAATACCGCTATGAACTCAAAGTTTATTCACATTAGTCCATAAAAATCATTTAAATATAAATTAATGAGAACTATACATTGTAGAAAGACCTAGGATCCAACCATCTTCCCCACAAAAATCAATTTTCCATCAAATTTCACTCTCAACGGTGGTCATGAATTAGTTGGGAATAACTCTATCCACTAAGAACGTACGTCAGTCGCCCACTCCCAAGTATCATCTTCTATGTGTTCATGCTGCCACAGAATCGTACTAATGTAACTAACCATTCTTGGGTGACCTTCATACTCCAGTCAATGATTGAAATTAGATGCTCCTCCAAAGATACATAAGTCTATAACTCAACCTCCTCCAGCTAACAAACATGATATGGGTTTGAATGATAATGGCATAGCTGAGAAGCATATAATGTCTTGTAAAAGTCAAGATACCTCTATGGTAACTACAGAAGACTTAAAATTGGACCCACTCTCTCTATAATCTAAAATATCCCAACATATAACAATGAAATAATACCTTGTCTTCTGATATTTTTGTGTCCCAGACTTAGTGAGACATGTAAAAAGGCATGATCCCCAACCATGAAATATAGAATTCATCTATGTTGAAAAACATAAGATTTTTTTCAGCACTTTGAATTATCAATATAATTTTTAACCAACTGTATAAGTTCAATAGTCTACTACACGAGATGTGGTCCCAATAAGCTACCTCACATGCCTCTAACCTGAACATGGGTGATTGGAATGAAGTTCCCTACGAGTCGTCATAATGTTTCATCTATATATTATCCTGATAACTATTGTCGTAAGAGAACTCAAATAAGGTTATATGCTTCTCCCATGATGTCCATAAATATAGGATGCATTCCTATAACATTCACTTAAATTCCTGAATCATATGTTCTGATTTTACATCAGTCTGTGGGTGGTATGTCATGCTCAGAATCACCTATGAACCCAACAGTCTCTACAAACTCTACCAAAAATGATATATAAACTAGAAGTCCCTATATGAAATATTTGTATAAGGTGACACATGATGGCATACTATCTCCCCGATATATGACCTCCCAATCCCATTTCCACTTAAGGTCACTCTGGTTTATAGAAAATGAGAAATATTTGTGATCCCATAAAAATTAACCCACCCCACCCCACTACCTTGAAGAGACATCAGAAAAATAGTAACAAAATACATCATGAAATCATCCCATTTCCTCATAGGACTCTGTAGATTCTATTAAAATATGGTTGGTTTCTGATATTTTTCTTTCACCTGTAGATAGGTGTATCATATTATGGAAAAACTAGCTACAAATCTCTTCATACCTATCCACCAGTATTGACATTGTAAACCATCATATATGTTCGTCATTCATAGATACACTTCCTAATATGATGTATGGGACTCCCGCATCAGCTCCTCATGTATATACACTAGAATAACAATGTAACCAAGGATACACAGGATCTAATCCTCTCTTACAGTCTAACCAGGAGGCATATCCTCACCTACTACACCCTTATATAGGACTAATCCCTCTCAATCTAATTGCTACCTCATCCTCACTCTATCCATAAGTGTAGAGGTCACAGGTAAGGATGAAGGAATATTTTTTCCATGACTATCTTTCACCTCTATGTCCATCTTAGATAAAAAAAATCCATGAGCATCCACTCTCAACTAGTCTACTGAACCACCTGGATCAGACTCCTCCTACTCAGTCCATCAGCCACAATATTTGATTTTTTAGGCTTATAGGAAATATTGAATTAAATTGACTATAGGTACTCAACCCACCTTCACTATCTCAAATTCAGATCATGATATGTAATATATAATTGAGGAATTTTTGGTTTATGTACACCACAAAATGCCCTCCAAGTAAATAGTGTCTCTAATAGTGAAAAGAATATACAACTGCATCCAACTCGATATCAAGCATCATGTAATTCTTCTCATGCAGACTCAATGGTTGAGACCTGTACAATATGAATCTATCCCACAATATTAGAATTACTCCAATACCAATACCTAATGTGTCATAATACATATTTTATCTCCCTCCCAACTCTAGCATAATTAGGACCAACATTGAAGTCAATCTACCTTTCAACTCCAAAAATTCAATCTTATTTTTATCTAACCATACAAACCTCACACATTTCTTAGTCAAGCCCATAAATGGAGATTATAATTTTGATAATTTCTATATGAAATAAATGAAATATCTATATATCCTTAATAAACTATGTATGTAAATGATTTTATGGGAATTCTCCCTGGAAACTATAGCTCTCACCTTCTCTAGGTCAACTAATACTCCTTTACATGAGATAATATGACCCCAGAAGTAAATCTTATAACCATCCAAAAGTGGCTCTTTGTGATCTTATTATATAATTGATACTCTCTCACTTTATCCAAAATAATCTCAAGATTTTTGGTATGGTCATGTATATTGTGCTAATACACCATGATATCATCTAGTAATACCACCCCAAACGAATCTGGGTATTGATGGAAAAATCAGTTCATCATGACCATGAAAATTGTTGGCTCATTCAAGAGACTGAATGGAATAACCATATACTCATATAGACTATACCTATTAAAAAAGGTTACATGATTTATTTCTTTAGGATGAACATGAACCTGATGATATCTATATATCAAATCTATTTTCAAGAACACCCGAGCTCCTCAAATATGATGAAAATTTTCATCTATACATTGAAATGGATACCAGTTATTAATCGTTAACTGGATCAATTTTTGATAATCCACACATATCCTGATTGTACCATCCAACTTTTCACAAAAAAAATACCAAAGAACCAAATAGAGAAGTACTTTCTTGAATAATACCATTTTCTTCAAATTCCTCTAGCCGCCACTCGAGCTCCTGTAACTCCATCATAGACATTCTATAAGGATGAATAGATACCATTACAGTTCTTTACACTAGCTTGATGGAGAACTCAACCTCTCTCTTAGGAGGTAAACCATAAAAGTAATCCAATAAAACATCCTCTAAATGATCATACACTGGAAGTAAATCTTTTTAACTCTCTCTCTTATCATCCCAATATAAACTAGAAATATGAGCTATCATTCCTCCCAGACCCTAATGCTCTTGTCCATATCAACTCACCAAAAATCCCATTCAACTATATGAATATAAAATCTTCCCTATGGTGAAGTGAAAGTCACACTACTATGATATAAATAATACTATTATCAACAAGAAACTAGCCAGTCCATTCTGACTCTAATGTCAAACCAAGTCATCTCAAGTACAAAAATATCCCACATAAATTGAAACCCACCAACCTCAAGGGGGAACTCCCTAAACTAGCGTACACTATCTTTTCTTATCCCAAATATATTTTTGAGTGTCACGAAGTCCTTGGAAAATTGTATAATGACCCCAAGGGTTTCTACTATAGGTGTATATATAAACATATGTGATGAACCTATAACAAAAAGTGAATATAAAAGTTTAGAAGCTATAAATATCATACCTCTCACTATAGATGGTATGTCACATTGCTTCTCAGATATAGGTTTTATAGAAAATATTTTCCGTGAACCAAGGCCTAGTGGCGCGACCTCGTTATCCAGATCAAGCCCGCTCTACTATGTAGGTATAACTAGATCTTGGACACCTTGTCCATGACCACATCCTTAGTAATAAAGACTGATATTTCCTCGGCTCCTAGCCTAATGGGGATCCCAGAAAACTACTCCTGAACCTAGAGTCAGAGATTCCCTCCTTTCACTAACTGTTAGAGGGGTGGTCTGGTAGAAACATTTTATGCAGGCCATCCTTTGGAAATCTCATAACATGGATAGGTAATGATAGAAATGATACCTTATGTGTCCACATTTTCTATACTGATGATTGAATACTAATCTACAAGAACTAATTTCCTAGCTGGTACTCCCCTCATGAGAAGCCACATAACGTCATTTCATGTCACTGGAATCTAAACCACTTTGTTGATATGATGTATTTCTCTACTCCACACCCCTAGATTCCCTCGAGTTTCTCACTGTAATAAGCACTTAATTTACAATTTTATTAATAGGGGTAAATATCAACATGTTTACCTGTGATAGAACATCATGTTTGAGACGTTCCTGAAGCATCTCTCTTAAGGACTCATCATCAAGGTATCTTAGTGCAACATGATAAATCTCTATAAAGTATTCTGAATACTTCTTAACCATCATTGGACCATTCTCCAAACACATGCAGTCACTAGACCGCTTTGCTCTCAGAGACTCTGTTTAAAAGTAATCGTAGAACCTAGTTTTCAAATTAGTACAAACTATATCTCATGGAATGTCATCCTAGTTGAAAACATCCAACCAGCACTTTTCTGCTCCATGTAGCATATATGTCGCATGCTTCACCCTCCCCTCAGCAGGTGTCTCTATATGGTCCAAGTTCAAAAATGTAGTCTCATGATATAGCTTAGTAGCCTATGGAATTCCATCCACTAAAAATTATGGAGTATTATCCAACTAGAACACTTGTTTCTACTTATCCATATATATGTTAGGCTTTGGTACTCCCTGAAAATTCTATATATAGAATAAAAACACCTCTCGGTATAATGTCTCAACACCTATATCTCATAAAGATGATGGTACCTCATTTGTACCTTTTGGAGGATCCACCGGTAGCCCATGGAGCCCAGAATTTGGAGAATGGAAATCCCCACCTTCCTAATATAGTAAGAGAGGTCGTAGTGATGGTGTGTCTCTATAATGACCAATAAACACCTAAAAATGATAGTTGTTAAGGTTCGAATCTCAAAATTGTAGGACTGTTAAAAACGTTCCAATAAATACGTCATGCCACACATATTTCTCCTAAATCCTAGACCGAGTAAAGGGAAATAGTGGTAAAATTCACTAGAGAAACTGCCTCTTTCCCACTCAATATTAAGGTCTAGGTGAAATTCTCTATATCAAAATGTAAATTTTATTTTAATTATCAATAATCTGACAATTGCATCAAATGGTTGAACAAAATTTTTCACCACCTCCTATGAATAAGGCCACATGAACCTTATGAACTGAAATAAAGAATCCACATAATTCTCACCATTACACATTCTAGTCCACACGACCAATGGTCAATGACTCAACATGCCACAGTTGACCTCTTAGGGTGTCTTTTTTAGATTAATCAGGAAGAAATTATTAAGCTTATAGTTGGAACTCTAAGTACCAATCATGATTCTCAATTACATCACACAATAACTATCACGGTAGAAGATATATCAATCGAGGAATACAATAATGTTTCATGGAGTCAAGAAATTCACCCAAAAGGTAATGGCATAATGCATGAAATTTTAATTATATCAGATGCCTAAAATGATGGATGAGATGTATGGCATCTTCTCATCTAGTTGAAATGAAACATAACCATCAATCATAATAATGATGAAATCACAACTCATGTTGATCACCCAATGGTGGAATCAAATCAATAATAATATTCAAATTCCAAAAAAATCAATTTGTGGTAACATTTCTTTTTCCAACATGTGGATTAGCAACTCCCTAGCACAAATCATTACAAAATTCCAATAATTTCCTATACCAATCTATTTATTCAAATAATAATCCATAAAAACCCATTTCATACCACTTTTTAGCATCCCAACAAAGATTCCACTATCTGGTTCACTGAGTCGGTCTGTTACATGGCCTCAAATGCATCTCCCCAAACTCTATAGGCTACCGACTATCACTGAGGTCATGGGGTGTGTCTGTGTGGTGAATATTCCATAATAGAGAGAGTAAATAATAATTAATATATAGTATCATTCAATAGAATATTCAATAACAAAAATCTATAATCAGTAGTAATATACTCTAAAACTCTGGACCAGTAACAATCCACAGTGTAAGTAGTATAGAAATGGATAAAAACTCAAGAATGTGATAATAAAACTCAAAATCTTGAAACAAAATTATATAAAAAATTATAATGGTACATTTCATGTCTCAAACAAAATCATAAATAGGTATAAAAAGTTGTAAACTATATTTATGAAAATACAAAATAGATGAAAATAAAGACCCCTTTTGGTTGCATGAACCTCAGGTCGGTCCTATGCTCCCCTGATCCAAAGTATTGAAGCAAGTCAAGCATCAAACACTAGGTGTTTTATCTACTCCCTACCTACATACATATACCCTTTTTGGGAACCCAGTGGTAACCCAAGACATATTTTGAGATAAAATCCTAGTTGGAATCCACCAATAGTGTCTATAAAAAATCTAGGTTGTGCAACACAAGCTAAGAAGCGTGCAGAATATAATAGGTATGCTTGTACTGAAATTAAATTGCCCAGAAAAAAAAGTAACCAAACAAGTGATGATGTACTACCACACATGTATCCCTGTAAACAAGTTTCAAACTCTAATAACAAGTAAGAAGTAAATTAAAAATAATTAATCACCATTTCCATGTTATATACAATGTATATCTAGTTAACCATGGACACGTCGTATAACATGTATCTCATAACAACCTAGGTTGAGTCGTATAATCATAAGTGTCATATATAATATATCTGAGACATATAATCATATGTGTTATACCCCATGGCGCTAGATCCGAAGTATATTGAACCAAGGTATCCTCATCAAGTCCCAGATCATCTTGATGAAAACATTGTTAGGATTGAATTGAGGTCCAATGATCATGTCAACATACCATGTCCACTGTGAGCCCAAAAAAACCGGATCTTACAGGTATTAGGGCCCAAGAACATCCACATAATCATAATACAAGTTTTATATCGGTCCGGATCTTACAGGTATTAGGGCCCAAGAACATCCACATAATCATAATACAAGTTTTATATCGGTCCAAGAAATTCCCTATAACTATCACGACCCATAGGGTTTCACACCCATGGAATTCTAAAAAATTATGCATCATTCAATTCATTAATTAAATCTACCATAACATTTCATGATTTTACCCACTCATATAGAAACTCCCATTAAATTACAATCCATGAGTTTAACAACTCACATAAAAATTCTAATTTAATTACATTCCATTAGATTACTCACTAATATATCAATTCCAATTTAAATAGTTATCTAATTCAAATCATGTATAACATGGAAGAGGAGGCAAACCTTCTCCCAAAAAAACAATTCAATTCAATTCAATTATCACTATGCTTTATCTAACCAGAAAATCTCATATACACCCATATTGTTTGGATCAACAATGGAAAGGTAAGGGCACACCCCATGGGTAGCCTGGGTTGGGGTAAAACCCTCTAACTAACTCAAATGAATTTAAGGAAATCCCAAACAAGTTCCAATAAGTTCAATTCAATTATTTAATTCAATTTTGGCTCACCACAGAAAATTATTTCAAGAATAACAGTGGAAACAGACTCTATAATGAAAAATCCACAATGTAATTTTAAAAAACACCTATTTTGGATTTTTATTTGAGTGATATTTTAGTATCAGCCTCATATTTGATCCCAATCAGAAAAAAATGACCAAAAAATGAAGAACATAAAAATAGGGCATATAATATTCCACCTAAATAACACCCTTGATACCAATTCAAATTAATAATGTCTTAAGAGGATTAAATCACTTACCGGTAGGAATCTATTTATATGATCGGTTCTCGAATATGATTTATAATGGAGATTCATTGGTAAAGCCTAAATTTTGGCTTCAAGGAGAGCTCCAAACTCAATTGGGTGGCCAATGTAATGAAAATGAAATAGGACTTCTTTTTAAAATTGATTTTAAGGTAAATTTGGTAAATTTAATTTAAAATACTGGGCTATATGGTTTGGTCTCATAGTTGGGAAAACTATGCAACAATTGTGCTCCCTTCAAATCATTAAGGGGATCCCCGCACGATTACTGCACCCGATTTACCTAACCATATCAAAACTGTGTTTCATATCACTATCATAACAATAGAATCCATTTCATGGGTGTGAGAATCCTTCCACACGATTTCCTCAAACCATACAGGTTCTTAAATTCCACTATCTAGGCCCTACATAGTTTGACAAATTGTGCGACTTGTCCCACACGTTTTATATTAACCGTGTGGCATGCCTATTTTTTCGAAAAAGATTGGTTTCAGGCTCTGAACAATCCATGAACTCCCTCAATACACCCAGGACCTAAATGTTTATTCATATTTTATTTTAAAAAACCATTTCAAATGAAATAAATGGGATATGTACCTTAAACGAAAACCCAGTGATCTTACTTTCTCATTACTATAAAATTGTTTAATGGGTTACTTAGCTACCAACCAATCTTAATAAGAGTCCCAAAAACCATATTTATAATGGACGAGTTTTATTATCATCTCTAATATCAATTGATTAATTTCATAAATCATTCAACCTGAGGGGAGGAGATATATGGGAACACACCAATCAAACATCGAAATCCTTTATCAAACTTGGTATATTTTATAAAATAAATTGTACATTGTGTCATTCAAATTCAATATGAATGATTGCATAAATTTGTTAATATATTTTATTCTATGCACAGCCGTTAAATCATTATTGAAATTAAATTTTTAATATTTATCACATTTATTAATATATCACTTTATTGAAATTATCATTTCAATAAAATTTAGATTGGAATTTACCCTTTTAATCACATTAATTTTTAAAATGGATATTAATACCCATATAAATTCCTTTAAATCAGCCTATTAATTAATATCAAATGATTTTTCTTTTTGAAATTAAAATAATCTTCCTTTAGAATTTTTTTTATTTTCAATAATTTAATTTTTAAATCTTAATTGATTTCAATGTATTGTTTTTTATGGAATATAATTCTTGATTGTGTACTCCTTTTTTAATAGAACAGATTATTCATACTATAAAAATAATAAGTAAACCTTTATTGGTATATATAATTACTTATTTTGGAAAATGGTTATCAAAAGATATATTCCAATTAAATAAACTTCTGATACGTGTACTCCTAATGATGCTAAAAACCTTAAACATAATATCAAGGATACAAACTCTTTACATACTGGTCTTTGTCAAAGTTTATTTAATCATGCATCTATGTGTATAATATCTCATGAAATATGGAAATTGAAATAAGTCACTCATAAAGGAACCGAAAACGTTCACACTACTATATTATACATGTATAGGTATGATTTTCAAATCATTTATATGTAAGAAAATGAATTTATTTCTAGTATGTTTAAAAAAAATTAATGACCTTCTCAATAGTTTAAATTC
Source organism: Viscum album (assembly GCA_963277665.1). Taxonomy (NCBI): domain Eukaryota; kingdom Viridiplantae; phylum Streptophyta; class Magnoliopsida; order Santalales; family Viscaceae; genus Viscum; species Viscum album. The sequence continues at coordinate 1,020,859,358 of OY728132.1, read as the reverse complement.
TCATGAGGATTAGTTGTCTATGAAAATTATAATGAAAAATATAACTTCGGTCCATATAGTTAGTTGGGATCCTGATTTCATTTCTATACAAAAATAAAAGGATGTGAAAAAAAATTTGATGAACTTATCAGAACCGAAATTACATATAAAATTAATTTGAAACAACAAGCTATGAAGGAGGAAAATGATGTAAATGATGTAATTAAAACTATCACAATAAAAAATACCTATGATTGCTTATCTAGAGGTGATTTTCAAAAAAACATCTCATCTAATTGAGAACATGAACAAAAATCATGAAAAAAATGAACCATGTTTTTAAATAAATTTCCAAAATCGTATGTGACAACTTACCAATGCTGGAAAATAAGTTGAAATCAACTTCTAATACATCATCTAAAAAAATATAGTAAAATCAAAGAAAAAAATTTAAGAGGTATCTTAAAGTGAAAACCGATAGTAAAAGTGATCAATTCAGGGACTTTAAATCATAAAACTATTAAATTGGATCATGTTTTATATACATTATGAAAATGTATAATGAATATTGTGAGGTTAGTATCCATATTCAATTTTTATACAGTTCCTATTCTTCTCATATTAATTCTCCCTATTCTTATTACTATTTATTCTCAAGTCACCCTAATTATTAACACCTAAAATACACTCATCATTAACTTGAAAGTTTTTATCATGAATTTTCTCCATTATAAAAAGATATTGATTGGAAATAAAACCAAGTACTTAAAGAAAAGGAAAATATTTAAAAATTAAATGATCCTATATTCAAGAAAAATAATGAAATATACATGAAATTAAAGTATCATCATAATATTAATAAGCTCAAATCCAAAATATAAGTCTAAAAGATCTATTTTCCACATTAACTCAAGTCGAAATAAATCTAAAAAAATAAAATCTCAAAGACATGGAAAAGAATATGAAGGCCTTCATTTTTGAAATCATTCATTCTCCAAAAAAACATTAATTTTTTTTTTGAAAGGATGATCACAAGATAAGTTTTTAAATTATTGTAATAATGTTTTTCATTAAATTTATAAATTTGACTATATGAATTCAGAATATGGGAGACCAAAATCAATTCATCTTTTAACCATAATTTCCAAATGAAAAATCTCATACAAAAAAACTAGATACTAAAATAATTATTATCTAACTTCATTACACCCAGGTTCTTTGGGTATGAATAACATTAATCATTTTTTTTAAACATACATAAGAGAAAAGAATAATAAGAACTATAGTACCACAATAGTGGTTTCTCAATACACATGTGTAGTGACCTCACTAAATTCAATCAAACTAATAAATTAGAAGGATGTCGCATCACCTTCAGTGACAACTATATGGGTAATATAATCAATGAAGGTAACATCAGTTACTCTAAATAAAATATTATTATTATTTTTTTCAGAATAATAAAACAAAATTTTCTATGAATTAGTCAAATGTTTACTGTACTTTGAAAATTTATTTCAACAAAACTACTATCATTTTTAACATAAATTTAAATATGTTTTTTACCACTACACATTTTCAAAATGATTATACATTTAATTTAAAATATATGACTAGAAAAAATGTAAAATGGATTTGTATACAAGTTAGTGTGTCCTGGATTTAGAATATATGCCTTGGTCACTATTTCACACACTCACTTATCAACCATAGCCATTATCAGAATGGATGATATCTACCCAAATCATATTTCAAGATTACATGGTTTTCTAAGCATGAAAATATGGTAATTAACAAAGATATTCATTTAAATATTGAATGGAATTTTTTATTCTAAAATTTAATGAACTAATTCATATGAATTTATTCATCCCTTTTTGAAATAAAATTCTAGTAAGTAATTTCTATATTTTTTTATTCAGCACCACTTTATAGTATATACATGGGCTTAATTACTATTTAAGTATGGTGAGCCTTACAAATAATTTGTCAATATTTTAAAAAGATGAAGTTAAATTAGATCTAAACATATATCAATTAGAAGTGATCGTGATGATGAATTTGAAAACAAGTAATTTTAGGATTTTTTTTATTTTTAAGGTGATAATCATTATTTTTTTCCTCCATTGACACATCAACAAAATAGGGTTGTAGAAATGTGAAACTGAACTATCAAATAAGTCACTCATACAATTATAATTCAATTTTATTTACCTAAATATTTTTTGGTTGAGAAAGTAAAAAACGAAGTTTATTATTATTAATCGCATACTCGTAAGGAAATATCTCAAAAATAACCCTTATTGTCATTATGAAAATAAAAAAACCTCATGTCGAATATTTTTAATGTTTTTGGTTGTGAATGATTTATTCCCAACAAAAAAGAAAATAATGGAAAATTTTATTAAAAAATCGAGGAAGTTATATTTATTGGGTATTGAAACTCCATAAAGGCATATAGAGTCATTAACAAAAGGACTATAATGTTGGAAAAATCAATTCATTTTTCTTATTGAGGAAAATTAAAAAAAACATATATTAAATTTCATTTCAAAATGATGTGTAGACTTCAATTTAACATTTTAAACCTAAATAAGTTGAATGAGATAAATATTCTCCTACAAATTCCTTTCCTATATCAATTAAAAAACTAAATACCATACATTTGATAATTTCATTGTATATTTCTAAGGGGGAAATCGTATTAGAATATCATCCCTAAATAAGGTATAACATATAAATGTTGTCTCTCACCTAGAACCTTAAAACCATAGTGAATCCTTTCATGATGAAAATTTGGTTCTTTCAATAAAATATGAACCAAATTAATTCCCAAAGAATAACATATGTAATCTCATGGCATAATGTAATTATAACCTTTTTATAGCATCTAAATGGATTTTTTGAAATCAGGTAGATAATCTTAGTAATATCCATAGAAGTGGACACTATCTAATACCTAATTTTTATAACCATGTAGAAGGAATGTACTATGATTAAACCTTTTCACCCATATCATGGTTAGAATATAACATAATCCTATAGGAATTCCCCTATCTCCTTAATTTCAAGCTCCATCAAAAAGATGTTAAATGTTCATTTTTGAAATGATTTATTTGAGAAATATTTTTTTATATAACCACTATTTTATATGAATCTATTTTTTCAAATAATGTTATTACATTGAAAAGAAATATTTATGGTTTAGAACAATCCCCTCGATCTTGGTGGGATCATTTATCTTGTTTTATTTTATCAAATTGATTCTAATGGGAATGTAAGATCCTACTATTTACTAGATACTTATCTTCTTATGTTCCAATTTTAATCCATTTTTTTATTAGGAGTTTTAAATTCTATAAATGATCACTCTTCCTAATTTAAAATTCTGTATTGAAGGTACTTGGTATCTTGGAGGAGATCTATAGGAATTACAAAAAGTATCATGAATCAAAAGAGACTCTTAGTGCCATGGGAATGTATTTTCAGTCCACCGTTCATTCAATGGACAAAGACATAGCTCACCAAACCTATGAGAAGCTCATATTTATGAAAGTGGGGTTATTATGGGTGCAAATCATCTTTCTGGTGCCACCAGCCAGCTAATGGAAGCCTGAAGTTAGCTGATGGTGCCGAGTAGGGATGGCATATTGAGGGAAAGAATCAAAACCCCCCAAACCACCATTTAACTTCTAATTAGCCTTCCTTAAATCCCATTTATATTTTAATTAATGGAATTTATTCTATAGGGATTCTTTGTCTTCTCCAATTCATTCTCTTGGTTCCTTAATTCTTGGTTCGATCTTGATGTCCAAGATTAGTGATTCCTTCTTGAAATTTCTGAATTATTATTATTTCTTCCTAGATATTCTTCTTCTATAATTTATGTGGTGTATCCATAACATTAAATAGGGAATCATGGTGTTTTTAATTGATTTGAACACCGAATCATAGGTTCATTCTTATTTCATTTTATGTTTGTGGTCTAGAACACCTCTTTAAGGTCTATATTGGTCTTCTAGTATATGAAACATGTGTGACCATGCCAGTATACCATGCATGTAGTCTCCCTTAATTAAAATAATTTGTAATTTCATTAATAATAATTTATAGGCCTCCCCCAGATCCCTCTAGGTGTGTTACTAAGTCATTCATGGTCTTTTATCTAACAGATAGGTGTTCCCACCCTTGACCATTGGTTGTAACATGGAATTGGTTAACTATTTCCAATTTATTTTATATGAAAAACATGGGTTGATATCCGAATTGAACGCTTGGGATATTTTCACCCTTGGGGTTGAAATTATAATTTTGTTATGTATTTCCATGTGAAATGATAATTTTTCATAATTAGAATGTGAAGCAGAATTCAAATAATTACTATGAAAATTGTAATATTGGCATGAAACTGGTAATTGGATTAAACGAATAATGGTATATAATGGAAATTGGAATGATAATTTGTATTCATAACAAATTAAACCTTTTTCTTCAAATTATTACATCTCAATAATGTTTATTAATTTGGTATGCATTGGATTTTTCATTCTTTTGATATATGAAATTTAGAATCATAACTGGAATAGGAATTCACATAGGGCCAAATGTTATCTAATGATATAAGTATCCCTAGTTTGGTAAATTTCACATGATCCATTTATTTATAATTCTTCCTTGTTATAGTAATGGTCCCTCAGAAAATATAAGTGGATCAAGCATGGAAATTAGAAAATATTCCATTAATTCAAGGAATATTTAAATTATCTGTTGGCATGGGAATCACCCTTGGGTCAGTTGTGAATGTGATTTATGATTTCCTTTGAACTGGAAACTTCCAAAACATGGTGGTGAGATAGGAAATAGAAATTTGGAATCATTCTAAAGCATGTTTAGTTGACCCAATTTGTTAACCTATAAATCCAATTTCAGTAAGTTTATTTGACATTTTTTATTAAATTAATGAATTAATTTTCTTATATATCATACAATAAAATGAAATATTACAAAAAAAAGAGCAGTTTGTAAATTTTTTGTGATGTAATACTATTTTTAGTCCCACCATATTTGGGACCCCATTTAGTACATAGGTAGGTATCATGGAAGCATATCTAAAAAAGATAAAGGGGTCATATTCTTTCTTGATTAGTTTTTAAGATGGGATAGGATTGTGGATATGAGAATGAGCATAGGTTTAAAGACTATTTTTTAGACTATTTATTTGGTTATTTAATTTAGTTTATTTATTGTATAACTTTTGGAATGACATTTAATTTTACATATAGTATGATATGGAATGGTTTTTTTACCTTTATTAATTTTTTCTTTTCCCAATTTACCAATATTTGTTGATTTATATTGATTTATTTATTGAGATTGTATTTTTATTATTATTCATTACTAGAGGATGTAGTCTCCCCACTATACTTATTAGAAGATCACAACTAGTTGATGACCTCTAGCATAAGTGGATGTTTGTTTGAGGTCATATGGGGACCTATCTCAGTTATATAGTGTAGAATATTGTTAGGTAAATTAAAATTGGTATCATATGAGTTAATTTATTTTAAATTATTGTTCAAGACAATGTGGATTGGGGAATAGAATGCTTTAGAGATTGGTAATGAGCTTGTTCATGTGATTAGCTTGCCAATGTGTGAGGGGAAACTACAAGCCACCATAGATGGGGTTATTGATCTGGATATTCCAATGTTAGAGTTGTGATGGTATTTTTACATGGATGAAACACATGTGGTTTGATTGTCACGACCCATCCCCCGGGTCCCGTGTCGTGACTACCCTAAGGCCGCCTTCCATAGGCCAATGGCTGGAGACTAGCACCAAAGGTGTAATTCCCTAAAACTTGGAAGGCATTTCCTTTATAAACTGTAAAAAAACATAACATAGTACACAGCTGGATACGAAACACTAAGTAAAATTGTATTACAAAAGAGTACTAAAAAGTAAAGGGGCTGGAAATACATGCCCAACTATAAAGTAAAAGGAAACTAGAAATACATGTACAACTGAAAGAAATGAAAAATAGTTGATGGGTTGTCCTCCAGGATTCCTACATGAAGGGTAGGTACAGATAGCCTCCTCAGCACTCCATGTCCGTCAGTCACCTCCATGTACCGATTCGTCGTAAGATCTACCTCCGAGTACCGTCCAGTCCTGGTACTCTCAACCTCGATTAGTGTTGTCTGTCATCTGCACCCAACATAATGAGTTGCAGACATAGCCTGTGCAGGGGTGAGTATAACAATACTCAGTAGGGACCCCGAGACCATCAAGGTCTCACAAAATCCAACAAGGATAAACTACAAAGTATGAAATCAACATATAACCCCACTTAGGTATATACCCATACATATACCTGTGTTATTAAGTAATCCATCTCAATCATGAGGTAAACACAAAAGTTACTGACTCAGCTCACACATGTATACAAATTTTTCCGAGAGTTAGAGATAATTAGATGTGGCCACTAAATTATTTATTCTGTTGAACCCATATAGGATCCTGGTACAGGAATCAGAACTGTCAAACCCACAAAGGATCCAGGAATAGTAGTCAAAGCTATCGAACACACACAGGATCCAGGATTAGTTGTCAGAACCGTTGAACCCACACAGGATCCAAGAATAGTAGTCAGAATTGTCGAACCCACACATGACCCAGAAACAGTAGTCAGAGCTGTTGAACCCACATATGATCTAGGAATAGAAGTTAGAACTGTCGAACCCACACAGGATCCAGGAATAGCAGTCAGAGCTGTCGAACCCACACAGAATCTTGGAACAGCAGTTAGAACTTTCAAACCAACACAGGATCCAGGAACAGTAGTCACAGCTGTCTAACCCACATTGGATCCAAGAAAAGTAGTCAGAACTGTCAAACCCAAATAGGATCTAGGAACTGTATTCAGTGCTGTCGAACCCACACAGGATCCAGGAATAGCAGTTATAACTGTCAAACCGACACAGGATCTAGGAAGAGTAGTCAGAGCTGTCGAACCCACACAGGTTCTAGGAACAGCAGTTAGAATAGGTAAACCCACACAAGATCAAGGAACAGTATTCAAAACTGTCGAACCCACATAGTATCTAGGAACAGTAGTCAGAGAGCAGCCAGCCACAGGGTTTCTGCACAAGCACGCTTGATTCTGGGAGGGTCCACTCCTCAATCAAAGTGTTGATACATCAACATCCACAAATTCCCACGAATAATAAAAATCCGGAAGGTCCCCCTCATCATAGGGGTCTCAACGCAACAGACGGCTCATCAATCGGATGTCCGGTTTGAGAGTTATTAGACTTTTAGTCTTGCGGGCCCATTTGGATTCGTGCAAGACACAACCTGACTATCTTAACTATACCCCAAACTCTAGTGGGGTATACTCTAATAGAGATTCAAGCTCCATGATTTCTAGCGCTGATGACGGTTCGTCAAACGGATGCCCGGTGCCAAAGATATGGCCAAAGGAGCATAAATGGGTCAAAGGGGTCCCGGGTCCGGTCCGACCCGGTCTGGGTCGACCTGGCCCGCTGGGCCCAGCCCAGAGGGCTGCGAAGGCCGCAAGTAGCATGAGGGTACGGACCAATCACGCTTTGGTGTAAGGTTGGTTCGGCCTGGAGGCACCGCGTGGGGCGCAGAAGGCCGACTTGGCCAAGCGCGCATGGGGCACTGCTCGACGGCTCCGCTCAGATGGCCAAGGCCGATTCGGCCAACGCTGCAAGGAGCGCGGCTTAGGCGGCATAGCCCATAATTCCAGCAGGTGTCCGGGTGGCCGGTGGGCCCTGAGGGATGGGTCAGGACAAATTGGTACCAGAGGATACAGTAAAATGTTCTCCCAAAAGATAGTGTTGCCACGTCTTCTAGGAAAAGACCATTTCTGTTAACTCCAGGTCATCGGTAGCATAGTTCTTCTCATGTTGTCTCAGATACCAAGAACCATACACGATCACTGCTCTCTCATGCATCAAGACACACCCGAGTCCTATCCCTGATGCGTCGCAGTAAACTACGTACCCTACGCCTTCCTATGGGAGCCTAAAGATGGGGGCACCAGTCAGCCTTTTCCTTAGCTCCTAGAAGATCTACTGGCATCTCTCCGACCACACGAAGGGTTTCCCATTCATTGTCAAGGATGATAGTTGTGTTGAAACTTTGTAGAAGTCTGGTACGAACCTTCAGTAGTATCCAGCCAAACCCAAGAAACTCTGCACCTCCATCACACTCCTGGGTGGCTCCCAAGCAAGTACCCCTTCAATCATCGCTGGATCCGCTACAACTCCAGCCTCCGAGATGACATGGACCAAGAAGAGAACCTATCAAATCCAAAAATGGCACTTCAAGATATTATTATAAAGCTGGTGCTCTCGCAGTGTGTCCGGTACTACCTAGAAATGGTAGGCATGCTTCTCCTTAGTAGTCGAGTAGATAAGAATTTTGTCAATGAAAACAATGAAAAAGTGATCGAGGTAAGGCTGGAAGATCTTGTTCATGAGTCCCATGAACACTGCTGGATCATTGGTTACGCTGAAGGTCATAACGAAGAACTCATAGTGGTCGTACCGACATCTGAAGTTTTTATTCTTCACATCCTCATCTTGAACTCTGATCTAATGATAGCCTTATCTAAGGTCTATCTTTGAGAACCACTGCACTCCCTTCATCTGATCAAAGAGGTCATCAATCCTCGGGAATGGGTACTTGTTCTTCATGGTCACCTGATTCAGGCGACGGTAGTCAACACATAGCCTCAAGATCCTGTCCGCCTTCGTGGAAAACAAAATCAGGGATGTCTAGGGAGAAACATTGGGTCGGATGAATCCCTTTTCTTACATGTCCTCTAGGTGAACCCACAGCTCGAAAAGCTCCACGGGACCCATCTGATACGCTAGAGTAGATATCGGTGTCGTCCAGGGGTACAGGTCAATGTAGAAGTCCACCTCTCTGCGAGGAGGTATTCCTGGAACATCTTCAGGGAAAACATCTGCGTACTAGTCCACCACTAAAGGATAGCTCAGAATCTCCACATAAAATGATCTGAGGGTAAGGTAGGACAAGAGATGAGTGATTGGTTGAACCCTGCTCTGAGTAAGTATGTCATGTGCTACAAAGGCTCCCTTCTTGTTGGTGAAGGGGAACCTTGTCCCTTATGTGTAGACACACCTCACTTTGCGCCTAATAGAGTCGATCTGAGTATGGACTATAGAAAACCAGTCCATACCCAAGATGGCGTTGTAAGGCCTTGACGCCGCTATGAGAAGATCCTAACTGAAGCTCTAACCTCCTATAGTAAGCTCACACTACCGGAACTAGTGCATAATCGTCGAGTCTGCTCCCGTAAGAGTCACTAGCTGTAAGGATCGAGCTAACGGCTCCGTCAGAATCTCCAAGCCCTGAACGAGGGTAGGGTCACATGGCTTGTGATTGTCCGACCCACCATACAAATGATCAGTAGATGTTAGAAGGACCTCCTAGGCAGAGATAGAGATTCGATCAAGGCAGACCACAGGGAGCAGGCGGATGTGGCAGAGGAGCTAGTCGTGCATCTGGTGGTGGACAACAATTCGAGGTGCTACTGCCACCACCACCATGAGTTCCACCCCAACCACAAGGAGCAGGTGGAAAGGGGAGAGCTCAGATTTCGGCGGCTAAGGCTTATGATCAAAGCACTCAGGAGATGATTTGAGTTATGATTTGTGTGACAATTATTTTATTTGCAGCCAAAAACTAACTTTCTCTTGTGGCCCACGCCGGCCAATGTTAGTGTCTACTTAAAGAAATCATACCCTCATGAGTTCAGTTGTGGTCTTGGATTTTTAATCTGAGACATCTTTTGTGAGGTATAAGAATTTGAAAAATAAAATAATTTATTTAATTATTTTATTTACGATTATTCAATTTTTTGGTTTTATCAAAGGAGGCCCGCGCTGACTACTATTAAGTCGCACCTAGGGTAAACCCACCATTCTGAGTGAAACAATGCCATCAGATTTCTGATCCATGTTACCATTTAAGATTTATTCGAATTTTTTAGGAAAACTGCTTAAGCGCATTAACTTAAGCTTAACGAAATTTCGACGGATCATTCTGGGAACTCTGAGGCTCGATATCGCGCGCCGTCAGATTTGGCAGACTCGTAAAATTTCCATATATTTAAAAGCAATTAAATGGAAATTATGGTGGTTTACATTGATGTTTGAATTTTATGATATTTTACTTTTGGTTCAGTATGACATGTGGTGCTTGTGTATTAATTATGGCAGTCATGTAAGAAAGTATATTATCATTCGTTTTCTATTATAGGGATTTATTTATTGCAAAATATATTTCATAACCATCTGGATCAAAAAATTTAAAGATTCATATATTTAAATATTATTATTTTACATGTTACGAAAATAAATATAGTCACTTGGTATCTATGGTTATTTATTACCTCTTTTAATTTTTTTAGTTTGGTCACGTTATGAACCCTGTGATCTGAGGAGTTTTTTTACATTGTAGAGAAATGAATATGAATCATACATTGGTTGAACTTTAGTAGAGTAGTAATGAGTACACAACTCACATGGTGGGGAAAGTACATCCAAAATCACTAGTAAATCTAATGGATGGTTATCCCCATGATAAATTCATGTGATTCATGTGATCAATATAGAGGTATTCAAATAAAACTATTCATTGATGCCTAATTTAAAAAAATATATCTCCATATGGATAACCCAACTATGTTCACTAGGGAGGGTGGTCTTTGAGAAGTAGTGTTCTGTATTGTTTCTGTCTAGATGATATTTTGTTTATTGGGGACACCCATGGAAAGGAGTGTTAATCTCACTTCCATCCAATCGATGGTGGGACATAAGTTTATGAGCTTTAACAAATGATCTCAAATAGAAATAATTAGAGGATAAATTAGATAGTCCCTTTTATCCAAAAATATTGATGGATGAAAGGGGTCAAGAGTTCATTAACCTAAAATAAGAGACTTTATCTATGATGGACTATTTTATATGTTTAAATACATAAAATGTTTTTATTCATCATCAGAGAGATACAATATATCCAGATAGAAGCTCTTCCATGATGGTCTCTAGTATGATATCAAGTCATAAGTGAATCTATTCCATTAGAGTAGCTTTTTTGATATGGTGAATTTTTCTTTCATCACTAAAGAGAACATGACAGAGGCCCTGAGTTGCGAGCTTTTGGTTTCAACAAGAAAATCAGTGAATTATTATTCATGTGGTAATAAATTAAATTATGAAAATTACTTACAATTAAGTAATATGCATATAATATTGAGGAGTGGAGAAGACTCTCTAAACTATGGCCAATTGATATGATTTTTGTGAGGAAGTTTTATCCACAAGTTATTCAAGTGAATTTTACATATAGTATATTTTTTAGATAGTTATAATATCTTCCAACTGTAGATGTTATTTTGGAAAACATAGGAGTATAGTGGTCGAGGATATTTATGGAATACATTAGTTTCTATGAGTGACTTATCCATCCCTCAGCATACAGGTGCCAGGAGTTCCACCAAATACTCAGGCCAAGGTAAGGGTGTGGTTCCCAACATCATGACTTGAAATATTAACATCATGGTTCATAGAAGGGGGTTTAATCTGGAAACTAGGGTATAGAGGCAAGTTAAATGTGTACTAGTTAGTCTTGATGCAGGAACTTCTACTTTAATAGTTAAAGTTATTGTGTCATCTACACTTTCATAATGTTTTCTTGATACAGGAGAATCGCATTATGTTATATCTAAACAATTTTTGAATGGCTTGGGGTTTTATGTTGAAATATTGGATTTGTTTATGAAAATTGGTATACTATTTGGATTGATATCAAAGGGTATTACGAACTATAAGGGGTGTTATCTCAAAATTTGTGTCTATATTTTCCACTATGATTTGTTTTTGTTGTAAGAGGATGAGATAAATTTGATTCTAAGAATGGATTGGGTAGTTTTGTATCAGGGTCCTATCGATTATTAGCAATGGACAGTGACATTACTATCTATAGAAATGTTAATGTATATCAATCTTGGTGAATAGGATGTTCAGAAGGGTTGAAAAAGAAAATTTTAGTGAATATTTTATTCTTTTATGACCTAAGTTTCATACCTTGTTCTGGATTATAGATAGTTACATTATTGTAACATTACTTTAACAGTGGACCTCTTTTAAGATTTCATTCCTATAGAGTTTGCTGGATTACCTCTATAGTTTTAGATCAAGATCACTATCGATTTGGTTCTATAATCCCAACATGTTTCTATCCTACCAAAGAGAATGGATCCACTAGTTCTAGATGGGTTTCAAGGGTAGTTGGAATACCAGAAAGCTAATGGAATCATATGTCCTAGTAAATCATTGTGGAGTTCTTCAGTGTTATTCTTCAACAAGTACAATGAGAATTTGTGATAATGTGTGGATTACCAAAGGTTGAACAAGATTATAGTCAATAACTGATATCATCTTTAGTTCATTGGTGATCTCTTTGATCAGCTGAGAGGTATCTTTATATTTAGTAAAATTGACATGGGTCATAGAAACATCAGTTGTGGGTGAAACCATATGATATACCCTAGAATAATTTTAGGATAATTTATGGATTATATAAGTTTTTGGTAATGTCATTTGGTAAGATAAATGCACTAATAGTAAACATTAACCTGATGAATCAAATCATCCATCTATATCTGGATAAGTGTGGGGTGGTATCCATCGATGATATATAATTATGCTCCCATCCAAGATATGATTATTCCCAATATATTTAAATTTTCTTAAGTACATTTATATATCATCAGTTATAATCAAATCTATATAAATTTGTTTTCTAGATTTAAAAAGTCCACTTCTTGGTCCCTGCTATCTTAGTGGTCGGAGTGTTATCGGACCTGGAGACTGTGGTAGTTATACAGTCTTGTGAGTGATATAATAAAATATTTTAGGTATGAAGCTTCATGGGATTGGTATGATATTACTGCTATTCTGTCCAAGAATTCACCCGTCTAGATGCACTGATGTCTGTAATGGGCAAGAAGGTGGTCAATTGTTTTTGTCATATTCTTGTGGGTATGATTTCCAGAATTTGATTGGTAGGTTTTTCTTAGCAACAATTCTAACCATGATTGAGTTTAGATGTGACTGAATCTAATTTTGTGACACATCATGGGTCATGATCAGAGTGTTTTTGATTTAGGATGATCTATTGGTTTCATATATCTCCATGTAGTTGGGGTAGCATGAGAATAATTATCATACACATGATCTGGATAAAGGTAAAGTAATACACGCAATGATATTATTGAAAAATTATCTTCTGGATAAGATATTCATTCTATATATATATCATAAGATCTAAAATAACATATTTTCTCAATAGCATCAAAACCATATGTAGATGAGGTGGGTCAAGTATATATAATCTTTATACTTTTATTTGGCATATACTCTTATTAAGGGAAATTACATTTTCAATGCATTAAGTAAGAATATATAGTTATGGGATATGGATGAATCATTTTTATTTTTTTTGGATGATGTATATCTTCACATTCTTATATTTAGTTTTTCAGGAGTCTTTAGAGATATAAACTCTGACATATAATTTTTTTGTTCATGTGCACTTAAACCTAATCAAGGGGTGGTAGTTATTTGATTTGGAGGGTCTATCCCTGAGGGAATACAAATTTGGCAGGGAGACTCCATCCCTATGGTTCTTTTATATCAAGTATTTGTTTCTTTTTAATCGATTTAATTGGGTTCTTATGATCATTAATGACGATCTAGTATGGGGAAAACATGCTTTTTATTTGGTGGTATGTCTTGGTTTGACAAAAATATATTGTGAATATAAAATCTAATACATGTGGCATGGGATAAATAAGTATATATCATGATTCATGGAATTATTCTTCACTTACCCACTAGTGAAGGTTGAATATGAGTGGCCTTCCAAGTTACTATAATCTTATCCCATTCTATAATGTAAGAGGGTTGATAAATCCATGTGTTTCATAATATGTTTACCCAAGAAACCTCATAAAAATGATGTAATGTGGGTAAACATGGATTAACTAAAGAAGGTATCCCCCTTCTCTCATTTCTAGAATACGTACTCTATCAATTATCTTGGAAACATCTAAGTGTTGGAAATAGTTCACTTTTATTTTGTTCTATTTAGTATTATTTATGATTGAGGTCTTTGTTCTACATCATTATTCTGTAAGGGACATCAAAATGAACTGAGATTAGTGTTTCATCTGATTATAGCCTATCATAATCAAACTAAAGACTATTAAAAATAGAAAATTTAGATTCTATAGGACATGTTATGAGTTTTTTATAGACTTCAGTGCATCAAGATAGTAGAATATAGAACCCATGGTGTTTCTTGGAATGAATTACTTCTAGGGACTGATTCAAATCACTCATTAGAATTATTTATCTGGAATTGGATTTCATTATCCTTTATATTGTCTTGGTGAAGGTGATTCGATGCTTATTGGACCTAGTATCAAGCAATAAACATCTAAGAAGGTTCATTTGATTATTGGGTGGTCCGAAATTTTGTGAAGAAGTTGTTATTCTTTTTTGGAAAATTACTGATGACATTTTAACATCAAGGATGATCATTATGTTCTTTTTTTTCTGTGTCACCTCATTTGGTAAATTTGAAATCTGGATGAAATCGAATCTAGAAACCTAGATTTTTTGTCCCTTTAAGATAATGGAGAGTGTTGACCTAGTGGTATACGGATTGGCTCATCTAAAGTTTTATATTTCCAAACATGATGTGTCTCATGTGTCAAAGATTCTGGTATATATCCATGTTCCCTATGAAATGATATATACTAATTATGTTGAGTTTGATTATGATGTCTCCATTAAGTAACATATAATTTGTATCATAGACCTTATATTGATGAATATTTGAGGAAAGACCATTTCCCTTGTGCGAGTGTAGCGACAACATATGTGTGTGTAATAGGAGTCCTAGGAGATGGATTTGAACATATGGTTTCAATTCCCTGACCCATTTATCATCATATCTTAATGATTTTTTGGAGTATAGGGTAGGGAAAAGATAATATGGTGGGGAGTATGAATGGGCCACTCTTTACTATGTATTTATATCTTTATGTTTCATATTAAATAACATTATGTTTTTGTTGAACCATTTAGAATTATATAAATGATATTGATTCTTGGTTTTAAATAGTTTTTCAAAGGATCTCATGGATTTTATAGAGGTACGATATGTTGGATTATAGTTTCATGTGGAAATGGAGACATTGTAGTGCCACCATCTAGTCGGTGGACTATACAGTAACTCATCAAACCTAAAGGATTCCCATCATCTAACAAATGGATCCCTATAATAATGAATTTCCTATATAAAACCCAATATCTATTTGATTGGGTTCCTGGGGGAATAGCCACACTTCCAAAAACTAGAGAACATTAGGTGGTAGATAGCAGCTTGAAAATGGTACCAAGCTAGGTCTGTATAATGTGTGGTTGAATTTTATTTATCCACCCCACCCAAAAAAATTTTGTAACATATAATTACCCCTCCTTAGACCTTAATTTCAGGTTAAATATTTTTAAGGGTTCTCCATGGATTCTTTGACTTCATCAAAAAGTTTTTTTTCTTTCATGATCCTTGATTTGATCCTAAAATTTCATATCGATATGCATTTCTTGGAATTTGTTATTTAAACATGTTTTATCTTGTATCTTATTCCTCCACCCTTGATATGATCGATCTATCAATTTCTATAGAGAATAACTGTGTATTTCATTGATCTAAATACTAAATAATTGGTTTCTTCATCATGATTTTAATGTATGTGATTTGAAACATCTTCATATGGTAGACATTGGATTTCTAGTTCGTAAAACATATGTGATCAAAAAAACAAGAAATGTAAATGACCTAATATAATTGAAATCTTCTGGATCTCTTGAGTCCTTATGCATAGTCCTCCAAGAGACCCCATCAATCCTTTATCGAATGAGACTTGTACTTGTGCCCCATTGAGAGGGGTTTCCACCATTGACCATTGGTTGGAACACAGAATTAGTTAACCTAGTTCCCTTTTATTTTATTTTTAAATTGTGGGTTGATATCTTGTTTGAACCCTTGTGATCCATGACACCCTAGGATAGAAATTGGAATCTGAGATTGGATTAAAATATGAAATGGTAATTTGGCTTAAATGTAATTTTAATCAAAATTAAAATGATTGTTATATGAATTCGTATGTTAGAAGGAAATTATTTATTTGATTAATGTAATAATATTATATAATTGTAATTGGAAAGGTAATTGGTCACCAGAATGAATTAAACAATTTTTTATATATTAACATGTTTTTTATGTTTTGTAATTTGGTATGTATTGGATATTGTTTTATTTTGATATATAAAATTTAAATTCATCCATAACATGGGAATTTTAATAGTATATAATTTTCTCAAACCATTTATGTGTCCCTTCCATGGGAAGTTTCCATGTTTCCACTAATGTATAATTATCCTCTGCTTTGGAACATGTATTTTGTAACTCTCCAACCCTAATTTCCTAGGACAATGCATTATTTTAATAAATTGGAATTATTGCAAGGAATTAAATCCTAAATAACCTATTAGTTTCGTAGTATTGGAAAATAGATTACAAACATGAACTTTATATTACAATTTCTAACATAAAATTCATCATAGATAATCTTAAGAAAACACCATTATTCCCCTAGCTTAACCCTGCATATCAGTCATAATAAACTTCATGGAATCCTGGGAAAATAAAACATAATAAAGGGGTGAGCTTAGATGCTCAGTAAGGGTAATCATAAAATAGAATTAATTATTAATAAATAATCATAAACCTTAAGGCAAGATGTATAACTAAAACACAATCCCTTTAAAGATAATCCTGATCAAAATATGGAAAGTATAAATAATACCATATCAAATAAGCATAACCAAGGATAGACTACTAGTCAAAGAATCACATGGAATATTCATAACTAATATCATAATGATGGAATGCATATTTCCAGACTTCTTCACTATCAATATATATCCTCAATATAGTTATTATCTTGATCTATCCTCATGAAAGTTTAAGTCTGTAGGTATAAACTCATCTGATTTGTGTCAAGATCTATCTGCATGACAATATAAAACTTCTTGGAAAACAAATGTGAAGGGTTATTTTCCAAATAATTTTGTCTCAGGAGACCTACTGATGCGTCGAGTGGCTATAGTGGGCCTTTCCCATCACTTAATAACTCTATTTCATTCCTCATATGAAAGGGTGAAACATAACATAAAAATTCGTTTTAAAACTAGCATGAGAAATGTCAATACTTAAACCATAAACCATGAATGGTATCAAAATAACACTTCCATAGTCAAACATGCCATAAAACCTTCAATACAACACGGAAGACTGTATCATAATAAATCAACCACAATTAAGAATAAAATCCAACAAAGTATGTTGACATAGATGAAAGTAATCTAATAAAATCATTAAAACTATATGAAAGAGATGTCTCATTTTTTACATTGAAATAATTTAAAAAAAAATCAATTATAAAAGAGAAAATTTATTTTGAAAGTATCATTTTTATATTGTATGGTAAGCTTCAAAATTTTAAGGCATCATAACGGAATACAATATGTTTTTTCTCCATATGAGTTAAAACACAGTTTTTCCGAAATTTGTCGAAAGGGTCATAAAGTACCTTGTTTCGAAAACAATGGAATGATTCCTTTAAAAACATTTTATAAAAATCCAAAATGGTTATAAATGCAATTAAAAAATAGTCTTGGAATATTAATAATATTTTGAAATACATTTTTAAGATACATGTATGTTGATGACAAAGATGTCCCAGTACATACTAATGTACAAATAACCTCGGATAATAAAGAAAATGTGAAATTAACCCTAACCATGTGATTTCCTTTAGTTGAGGGTGTGTTAACATCCAATATAATAGTTAAAGTAGATTATTAAATTATTCAAAAACCATATACATCTCTATGATATAATTTATGATCCTATTATATCATTTTTTAGTAATATTTCAGTATTACCATTATTTCGAGTGTTAACTGCATAGATTCTTGAGTAAGTTTTGACTAATTATTTGTCGTAGTTATTAAATATATAATGGTTTTCATGAAATCCATAGTGTAAACAATTACTAAATTATCATATATATTTAGTACATGGGAATTTATAATATTCTATAATACTTTTAGATTAGAAATGAAGGGCATCGTTCATAGAGACAATAGGTCATACGTACGCATAAACGCTACTTTCATTTCTTAGTTGTATTAAAATAATTAAAAATAAATGATACATATGTATATTATAATTCAGGTATCATATTTATGTTATATATGTTACATAGTTTTATTATAACCACACTTTATATGTTCATTGTATGTCATGAATGAGTCATATCGCTTTGAGGGGTGGTAGTCCACACTTCCTCAAACAAAATTATCATATTTAAATAAATTTGAAAGCATAATGGTAGGTTATAAATATAAATTATATAAGTGTATAATTTAAATAAATATAATATATATCACATATAAATACAGTTTCCATCATAATGGCCACCATGATTGGTGGTAAAGGAATAAAGAACAATCATCGCTTCTTAAGGCAGAAATTATCCGTAGATAGAAAGAGTATGTTCATATCTATTAGATGGAGGTGTATGTATCTGTAGGTAGAAATATTATCATAAAAACATATTATTATATCTTGTATTCTTTATTTAATAAAATAATGTAATAAATAGATATCATAGGGGGGAGAAGGAAAAATAAGAAAGGAGTTCGAGGGAACACATTACATCTTAATCATGTAACTCCTTTTGGTTTGTGCCAAATAGATTATTTGAGTTTACTTATGTTCAGGGTAAGTATTATAAGATGAAGGGAGGGATATTGTGAGATTATATAAGAATATTTTTGTCAAGCAAAGGGGCATGAGAGGTGTGTGTATGTGGGAATAGTTTGTGGCCTTCTTTAAGTGGGATGAGAGGCACATTAGGAAAGACTTGAAATATTAATTTATTATAAGTTCAATTTCGATTGAAAATTGTGAGAAAATATTTTAATTAGAAGATTAGATGGGGATATTTCAAAATACTCTAATAAAATAATTTTTAAACTTGTATTGAATATTTTTTAATCCTTATCTTTTTGGTTTAAACCTTATTTTACCCTTTTTAATATTACCATGATATCATGTTATTTAAACTGTGTGTGTTAATGTAATTATCATAACATGTTAAAAGATAAAAAAAAAGTTTCATTTGTGACATATTAGGACTTATCCTAAACACTTTTTCAAATCATATATTTTTAGGTATTAATAACATTTAATAAACATTTTTATATTTAAAGTTATGAATTATGTCAACTTTTGACACTATCCATACATGAATTTTTAAAAATTCATAACAACTGGATTCCTTCAAAAAAATATTTAATCAATACCAACATTCAATATTCATCTAGAAAATTTTTGGATTAAACAAATTAGGTCATGTACTATTTATTTTAATATTTATAATATCATTTCTTTGAATCTTGTATTAATTAAGTAATCACACCATCATCATTGTGTCATAATTACATTTATTTATTTAAGGTCAAAAAATTACAAATAAAATATCATGATGTAGGAAATAATTTTATATTTCTAATTAATACTTTAAGTCAAAAATATCACTTATATAAACAAATTTTAAAATATTTTTAGTTAGAAGATACTTGTTTATATTATATTTCCCTTTATATTAAATTAAGTGTTATGAAATTCTTGAGTCAATAAGGTTTCTTAATGACTTTTCCATACCTTCATCATTGGGGATATTGTTCAGTCAATTAGGATTCTTTATGACTTTACCCTATGTTTTACTTTCATAAGAAAAATATTTCTTCCCCAAAGAAATTTATCCTTACCATGTTTTTCATTGTTCATTTTTTCTCTAACTATAAAATTTGGTTTCATATCCAAAACCTTCGAATCATATATATACTTAGATAAAAATTATTCTATTTATAGGATCCAAATTCAGGTTTCGAACTCTTTGAATTCAGACTCCGAACTCTTCTGAGTTCTGACTCTGAGTTCTCTAAATTCAGACTCCGAACTCTTATGAGTTCTGACTCTAACTTCTCTGAATTCAAACTATGAACTCTTATAAATTCTGACTCCAAATTATTACGAATTCAGACTCTGGACTCTTGCGAATTCAGACTCTGAACTTTTGTGTGTTCAGACACTGAACTCTTATTAATTCAGACTCTGAATTCTGCTGAATTCAGGACTTCGAATTTCCTTAAAATTCAGACTTTGAAATTCTATAGAATTCAGGTTCCAAATTCTTTTGAAGACAGAATCTGAATATCTATGTGTTATAGACACTGAATGTTTTTTTGGTTAGACTCCGAACTTTCATTTTTTCTTACACTCCGAAAAATGAATTTTTTCAAGAAATAATATTCTTTCTTACAAATTTTTTTGGTTATAAAATTATTTCATGCATTCAGTTACTAACAAATTGTTGTTTGAGTGACACGTATATAGGTCCCTTCGAAATTCAAGGAAAAATATGACCGTTGGAGGAGGGAGCCTACCATTGAGAATTTTCTTATAAATAGGAGCTCATTTGACAGAGCTCACAAGAAGTTGATCAAACTAGAGATTACATGTTTCTAAAGTGATTTCTAAAGAGATAAACTGTCATGCTTTGTGCGTACTGAACCCCTTGTTCAGATTTGCTTCATGCGACTTTGAATGTTGCTGAGTACATTTGAGGGCTTCCAGGGATAGGAAGATAGAGGTGTTGACTACCTTAAAGCTCTTGGACTTCCTTGAAAAGGAAGACAGAGGTGCTATAACGGTCTAGAATTACTTCCAGTGGACTATAATTGATACCTATCAGGGCACTACATGGGCATCTACACCCCCTGGGCGGGACACACCACCATCCCCAGTGGCATCAATTTCCTCATGAAGCCCTTGGGCGGAGAGCCACTCTTCGTCCAATGCTCACATGTGAGAGTTCCCAAGGATCGGATACATTCCTACCTCCTTTTCCTTTGATACCATCTATAACGACCCAAACATTACATACATTGTTATTACTTAAATATTGAATCATAATTATTACAACATATAACAGAACCATGAAAGGACCGTATAGGTATAGTGTCTTTAGAAACTGGGAAACATAAACAACTGGTTCATAAAGCATCTACACTGTCTCCCATTTATTTCATCATATCTATAGTCCTTTTGGCATATCTTACTTAATAACCTTCTTCCTGACTTGGGGAAAGAAAACATACAAAAGGGTGAGCTCAAATGCTCAGTAAGGGTAAACAAAAGAAATATCAATCACATCATATTCATAAGAACATATCTTTTGGAAATCTTAACCTGCAAAAGAGATCATAATTTCATAACATGGGATAAATCATAGTAGTGAAATGTAATTCCAATAATCATAACTTAAAACATGAAACTTTTTGTCATACACACATAATCATAGATAATCATTTCTTATTAGTCAAGAATCATTGCCAAGAATATCTTATTGGAAAAAGTCCATTTCTGAACCGAGTTCATTCCTCGTTTCAGTCCTGTTTCACTGAACCGGTTTAACCTACAGTTCCAGCCATGTTTATCTCATTAGATATAAAATCTTTAACCAATGCATTGGAGGGAGATATAGGTCCCACCCATCTCATAATGATACCATTCTTATGTGTTCTACAAAATCATAAATCATACATCATTGCATAACCCATGTAATAAAAATGGGATTCTTAAACAACATGACATCATAAAACAATTCATATAAGATAAAGGAATTCATAGAAATAATTCCATCACAACATAATCAAATCACTGTAATAATAGGGATAAAAACAGAACCCTATATTATCTTAGATACAAAATAATTTTGATAAAACACATAAACTCCATTCTTGAGGAAAATATCCTTTCTACTTCAAAAACATTTTCCTTTCTTAACATGTCATACAATTTTAACCTGAAAGCTGTTGATTGAAAATGAACTTGAAAACTTTTAAAGGAATCTTCTTGGAAATAATTTTTTAAAAATCCATTCATGCTGTATAAGTTAAAAAAACATTCTTCTCGTACTTTTTTCGGAAAAGTCAAAATGTACCTCGTACGAAAAACGACAAAAGATTCCTTTCATATCTTTTACTATAAACTCAAAAAAGGGTAAAAATGGATTTAAAAAATTGTAGGTGGATGGAAATAATATTACATATTGAGTAAACATGGATGTGGATGATAAAATACACCCCAGTAAATACCAAAGTATAAATAAACTCGGCTAAAAATGAGATTGTGATACATCCCTTACCATAGGTCCGATTTGCTTCGTAAGTGTCCGAACATCTTGTATAATGATTTAAATAATGTTATTGACTTATTACAGAATAATAATTATTTTTATGATATCATATATGGTCATATTCTTAGCTTCTTATTAGTAATATTTCATTACTACTTGTTATTCGGGTGTTTATTACTTTTTGTTCTTATGCGTGTTTTGTCGAATAAATTCTTATTTTTTATTTTTAGGTTATAGATACCTAATTTCCAGAATGTAATTAATGTAATATATATCATATTCATTCATTCAATTCATTTATATAATCATTATGCAATGAAGATCGTGCAGAACAAGTCGCATCACATCATGGAGACGGTTTTCCGTACGTACGCACGAGCGATGATATCGTTCCCATGATCGTGGAATTTTATTGGAGTTTATGTATACTATTTAAGAATCAATATCACTTTACAATAATCATATATATTCATTATTTACACCATTATACCAATCCAAGTAAGGTGGTGGTTGAAAATAGATTACACCACTACGTGGAGACGGTATTCCGTACGTACGCACGCGCGGTGATTTAATTTTCCATAGGATGGATAGATGGTGAAATAGGGTTGTTTCATACTTATAATAACATATAATTATATTAGTGACACTGATTTTATTACTTCATAATGAAACAACTAAAGAAGAAGAAGTGGAAGAAGAAATAAAGATGAAAGAATCGGTAACGGACATTACCTCTTCTTTGAAGCGCTTCATTGAGACCTCCTTTTAGGGCACTAAAATTGGACTTTGAAGAATACCAAGACCTATAGTATGTCTCTAGGGAAGTGTAGAGAAGTAATTGGCAGGGTTTGGCCAAGCTTTAAGGCTCAAAGTGGTGTGAGGAAGAGGGGGAGGAGATGCCCTTTTATAAGGGAGGAGAGGGGCTCCTTTGGAAAAACTAAAAATATTATTTTATTATAAATCCAAATTCGGTTTTAAATATCTCCAAATTGATTTCTTTAGAATCTAAGGTGGATATGGGTCGAAATCCTCTCATCCAATAGAATTTAGACAAGTTTAGGTTCCTATTGTAACCTTATCATTTAGATTTAACATTAAGTTAAATAATTTTACTTTTACCGTGTCTACTTGTGTTCTTACACTATAAGGTAAATAAGCTTACTATAACAAGCGAAACGAACCCCAAGTTGTTTATTATTAATATATATAACCTTATCTAAGTCATTTGGCCGAACATTATATTTTTATGAATAAAATATAATATTTGTTTTAAAAACTATTTTATGTCAATTTTGACACTATTTAGTAATTGATTTTCGTTAAAATCATAACAGAATGATTAATTCAAAAAAAGTTAATTAAATAAATACTAACATGTCATATTAACCTAGAAAATTAATGGAATAAAAAGTATCAAATTACATTTATTTGGGTATTTATAACATCAATTATGTCAATATTTCATTAATAAGATAATTACTACATCATCTTTGTGTCAAAAATAAATTAACTTATTTAAAGTCTAAAAATTACAAATAAAATATCATTATATAGGAAATACTTTTAGATTTCTAATGAATATTTATAGTCTAATTTATCTTATGTATAACCCTATATTAAAAATGATTTAGTTATTAAACTTTGATTTTAACTATTTTAACCCTTCATTAAATAAATTAATAATAAATGTCCTCATCTAATCCAAGTGGGCCTAAATGGTCATATTTTATTCCTAAGGTTGTTTTTGGTCTAATTAAACTTATCCAATAGAATTAGGACATGTGTTAGGGTAATAATAATATCATTACTACCCTTAATTACCTTATTTACTTTTAACTGTGGTAAATAAAAGTAAAAAGTTACTATTCACCAAAAATTATTTTCATCTCATTGAACCACATTTTAGTCCTTGATATTAACCGTGTCTCTTGGATTTTCGAAATTCTACTCACAGAAGTGGTAAAATTAAGTTTTATGAAAAATTCAGTTTTTTAACTACCACTTAGTGGTTTCACTATTCATAAAAAATTGAAAGTTTTCATAAAAATAACAAAATTTCACCCTAGGCTAATTTCGATATTCCGAATCCAAAAATTTAGTCCATTTTGAAAAATAAAATTTATTAAATTTCAAAAAGTGGTTATTACTATTCATAATGGCTAGTTTTAATAATATTTTAATAGCATATCATTGTTTAGTGAAACTCAGTATTGCGTACGATGCAAGCTATCGAGGAAGTCTGTGATTGCGTGTAAAGAAAGCCAAGATAGTGTTGTATGTAGTGAAAGATTCCTTTGATAAAAACAAAATATTTCTCATAAAAGTCTCGGGAATTACATTCTACCCCCCTTAAAATGAATTTCTCCTTCAAAATCTGTCACTTTGTAACAAAAAGATGAGGATACCTCTCACTCATAATATCCTCAAGCTCCCATGTAGCTTCTTCTAATTGGTGGTTCCTCCATAAAACTTTCACCAAGCGAGTGGTCTTGTTTTGTAGGACTTTTCGCTACGATCCAGAATCTTTATCGGTTGTTCTTCATAAGAAAGATCTTGTTCCATCGTTACAACTTCTGAGGTGAGTACATGTGAAGTATCAAGTATGTACTTTCTCAGGAGAGATACATGGAACACATCGTGAACTTGAGAGAGATTCGGTGGAAGCGCCAACCGGTATGCTACCTTTCCAACACGATCCAGTATTTCGAAAGGACCGATATATCTAGGGCTCAACATCCCCTTCTTTCCAAATCTCATGACCCTCTTCCAGGGAGATATTCGTAAGAACACTTTATCACCAACTTCAAACTGTAGGTCTTTTCTTCAGTTGTCGGCATAACTTTTCTGTCGACTCTGAGCTTCTCTTATGTGTTGTTGAATAGATCAGAACTTTTCTGCCATCTCATCAACAAGATCAGGTCCTAATAGCTTTCTTTCCCCAACTTCATCCCAGCAAGTTGGAGTCCTGCATTTCTTTCCATAGAGAGCTTCATAAGGAGACATCTAAATACTGGAGTGAAAGCTATTATTATAAGAAAATTCCACCAAAGGTAGGTGTTGATCCCAACCACCTTTGAAATCCATAGAGCAAGCTCTCAACATATCTTCTAGAGTTTGAATTGTTCTCTCAGACTGACCGTCTTTCTGAGGATGATAAGCAGTGCTGAAACTCAACTCTGTATCCAGAGTATGCTGAAGACTTCTCCTAAACTTCGAGGTAAATCTCGGATCCCAATCAGATATAATAGAAAGTGGTACTCCATGAAATCTTACCACTTCTTTCACATATATCCTGGAAAGCTGATCCAGAGATAAATCCTCTCTAATAGCAATGAAGTGTGCAGACTTTGTAAGACGATCAACTATGACCCAGATAGCATTATTTCCTTTAGATTTTTTAGGAAGTCCTGTGACAAAGTCCATAGTGATGTTCTCCCATTTCCATTCAGGTATGGGTAATGGTTGTAATATCCCCTTAGACTTCTGTCTCTCACCTTTAACTTGTTGACAAACCAAGCATCGAGAGACATATTCAGCAAAATCTCTTTTCATGTCATCCCACCAGAAGTACTCTTTCAGGTACTTATACATCATCGTGCTTCCAGGATGAATAGAGAATGAATAACTATGAGCCTCATCCAGCATCTTCTTCTTTAATTCGGGGATGGGAGGAACACAAACCTGATTCCTGAACTTTATTGTCCCATCACAATCAAGGTTGAATTCAGGAATATTTCTCACCTTCTTTTGTAACTCTACATCTTCTTTCTATTCCTATTTAATCTTCACATGTACATATGGTTGAACATTTATTTGAGAAAGATACAATTTTCCCCCTTCTATTAAAATTCCAAGATCCATCCTTTGTAAATCCATAAATATTGGATCTTTTGTGATCCTCATCATGGATAAACTAGCATGGTCTTATCGACTTAATGCATCTGCCACCTTGTTTGCTTTCCCAGGGTGGTAATGAATTGAGAAGTCGTAATCCTTAATCAGCGCCAACCATCTTCTTTGGCGCATATTCAGTTACTTTTGTGTGAAAATATACTTTAAACTTTTATGATCAGTATAAATATCACACCTTTCACCATAAAGGTAATG
Source organism: Viscum album (assembly GCA_963277665.1). Lineage (NCBI taxonomy): Eukaryota > Viridiplantae > Streptophyta > Magnoliopsida > Santalales > Viscaceae > Viscum > Viscum album. Next base: position 1,020,832,807 of record OY728132.1, on the reverse strand, counting down.
CCTCCGAATCTTTAATGCAAATATTACCGCAGCTAACTCCAAATCATGAGTTGGGTAATTTTGCTCATAGATTCTCAACTGTCGTGAGGCATAAGCTATCACCATATCATTTTCATAAGAACACAAGCCAATCCCTTCTTGGATGCATCACTGTAGATTACAAACCTTTCTCCACTACAAGGCAGTGTGAGCACAGGTGCACTGGATGACCTTATTTTCAACTCCTTGAAATTCTCCTCACATTCCACTGTCCAAACAAACTTAACTCCTCTCCAAGTCAACTTAGTGAGTGGATTAGATAATCGTGAAAATCTTTCACAAAATGTCGATAATATCCATCCAAACCAAGAAAACTTCGGATCTCAGTTACTGTTGTTGGTCTCGACCAACTTTCTATAACCTCTATTTTTGCTGGATCCACAGATATCCCCTCTTTTGAGATTATGTGACCAAAAAATGAAACTTTTTGAAGCCAAAATTCACACTTGGTAAATTTTTCATAAAGCTTCTCCTTTCTTAGGGTCTTCAATATAATTCTCAAGTGATCTTCATGTTCTTACTTGCTCTTTGAATAGACAAGAATATCGTCTATAAATACTACCACAAATTGATCAAGATAGTCTCTAAATACTCTATTCATCAGATCCATGAAGATAGCAGGGGCATTAGTAAGACAAAATGGCATCACTATAAATTCATAGTGTCCATACCTTGTACGGAAAGACTTCTTTGGTATATCCTCCCTTTTGACCCTTAATTGATGATACCCTGAACGAAGATCAATCTTGGAAAATTGTTGAGCTCCGCGTAGTTGGTCAAATAAATCATCAATGCATGTGAGAGGATATTTGTTCTTGATAGTGATCTTGTTAAGTTCTCGATAATCAATGTAGAGTCTCATTGATCCATCTTTCTTCTTAAAAAATAGAACAGGTGCTCCCCAAGGTGACGCACTAGGGTGTATGAATCCCTTATCAAGATTCTCTTGGAGTTGCTTCTTCAATTCCTGCAACTCAATTGGGGCGATTCAATAACGTGTCTTTGAAATAGGTAAAGCACCTGGTATGAGTTCTATTGAAAACTCAACTTCATGATTTGGTGGAAAAACTGGAAATTCCTTTGGAAAGGCATCGTCAAACTCCTGTACAATGGGCATATTCTTAATCGTGAGTTTCTCACCAACCATTTGAGATAAATAACCTTCATTTAGTGGAATCAAGACCCATAAGATGGATGAAATTTCCACTCGAAGGTTATATTCATCCTTGCATCGATAGACGATCATAGATTGATCTGGAATATGAAATGTGACTTCCCTTCTTTGTCAATTGATATGAGCTCCATATAAAGAAAGCCAATCCATGCCAAGAATCACATCAAATTCCACTATAGGAAGGATCACAAGATTTGCAGGAAGCACTTTCTCACAAACTTCAATCGGAGAAGAATTATAAACTTTTGATGCGACTGTTGTGCCATTAGGGGTTGTCACAACTAACTCAACATCTAATTGTTGAGGTAATATGGTGATATCCTTAGAAAAATATTCAGAAATAAAAGAGTGGGTGGATCCAGAATCAAATAAAACATTTGCAACTTTAGAGTGGATGGTAAGTGTACCTTTCACCACATCGTTATCATACTCCACATTGCTGATAGAAATTGCATGTGACTTTCCTTTGTCTTTAACCTTAAGAGTTTGTTGACGTCGACCATCATTATTAACCCTTGGATTTGGGCATTGATTGGCATAATGCCCCATCTCCTTGCACTTGAAACATTGAAGTGTAGTAGGTTCATTTTGTGTATCCCTTCGTTTGTTTGCATCATTAGACATCTTCTTCCCATCCTTGCGGCATTCAAATGCCCGATGACCTTCCTTTCCACATTTGAAACATTTACTTGTCCCTTAAGACAACTCTTTCCATGTTTCTTTCCACACTTTGAGCATAAGGGAAATCTCATCTTCTTTTCAGTGTGCTCTTTAGATTTTCCTTTGAATTCCATTTTCCTCTTCTTATCAAACCCATATGACTGATGGGTTACTCCAATCTCTATCTCAACTTTGAGAGCACATCGAACGATTCCCTAATAGCTATTTAAGTCCCTTTTGGCTAAGGCCCTTCGAAGACTTGGTTTTAAGCCACTAAAGAATCGATCGATCTTACTCTCAGGATGGATAATAATACTAGAAGCATACCGTGAAAGTCTTGTAAAATTTTATTCATAGGTACCAATAGATTCATCATCCTTTTACTTCAGTTCAAGAAACTCTTTCTCCATCTTTTTTCGGAGAATATGAGGGAAGTAATTATTGAAAAATAAGTTCTTGAACTCGTCCCATTCCATAGACTCAATTTCATCCCTTTGCCTCGTATTCTTAATAAGATTCCACCATTGATCAGAATCACCTTCCAAACGATACACTGCTAAGATGACTTTATCATGTTCAGAACATTGAAGAACTGAAAATATATTTTCAGTAGTACTAATCCATTTTTCAGAAACTAATGGATCAGTAGACCCGCTGAAAGAAGGTGGACATTGCCTCATGAAGGATTCAACAGAATGTTGCTCCTTACTTTGCTCGTTTGGAAGTCCTGCATGATTCATAGCTTGAGAATGTTATGTGAGTTTGGATACAATTTTTTTCATTCCAACTCCCATAACGTTTGGTTGCTCAGGGGGACAATCATTGCATTTCCCGTCGCATTCCGTATTAACACGGTTCTTTCGGGTTCCATCCATTTACTAAAACCAAAAGAATAGTGTGAGCAACACTAATTATAATAGGAAAACCACATAATCAAGAATAAAATTTCACAATTAAGGTCTTATCCAAGGTTATTCATGGACATTTCTAAAACACTAATATTGTGTTCTATGCTTAGACTTATCCTTATGGTTCTTACTAAGTCTTTCACATCCTAGTTTCCAAAGTTTGACTATACCTTTCCTCTGATACCAACTATAGCGGTCTGGAATTTCTTCCAATGGACTATAATTGATACCTATTAGGGCACTCCATGGGCGGCTGCACCCCCTGGGCGGGACACACCACCATCCCCAGTGGTATCCATTTCTTCATGAAGCCCTTGGGCGGAGAGCCATGCTTCGTACAACGCTCACATGTGATAGTTCCCAAGGATCGGATACATTCCTACCTCATGTGCCTTTGATACCAACTATAATGACCCATACTTTACATACATTGTTATTACTTCAAAATTGAAGCATACTTATTACAAAATATAACAGAACCATGAAAGGACCGTATAGGTATAGTGTCTTTAGAAACTGGGAAACATAAACAACTAGTTCATAAAGCGTCTACACTGTCTCCCATTTATTTCATCATATCTATAGTCGCTTTTGGAATATCTTAATTAATAACCTTCTTCCTGACCTGGGGAAAGAAAACATACAAAAGGGTGAGCTCAAATGCTCATTAAGGGTAAACAAAATAAATATCAATCACATCATATTCATAAGAACATATCTTTTGGAAATCTTAACCTGCAAAAGAGATCATAATTTCATAACATGGGATAAATCATAGTAGTGAAATGTAATCCCAATAATCATAACTTAAAACATGAAACTTTGTGGCATACACACATAATCATAGATAATCATTTATTATTAGTCAAGACTCATTGCCAAGACTATCTTAGTGGACAAAGTCCATTTCTGAACCGAGTTCATTCCTCGTTTCAGTCATGTTTCACTGAACCGGATTAACCTGCCGTTCCATCCATGTCTATCTCATGAGATATAAAATCTTTACCCAATGCATTAGAGGGAGATATAGGTCCCACCCATATCATAATGATACCATTCTTATGTGTGCCACAAAATCATAAATCATACATCATTGCATAACCCATGTAATAAAAATGGGATTCTTAAACAACATGAAATCATAAAACAATTCATATAAGATAAAGGAATTCATAAAAATAATTCCATCACAACATAATTAAATCAATGTAATAATAGGGATAGAAACAGAACCTTGTATTATCTTATATGGAAAATAATTTTGATAAAACACTTGAACTCCATTCTTAAGGAAAATATCTTTTCTACTTTAAAAACATTTTCCTTTCTTAACATGTCATACAATTTTAACCTAAAAGAAGATGATTAAAAATAAACTTGAAAACTTGTAAAGGAATATTCTTGGAAATAATGTTTTAAAAATACATTCATGATGTATAAGTTAAAAAACATTCTTCTCGTACTTTTGTCGGAAAATTCAAAAAGTACCTTGTACGAAAAACGACAAAATATTCCTTTCATATCTTTTACTATAAACTCAACAAAGGGTAAAAATGGATTTAAAAAATTGTAGGTGGATGGAAATAATATTACATATTGTGGAAACATGGATGTGGATGATAAAATACACCCCAGTAAATACCAAAGTATAAACAAACTCGGCTAAAAATGAGATTGTGATATTTCCCTTACCTTAGGTCAGATTTGCTTCGTAAGTGTCCGAACATCTTGTATAATGATTTAAATAATGTTATTGAATTATTCCATAATAATACTTATTTTTATGATATCATGTATGGTCATATTCTTAGCTTATTATTAGTAATATTTCATTACTACTTGTTATTCGGCTGTTTATTACTTTTTGTTCTTATGCGTGTTTTGTCGAATAAATTCTTATTTTTTATTTTTAGGTTATAGATACCTCATTTCCAGAATGGAATTAGTGTAATATATATCATATTCATTCATTCAATTCATTTATATAATCATTATTCAATGAAGATCGTGCAGAACGAGTCGCATCACCTCATGGAGACGGTTTTCCGTACGTACGCACGAGCGATGATATCGTTCCCATGATTGTGGAATTTTATTGGAGTTTATGTATACTATTTAAGAATAAATATAACTTTACAATAATCATATATATTCATTCTTTAAACCATTATACCAATCCAAGTAAGGTGGTGGTGGAAAATAGATTACACCACTACGTGGAGACGGTATTCCATACGTACGCACGCGCGGTGATTTCATTTTCCGTAGGATGGATAGATGGTGAAATATGGTTGTTTCATACTTATAATAACATATAATTATATTAGTGATACTGATTTTATTACTTCATAATGAAACAACTAAAGAAGAAGAAGTGGAAGAAGAAATAAAGATGAAAGAATCGGTAACGAACATTACCTCTTCTTTGAAGCGCTTCTTTGAGACCTCCTTTTAGGGAACTAAAATTGGTCTTTTAAGAATACCAAGACCTCTAGGATGTCTCTAGGGAAGTGTAGATAATAAATTGGCAGGGTTTGGCCAAGCTTGAAGGCTCAATGTGGTGTGAGGAAGAGGGGGAGGAGATGCCCTTTTATAAGGGAGGAGAGGGGCTCCTTTGGAAAAACTAAAAATATTATTTTATTATAAATCCAAATTCGGTTTTAAATATCTCCAAATTGATTTATTTCGAATCTAAGGTGGGGATGGGTCGAAATCCTCTCATCCAATAGAATTTAGACAAGTTTAGGTTCCTATTGTAACCTTATCATTTAGATTTAACATTAAGTTAAATAATTTTACTTTTACCGTGTCTTCTTGTGTTCTTACACTATAAGGTAAATAAGCTTACTATAACAAGCCAAACGAACCCCAAGTTGTTTATTATTAATATATATAACCTTATCTAAGTCATTTGTCAGAAAATTATATTTTTATGAATAAAATATAATATTTGTTTTAAAAACTATTTTATGTCAATTTTGACACTATTTAGTAATTGATTTTCGTGAAAATCATAACAGAATGCTTAATTAGAAAAAACTTAATTAAATCAATACTAACATGTTATATTAACCTAGAAAATTAATGGAATAAAAAGTATCAAATTAAATTTATTTGGGTATTTATAACATCAATTATGTCAATATTTCATTAATAAGATAATTACTACATCATCTTTGTGTCATAAATAAATTAACTTATTTAAAGTCTAAAAATTACAAATAAAATATCATTATGTAGGAAATCCTTTTAGATTTCTAATGAATATTTATAGTCTAATTTATCTTATGTATAACCCTATATTAAAAATAATTTAGTTATTAAACTTTGATATTAACTATTTTAACCCTTCATTAAATAAATTAATAATAAATGTCCTAATCTAATCCAAGTGGGCCTAAATGGTCATATTTTATTCCTAAGGTTGTTTTTGGTCTAATTACACTTATCCAATAGAATTAGGACATCTGTTAGGGTAATAATAATATCATTTTTACCCTTAATTACCCTATTTACTTTTAATTGTGGTAAATAAAAGTAAAAAGTTACTATTCACCAAAAATTATTTTCATCTCATTGAACCACATTTTAGTCCTTGATATTAACCGTGTCTCTTGGATTTTTGAAATTATACTCCCAGAAGCGGTAAAATTATGTTTTATGAAAAATTCGGTTTTTTAACTACAACTTAGTGGTTTCACTATTCATCAAAAATTGAAAGTTTTCAAAAAAATAACAAAATTTCACCCAAGGATAATTTCGATATTCCGAATCCAAAAATTAAGTCTGTTTTAAAAAATAAAATTTATAAAATTTCAAAAAGTGGTTATTACTATTCATAATGGCTAGTTTTAATAATATTTTAATAGCATATCATTGTTTAGTGAAACTCGGTATTGCGTACGACGCAAGCTATCGAGAAAGGCTGCGATTGCGTGTAAAGAAAGCCAAGATAGTGTTGTATGTAGTGAAATATTCCTTTGATAAAAATAAAATATTTCTCATAAAAGTCTCAGGAATTACATTCTACCCCCCTTAAAATGAATTTCTCCTTCAAAATCCGTCACTTTGTAACAAAAAGATGAGGATACCTCTCCCTAATCATATCCTCAAGCTCCCATGTAGCTTTTTCTAATTGGTGGTTCCTCCATAAAACTTTCACCAAGTGAGTGGTCTTGTTTTGTAGGACTTTTCGCTACGATCCAGAATCTTTATCGGTTGTTCTTCATAAGAAAGATCTTGTTCCATCGGTACAACTTCTGAGCTGAGTACATGTGAAGGATCAAGTATGTACTTTCTCAGGAGAGATACATGGAACACATCGTGAACTTGAGAGAGATTCGGTGGAAGCACCAACCGGTAAGCTACATTTCCAACACGATCCAGTATTTCGAAAGGACCGATATATCTAGGGCTCAACATCCCCTTCTTTCCAAATCTCATGACCCTCTTCTAGGGAGATATTCGTAAGAACACTTTATCACTAACTTCAAACTGTAGGTATTTTCTTCGGTTGTCGGCATAAATTTTCTGTCGACTCTGATCTGCTCTTATGTGTTGTTGAATAGATTGGACCTTTTCTGCCATCTCATCAAGAAGATCAGGTCCTAATAGCTTTCTTTCCCCAACTTCATCCCAGCAAGTTGGAGTCATGCATTTCTTTCCATAGAGAGCTTCATAAGGAGACATCTAAATACTGGAGTGAAAGCTATTATTATAAGAAAATTCCACCAAAGGTATGTGTTGATCCCAACCACCTTTGAAATCCATAGAGAAAGCTCTCAACATATCTTCTAGAGTTTGAATTGTTCTCTCAGACTGACCGTCTGTCTGAGGATGATAAGCAGTGTTGAAACTCAACTCTGTATCCCGAGTATGCTGAAGACTTCTCCTGAACTTCGAGGTAAATCTCGGATCCCGATCAGATATAATAGAAAGTGGTACTCCATGCAATCTTACCACTTCTTTCACATATATCCTGGCAAGCTGATCCAGAGAGAAATCCTCTCTAATAGCAATAAAGTGTGCAGACTTTGTAAGACGATCAACTATGACCCAGATAGCATTATAGCCTTTAGATGTTTTAGGAAGTCCTGTGACAAAGTCCATAGTGATGTTCTCCCATTTCCATTCGGGTATGGGTAATGGTTGTAATATCCCCTTAGACTTCTGTCTCTCACCTTTAACTTGTTTACAAACCAAGCATCGAGAGACATATTCAGCAACATCTCTTTTCATGCCATCCCACCAGAAGTACTCTTTCAGGTCCTTATATATCATCGTGCTTCCAAGATGAATAGAGAATGAAGAACTATGAGCCTCATCCAGCATCTCCTTCTTTAATTCGGGGATGGGAGGAACACAAACCTGATTCCTGAACTTTATTGTCCCATCACAATCAAGGTTGAATTCAGGAATATTTCTCACCTTCTTTTGTAACTCTACATCTTCTTTCTGTTCCTATTTAATCTTCACATGTACATATGGTTGAACATTTATTTGAGAAAGATACAATTTTCCCCCTTCTATTAAAATTCCAAGATCCATCCTTTGTAAATCCATAAATATTGGATCTTTTGTGATCCTCATCATGGATAAACTAGCATGGTCTTATCGACTTAATGCATCTGCCACCTTGTTTGCTTTCCCAGGGTGGTAATGAATTGAGCAGTCGTAATCCTAAATCAGCGCCAACCATCTTCTTTGGCGCATATTCAGCTCCTTTTGTGTGAAAATATACTTTAAACTTTTATGATCAGTATAAATATCACACCTTTCACCATAAAGGTAATGCCTCCAAATCTTTAATGCAAATATTACCGCAGCTAACTCCAAATCATGAGTTGGGTAATTTTGCTCATGGATTTTCAACTGCCGTGAGGCATAAGCTATCACCATATCATTTTGCATAAGAACACACCCCAATCCCTTCTTGGATGCATCACTGTAGATTACAAACCTTTCTCCACTACAAGGCAGTGTGAGCACAGGTGCACTGGATGACCTTATTTTCAACTCCTTCAAATTCTCCTCACATTCCTCTGTCCAAACAAACTTAACTCCTTTCCGAGTCAACCTAGTGAGTGGATTAGATAATCATGAAAATATTTCACAAAATGTCGATAATATCCATCCAAACCAAGAAAACTTCAGATCTCAATTACTGTTGTTGGTCTCGACCAACTTTCTATAACCTCTATTTTTGCTGGATCCACAGATATCCCCTCTTTTGAGATTATGTGACCCAAAAATGAAACTTTTTGAAGCCAAAATTCACACTTGGTAAATTTTTCATAAAGCTTCTCCTTTCTCAGGTTCTTCAATATAATTATCAAGTGATCTTCATGTTCTTCCTTGCTCTTTGAATAGACAAGAATATCGTCTATAAAGACTACCACAAATTGATCAAGATAGTCTCTAAAGACTCTATTCATCAGATCCATGAAGATAGCAGGGGCATTAGTAAGACCAAATGGCATCACTATAAATTCATAGTGTCCATACCTTGTACGGAAAGACTTCTTTGGTATATCCTCCCTTTTGACCCTTAATTGATGATACCCTGAACAAAGATCAATCTTGGAAAATTGTTGAGCTACGCGTAGTTGGTCAAATAAGTCATCAATGCATGGGAGGGGATATTTGTTCTTGATAGTGATCTTGTTAAGTTCTCGATAATCAATGCAGAGTCTCATTGATCCATCTTTCTTCTTAAAAAATAGAACAGGTGCTCCCCAAGGTGACGCACTAGGGTGTATGAATCCCTTATCAAGATTTTCTTGGAGTTGCTTCTTCAATTCCTACAACTCAATTGGGGCCATTCAATAACGTGTCTTTGAAATAGGTAAAGCACCTGGTATGAGTTCTATTGAAAACTCAACTTCATGATTTGGTGGAAGACCTAGAAATTCCTTTGGAAAGACATCGTCAAACTCCTGTACAATGGGCATATTCTTAATCGTGAGTTTCTCACCAACCATTTGAGATAAATAACCTTCATTTAGTGGAATCAAGACCCATAAGATGGATGAAATTTCCACTGGAAGGTTATATTCATCCTTGCATCGATAGACGATCATAGATTGATCTGGAATATGAAATGTGACTTCCCTTCTTTGTCAATTGATATGAGCTCCATATAAAGAAAGCCAATCCATGCCAAGAATCACATCAAATTCCACTATATGAAGGATCACAAGATTTGCAGGAAGCACTTTCCCACAAACATCAATCGGAGAAGAATTATAAACTTTTGATGCGACTGTTGTGCCATTAGGGGTTGTCACAGCTAACTCAACATCTAATTTTTGAGGTAATATGGTGATATCCTTAGAAAAATATTCAGAAATAAAAGAGTGGGTGGATCCAGAATCAAATAAAACATTTGCAACTTTAGAGTGGATGGTAAGTGTACCTTTCACCACATCGTTATCATACTCCACATCGCTGATAGAAATTGCATGTGACTTTCCTTTTTCTTTAGCCTTAAGAGTTTGTTGACGTCGACCATCATTATCAACCCTTGGATTTGGGCATTGATTGGCATAATGCCCCATCTCCTTGCACATGAAACATTGAAGTGTAGTAGGTTCATTTTGTGTATCCCTTCCTTTTTTTGCATCATTAGACATCTTCTTCCCATCATTGCGGCATTCAAATGCCCGATGACCTTCCTTTCCACATTTGAAACATTTACTTGTCCCTTAAGACAACTCTTTCCATGTTTCTTTCCACACTTTGAGCATAAGGGAAATCTCATCTTCTTTTCAGTGTGCTCTTTAGATTTTCCTTTGAATTCCATTTTCCTCTTCTTATCAAACCCATATGACTGATGGGTTACTCCAACCTCCATCTCAACTTTGAGAGCACATCGAACGATTTCCTCATAGCTATTTAAGTCCCTTATGGATAAGGCCCTTCGAAGACTTGGTTTTAAGCCACTAAAGAATCGATCGATCTTACTCTCAGGTTGGATAATAATACTAGAAGCGTACCTTGAAAGTCTTGTAAAATTTGCTTCATAGGTACCAATAGATTCATCATCCTTTTGCTTCAGTTCAAGAAACTCTTTCTCCATCTTTTTTCGGAGAATATGAGGGAAGTACTTATTGAAAAATAAGTTCTTGAACTCGTCCCATTCCATAGACTCAATTTCATCCCTTTGCCTCGTATTCTTAATAAGATTCTACCATTGATCAGAATCACCTTCCAAACGATACACTGCTAAGATGACTTTATCATGTTCAGAACATTGAAGAACTGAAAATATATTTTCAGTAGTACTAATCCATTGTTCAGCAACTAATGGATCAGTAGACCCGCTGAAAGAAGGTGGACGCTGCCTCATGAAGGATTCAATAGAATGTTTCTCCTTACTTTGCTCGTTTGGAAGTCCTGCATGATTCATAGCTTGAGAATGTTATGTGAGTATGGCTACAAGTTTTTTCATTCCAGCTCCCATAACGTTTGGTTGCTCAGGGGGACAATCATTGCATTTCCCGTCGCATTCCGTATTAACACGGTTCCTTTGGGTTCCAGCCATTTACTAAAACCAAGAAGAATAGTGTGAGCAACACTAATTATAATAAGAAAACCACATAATCAAGAATAAAATTTCACACTTAAGGTCTTATACAAGGTTATTCATGGCCATTTCTAAAACACTAAGATTGTGTTCTATGCTTAGACTTATCCTTATGGTTCTTACTAAGTCTTTCACATCCTAGTTTCCAAAGTTTGACTATACCTTTCCTCTAATACCAACTATAGCGGTCTCGAATTTCTTCCAATGGAATATAATTGATACCTATCAGGGCTATCCATGGGCGGCTACACCCCCTGGGCAGGACACACCACCATCCCCAGTGGTATCCATTTCTTCATGAAGCCCTTGGGCGGAGAGCCATGCTTCGTCCAACGCTCACATGTGAGAGTTCCCAAGGATCGGATACATTCCTACCTCATGTGCCTTTGATACCAACTATAACGAACCATACTTTACATACATTGTTATTACATCAAAATTGAAGCATACTTATTACAACATATAATAGAACCATGAAAGGACTGTATAGGTATAGTGTCTTTAGAAACTGGGAAACATAAACAACTAGTTTATAAAGCGTCTACACTGTCTCCCATTTATTTCATCATATCTATAGTCGCTTTTGGAATATCTTAATTAATAACCTTATTCCTGACCTGGGGAAAGAAAACATACAAAAGGGTGAGCTCAAATTCTCATTAAGGGTAAACAAAATAAATATCAATCACATCATATTCATAAGAACATATCTTTTGGAAATCTTAACCTGAAAAAGAGATCATAATTTCATAACATGGGATAAATCATAGTACTGAAATGTAATCCCAATAATCATAACTTAAAACATGAAACTTTGTGGAATACACACATAATCATAGATAATCATTTATTATTAGTCAAGACTCATTGCAAAGACTATCTTAGTGGACAAAGTCCATTTCTGAACCGAGTTCATTCCTCGTTTCAGTCCTGTTTCACTGAACCGGATTAACCTGTCATTCCATCCATGTCTATCTCATGAGATATAAAATCTTTACCCAATGCATTAGATGGAGATATAGGTCCCACCCATATCATAATGATACCATTGTTATGTGTCCCACAAAATCATAAATCATACATCATTGCATAACCCATGTAATAAAAATGGGATTCTTAAACAACATGACATCATAAAACAATTCATATAAGAAAAAGGAATTCATAAAAATAATTCCATCACAACATAATCAAATCAATGTAATAATAGGGATAGAAATAGAACCCTATATTATCTTATATGGAAAATAATTTTGATAAAACACTTGAACTCCATTCTTGAGGAAAATATCTTTTCTACTTCAAAAACATTTTCCTTTCTTAACATGTCATACAATTTTAACCTAAAAGAAGTTGATTAAAAATAAACTTGAAAACTTGTAAAGGAATATTCTTGGAAATAATGTTTTAAAAATACATTCATGAAGTATAAGTTAAAAAACATTCTTCTCGTACTTTTGTCAGAAAAGTCAAAAAGTACCTCGTACGAAAAACGACAAAAGATTCCTTTCATATCTTTTACTATAAACTCAACAAAGGGTAAAAATGGATTTAAAAAATTGTAGGTGGATGGAAATAATATTACATATTGAGGAAACATGGATGTGGATGATAAAATACACCCCCGTAAATACCAAAGTATAAACAAACTCGGCTAAAAATGAGATTGTGATATTTCCCTTACCTTAGGTCTGATTTGCTTCGTAAGTGTCCGAACATCTTGTATAATTATTTAAATAATGTTATTGACTTATTCCAGAATAATATTTATTTTTATTATATCATATATGGTCATATTCTTAGCTTCTTATTAGTAATATTTCATTACTACTTGTTATTCGGGTGTTTATTACTTTTTGTTCTTATGCGTGTTTTGTCGAATAAATTCTTATTTTTTCTTTTTAGGTTATAGATACCTCATTTCCAGAATGGAATTAGTGTAATATATATCATATTAATTCATTCAATTCATTTATATAATCATTATGCAATGAAGATCGTGCAGAACGAGTCGCATCACATCATGGAGACGGTTTTCCGTACGTACGCAAGAGCGATGATATCATTCCCATGATCGTGGAATTGTATTGGAGTGTATGTATACTATTTTAGAATAAATATAACTTTACAATAATCATATGTATTCATTCTTTAAACCATTATACCCATCCAAGTAAGGTGGTGGTGGAAAATAGATTACACCACGGCCTGGAGACGGTATTCCGTACGTACGCACGCGTGGTGATTTCATTTTCCGTAGGATGGATAGATGGTGAAATAAGGTTGTTTCATACTTATAATAACATATCAGTATATTATTGATACTGATTTTATTACTTCATAATGAAACAACTAAATAAGAAGAAGTGGAAGAAGAAATAAAGATGAAAGAATCGGTAACGGAAATTACCTCTTCTTTGAAGAGCTTCTTTGAGACCTCCTTTTAGGGCACTAAAATTGGTCTTTGAAGAAGACGAGGACCTCTAGGATATCTCTAGGGAAGTGGAGAGAATAAATTAGCAGGGTTTGGCCGAACTTGAAGGATCAATGCGGTGTTAGGAAGAGGGGGAGGAGATGCCCTTTTATAAGGGAGGAGAGGGGCTCCTTCAGAAAACTAAAAATAATATTTTATTATAAATCCAAATTCGGTTTTAAATAGCTCCAAATTGATTTATTTCGAAGATAAGGTGGGTATGGGTCGAAATAATCTCATCCAATATAATTTAGACAAGTTTAGGTTCCTATTGTAACCTTATCATTTAGATTTAACATTAAGTTAAATAATTTTACTTTTACTGTGTCTTCATGTGTTCTTACACTATAAGGTTAATAAACTTACTAAAACAAGACAAACGAACCCAAAGTTGTTTATTATTAATATCTATAACCTTATCTAAGTCATTTGGCTGAACCTTAGATTTTTTGTAATAAAATATAACATTTGTTTTAAAAACTATTTTATGTCAATTTTGACACTATTTAGTAATTGATTTTTGTGAAAATCATAACAGAATGCTTAATACAAAAAAAGTTACTTAAATCAATACAAACATTTCATATTAACCTAGAAAATTAGTGGAATAAAAAGTATCAAATTAAATTTATTTGGGTATTTATAACATCAATTATGTCAATATTTCCTTAATAAGATAATTACTACATCATCTTTGTGTCATAAATAAATTGACTTATTTAAAGTCTAAAAATTACAAATAAAATATAATTATGTAGGAAATCCTTTTAGCTTTCTAATGAAAATTTATAGTGGAATTTATCTTATGTATAACTCTATATTAAAAATTATTTAGTTATTAAACTTTGATTTTAACTATTTTAACCCTTCTTTAAATAAATTAATAATAAATGTCCTAATCTAATCCAAGTGGGCCTAAATGGTCATATTTTATTCCTAAGGTTGTTTTTGGTCGAATTAAACTTATCCAATAGAATTAGTACATGTGTTAGGGTAATAATAATATCATTTTTACCCTTAATTACCCTATTTACTTAAACCGTGGTAAATAAAAGTAAAAAGTTTCTATTCACCAAAAATTATTTTCATCTCATTGAACCACATTTTAGTCCTTGATATTAACCTTGTCTCTCGGATTTTCAAAATTCTACTCAAAGAAGTGGTAAAATTAAGTTTTATGAAAAAATCAGTTTTTTAACTGCTACTTAGTGGTTTCACTATTCATCAAAAATTGAAATTTTCAGAAAAATACCAAAATTTTACCCTAGGCTAATTTCGATATTCCGAATCCAAAAATGAAGTCCATTTTGAAAAATAAAATTTATAAAATTTCAAAAAGTGGTTATTACTATTCATAACGACTAGTTTTAATAATATTTTAATAGTATATCATTGTTTAGTGAAACTCGGCATTGCGTACGATGCAAGCTATTGAGGAAGGCTGCGATTGCGTGTAAAGAAATCCAAGCTAGTGTTGTATGTAGTGAAAGATTCCTTTGATAAAAACAAAATATTTCTCATAAAAGTCTCGAGCGTTACAGGTGCTAACTACCTTGAAGTTGAGGGCTTGTAGGGATAGCAAGAGAGAGCCTGATATTCATATTGAGGGCTTACTCTAGTGTGGGTAAGACAAAATTTCTTGAAAGTATAAATCGAGGGACCTTTATCCAAGGTTGTTGGATACCCATCTCTTTGGGTCAAAAGACTTACTACTTGTTACTTATTTGTTTCACGTTTTCCGCTGCATTTTTATTGTTGAGGAAAGTATAACTATATTATAATTCCTTACATTTGTACGCTCTAATTTAGTGAGATTCTATATGCTTTATGTTAGAATCTTTATCTTTGTAAACTTTTATTAAGTCTCATTTCTGGAACCATCTATCCAGAATTATATTCTCAGAATCACATTTCTGGAATCAATCAAGTTTGTAGAACATAGAGGTTTTTTGAATTACCTTTTTTAACCTGGTTAAACAATTGAAAAGTTTCTAACCAACATTAAAAGTTACTAAATAATTTTTAAACAATACAATTCACCCCCCCCCCCTATATTTTGAGCATCATTATTACGATACTACTATTTGTATCGTCTATCATTTCGATCCAACAATTGGTATCAAAGGAGGTCTCTGAAATAATTATATTCACATATAAGTTTTCCATTCTCAAGTTTTTCATTGTTCTATATTTTCCTTTCTGAGGAATATTTTCCTTGTTTACAAACTTTTATTACTGACAAGTTTGTGTGGAATGTTTTTCTTTAAGATGGTAGGAATCAATGTTGGTTCCATAAACAACCTAAATCAAAATAGACCACCTATTTTTGATGGGAATGATTAGGAATATTGGAGAGATCGCATGAAGACATTCATTATAAATACTGGAGTAGATAATTTTTTCATATTCACTAGAGGATATAAAATCCATGATAAAGAAGTTATTACTTTCACCAATCAAGAAAAGCATGAATATCAACTAAATTATAAGGTACGCAACACTTTTCTTTGACCCATGACTAGAAATATATATAGCCCAATTTCACATTGTGATGCAGCAGATTTTGTTTGGAAGAATCTTGAATTTAATCACTTTGGAACTTCCAAAGTTATTGAAACTAGAAGAGCCATGCTCAGGGCTGAATATCATGGTTTTTACTTTTGTTATGGAGAACCCATATGTAAGGTGCAACAAATATTTATGAATGTTGTTAATAGTTTACAATCTATGGGTGAAAAAGGGATAGATTATGAATCTATTGTGGATAAAATCATAGACATCATGACCAATTAGTGGGAATCCAAGAGAATAGATATTGATAAAAATTGAAAGGTCACTCAGATTTCTCTTCATGAACTTTTTGGAACTCTTCTTCAACACGATACTATAATGAAGAGAGATGCTGATAATGTTAAGAAGAAGAAAGGTAATGTAAGTGTTTCTTTTACAACAACTTAAAATCATATGAAAGCCAAGACTCCTAAGAGAGTTACTAGATCTAAGTCTAAGAAAGTTGTTATCCAATCTAAATCTAGTGGAAGTGAATCTTCAAAAATGAACTAGCCAATCCTGTTTGAAGGATGAACAAGATTGTTGGCTAGAAGAATTTTCAATCCAGATACAAGAAGAAAGGAAATAAAGATAAGAAAGATTCAGAAGTCACATGTTATGAATGCAAGAGAGCTTGACATATAAAACCTGATTGTCCTATTCTTAGACGAATGGAATGAAAGGAAAATCATTCTAAGGGAAACAGAAAGAAGTACTGTAAAGCTAAAGCTAATAATGTTATGAAATATAATGACACCTAGAGTGCCAATAGTGGAGACTCTTCAGATGAATCATCAGAATACGAATCTTTTAGATAGAAGAATCTTGGTCTAATAGGCAGGATACCTATTGAAAATCATTGAATAATGGCTAAGGTACACAATTCTGAATCTATGACCAAGTATATTTAAATGGTAGCTATAGTAATAGTAAATATTTTAACTCTTTGGATGAAGAATCTTCTTCTAATAAGGATAATACTTTACCTACTTATGAATAATTTTATAGGTTTTCTAAGCTCCTTGAGAATGAGAATCCAAAACTCAAGAAAAATATAGATAAATAAAATTCTATAAATACTATTCTTACTAAAGAAATATCAGATCTATCTAAATATCTTGATAAGAAAAATTTTTATTTTGAAAGTATTTTAAAAAACCTTGAGGAAGTAAATTCTGAGGATGATAAACTTTCTAAGGATATAGAAAAATTAATTTCTAAGAAAAATGTTTGCAATCCTAGCTCTAGTTCTAAAGCTAATGTTTTGGAAGATAAGAACTTAGTTATCAAACAAAAATCCAAAATATTTTCCTTCAGGAAGTGTTTGTAAAACTTTACCTTAGGTAAGGATAATTTTGATAAGGTGTATTCCCAAATTCTACCTTTAATTAATAGTTCTAGTTTTGGTTATAATAGTTCACAACTGATTTTTAGTAACAATTATTTTATTCCTCAAAGTGCTCCATTTTGCACAAAGTGTCAGTGTGGTGGGAATTGGGCAAGAAATTGATCCCTAAAAAAACTCAGTCTTTAGGATTTCATAAAGCATATTTTTCTAAGAAAATGTGGGTACTTAAAATTTTTCTTTCATAAATTTCCAGACCCAAGAAATTTTGGGTTCCGAAAGTCTAATATTATTATTTTTAGGAAAATAAATAAAATATCAACAGAAATACTTGGTACATGGATAGTGGATCTCCCCAACATAATACTGGTAAAAAAACTACTTTTAAAATATTATCAAGATGAATGGAGGAAAAGAAACTTTAAGATATAATGCAAATAGAGAAATTATTGGTATAGGTAACATCATTTTTCTTGGTGAAACATTGATTTCAAATGTTTTATTAGTTAACGGTCATAAGCACACCCTCATCAGCATAAGTCAATTATGTGATGAAGGTTACCTTGTGAATTTTACGAATTAAAAGTTCTTAGTACCCAATTCCATGGTAGAGATTATTCTTGCTTCCAATAGGAAAGAGAATGTTTACATAATAAATTTAGAAGACCTTAGGATCTAAGATCTACCTCACCTTAATGAAATGGAAGATTATTCTTGGTTGTGGAATAGAAGGTTACGACACAGTAACATTAGGAATCTATATAAACTCTCTAAGAAAATACTAGTTAAGGATCTATTGGAGCATAGATTTTATTCTTCAAAAGTTTTTGATCCTTGTCATTATGGTAAAAAAACATAAATCATGTTTTAAAACTGTTGGTTAAGTCTCAACCACAGATTCATTCCAGTTAGTTCATATAGATCTTTTTGGACCAACACTAACTGGAAGCATTGGAAGAAAATATTATGTATTTTTCATAGTTGATGATTACACTAGATTTATGTGGGTCTATTTTATAGCAAATAAATCTGAATCTTTTTCTTATTTCAAAAGTATTACATCCAAAATCAAAAATGAGAAAAACCTTCCTTGGATAACTATTCATAGTGATCATAGAAGAGAATTTCAAAATTCTGATTTTGAATCTTTTTGTAGTAGAAAAGGCATTACTCATAACTTCTCATCACCTAGAACACCTCAAAAAAATGGTGTTTTTGAAAGAAGAAATCGAATTTTTTAAGAGATAACAGGAACCTTGTTGAGTGAATATTCTATAGCCAAACATTGTTGGGCTGGAGCTGTAAGTACTGCTTGTTATACTATAAATCGTGTTTTGATTAGACCTTTTCTTAACAAAACCACTTATGAGATATGGAATGGTAGAAAACCAAGACTTTCCTACTTCAAGGTTTTTGTTTTAAAGTTATTCATTTTGAACACTATAGACAATTTACAAAAATTGACACCAAAATATTTTGAATGAATGTTCTTAGGCTACTCCACAACTTCTAAGTCTTCTAGAGTTTTCAATAAAAACACTTGTACTGTTGAAAAAACAGTGCATGTCAAATTTGATGAAACTGATCCTTTTGTTTTCAAACAACCCCAACCTACATCTTCAGATGTGTTTTCAAAAATTGATTATCAACCTTTATTAGAAGATCCTTCTGATAAGGAAAATGTCAAAGAAGATGTTTCTGAAGCATTTACCCCAGAAGATTTCCTACCCTATGTTGATGAATAGGTTTTAAAAAACCCAAATCAGTTGTTTCTAAAGAATCAAACCAGTGATAGTATCATTGGTGATGTAAATAAACCTTTAAGTACAAGAAGTTCCTTAAGAAATGAAGTATAACATCTAGCATTTTTTTCCCAATTAGAAAAAAAAATAACTGATGATGCTTTAGGTTATGATGATTGCATTAAAGTAATACTAGATGAACTAAATGAATTCGAAAGGAATAATGTCTGGACCTTGGTTGAAAGACCTAAGGAAACTTCTGTTATTGGAGTAAAATGGGTCTTCAGAAATAAGTGTGATGAAAATGGAATCATAGTTAGAAATAAAGATAGAAGAAATAAATATAGATTGGTTTCTAAAGGCTATAATCAACAAGAAGGAATGGACTATGAAGAAACCTATTCTCTAGTCAATAAACATGAATCTATTGGTATTCTACTTTTCATTATAGCATTATTCAACTTCAAACTTTTTCAAATGGATGTGAAATGTGCTTTCCTTAATGGTTTTACACAAGAGGAATTTTTTGTTGAACAACCTCCTAGTTTTGAAGATACAAAACATCCTGAACATGTTTTTAAACTTACCAAAGCTTTGCATGGACTTAAGAAATCCCCTCGAGCTTGGTATGATAGACATACATGATTTTTTTCTTCAAAATAATTATGTTAAGGTAAATTAAGATCTAACCCTTTTTATAAATAATGATAATAAAAATGTTTTAATTGTTCAAATTTTTTTTATGACATTATATTTGGTTCAACTCAGCAATCTTTAACTCATTCCTTTTCCAACCTAATGAAATATGAGTTTGAAATGAGTATGATGGGTGAGTTAACATTTTTCCTTGGTTTTCAAATTTCTCAAAATCCGGAAGGAATCTATATATCCCAACATAATTTTATTAAATATCTTCCTAAAAATTATGGATATGTAAACACTAAGAGTATTAGTACTCGCATTGGTACCTCAAACACACTTGATATTGATGAAGTTAGGAAACCAGTAGATCAAACATCTTTTAGAGGTATGATATTAAGTTTACTTTACTTGTCAACTAGTCATCCAGACATAATGTTTTCAGTATGATTATGTGCAAGATATCAATCCAATACTAAGGAATATCATTTAAAGGTAGTAAAAAAGAATTTTTTGCTACTTAAAGAGAACCATGGATTTGGGACTCTTTTATACTTCTGGAAATGATTTTATTTTAAATAGTTTTTAAGATGCTGACTTTGTTTATTGTAGAATAGATAGAAAATTTACATCCAGAACATGTCATTTCTTAGGAGATTCGTTATTTTCTTGGTCATGCAAGAAGAAACACTGAGTAGCACTTTCCACTACTGAAGCCGAATATCTAGCAGTAGGAAGTTTTTGTGCTCAAGTGTTGTGGATGCAACACACACTCACAGACTATGGTATGAGTTTTACCAAGACAAAAATTTTTTGTCATAATACTAGTGCCATTTCCCTTAATAAAAACCCTACACATCACTCTCATTCAAAACACATATATATTTGGCTTAGTGGTAAGCACCCCGTAATACTACATGGAAAATGGGGGTTCAAAAACCCATGGGGCACAGGTACTGTAGCAGTACTGTAGCGGTACTGTAGCAGCGGCGGCACTGTTCATCAGCGGGTACTGTAGCGGCGGCAGGGCACTGTAGCGGCGGCGATACTGTGCGGTACTGTAGCAGCTGGTTACTATTCACAAAATGTGAATTGGCCTTAGAATTTGGGCCTACGGGCTATGTAATGGGCTAGAAGCCCACTGGGCCTTCGGGCTATGTAATGGGTTTCCCTTTACCCAGTTAAAAGTGGACTTTGCTTTGATTTAATAATAAAAATGAGGCTTCGGCCCCAACCTTTTAAAAAAAAGGGGGATATAATTCTTCAATTTATCGGAACACAAGATCAACTTTTTAACATTTTCACAAAATCTTTACCCTCTAGTAGATTTGAATACACTAAACAGAAGTTAGAAATGATAACCATGGGGTAATATTCCTTGTAAAATTTCTGTTGAAACCAACCTCCTTACAGTAATAAACTCCTTTTCATGGGGGGGTACATTTTCTTGTTAGTTAGATCAAAATCTTTCGTAACGGAAATTTTCTTAGTCATTTTTTTTAAATCTTTCATAATGAAATTTTTTATAATCGTAGTTTTCAAATCTTTCATAATGAATATTTTTGTAGTCATATTTTTTAAATCTTTCGTAATGAAAATTTTTGTAGCCATATTATCTAAATATTCCATAATGAAAATATTTCGTAGTCCAAAATTTTTCGTAGTCTTAAAATTTTTGTATTGAAGATTTTCATACTTAAAAGTTTCGTAATAGAGATTTTCATTTTTAAATTTTATCCGTACACAAAATTTTCAGAATCTAAAGTTCTTCAAGAAAATTTTTTCTTACTATGAATAATCTTACTATAAATCTAAAAGGTATGTTTCCTTTCCTGAGTTTTCGTTATAATCCTTTACTTGCTGGTAATTTCTTTTGTTTTAAAATTTTTCAGATTCCCTTTTCCTTAAATCCTAATGTTTTTATTAAAAAAACCTCAAAATATCGGATCCAATATTTCCTTGCGGCTATCATATCAACCGTCAAATCTCATCAGAAGAATTTTCAGCCATTGGATTGAGTTTGGAAGATGAATAGTTGCTTCATACGCTTATATAAAGGACCCCCCAATGGTTGTCCCACCTCAAATACCAAGCTCTCGCGTACTGAAGTTCTGCCCTTCTACATAAGCTCACTCTGGATTTTCAATGGTTTCTTAGTTCTGAATGTCTATTGAAGAATAATCTCAGAAAGATATGTCTAATGTCAACCCAATCTCGGAGTGGAATGTATATAGAGAAAGGTTGGTGCATCCGAACTTCTACGCTAAGTATGATTCTATAATCTCAAAGAAAATCAAGCTCAATGGATGGGATAATGTTTTTTTATTGAAGCTAGGGGCTCAATATTTAGTATATCAGGACTTCCTAGATGAATTTTATGAATCAGTTAATTTCTACAAGGAAGAAGGTAGAGAGAAGTTTCCATTCAAAGGCTATGGAAACACTTATGCTCTTTCATATACTAAGGCAGCTAGTTTGCTTGATATTCTATATGAAGGAGAATCTGAGTTCTGTTCTCATAAGTTGCTAGATGTCGAAGGAAGTTTTGTTAAGGAGAAGGCTATGGCATGTCTTGGACTCTCTGATGTAAAGACTCAGAAGATCACTCACTTGTATAAAAATCATCAGATTCTTGAATTATGGGTTCAAGGGTTTATAATTATGAGAAAAGGGGACAAGTACACATTGAAGAAGATTGAAATGTATATCTTTAATTTGTTGGTGAACCAAAGAAAGATCAATCTGGGTAAGTATATTATCATTATAATTGGGAATATTAAGAATGGAAACTTGAATGCTCAGATAATCATGTATCTAGCCATTCTCTCTAAGTTAATTGTTCGGTGCTTAGAATCTTATAAAATTCCTTGCAGCTCGAAGCCAAGGAATTGAAAAGTCAAGATATTCATTGGGGATACCCTGAAGGGGATGAACATTGGTTTCTCTACGGACCCGAGAGAATTTTTTGACTTACCAGAGGAAGAAGCTGAAGCTGTTCTAAAAAATCAAGAAGTTATTGAAACATCCAAAAAGGGAGGAAGGGAGAGGAAGTTGAAGGAATTAGTAGTTAAAGGAAAAATTGTAGAACCCAAGGAAATCCAATCCGAACCTCCAACACCTAAGAAGAAAAAATTATTTTCGGATGAGGTAGTTACTAAGTGGAGGGAAGATAAGAAGAACTGGAAGGAAGGGGAGCCCAATTTTAGAGTAGAACATACTAAAAAAATCTCTAAAGCAGAAGATATCTGAGTATTTGTAAAGGGAATAGAAAGAAAAGAAATTAAAAAAGAAGATGACTAAAGCTGAGATGGTGCAATCTACTTTAAAGGCTGCTGAGAAAGCATCAGAGATTATTCCAGTACAAAAATCCTTCATGGTATAACCCTTACCTGAGACCCCTGGAAAGAAGTTTGTGACTCTAGAAAAAGTCAAAGAAAAAGAAGTAGAAAACGTAATATAAGAGTAAAAAGAAGAAGAAGGCAATGGCAATACCGAAGATTTGATTATGTAAGTGGAAGAATTTCATGATAAGTAAAGTCCATCCGAGAACCTCTCAATCCGAACTTTAGAAGCAGAATATTTAAAAATCGCTACACTTGGGAAAGATGAGAAAGTAGATGATAAAAAGGGAGAAGATGAGTTGAATATGCTCTATGAGTAAGAAATTTCTAATCATGACTTCATTCACCCTGAGGACGCTGAGGAAAGAGCTTAGAAAGAAGATATAGATGAAGATAAAATTGTTCAGCTGTCTGACAGTAAACGTAAATCTCTAGATGAGGAAGTCATTCCGAAAAATGATAAAGGAAAACATGTGGTTATTGATACATCTGGTAAATCTATTTTGAAGAATAAGAAAGCTGGTGGATCTTCAAAGAGGAAACTATCTGAGCAAGAGAAAGATCCCCCACCTAGAAAAGTTTCATATTCGGAATCATCATCCCTTGGACATGATTTCATAGTTCAATAGTTAAAGAAGCTTGTTGGGACTATTCCAATTTTTCCAAGAATTGGCTTGAGATGTTAGATGCTTCAACACGCCTTGAACCAAAAATAGGATTTAGTACCTACGGTGATGGAAAAGTGTTTAAATCTTGAGCGTGATTTCAAGAATTTTTTCATTAACTATGATGCCCACAAAAGGTCTTGTAAGAAAATGGTTAGCTGGTCAAATAAGACAGTTGAAGATATGAGAGATCTTGATGAGCTCCAAGATAGTGTCAAGGAGGCATTTCACATTGAAGATGGTAAGATCAAGTATCTCACAAGAAGTTTTGAAGAAAAGATGACACTGGAAAAGAATTATTAGAGTCAAGAAGTGAAGGATTTGAATGGGAAACTGTATTCATTTGTCCAAAGTTGGAAGAGAGTAAGATATATTCAAATTGAGATAGAAGAAAATCTTATCAAGCAGGAAGAAGTCCTGAAGGCTCAGGTATAGGCTCTTAAAGCTCAAGATGATAGAATCAAAGCTTTAGAGAAGAAAGCTAAATATCAGGATCAGATTCTTAAGCGATCAGTGGAAGACCAAAAGGCACTTAAGAAGCTCAAAACAATAGTAATGAAGTTAATGCCAAAGTAAAATTAAGGATAACATTGTTTAAATTTGATCTTTTTTTGTATTTTCTTTATTGTATAAATTCTTCCAATCTTAATGAAATTTTGGTTTCTCGTTTTTTTTTGGATGTTTTGTACTGATTTTTAATGTACCATATTTAATTTTCCATTCCATGTATTTCATTCTGAAAATCACCAATGGGGAGAAAGGAAAAATAATTCTAAGTGAAGAAGAAATGTCCCTAAGTAAGGGGGAGTTCATCTAAGGGGTGGTTTTCATTACAAATATTTCTATATTCAAGATAATGAAAAATCACATTCTAGAAATCTAGAATACGATCCTTATTGTTTCAAAGCCTAAGGGGGAGTTAGTCATATTCATCTTTGCCCATGTGATAAGGGAGATAAGTTTTATTTTCAAATTCAAGAAAAATATTTTCTATGTCCTTATATTCTTTTTCGTAAGGATGTTTGTTATTTCCAAAAAGGGGGATATTGTTGAGTCAATAAGGTTTCCTTTTGATTTTTCCATTCCTTCATGATTGGGGAGATTATTGATTCAATAAGGTTTCCTTATGACTTTACCATTTCTTCATGTTTTGAAAATCACAAACACCTTGTCTTAAGGAAAATTTTATTTAACCTATGTTTTACTTT
Organism: Viscum album; assembly: GCA_963277665.1. Taxonomy (NCBI): domain Eukaryota; kingdom Viridiplantae; phylum Streptophyta; class Magnoliopsida; order Santalales; family Viscaceae; genus Viscum; species Viscum album. The sequence goes on along the minus strand of OY728132.1, from coordinate 1,020,807,479 downwards.
CATAAAGAAAATTTTTCTTCCCCAAGTAAATTTATCCTTACCATTTTTTTTATTGTTCATTTTGTATCTAAGTATAAAATTCATTTTCGTATCTAAATCCTCAGAATCATATATATACTTAAATATAAAGCATTCTATTTCCAGGATCTAAATTTAGGTTCCGAACTCTCTGAATTCATACTCTGAACTCTTCTAAGTTCTGACTCCGAGTTCTCTGAATTCAGACTCCAAACTCTTATGAGTCCTGACTCTGAGTTCTCTGAATTTAGACTTTGAACTCTTATGAGTTCTCACTATGAATTATTATGAATTCAGAATCCGAAAATTGTAAGTTCATACTCTGAACTTTTGTAATTTCAGACTCCGAACTCTTATGAATTTAGACTATGAATTCTACTGAATTCAAGACTCCAAATTTCCTTGAAATTCAGACTCCGAAATTCTATATAATTTAGGTTCCAAATTCTTCTGAAGACAGAATCTAAATATCTATGTGTTATAGACAACGAATTTTTTTTTCAGTTAGACTCTGAACTTTAATTGTTTCTTATACTCTGAAAAATGAATTTTCTCAAGAAATCATATTTTTGTGTACACATGTTTTGGTTATAAAAAAATTCCGTGAATTTAGTTACTAACTAACCGTTGTTTGAGTGACACATGTATAGGTCCCTCCAAAATTCAAGGAGAAATATGATTGATTGAGGAGGGAGCTGACCATTGAGAATTTGCCTATAAATAAAATCTCATTTGAAAGAGCTCACAAAAAGTGAATCAATCTAGAGATTACTTGCAACTGATGTGATTTCAAGAGAGTGAAACTATCATGCTTTGTGCGTACAGAACACCTTGTTTAGATTTTATTCGTGCGACTCCGAATGTTGTTGAGTTCATTTGAGGGATTCTAGGGATAGGAAGATAGAGGTGCCGACTACCTTAAACCTCGAGTACTTCCTAGCTGAGGAAGACAGAGGTGTCGACTACCTTGAAATTGAGGGCTGCGGGGATAACAAGACAGACTCTGATCTTTGTATTGAGGGCTTACTCTAGTGTGGGTAAGACAAACATTCTTGAAAGTATAAGTTAAGGGACCTTTTATCCAAGGTTGTTGGATACCCTTCTCTTTGGGTTAAAAGACATACTACTTGTTACTTGTTTTTTTCAAGTTTTCCACTGCATTTGGATTGTTCATGAAAGTATAACTATCATATACTTCATTAAATTTTTACACGCTAATTTACTGATATTCTATATTCTTTAAGGTATAATCTTTATCTTTGTAAACTTTTTTTAAGTTTCATTTTTGGAACCATATTTCCTGAATTACATTCTCAGAACCACATTTCTGGAATCAAGCAAGTTTTTAGAACTTATAGGTTTTGTGAATTACCTTTTTTAACCTTGGTAAATAATAGAATGGTTTCTAAAAAACTTTAAAAGTTCCTAAATAATTTTTAAAGGATAAAATTCACCCCCCCCCCCTCCCCTCTTGTATTTTGAGAATCATTATTACGATACTACTATTTGTATCGTCTATCATCTCGATCCAAAAAAAATGTCATCATCACCCCCAAGTTGCCAGAAAAGTCCAAATGTCTGTCCCAAGTGTTTTCTTGGACACCCATAACTCATAAAATAGGATTAAAACAAGTTTTAGGGTAGTTTTATATTATTATAATATTTTTTTACCCTTATTTACCTTATTTACCCTTTAAACATAGTAGATAAAAATAATTTCTAAAGTTACTATTCATAAAGTCTAATAATAGAATTTACCTATTTAAAAAATTTGGACCATATAATTATAAATATGTAATCAATTTCTATAAATTAAAAAACATAATTTTCATTAATTTAATTAAAATTAAATCCCGTTGTCAAAATGAGAAAATCGGGTTCTAAAAAAGTAAAAAGAATCAAAATATTGAAACGTTTTTATATCAAATTTCAATGTGAAATTACTTATAATGACTTAAATTAAATTAAATGAAAAAATTATAATATAATTATACTTTAAAACCAATTAATTGGACAATATTTCTATATAAATATTTTACATGAATAAAAATTGAATTAAAATGCAGTATTTTTCATTATTCAATAAAATATTAAAGTTATAAGAAAAACACAAAACAATTTATCCAAACTAAATTTTTATGTCTTGATTCAAAATAAGAAGCTTATTTCTATCATATTTAATATATAAAAGTGTCAACTATTGGATTTAAAAAGGTTTCACCATTAAAAGGTGTAAAACAAGATTTTATTGAAAAATAATTCTTTTATCTGAAAAATTGAATTTGTTATTATATTATGTATAAGAAACACCAAAGATTAATGTTAAATTATATTTAATATAAAAATTTCCAAATTTGGTTAATACTATTCATAATATCTTTTTAAACGTCTAGTTTGATGGGTCGTGGTGCGCTTGAACTCGGTGGTGTTTGTAGCTCAAGCTATTGAATAATTTAAAAATAGGTGTACCATGGAAGAATGGGGTTTGACATTCTTTGTTACTTTAATAAATTGTGTCCTCACAATTTAATTATGGAATCAAAAACTAGGGGTTTGAATTTTCAAATTATTTTTATTGAAATCCCACATCAAAAAATGGGTTAATGAGACCACCATTTTAAAATTTGAAATGGAATTACGAAGGTTACCAAAGATAACACATGAAAGGGTTTCATGTAGGAAAACATGATTTTGAAAGAAAAAACTAACCATCATGTTCTGATGGATGGCGATAAAGAACATGATGATGAAAAATTTTATATTCACAAATCTAGTCGCCAATGATGATCTAAGGGACAATTGGATTCTTCTGGAAAAAAAAGTACAAGAAAACAAAATTGGTTTTAAGATTAATTACCTAAATTTTAATATTTAATTACTTAATAGAATAAGTACAAAAGGAAGCATACCTAATTAACATGTATAGTTCCACAATTTAACTAATTTATACCACAAACTCATAGAATTTAAAAATATTCTATTTTTATTAATAGTATAGGGTTCCAAAAATGATCTTATACCACATCAATCATATCAAAAGAATTACGTTATAAAAATCAATAAATTAAATAGGCTAGAGGTACGTGATAAAGTCTTTTCTCACTTTGGTTGTGGGTTTGATTCCCATATCCTTGTCCATTGCGACGGGTAGTCACTCGACCTGTAGGTGGCCCTTTTATTAAAACTCTAATACTATAACATTCAAAAAATGACCTCAAGAAATATTTTATCCTTAAAAAATACTATCCAATTTAATTTATACAAATCAATCATATCCTTATCATCTAATTATCAGAGACATATTTAGTGTTATCCTTCCCCCAACCATATATTTTCAAAAATGATAATCTTGAAACTCTGTCTCTTCACTTGGTACCATACAATCTCAAATCCTTATTGAAATAGTTCTACACTACAGTGCTTATTTACTCCACAATTCCTATAACTGGTATATTTCTAATAAAATATTTAATGTAAATAACTCTTTAATCCCAAAAACACAAATACATTAATTATTCAGTTTTGATTATGGTAACAGTATAAGCTTGACCTTTATCTCTTCAAGTTTTCTAAGCTATATTTCTTTGACACTTAGGACATTTATTTTCCTAGTTCCCCATTTCACTACAGTTAAAACACTTAATTTCAGTCATTTATTTCTTACCATTTCATTCTTTTTCCTCATGCCCCTTTTCTCCACACTTATAACAAACACCCAAACCTTTCGAGAACTTTCCAAGGTGATTCTTTCCAAAATTATCATAAGTGGGAAAATCCTTCTTTCCCTTCTTTCCTTTATTCGTCTCCTGCTCCACCATCCTCTTCATATATTGATTTCCCTTCAATTAATAAGACATATAGAATTTATTTTCTATCTTGATAGCACATGATACTATATCTTTATATGAGTAGAAAGTTTGTGAGACTAGTTCCTATCAAAGGAATGGTTTTATCCCATAAAAGAGTTGATCAATATTACTTATTTGGTTACATATGGAGTTTGTGGTATGCCATTCTAACCTTGTGAATTTAGATTCATACTTTTCAACATTATTATCCTCCATCTACTTTAGACTAATAAATTTCCTCTCCTTATTCACAGGAATATCACGAGTAAAGTACTTTTCTAGGAAGAGTTATTTAAATTTTCCCCATTCCATGTTTGTTATTTCCTCATATTCCATCATGTTTTAAATCAGTGCCCACCATTTATCTGTATATCTAGAGAGATGATAAACTTCCATGAAAACTTTTTCACCTTCATTACTTCCCAAATCAATAGATATCTTCTCTAAGGAACATATCCATTTCTCAGATAAAAATGGATTTTTAGTCCAATTGAAAGTTGGAGGATGTTCTCTCATGTAGTAGTCTAACATTAATCATCTACGTTGTGGATCCTGGTGCTCCATATGGGTAAGGTTATTATTCATAAATTAATTCAATTTTCCCATTATAGTTATAATATTTTCAGTACCAGTTGTATCACCATATATAATATTATTATCTTTCATATGAGGGAAATCCCTACATGGATTACGTGTATTGATATGGTTTTTATTCCTTCCCCTATACATCATTTATAAATAATGGAATACACTATATTAGGTTATGAATCATAATTAATATTTCCAAATGAGTAAAATACTTAATATAAATTGAAAATTTTATGCATATCTAATCTCATAATCATAAAAATGGTTTCTTTGGGAACATATATACTTTTAAATCCTTCATAACGGTTTTTATATAAAATTGGAATTATCCTAAGCATGTTCACTAGAATTTTCAAACCATGTGTAAAATAAGTCCCATTTTCATGTTCCTGGTTACCCTAATTCAAGCTAGGAACACCTTGTTAGAGTTTTCACCCCTATGAGCACCTATTCTAGAAACATGCCCACATTTAGTATCTAGAGAGGGATGTATTTTCTAGTAATACCCATATAAATTATACCTGTACAAAATTATAGGATATTATTCTATAAATATCCACAAATCCTATCTTAGGGTAATAATCCATAATCAATGTTTTCTCAATCTATTTCCATGGTTATTACTAAACTTCCTTGGATACCAATTGTAACACCTCGACCCTAATTTCCCAGAGCTAGTTCATTATTTTAATACATTGGCATGATTATAATGAATAAAATCCTGAAGAATAGATTAGTTTAGAATTCTTAGAAAATATATTACATGTGTGGAAATTTCATTACAATTTTTAACATAGAATAAATCATAGATAATACTTAAAGAACTCCATAATTCACCTGGCTTAACAATTGATATCTGTCATAATACACTTTATGAAATCCATGGAAAAAAAATAATAAAGTGGGAGATCATATTATTAGTAAGGGTAATAATTAAATGGAATAAATTATGAATAAATAATCATAAACCTAAAGTTAAGATGTATAATTGAAACAAGACCCTTTAAACATAATCTTGATCAAAATATAAAAAGAATAAATGATACCATATCAAATAAGAAAAACCATTGATATACTACAAGTAAAATAATCACATGAAATATTCATAACTAATATCATAATGAGGGAACTCATATTTTTTGAAATATTAACTATCAAGATAGATACTATCATGATCTATGCTCTTGACAGTGTAAGTCTATAGGTAAAAACCTATCTGATTTGTGTCGAGATCATTCCTCCTAACAATCTGAAACTTTTTGGAAAACAAAAGAGAACGGTTTGTCGCCAAATAATTTTGTCTCATTAAACCTACCATTTTATTGAATGGTTATATTGGGACCTTCCCGTCACTTAATAAGTCAAATTCATTTCTCATATGAAAGGGTGTAACATAACATAAACAATCGTATTAATACTAACATGCAAAATGTTAATACATTAATCATAATACATGAATGGTATCAAAATAACACATCCACAATCAAACATATCATAAACACTTCAATAAAATATGTAAGCTTGTATCATAATAAATCAACCACAATTATGCATAAAATAAAACAAAGCATGTTAACATAAATTAAATTAATCTAATAAAATCATTAAAATGGTTGGAGAGAGATATCTCTTTTTTACATTGAAATCATTTAAAAGATGTTCAATTATAAAAGAGAACATTTATTTTGAAAATAAACTTGAAAGCAAGTAAGTAAAGCTTCAAAATTTTAAGGCATCATAATGGAAAAAAATACCTTCTTGTGCCATATAAGTTAAAATTCATTTTTTCCATAATTTATCGAAAAGTCGATAAAGTACCTCATTTGAAAACAGTGGAAAGATTCCATTGAAAATGTTTTATAAAAATTCAAACAACGGTATAAATAAAATTAAACAATAATATTGTAATAGTAATAATATTTTGAAATACATTTTTAGGAAACATTTATGTGGATGATAAATATTTCTCCGTAGACACTTACGTATAAACAACCTTGGATAATAAAGAGCTTAAAAAATTAACCCTTACCTTGAACTTTTCATTAGTCAAGGGTGTGTTAACCTCCTGTATAATAATTAAAGTACGTTATTAAATTATACCATAACAACATACATGTCTATGATATCATATATGATCCTCTTATATTGTTTTGTAATTAATAGTTTAGTATTACCATTATTTCTAGTGTTAACTGCTTAGATTCTTATGTAAGTTTTGAAATATTATTTGTTGTAATTATTAAATATAACATTATTTATTCATATCCATAATTTAAACCATTACTAAATTAAATTATATATTCATTACATAGGTATTTATAATTTTCCACAATATTTAGATATTAGAAATGAAGTGCACTGTTCATGGAGACGGAAGGTCGTACGTATGCATGAAAACTACTTTCATTTCATTATTGTTTTAAAAAAAATTAAAACTAAATGATACATATGTAAATTATAATTAAATTATCATATTTATGTTATATATGTTACATATTTTTATTATAAACATCCTTTATACATTCAATGTATGAAATGAAGGAGTCATATCGCATTAAGGGTCGGCAGTCCACACTTCCTCAAACGAAATTATCGTATTTACACAAATTAGAAAGCATAAAAGTATGTTCTAAAAATAAATGATGGAATCATAGAGAAGAAATAAATATAATATATATAACATATAAATACAGTTTCCATCATAATTTCCACCATGGTTGGAGGTATAGGAATATATAACCATCATTGTTTTGTGAGGCAGTAATTCTCCATACACAAAAATAGTATGTTCGCATCCATTAGATGGAGGTGTGTATATGTGTAGGTCTAACTATTATAAGAACAACATCCAAGTACATTTAGGATGATTTTTTTTCACAAAATAATGTAATAAAGTGAAATCATGGGGTGGATAAGGAAAATTAATAAAGAAGTTTGAGAGAAGACGTTACCTCTTAATTGCGTAACTCCTCTTGGTTTTTTCCAAAAGATTACTTGAGTTACCTTATGTCCAAGGTGATGATTCTAGGAGAAAGGAATGAATTTTGTTAGATTATATTAGAATAGGTTTTAAAATCCAAGGGGCTTTAGAGGTGTTTGAAATTGGGTAGAGGTGGTGTCCATTTATAAGAGTGATGAGGAGAACTTTAGGAATGTCTTGAAATAATAATTTGTTATAAATTCAATTTAGATTAAAAATGGTCCAAAAATCATTTAATTCAAACATAATATGAGTAATGTTTTAAATACTCTCATAAAATAATTTTTATACATGTATTGAATATTTTTGAATCCTTATAATTTTGGTTTAACACTTATTTTACCCTTTTTAATCTTACCATGATATCATGTAATTTAAAATATTTTTGTTAATTTAATTATCGTAACATGTTAAAACACCAAAAAAGTGTCATTTAGGAAGTATTAGTAAATATCCTGACAACTAGGTCTAATATTAATTTTTTTGGATTTTATAACATTTAATAAAATATTTTATATTTAAAGTCATGAATTATGTCAATTTTTGACACTTCATACATAACTTCTTTCAAATTTATTATAACTTTATTCCTTTGAAAAATATACATTGAATAAATCATAAAATTTAATATGAACCTATAAAATTCTTGGATGACATAAATTATTTCAAATATTATTAATTTTAATATTTATAATATCATTTATTTTAATCTTGTATCAATTAAGTGATCGTTGCATCATCATTGTGTCATGATTAATTTTATTTTTTTAATTTCTAAAAATAATAAATAAAATACAATGATGTAGTAAATATTTTTATATTTCTAATAAATATTTATATCCTAAGAGATAATTTATATAAACCCATTTTAAAATTATTTTATTTAGAAGATACATGATTATGTAATATTTCCCTTTACATTAAATTAAGTGTTATAAAATGTCATTATCACACCCAAGTGGCTCACAGAGGCCAAATGTGCATCCCAAGTGTTTTATTGGTATCCCATAAAGCATAAAATAGGATTGGGACAGTTTTCAGGGTAGTTTTATATTATTATAATATTACTTTTACCCTTATTTACATTATTTACCCATTAACCATGGTTGATAAAAATAATTACAAAAGTTACTATTCATAATGTGCAAAAATAAAAGGTACCTATTTAAAAAAATTTGACCTAAAAATTATAAATATGGAATCCACTTTTATAAATTAAAAACATATAATTTTTAGTAATTAATTTAAAATTAAATCCCATTGTCAAAATGAGAAAACAGGTTTTTTAAAAAGTAAAAACCATCAAAAGATTGACGCATGTTTATATAAAATTTCAATGTGAAATTACTTGCAATGAATTAAATTATATTAAATGATAAAAAGTCAATATATTTACACTTCAAAACTAATTAACTGTATACTCTAATAAAATAAATAAATTAGCTGGAAAAAAAATGTTTGAATTAAAATGCAATATTTTTCACTATTCATTAAAATATGAAAGTAATCATAAAAACAACAAAAATGAATCCAAAAAAAAATTTATGCCTCTATTATAAATAATAAGTTTATATTGTCTTATTTAATATATAAAAGTTTCAAATACTGGATTTAAAAAGGTTTCTCCCTTAAAAGGCGTAAAAACTTTTTTAAAAATACTTCATTTATCTGAAAAATTAAATTTTTCCATATATTATTTTTAAGAAAAAAAAATAAGATGAATGTAAAAATTATATGGAATATATACAATTAAAAATATGTTTGATACTATTCATAACCTATTTTTAAATGTCTAGTTTAATAGGTCGTGGTACGCTCGAACTCAGTGTTCTGTGTAGTGCATGCTATTGAATTGTTTAAAAATAGTGTGCCATGGAAGCTTGGGGTGTTACATAAGAAGTACTAGAATAGAAATTATCATAGAGACCATTAATATTGTTGAATATGAACATTCCTTTTTAGCTAATAAATCTTTCTTGGGATGGGTGTTCATAGAATCTGTGATTAGACCTTGGTATGGGAGTCTTCATAGAATATGTTTTGAAATTGTACAGAGACTTTGGCATATTTCAGAAGTAGGTTATAATGAACATGGGTTCCAACAAAGATCATGAGGTTCAAAGAGATTATTTTATGTTCTGTATTTAATTTAATAATTAATTCAAATGTATATCATACTATTTCATGAAATATTACACAAACAAGATATTTATATTCACAGTTTGTGTTGGAATGCTATGTTTTACACAAACCTTACATTGACCTCTATTTGATACCTAGGAATACATCACGGATGCGGGTCTAGACAAGAGAAAGGGAATCTTTGGTTTAGATTTTAATTTTTTATCTTGTAATGGAGAATTGATTTTGGATCATGAATAGGGTATTAAACTGGTTTTTGGTGTCTTTATATTGATTATTTCATTTTATTTTTTTGGACGAATTTAAATATAAAATTTATTTTACCATACAAGATGATATGGAATGGTTGTATTATCCTGATTTAATTTTCCATTTTTATTTTAATCTACAAGATTTTCTTTTTATTGATCTATATATCATGTTACTTATATGATTCTTATGTTATACCAAACGTTATACTCTCCCCACTATACCAGTTATACCCACACCACTAGTGGGAAGCCTCTATCATATAGGGTGTCGTTCTTGAGGTCATGTGCAACCAGTGTCAGTGATGTGAATGAGAACCACGTTTGAGAAGTTACATTGAAAATATGATTCAAATAATTTTTTTAAAAATGTATCAAAATATTTTTTACTTGTCTAAATTTATATTGATTACGATATTTTTGTCTCAGCTAATGAATATTTTTGTTTTTAATTTTCTGATTTAATGAAAATGTTATTTTAAGTTATCATTATTGGAAAATTCAAATTCTTTCTCGATTTTCAAGTTTCACAATAAAATTATGGAATCTTTTCAAACAAAGTAAAATACTCTAATGAAATACTAAAATGATTTGGTATAGATTAAAGTAAATAAATCAATACACAGATGAGTACAAAATTTAATCTTATGATGGATAGAGAATGTAAGCTAACTAAAAACAAGATTTTTAGAAGTATTATTGGTAGTCTGTTTTATCTTACTACGATATGACATAACAACATGTTCAATGTTTTTCATTATGATAATTTTTAATGAAATCTAATGGAATCCCATTATAATTCAATCAAATTAATTTTTAATTATTTTAAATGAAGAATAAATATTTGATTGTTTTATCTATAAGGAACTTCTTTTGATTTAACTGAATTTTATATTATGTTCATATAGTGTTCTAGCTTGATAGGAAATGTATAAGTTGGAATTTACACATAATTATAATATATTTTCCCTAAGGAAATAGTAAAATTAAATTTTTTGTAACTCTTTCTACAACCAAATCAGACTATATAGAAACTGAATGTTATTGTGCCCAAATATTATAAATTAAACAATGTCTCTTTAACTTGAGGCTTAAATTTCACCATATACCTCTTAGGTGATGAAATAATAGTTAAATTAGTGTCTCCAAAAATACAATATATCACTCTCAAAGAAAAATCATTGACAATATGCACCATTTATTAAGAGATAACTTCGAACAAATTGATCTATTTTAAAAATTTGTTAGGAAAAAATATCGAATTGTTAGTATTTTCACTAACCTTCAAGCTCTTGTTCATTAATATTTCATTAAAGTTGAATTATAAATATTCTCATTATAATACATTCCATTTGAACCTTGATATCTTGATAAATAATTTTTACAATTATTTTAAATCCTTCTCTTGATTTAAATTTTTTTTATAATATTAAAATTATTGTTTTATTTTTGTCACTTTCTAGGATCCCTATATCTCATTCTTTCTTTAAGTGGTATCCTTATATATTCTATTCTAAAACATTATTTAATAGGGATATTTTGTTTTAAAATTATTTATTAATATAATGTGTTCCCTTTTTCATTCCAAATTCATATTTTCAAAAAGATTTTTTTATATTATTAATATTAGTTCATAAACTAAATTTTTATTTGAAACTTATATAAGCATTTATTTCTATACTCACTTTTTTAAAAAAAAATTGGTTCTCTTAATGAATGATTATGGGGGATAGAAAAAATTTATACCTTTTTTTCATAAAATATTTTTGATTTTTAATTTAAAAAATGAAAATTGAATTATGCTTTTGAGTTATGTTATATCATTTAATAAAATAATATTAATCTATTTCATAAAGGAATCATTTAATATAGTTAAACCCATTATTTTTTAAAGGATTTTTTGGACAATGGTATGTACCAGTTTTTCTATTCTCTTCTTGATATTCTTCCCATATATTTCTAATTCCTTTACAATTTATTTATTTTATATTTCATTTTTATTTTATCTTATACTTTTTGCCTTTGTTTTTCTCAAAATAGTTTTGTTGTTTTTCTTCCCTTTTTAAAAATCAATTCATATAATAAACATTATTTTAATATCCCTTTTTGGTTTCCCAATAATCTCCCTTAAAATATCCCAAATTTTTTTCATTAAACTTCATTCAATGTTTATATTTCCTCTTGTAGTTTTTCTTTTGGATAATCATAAATGGGTAGGGTTTATTAAAATTTATAAAAATTTTCATTTTTTCACAGGGAGTTATGTGTTGAACTCTAAAGTGGATATTATTTGGAAATTGATGGGGAATATGTTTTTAACTTTATAGTTATTTTTATTTTTTATTATATTGTTATTGAATAAATTTACTTATAAAGGGAGAAATTTTTTATTGGTTTTTGTTTTTTTATAGATTAATTTCATTGAAAATGAAATATACTGAAATTTGTGTTAAATATTTTACTGATAATTTAGATATTCAATTTTTGATTTATTTAAATCTTCATCTTTTTTAAGGTTTTATATCATCATATTGAATAACTTTTCTATTTTTAACGTCAATTTAAATTTTTATATCAAGTGATTGATAAAATTAAAAAGCGAAATATTGTTATAACACTCTCTATCATGGTCTTCTTGTGATCAAAAACATTAATTTATATTTCTAACATCCTTTTTATAGAGTGTTTATAACATATTTTCTAAACTTTTTGTCATTCCATTGCTAGTATAAATGAATTTGTTAAATTCAATTCAAATTCTTCTTAACGATCCAATAAAATGATTGGTGTTATATTAACTCATGACTTCGTATCATGGAATGAAATTGAAATACCTATAGAAGAAAATTTAAGCATACAAGGAAATATCCACTTGAAAATAGAATAAGGATAGCTTCAAAGGCTTATCGATGCTGGTTACCGGTTAACCAGTGCCAAGTGGATAGTGCACCTATTAGAGCAGAAGACTATTGGCTAAACGCTGAAAACACTAGACTTCAATATCTCTACCAGAAGTCCACCAAATAGATCATTATTTTTTTTTATAATTTTATTTACCATATCAAAAATATATTTTCTTTTACAAATCCTTCCATCAACCAATCGATAAATAACATATAATTTTAATCAACTAAAATATATATATATATATATGAATGTGTATTCAATATTTATTGAATCAAAATAAAAAAAATTAACTATATAAACTCTCACACATTGGTTTCTTAATATAATATTTATTTAAATATTTACTGCATTATATTGATTAATAATGTTTTTAGGAAAAAGATAATTGTGTAACTGATTTTAACCATGGGACTTCAATGTTAGTGGTTATTCCAAAATAGTTGATTTCTGGGATATATAAGAAGAAAAAAATATTGAAATTAATGAATAAATATCATATTCTATATTTATGAGTTCATATACAATTTAAGTTCACACTTGATAAAAGTATCATTGTCATAATTTAAATATATAATATTTATTCTATCATTCATTTCTCTTTCAATGTTGTATATATAATTTTTTTAACAATAGTAATTTATATTTATTTCAAATGTTCCAATGCCCCATTAAAATTCAAAGTTTGGATTACTAGTCATATGTAATGATATTTTAAAAATCCTCATTTTCTGATTATTATTTATTTATTTATTTTTGAAAAATATCAAATATGATGAAAAACTAAATAATTTTTTTAATCACCTTCAAAGTATTATTTAAGTGCATATAATATTCTTCCTAAAAATTTCATACATTCCCATTCGAAAAATAAATAAAAATTTCACTTTCTTATTCGTTTCAGGGCTCAACTCTTCCATGAAAAAGAACCACATTTCCTTTTTATAGGTTTCCCTCATTTAGAGTAATTTTTTTAGGTTTTACATTTTTTTATTTAGAAATGAGTTATCCCAATTATATTGACCAATACGAGTTTCCAGTTGTGCTAACAGTTTTCATCCATTTTTATAGTCAACTTTGGTGAATAGTACTGACATACGAAGAACACTACATTTATTATAATATAAATGTTAACATAGTTGATGAAGGCTATATAATGGTCTTACAGCTTATCCTACTACATATTCATGAAATTATAGTTCTAACAATTATTAGCACTAAAAAATGTTGATAAAGGGAACACTTTTATAAACACTAACTAAAATCTCTGATAAAGATAACCTTTATAAGTGCTTGGTTATTGCTGATAATGCTTCATTCATTATGAGTTCTCAAATATTCTTGATAAAGGTTTTCTTGTAGTCCATATGATTTTATAAATAATTATATATTATTCAATATAATTTATATTTTATAATTAAATATAATCATAAAAATTAAATTCATATATATATTTGATCATTTATAATTTTCAATATTCCTTTTTAGATATTTATAATTATAAATATTTATAATTACATATACCCTGATGGGGTGTAGCAAAGATTTTATACCCATATGGTGGTGGGATGAGGTGTTGGGTTTTAAGAAACCCCATATGCGTGCATGGTTTTCTTTATATTTCTCTTATGCCCATGATTGATTTTATTATAATTACTTATATATATATATATATATTAAAATATTATGACATGAGCCATATAAATATATCTATAATTGAAAAAAATATAGTTTATATTTAATTTTACATATTTATATTCATATTATAAAATTTATAATATATATATATATAATTAGGTGTTTCTATGTGTGTTTATATGTGTATATATATAATTATATATTATAAATTATATTAATAAAATATTTAAATATTTTAACATATGAATTGTATTTTTTTTTAAATATAATTTATATACAAATGGTCATTTATTATCAATTATAATTTAATAAATTATATAACAAAAAAATTTCAAATTTATATTAATAAAAAAATTGATATTGTATTTAAAAACAATAAAAATCATTTTTGTGAATATAATTTATTAAAATATCATTTCTATATTTATATAAAAATATAAAGTAATATTTTTTAGTTTAATTTTATTTATTTTAATATTTTATGATATATATATATATATATAATATAATATAATGGTTTGGGTTGTGATGTGGATCCAATTTGATGAGTCTTGAAAAGTTCATGGTGTGATAAGTGAAAATAAATAAGGAAAAAAATTAGGGTTTGATGTATATATGTATATAAAATATATAAATTTATATTTACAGATTCATGTATTCATGCATGTATGTATTTATATGTATATATGTATGTCTATTTATATATGTATGTATGTGTTTGTCTATTAATGTAATTGTGTTTGTGTGTGTGTGTGTGGATGGATGTTTGTGCGTGTACATCTGTATGTATGTTTGTCTATGTGTGAGTATGTGTTTTTATAGATGGATTTATATGTGTATGTATATATGTGTATATAAGTATACATATGTGAAGATATGTTATAAGTAGTAAAATGAATACAAATGATTGGATTTGTAGTAATTAATGAGTGGTAAGAGCTGAAAGATTGGGAACGTAAATAAATGAATGCATTTTTATTTTTTATGGTTAATGAATGAAAAAATTAATTTAATATAGTTTTTCAAATTATTATTTAGGAAACTAGTATGTTTGTAAGGCCCGATGTGTTGGGTTTTTGGAAAATTACAAGTGAATTTGTACATTCACTCTACTAAGAGACCAAATTACAATTTGAGCCTCACAGGGGAATCCTAATAGTTTCATCCCTCTAAAGTGTTGTTTTATATGGGTTGTAAATCCCTAATGGTTACTTGGGAGTTCAGGTGAGGTTTGGGAGCATCATTCTTTGAAATCATGGGTTTTGGAAAGGACAAGGGGTCACATCGTTAGCTCACGGTTAAAGATAATTGTGCCCCCCAAAATATACATCCCTAAAGGGGTATCATGTGGTTTTTAAAATAGTTAAATAGAGGATACATGACCATGTGAGACCTCTAAAATAAATTATAGAGATGATACTTTGGCTCAGTTTTTGGTTTCTCTAACCGTGCTCCTAGCCTTGTGAGGGGGTGGCCTTTTGAACAGTTGGTGTGCAAGATTGGCACATGGTTATCCAAATCGTTCTTATTTACCGTGTGACCCTATAAAGATGGTGAAATTATGATTCTTCCCCTATATTATTATAAATCAAATGTCTCATTTTATCCTCATCCATTCACAAAAGAATCACTAGGGGGGATTTCTCCACCTCCCCAACCCATTCTTTGAGGTTTGTCCTATGTTTGGGCTCTGATTCAAACACTTTTCATCAAGTTATATCCCTCTTGGTAAGACTAAAATCCCACGAAATTATGTTATCCTTTTCTTTCCCCTTATTTTATTTCATTTTTATTTGATATCCTATGTTTGATTTTCAATGTTTTTTGAGATTCTAGATTTTCAATGATTTTATCTCAGACCAAAGGATGATATCAAACTAGTAAATATTATTAAGAATAAGTTGGATGGTTTCTATCTTTCTCTTAATTTATACATGTGTCTATATGATTTTTTATAAATAGGAACCAGTGAGATGGTTCGGATGTGACCATTCCAATTTTTTTCTTCCACTATTGTTCCTATGAGATGTCGAAGGGTAGGCATGTTTCTATTAAAGTATGTTTAATATAGGTATGATACGAAACTGGTGAGATGGTGTTCAGTGTTCATTCAAAATAATATTCTCTATTAAATAATTTTAAAAAAATTATCCTATGTCTATTTGGGTTTTGTGGGATTTTTAAGGTAAAGTTACATGAGGACTTGGGTGATTTTGTTCATCAGAATTGAGGTTACTTGGATTTTTAGGCTGAGGTGATTGGTGAAGACCTTGGTCACGGTTGAGTGACATTGTTCGTTTGCAGAAACGAGGGTTCAGTGGAGGTGTGGCTTAGTTTGTTAGTGATTTCCACTAACTATGTTTGGAAGATAATATTTTTGGGTTCATGTAGACACAGGATAATCTCAGGGTGATTTGATTTTGTCAACTCGATGTGTGTGGAGGCCTCTAAATACTCAGTGGCATAGGGGATTATGATGAACATAAGAATAGAGGAGATCCTCAACATATAAATACACGGGTAATGGTGTGTAAAACCATTAGATGAGGATGAGGCTCACTGATTTTCATGGTATAATGGGATAGGAATTTCAAAAGACATATATCATCATGCCTTTATATTCTATGTTGTGGATCCAATGGTGACTTAGTAAATGGAAGTCAATGAAATTGTGGTATGTAAATGGGTATGATGAAGGGAAATCAGATTTTCATTATTTTTTGTATATGCGGTAATGGATGTCACATGACGTATTATGGTGTGAAGATGGTTGGGGGACTAATGATTCTTCTTAGATGAAATATAGTTAATGTTTCATTCCACTCTGATGTTTGTTAAGGTATGTAAAGGCTCCCATTTGACTATTAAGAACAAGTGAAGTGAGTTATTCGATGTGTGTATAGTTTATTTTTATTTACATTTTTCATACATAGATATATGTATGGATGTTAGATAGGAACACATTGCTGATGACCTATATAATTAATACTCATTCCCTAAAAGGGACCCTAGGGATGCATGGAGAAATTATCGCTTTAAGTGAAGGAATGTGATAAGGCTATTGGTTTGGACCATATTGATTTGGGGTGTGTTTAGGTTAGAATGATGGATGGAAAGATTTTTTGAAGATAGACATGGTGGTTTCTCTATGATGAGGTGGATATCATTTTGAATTTTTCTTATTTACATATATAATTGGCCTATGGGAGATATTTCATGCTTATGTATGACTGTCATGTAATATATATATATTATCTATTATGTGTAGAAGTTTTAATTTAGGTTTTTAGTTTTGTTGTGGTATATTTCTTCCCCTAAGTTAGTTAATCACTTATACAGGTCTGTTATTATTACCATTTTTTTTATTATAAAAATCATATGGTCTCCCCATTATCACTCAATAGTCCCTTACAATTATTCATAAGCCTTTGTCATTTGAGGAGGAACGCATAATTCCATGTGGTGTACCAACTCAAAGAACTAGTTCATTGGCTCCTAGTCCAAGAAATTAGAAGTGGTATCAGAGGCCAAGTTGGTCATATAGTGGTAATAGCATTTGGCTGGTTTCCAGGTGGAATTAATGATTTGCTTTTGAAAAGTTATGTCATTTTTGAAATAGTAGACTGGAGATTAATAATGTGTCAGAACATGGGATAAGGTTTGTATTGTGTGTCTAGATAACACCTCCATGAACTGAAGTCTATGTTATCATGTAAAATGCATTTTTTTAGGTTTTCATGATTATAGTTGGGTTATTTGATTCATATGGTGTTTTATTTGATATTATTGATTTTATTAGACTCTTTGATCGAGAGGAAAGAGAAGAGTGTCATTGCATCATTATATACACTTAGTCTCACATTAAAAATGTTTATGATTGTAATTATTTCTTGGAAAATTAAATTCCTGAAAAAGGGGGTTGGATTGTTTAATTACTTAATAACGGATTAACTGTGTTTTCCTACATAGCCTCTTGGTGGAATTCTACTCTTCCATCCTTGGTATGTGGTTCCTTATGTGATTTTTCTTTGAAATTTTGTTGGTATGGGTATGTGGAGTCTGGATATGATATGAGTTGGAAAGAATAAGGAATAGGTTTGAGATGTTTAAATTTTCAAAAATAGGATAAAATTTCTTCCCAACATATCATCTTTGTGGAATACTACTTAACCATCCCAGGCTTGTTGTTTCAAGTTTATTCGGTATGTCATATCAACCTTGATATTGGTAGAAAATGGATAAAAGTCTAGATGATATGTGTTATGGGGGATAGAGAAGTGTAATGGTGGTGATATGTGTTTCCTATTACAACTTTATTTATTTGTGATATCTATATAATTAACATTGAATCTTACAATGGATTTTGGATCATAGTGTGATTCCACCCAAGAATGATTTGGTGTAGTTATAAGAGGGAAGATATGTGGTCCCTCTAGGGCATGCATGTGATGAGGCCCCTATGGGTGGTAGTGGGAATGAGCCATAGATAGAGGCTTTGAAGTTGGTGGGAAATCCATAATAGATAGTGGAGTTTAGTCCATGGATATAAGAGAAGCCCATATAGATATTGATGATGGTCATTTAAGTAATTGATTAGGGATCCCATGGAGGTTATATTTCTATATCATATTTGATTTGGTAGTTTCAGTCATTGAAATCCCATTTCATTTAGGGTGAGGGTGGGCAACTGGTGGCAATATTTTCGATCAAGTGTGTACAGGTACATGCATGAAGACATAATGAAGTAACCAGGAAAATCATTAAAACTAGGTTCTTTGAGAAATTATTCTCTGAGACAATGAGATCTGATCAAGATCACGAGTTTATGAAATTTCATTAGGAAACACATTGATCAATTAATATGGTATGAGGTTCATGTACTTGTCATTTTTTCAAGATTTATGGAAGGAGATTATATCGCTAGGTTGAGATAGTTCATTGATAGTTTTTATGACATGTCAATAAGGTACATGTGAATATATTGGGGTCAGTCTTGTTCTCAAATGCAGTAAATCGTGAAAAAATATCTAAGTGGTACCTAATGGATAGGACTTTTCTAAGACAGAATGTGATGTCAAGAAAGTTAGGCAGCATCGCTTTGGATAGATGGAAGTGAGGATGTATGGGGACAAGCCAGAGCAGTCGAGTTTGATAATCTAGGAGGCCACTTAGGAGATGATCATTGAAGGTATTCTTCCAGTGTCAGAAGCCAGATCATGTTTAGACTTACTGTGATTAGACTTCAAAGGAGTGTCTGGTATGTAGGAAGACGGTCCATCTAGAGATGGTTTTTTGAATGATGTCTTTGAAATCTAGGAGTCAGTGACCATGTTATACATTGGTATATAAGGTATTATTGGGTGTTGTACCATGAGTGGAATACTATTATATAACTAATCATTTATATCATTAAAGATATATTGATACTAGGCACTAGGGGTAGTGGCTAGTAGTGTGTATAGCTCCATAGGGAGGGAATTCTTCTAACAGTTAGGCTTCATGAAAGGTGAATGTGGTTGAGTGAATAGGTTCATATTATGATAGGTAGTTTAATATGGATATATGTACTCCATGTACATTTTCGGACTCCTTTTGACATAACAGACACTAGTGCAAGAGGTTCTTCTATGACAGGTGATTTAAATATGTTCTAGTTAATATGTGAGAATTAGGAGTGTTCTGTGGCATATAAGAGATGTTTAGACATCCTAGATCCACTAAAATAATTTTATATGTATTATACAAGAACTTTTGGGTATCATGAATGATGTTTTATCATAAGGGAATCATATTTCATGCTGGTACAATATGGGAATCTGATTAGATGTAGGATTGATTGTATGAGATGGTTGGGATGTGTGTCTATATGGGATGGTTATTGTGGGACCATAAGTGTATTGAAAAATGGGTCAGGAAGTGACTATATAGGTGATTCCAAAGGTGGAGAGTGACATAGAAGGATTCAGTCATGAGTATCTAACTAAGGTAGTTTGGGATGTTTGGAATGAGATGGGCATGTTGGATATCATATCATAGTATATGAAACTAAGGAGTCGAAATCCTAGGATGAGGGATAGATCTCAGCTTAGAATGGGTCCAGATATCTTTTGTATGATCTTTGGTAAGGTTGGGACGTTTTAAGGTCACAGGTTCCATGTGAATCGAAATCTCTAAGGGAATTTGAACTATAATTTAGGGGGGAGGACTAAATTTCAATGTGAACCTGAAAGGGATATCTAAGGAGTTTTATCCCTCTAAATATTCTTTCCAAATGGAGTTCAAAGACAAGAGGGTTCCTTTGGAATTTTTTTTATGTTTAGGATCAATGGGCTTAAGAATCCATGGTTTTTTAAAAGGCTATGGGGATGCATGTTTATCACATGTTGAGGGACAATAATTCACCCCAAACCATGAGAACCTATATGGGTGTTACACGGTTTTTCAAACCGTTAACGTGTGGTTGAATAGACATCTGAAACCTTAATAGTAAATTCTAAAGAGGAAATGAATGGTTTGTACATAGGTTTTATAACATGATAGCTAGTTGTGTGAGGGTGTGGAATTTAATACAGAAATTTTCCATGGTTGGTATGTGGTTAGCCAAAATGGGTGTCCTAACCATGAACCCCATTAAAAATGGTGAATTTATAATTCATCCCCTTTCTTGATATATCACTTAATATTTATTTTCTCATCCTAAATTCATATAGAAATCATTAATGGTGAGTTATCCTCCATCCTCACATAGTCTTTGAGGTTTTTCCATCATTCAAGTATTGTTCATCACATTAGATCCATCTCATTAATACAATGACTAAATTTTTTTCTTTTATTCTATTTATTTCACCATTGTGGATGTTATTTCCATGCGATCTCATGAGCCCTATTATTAGGGCATTTTTCGATTCCTTATAATCTCTCATTCCAGCTCAAATGAGCGGTTAATAACATATAAGTAAATATTCATAAGTATGAGGTAGGTGATTTGTATATTTCCTCTATTTTGTATATTTTTTTATGTGACATGTGATAAATAGGCTTGAGTGGGGTGGTCTGGGTGTGACTATTTCAATTTTGTTTTCTTCTATTATTCCTAATATATTCCAATGCGTAGTATCATGTCTATTAAAGTACATTTGAGCCAGGTGTGGCATGGAAGTGGTGAGGGGGGGTTATATTTTCATTCATAAGAATATTATATGTTATTTAATGTATTTAAATTGATCCCTTTTCTATGTGGGATACATGGGAATATAGAGGGAAAATTCATTTAGGTCTTTGGTGATGTTTTTCATCTGACTTGAGGGGGTTTGGTTCATGAGGTTGAGTAATTTGATGATAATAAAGGATGTAGTGGTGTGATTTGGTTTTCATGATTCATCGACAGATCGCAGGATGTGTGGCTTAGATTGTTGGTGATTTTTTCTCATTGAGGATGGTCGCTAGTGTCGTTGGGTTAAGGTTCACATAGTATAATGTCCATGTTAGATGATGTTTACCGCTTAATGTGGTTGGAGGCCTCTGTATACTTAGTAGCATAGGGGATGGTGGTGACCATAAAAAACAAGAGGTTCTTATTGTACAAATCCATGTGTGTTGGTGTGCGAAATCACCAGATGGGGGTTGAGGAACTCTGATATGATAGGGTTGATGGGTGAGGAAAATGGAAATATGGATATCATTTAATGAGACATGGTTTTATTTCATTTTATTTTTATAAATTAATTTTGAAAATTCTAAGACTAGGCACTGAGATGATGTGAGATTCTGAGGCCTAGTGTTTTCGGGGAAAACCAATGGAAAATTTTCAGTTTATAATAAATAGAACGTGCATTTTTTATTTATACTATAATAAATTTTAAATTGGTTCTCGAATTAGAAATCATATGGCACTGTTGCATTTAGAACAGTGACATTACCTTAGGCGAGGCCTAGCCTCGACCAGCACAGGTCAAGCGTGGAAGTTAGTTTTTGGATGTAAACGTCATTAAAATATTTAATAAAAATATTTCATTCAACATTGAATTGGTTTCTTTTAACTATAGAATATTTTTAGGAATCCAAATATAGCACATAACCCAAAAAAATCCTCTAAGGCAAGAAGATGGATCTTTCTCCAAAGAACATCGATGGATTAGAAAATCAAGATCGATGATCCTCAAATTCAATAGATTGACAAACAACGACGAAGAAGCTTCTCCCTTCATCAACGAACGATCCAAACATCAAGGTAGGATGTTGATACCTTTTGGATTTCTTCTTCCCCTCATAGATTCAACAATGAATTTGGACCAACAAATGAACATGTCCATCCACGGTTCAATCATTCTTGCGGGATGGTTAATTTATAGTGGGTTTTTTCGGGTGATAGATCGTATTCATTATCCTCCCCCTTTTTTCCTTATAAAAATAATGACTCAAGGATGAAACTAAAAAGTCTAGGATCCATTTTCAAGCGTTCTATTTGATTTTCATTTCCCTTTTATTGGAATTCTTCGTCGTTGGAAACTCGTAGTCATGGTGAAATTTTATAGGGAGGCTTCAAATGTGATTGGACTCCCTGAGTACTAGAAAGACCTATCAAATCGCAAGGTAGTGAAGGTTGTGACCCAAGGATCCTGGATATGGATTCACTTCAAAAAATGGAACATCATAACAATGGGGATGACTTGGAGAACCAAGCCCAACACTGGCCAGAATTGGCGGAGGTGGATGGTGGCAGCCACATGCGGCTGTGATGGAAATGGTCGGATCGTGTGGAGCGACGGTGGCAGGGGCCACAATGGGGGCTGTGGATGAGGTGGATAACCACATTGAATGCAGCAGTGCTGAGTTTACAGGGTAACACTAGGGGACCCACACGATCAGGGTATACTGCATAGACTAGGGGTTGTCGCCTGGGCGGTCCACATCCAGCAGAGCAAACCGGCCCGCATATAGCGGCCTGGACTAAGGTGGTCTTGCCACTCCAGTGGGTCGGGTCTAGCTAGCCTAGTGGGCCAGAATAGACCACATCGGGCAAGTTCAGGTCGGATGAACCAGATCGGGTCAACCGGCGGGTCAGGTCAGCTCTGGCGGGTTGGCTTAGATCCAAACTGGTCCTAGGTTGGATTAGATTCGGACTGGGCCCTGGATGGATCAGATCCAGACTAGACCTAAGTTGGATCATATTTGTACTGGAACTCAGTAATATTACATCCATACTAGAAGAGGGTTAGATCAGATGTGTACTGGACTGAGGTCAGATAAAATCTAGACTAGACCTAGGTCAGTCCTTTTAAGTAAAATAGCTGTAACATTCAAATCGTGTGTCTATTTCTCAAGACTTTTGCAGTTTTGGGACACTTGATATTGGAAGGCCCTTTTGAGATACTCTAATTGAGTCTATGAAATTTGGAATATGAATTTTTTTCTTGAGGAGTAGGCCCTCCCAGAACAAGTGCATTGTGAGAAAAATCCTCTGGCTGGATGTGATCTTGAGACTATGTAACTTGGTGACTACATGATTTGGGGGTTTCATGACCTATCGACACTCCATGTTTTATCGACACTCCATGTGTTATTGAAACTCTATGTGTTATTGAAACTCTATATGTTATCAACACTCCATTTTTTATCAACACTCTGTGTGTTATCAACACTCCATGTATTATCAACACTCGGTATATTACTGACACTCCATGTGTTATCAAAACACCATGTGTTATTGAAACTATATGTCTTACCGATACTTGGTTTTCATTGGACTACGTATGATAATACTAATTTTTGTGCTATAAACTTATACCTATGAGAGAAAACTTTACATTATGTATTTATTTATGGTATAATTCATGTATTTTCTTGTGGTGTACAACGTGTATGTCTTAGTGGTATTCCTTTGTGGTTTTGGGGTGTCCCAATGAGTATTGTTTTACTCACTCATTCACAGGATTTACCTCACACGTGTCGTGTCTTATGAAGATGAATGATACATATACGGAGTCCTAGGTGGACTTGGACCAGGTGGTTCTTAGGATGATCAGATAGAAGAGGTGTGCTCATATGGCTTTAGACATCTTTCCAATAGCTACCCTTTAGGTATGGTTTTTTTCATATGAGTTTTAGGAACTTGTGTATTCACTTTTTTAGAAGCTTTATTTTGGTGGGATTGTATTCTTTCCCTATTTAATTTCCATTTTTCCTATTATCATACCCTATGGTTGGAATATTATGGTATGAATTCATTTTCTACATAGTGTTTTTACATTTCTTAATTTTGGGCTTGGATATGTGTGCATGTGTATAGTTACTTAGGAAAATGCCTCCCATTTGTAGGATATGCATTCTCAGCGCTAGTCTCTATCCCCCGATCATTTGGAGGTGGGCTTGGAAAAGTCACAGCATAGGCCCCTCTTGGAAGGGTCATGAAAACGTGGTATCAAAGATGGTCGGCTCTACTTAAGTACCTGGAGTCTACGAGGATGGTTTGGGGAAATAGTGTTAAGTGTTTCAAGTTCGTCTTTCAGGCCAGGAATGACGGTGCTGGTTTGAAGGATGATGTATCCATACACAAAAACTCTGGACACCTGACTTTTGACACTTCAGAAAAAAATGGTTGTATGGAAACTAACGGTATGAGCATCATATAATATTTGGGTGTATTCTCATCTCCTTAATCCATCTCACCTGGTATACTCTATTAACCACATACCATCTTTATCTGTTTCAGGATGCCTCCCCACAGATAGCAAACCAAGATTCCATTGTGTGATCATAGGGATTATCTACCTAGAGATGCAGTGTTGGTATAAGTGCATGTACTGAACATACTCTCTACACCATAGATAGCACATTTGGGTGGTTAACCAGTGATTTTTCCACCCTTTGAGTAGTAGTTACTCCCAGTGCTGCTAGTTGAGGATACATGCAGGCTGAGTGTTTTTCATGAGTTCCATAGGTAGTGACCTCCTCAGTTTAGGGGTGATTTAGGCCACTATATAGCTGAGGATTGGATAGAGTTAGTGACCTATGTCTTCCACCTTTTGAGGAGTATTATGATTTAAGTGATCCATGGATGATTAGAGGGATGATATATGTCTTCTCAACCATAGATATTGTTTTGATAGACATAGGTGTCAGTAATTCATTTATTTCCAGGACCCTTGTTTGATACGCAGAGATTCTAGTGGAACAGTTGACTCAGCCCTTTTTCTTATACACTCTTATAAGAGGGGATTTTATGATCAAACATTGGTGTTAGCAGTGAGACCATACTCTTGGAGATGAGAGTTTCGGTTGAGATCTCTTGGTAGTGGCATCGAGGCCTTACGTTGTCATTCTCAATAAAGACTGGTTATCTACAGTCCAGGCTCAGATTAATTGTTTTATTCATAGAGTGAAGTTTTTCCATGGTGATGGGACCAGGTTTTCATTTGATGGTGAAAAGGAAACGAAAGCAGTGCAGGATGGGATTTCCTATCCATCGAATAGCCTCACCCTTAGTGCATTGGATGAAAGGAATCTTCTATTTCCTATATTAGTGGTAGAGTATGAGTAAATCATTCCTGAGGATGTACCCGAACTACCTCCCCATTGGTATTTAGACTTCTGCATTAATTTTTACCCTGGGATGACACCAATATTGACACCTTCATATCGGATGGCTCCCATTAATCTTTTTGAATTGAGGGAAAAGCAGGAGGACTTTTAAAAAAAGGGCTTCATGAGACCCAGAGTTTCACCCTGGTCGGCCCCAATATTTTTCCAAAAAGGAAGATAGTATCTTGAGATTATAGGTGGAATTCCATCACTATAATCTGGAGACCATGAAAAATAAGCATCCACTACTGAGGATTGATGACCTCTTCAATTAGATGAAAGCAATGATGTGGTGTTTGAGGATAGACCTCACATCCGGCTATAACCCACTTCGAATATGAGATGAGGGCATCTCAAAGATGGATTTCAGTTCTCTGCACAGCCACAATGAGTACATGGTGATTCCTTTTCGAATGAAAAAACCCCAAGTATTGTTCATGGGACTCACGAATAGGATCATCCAGCCTTACTTATACTAGTTCACAGTGGTCTACATTAATGACATCTTGGTGTAGTCAGTGACTGAGGATGAGCACACAATACATATGAGGATGATCCTTGACACACTCTAAGATAACCAAATTTATGGGAAGATCATGAAGTGTCATCTCTTGATTCATGAGGTCCACTTTATAGGACATGTCATTTTAGAGGATAGAGTCATAGTGTATCCCGCAAAGAAATAGGTGGTGCTTGTATAGGATCCACCCAAGAGTGTTACTGTGGTGTAGAGTTTCCTAGGTTTGGATGGGTAGTATCATAGGTTTTTACCTGTATTTTCTAGATTATCATCACCCTTGACGGCATTGACAAGGAAGGGGAATCCCTTCAAGTAGACATAGAAGTTAGAGAAGTGATTTAAGGAGTTGAGGTAGATGTTGACGAGTAGTCTCATGTTGAGGTTTCCAAATGAGGGTGTTGGGTATGTAGTGTTCTATAATACATTAGGGACCTGGATTGGTTATGTCTTGATGTAGTGGAAAGTGGTGATTTCCTATGGTTCATTACAGTTGATACCACATTGGTAGGACTACGTGACCCATGATCTTGAGCAAGCGAAGGTATTCGTCGCATTGAATATTTGGAGACCCAACCTGATGGGTGAGAAGTTTACCATCTACTCTGAACACAAGATTCACAAGTATATCATTTCTGAGAAGGATCAAAACATCAGATAGAGGTGACAGATAGAGTTCCTCTAGGACTGTGACTTTGAGAGTGTCTGTACTCCTGGGAAGGGGGACGTAGTGGCAGATACTCTCAGCAAAAGATAAAAATTTTAGTAGCTAAGTGAGGCTTCTGAGAAAGTGGTTGTGTTATAGATATCATTTGTGGGTAGATATAGAGAACCTTACCTCTAGTGGATGGTTGTCACCACTCCACTATTAAATTGATTCAGGGTGGCATAGCTTGGGAAAATTAACTGCGAGACCTAATGTTATCAATTGAACATAGGTCACACACCATATAGATATTTTATAGGTGGGGAGCACATTGTTTTTTCATAGGGCAAAAATTTGTACAAGTGGTGTTGTAGGTGGAGGTTATGAAGGAGTTCCACACATCACCTTTGGTGGTACATCCATGTTTGGAGAATAGGTACCAGGACCTCCAATATCAGTTCTGGGGGATGGGGATGAAGAAGGTGGTGGAAGAGTTCATTTCTCAATGCCTAACTTGTTAAAAATGATGGTTGAACACCATGTTCTTGATGTGCCAGAGAGGAAGTGGGAATGGACATCGATGGACTTCATAATGGGTTTTCCACTCATGTCTTAGGAACACAATACCATCTTGGTTATCATTGACCGACTCATGGTGTCGTCCCACTTCCAAGTGATTCGGGATTAGAGTTCGGTAGAGATATTGGGATGCCTCTATGAGAAAGAGATAGTTCAACTCCAAGGAGTCCCATTGATAATAGTCTTAGATTGTGATACTTTCTTTACATTCTGGTTATGGAAGGGGTTGATAGAGGTGTTTGGGAATCAGTGGCGCTGGAGCACAGCATTTTATCCCTAGAAGGATGGCCAAACTAATAGAACCATTATGTTTCGTTAGGAAATGCTACATACATGCATTCTAGACATTGTCCACAATTGGGAGGATCTCCTATCACTAGTGAATTTTTTGTACAACAACACCTACCACTCCACCATTGGTATGCACCGTTTGAGGCCATGTATGGGTGACCAAGTAGGTAACCACTTTCCTAGACTAACCGAGGAGAGTCAGCACCCATGGGTCCAATGTTGGTGTGGGATACCACCAAAAAGGTATAGATCATCCAGGAGTGGATGAGGACTACACAGAGCTAGTAGAATTCTGATTCTAACAAGAGAAGAAGGCCCTTAGAGTTCAATGAGGGAGACCATGTGTTCCTTCGGGTCTCACCTCAATGGTTATTGTAGATATTTGGTCAGGGTTGAAAGTTATATACAAGATACATTGGTCCTTTTAATATTTTTATTAGAGTTTCAAAGGTATCATACTACCTAGCTCTACCTGCATAGATGTATTGGGTGCATGGTGTCTTCTAAATGTCACAACTGATGAGGTACGTGCATGATCCATCACACGTTATCGACTATGTATATCTAGACAATGGTGATGGGGAAACTTTTATAGAGTACCTAGTGGAGATCGAGTATCAACAGGAGAGGACCCTTCATGGGTAATTATTTCCTCTAGTGAACATTTGGTGGCTGCACAAGAATCTCCAGGAGCAGACTTGGGAGTAGGAGGCTCTGATTTGTGCTTAGTACCATCACCTTTTTGTTGAGTAGCCCAAGTTTTGGCTTTCGGGTATGTAAATACCAAAAGTGGCGTGAATGTATGGAATCAAATTTTTATTCAGTTTTATTTTTATAAATTAATTGGAAAAATTACGAGACCAAGTGCTAAGATAGTGTGAGATTATGAATCCCAGTGTTCCCGGGGAAAACCAATGAAAAATCATAAGTTTTTAATAAATTTTATAGGAAATTCTTCTTTAAATAGAAATAACACTTAAACAGGTTCCCGGATTAGAAATATGTGCACACCGTTGCATTAAAAAGGTCAACATTATTTAGTAGGGTCATAAACAAGACCGGTGTGGGTCAAGTGTGGAAGTTAGTTTTTGGATGTAAACATCATTAAAATATTTAATAAAAATATTTTATTTGATGTTGCATTAGTTTCTTTTACGTATGACCTATTGATACGAATCCAAGGTTATGACATAACTGTGGAAATCCTCTAAGGTAAGAAGACAGAGCGTCCACTAAGGAACATCGATGGAATGATGAATCAATATCGATAAACATCTGATTTTATGGATCGATGAACGATGACGATGCAGCTTCACCCCCTTTCAATGATCGATACAAACCTCATGGTTGGATGTTTATATCTTTGTGTCTTCCTATTCCCCTATAAGATTAAACTACGAACATGGACCAACCAACAAATAGGTTGATCTATGGTTCGATCATTCATGCAGGACGGTTAATTTATCATGGGGTTTTTCATGTGATAGATCTTAGTGATTATCCTCCCCCTTTTTTCTTCAAACAAGGAGCACTCAAAGCTGACAAAAACAAGGCCATGATCCCTTATTAAGGTGTTCTAGGTGTTCTTAATATCACTTTTCTTGGCATTCTTCTCCATTGGATTCTCATGGTCATGGAATAAAATTTCTAGGAGGTTTTAAATGTGATCAGACCCCTAGAGCACTAGCAAGACGGATCAAACCCTGGGGATGTAAACGTCGTGACCCGAGGATCGTGGATGTGGCTTTGTTTTAGAAAAACAGAGCATCGGACCAATAGGGGAGACCTGTGGAACCAGATCTGATGGTGGCGATGACCGTTTTCATGTGGCGGTATCCACATGTAGGTGCAGTGGATAATGACGGCTGCTCGAGAAGGCGGAGATGACCAGATAGCATGGGTGGCGTGGCCGGACAACATGGATTCATGGTGACAGGGGTTATGGTCGGGATAGGGGATGTGACGGCCAACCTTGTTCAATGGGGTAGCACCACATTGAATGAGCATCATAGGGAGATCAATGCAATCGAGGTAGATAGTTTGGACCATGGGGCATTTCCAGGGAGCCCGAAATCCAGCCGAGTAGACTGGCCTGCAAGTAGCGGGACAAACCAGGGTGGTTGGGCCACTTCAGTGGCCCAGTAGGCAGGAACCAAGGGCCCATCAGGTTGTGCCTAGTAAATCAGACCATACCAAGCTATGCCATAAAAGTCCGCGTCAGGTCAGACAAACCAGGTGAGGTCATCCGGGCCAGGTCGGGGGTGCTGGTGAGGTGGATTGGACCCAAACCGGACACATGTTGGATCGGACCCATACCAGACCCATGTCAGACATTTTCAATAAAAAAAAGGAATATCTTTCAAACTATGTGTCTGTTTGACGAGCTTTTTTTAAGTGTTGGGACCCTTGTGATGAGAAGGTCCTTTTAGGATAATCTAAGTGGGTATTTTTGAATGTTTTTGTATGGGATTTTGGCTTGAGGAGTAAGTACTCCTAGAACAAGTCTTCTACTTGTGGCTAGATGTAATGCCCCAACCCTACTTACCCAGATTTGGGGCATTATTACATAACATTGTCATGATCACAAGAGATCAAGTCTCGAAAGATCGATTCATTTTTAGCCTTGGAAGTACTAGATACATACATAAGTTTTACATTACATAATTAAATAATTAAAAAAACATTGTGTCCCCTTTGAACACACTCATATCCTTTAGCATATACCTGCAAATTAATCATAATATACTTCTTCACATCCTAGGAAAAAGAAAACATAAGAAAGTACTGAGCTCAGATTCATAGTGGGGATAACAATATAGTAGAGACTATAATAAATAATCATAAAAATTTAAGTCAATGTATAAGACTAAAACAGAAGCCTTTTAAATGTAAACTTTAGCATAATATGGCAAAGATAAATAAAATAATTCTATTTACTTATTCGCATGGATATTCTAATAGTTGAATAATAACATGTAATATCAATATCCTATTTCATAATGATGGAATTCATAATTCCAAACATCATAACCACATAGTAAAGGCCTTATGCCATGACTACAAATAATTTTTTTCAAGGCCTTGTGCCAAGACACTAGTTTGTCTAATGAGACCTACCGATGCATCGAGGAGCTATAGCGGGCTCTACCCATCACATAATAGGTCCAATGCATTACTCATATTAAAATTTTGAAACATAATCTTAAGATTCATATTAAATATAGCATACAAAATTTCAATATTTTAAGCACAAACCAAGAATGGCATAAAAATAGCACATCCATAGACAAACATAACTCATTCAATACAATATAGAAGATTGTATTATAATAAATCAACATCAATCAAGAATAATGAAGGAAATTGACATAGATAAAAAAACCAGTAAAACTATTTGAAAGAAATATCTACTTTTTTTAAAAACATTTAAAAGTCTCACAATTTATCAAGAAGTTATTAAAAGAAGATTTTTTAATCAAAGTTCCCCATACCACTTTGAAACTTTTAAAATAAATTTTAATTTTAAAACATCCATGCCCATATAAATAAATATTTAAACCCATTATTAAAATATGAACATTAATGAGAAATAATTATAAGAATAAATCTTAAAAAAAATTAAATGATATTTTAGTTAGAGTTCCTAAACAAATGATATATTCTTGAAAACAAATAATTGAAGTAATCAAAATCTTATAATATCATGAGAATAAAGGGATTCATGATTTACTATGTGAAAGTACAGTATATACACCATATAAAAGTTAATTAGCGCATAAAAACAAAGAAGACTCAAGGGAATGTAAATTGCCAATGAGCCCATACCCGAGTGGTAAGGGCTCCTACTTGGCATACAAGAGACTCAGGTTCAAAACTGGGTAGAGGAAAATTTCCGACACTTTAGCAGTTACTATTCGGTACTGTAGTCATTTGAACTATTCACTCTATTTGGGCCTTCAGGCCACTGGTTTGGGCCTACGGGTCTCAAGGGACTTTGGGTCATCAAAGGCCTTCGGGCCACAAGGCCTTTGGGCCACAAAGACTATAGAGTATCCCAGTTTAAATAGAGCAGGCCCCAGAAGAGGATCTGAGCAATAAGAGTAGCAGCCACCAGAAGCAAAGCTAACCGGATTGAAATAATGAGAGGTTATGACAGCAACCGTCAGGACCAGGCATCGTGCATCTTTGTACGGGGAAATGCAATCTGATCAGCAATGCAAGGTCGGGGGCTAGGTTATCAATGATGTGGAAGCTGGGGAGGGGCAGTTCTTGTGGGTTGGGCCAACGGGTCATGTAATTGGCACGGTATGCCATATGGGCCTTCGGGTCATATATTGCGGGTTATGTCGGGCCTCGGTCACTAGGCCTACGGGTCATGTATGGGTTCCCCTTCAAACCTTAAAAAGGGGATTATCCATAATAAAATAAAAAAAGTCCTTCCGGCCATTCGGGATAGTGGAATGTAAATTGAGATGAAATATCTTATAAATATTGTATCCTTAGGTTAAGGATAAATCAATGACATAATTATGTGTGACAAATATAATTACACTGAATGTGATTGGATATTCATTGTAAATCAATCATCTTACATTTACACATATTCTTGTAAAGACAACACTAATAACTTGGATGTTTAACTTAATGAATGGAAATTAAGTTAATATTACTCTTATCAAGTTCATATCAATGAATTGAGAATTTATCAAGGGAGTGATTATGTGTATCAAAATTATATTCACATGAAAGGGAGTATAAATTAATACATAAATAAACAAATAGTTATTTCACACATAATCTTGGAGTAAAATAATCAATGAAGTTTGTGTAAAATCCAATGAGTGGAAATTGAAATATGAAATTTCCTTACCTATTTGGTACTTAAAAAAAACACCCCATGAAGGAAGTATCATACAATAAAGAATTAAATACCCATAAATTAAAATATATTACACAAATAATACAATCATAGGTAGTACATGCACCACAGAAAATGAAATAGTGGAAAATATAGAATAAATCTCACGGGAATAAAAAGTGAGATGAAAACCCCTTATATTGTAATTTTCCTCAGTATAGGGCAGGTTAAACACCTGTATAATGGTGAAATAATTTTTATTAAATTATAAAATAACCACATACATAAATATGATATCATATATAATCTTCTAATATTGCTTTTCTGATGATATTTCAGTAGTATAATTGTTTTGGGTGTTAACTGATTCGTTTTCATTTATATGTTTTGTTACGTAAGTCATGTTTGTTATGGATATGATGTATTTGATTCATATACCGAATTATATTAAGTTCTTAAACCTTATTTTTAATCGACAAATGAAAATTATTCTTGAATTGTTGTGATGGGGAATGAAATCGCATCGCGTCGTGGAGACGGTAAGTCGTACTTACATACAAGCAACAATATCATTCTATTAGTTGTGAAATAATTTATAATTGGATGTTATATTATATATACAGAATCATTAAAATTATATATTTATTATTTACATCAGTTATACTCATTATTATACCCTTATAAATAATGAAGTGTCTAATAACAAACTACACCCTAAAGTGGAGACGGTAAGTCGTACGTACGCACGTATGGTGACTTTGTCATTAATAGGATGGATAGAATAATGAATATTTTTATACCGTATTTATAATAACATCATATTATGTAGAAGGTATTAGAGTTATTATTTTGGTATGGAAACAAAAATGAAATAGAAAGTGGAAGAAGAAAAGTGCTTTGAAAGAGGTGATCAAATTATTACCTCTTCTTCGGGTGCTTCCTTTTTATTTGATCAAAATGTCTCCTTAGGTTGGCTTTCTAATCAATGTAAGGACTCTAGGTTCAAGTAATGGTAGTTGGTAGGATATTTGAGATGGTTTTGTTCGATCCAAATGGCTTTGGAGGTGTTAATTTTAAAGAAGGTTATGTAAATTTTCATAAGAGAGGTGAGGGTCACTTTAGGAAAATTTTAAAATATTATTTTATTATAATATCATTTTCGGTTTATGATCACTAAAATTAGATTTATTTCAAGGATAAGGAGGTTTTTGGTCGAAGACCTCTATACTAGTAGGTTTTAGATAGTTTTATGTCATCATATTAACCTTATGTTTTAGATTTAACTCATAGTTAAATAATTTGACTTTTACTATATATTCTTGTATTATTATAATAAATGGTTAATAAACTTACTATAGAAAATCCAAGATTACCCCAAGTGGTTAATTATTGAAATATATAACCTTATGTAATTCCTCTGGCCAAACCTTATATTTTTTAGAATATTATATCAATTAAAAATATAGTATTTGTTTTAAAAATTCATTTATGTCGATTTTGACACTATTTAGTATTTTGTTTTTGTGAATGTCAACAAAACATGATTACTTCTAAAAAATAAATTAAATCAATCCTTATATGTCATATTGACCTATAAAATTAATGTAATGCATGAAAAGTCTCAATTTACATTTATTTGGATATTTATAATATCAATTATTTTAATCTTTCGTTAATAAGGTAATTACTACATCGACATTGTGTCATAAATAAATTTAATTATTTAATGTCTAAAATTTAGAAATAAAATACCATTATTTTGAAAATATTTATACCTTTATAATTAATATTTATAGACGAATTTATCTTATTTATAACCCTATATTAAAAATGTTTTATTTATGAAAATTGGAATTTAACAATTTTAACACTTCCTTAAAATAAATAATAATAAATTTCATAATCTAAACCAAGTGGATCAAAGAGGATCATATTTTATTCCTATTTTTTTCTAAAAACACTTATCCAATAGAATTAGGATATGTGATAGAGTAATTATAATATCATTTTTACCTTTAATTACCATATTTACTTTTAACTATGGTAAATAAAATTCAAAATTTACTATTCACCAAAAAAATATTCATTCTATTAAACCAAATTTTACATACTAATGTCAATCGTGTCTCTTGGATTTTTTAAATTCAATTCACAGAAGCGGTAAAATTATGTTTTATGCAAATTTTCAAATGTTCCTAGAAGGTGAGTAAAAGACGGTAACAAGTTCAATGAAATTTTATATATTTAATCTTATTAAAAATGACTTCAATTAATTACATTGGTCTAATATAGGTATTAGGTATCTATTTTGACTTTAAAATAAATTTAAATTAAAAAAATTATTTAAATAAAAAGTCGACTTTAAATAATAACTCAATGTTTTTCACTATACATCAAAAATTGAATTTTTTTAGAAAAATACCAAAAATTCACCCAAAGCTAAATTTAATATTCCAATTTTAAAAATGATGTCTATTTTACCAAATTCAAAACATAGAAGTTGTATTAATTAATTTAAAAAAATATTCCCGTTTTCAAAATCAGAAATTGGGTTTTTGAGAAGTAAGAACTATCAAAAGATTGATATGTTTTTATGTCCAATTTAAATGTAAAATTAAATCCAATGACCAAAATTAGATTAAATGATAAAATTATAATCTAATTATACATCAAAACCATTCAAATTTATAATTTAATACTATAAATTATTTTGATTAAAAAAGTTTTTTTCAATTAAAATTTTTTATTTTTTACTATTCATCAAATTATGAGAGTTATCAGAAAAGCACGGAAAATTTATCCGAACTAAATTTTTATGTCTCATTTCTAAAGAAGAAGTTTATTTTTTCAAATTTAAAAATAAAATGTTTCAAATATTGGATTTAAAAATGGTTCTCCATTAAAATGTAGTAAAATTGAATTTTAGAAAAATAATTATTTTATCTGAAATACTGAATTTGTTATTATTTTAAGTCTAAGAAACACATAATAATAATATTAAAATTTTCTGGAGTATATAAAATTAAAAATGAAGTTAATAATATTCAAAACCATTTTTTCAACGGCTAGTTTTGTAAGTCATGGTGTGCTCGAACTCAGTGTTGCGTGTAGCACAAGCTATTGAGTTACATTAAAGAAAATAACTTGCTATGAAATCATGGGGTGTTTCATTCTTCCCCCTTTTGGAAATTGTGTCCTTCCAATTTTAAAATTGGTCCTGGTAACTTCATTGAATGTCCCACATCGGAAAAAGAGTCAGTAAAACTATCACTTTAAAATAATGAAAGAGAAGTACTAAGGTCACCCGAGATAACCCATACAAGGATTCTGTGTAAGAAAACATGGATATGGAAGATAAAATAAGTGTCAAGTTCTAATGGAGAGTTATATAAAACATGATCAGGAGAAACTTAACAATGAGAAAACCAAAAACATGTGATGGGATAAACAAGCATTTGTTTCCTTGTAGGAAAAGTAAACGGACAATGTTTTTTGTTTTAAGTTCCATTTCATAAAGTTGGGGAATTTATTTATGAGATTGACTATGAACATAAAGATATATACTTACTTTTTATGTAGAGTTTCATCCTTTACTAAATTTCTACCACTAACTCATCTTTTCTCTAAAAGATGAGTATTCAAGATGACTTGGTCACACCTGAAGTGCTAGAATAAACTTCTAGGGAATCACGTATTCCACAAATTAAGAAATATATATTTCCCTTGTCTTTAGAGATTAACCAAAACCAAATTGTTAGTATAAGATCAGATGATCCCCAAAATGGATAATCCTTTATAGAAAGAAATACTAATCATAATTTCCAAAATTATACAAACAATACCCAAAGTTCAATAAAGAGCATTCAAAAAACAATTGTTCTTAAAATACTTCAATATAATCCAAACTAATATTGAAACCCAAAACTCTGAAGAATTTAATAACATAGTCTTTCACAGTAAATCTTAACATTTATCTCCAAATAAAATAAGCTACTCTTAAAGTCTCATAAAAAATTGTAATTAACCAAATCATATATTCTATATGATAGGTTAATCATTTCTATTAAGGACCTGAATCTCTATAAAAAACATCAATTATTCCAAAAAAACCAACATTACACCTCAAATGAAATCCCATAGTATTCTATTTTCCCTTGGTATACAGTCTTCCCAATAGAGTGAATGTCTTCCAAAATAAAATTTATCACTTAATAACCAAATCATTTTCCTATAATAAGGATATCCATTTGATAAAATAGAAGATCCCAAATCAACTTATAATTGACTAATAAAATCATTTATCCAAAAATAATTAGTCACACTAACTAGGGACTTCACGTAGTCTAGTGGTGGGTGATAAATCCTAGTCGCACATTGGTTGTGGGATTGATTACAACAGCTTTTTTTGACGCGACGGGTTGTCACACGGTCAACGTGTTGTCGTTTTACAAAAACTATATTTATTAACATTCCCAAAATGAAATAAATTCTACAAAACAACCATAATATAATGTAATCACAGATTTTATCTCATAACTCTCATTTTCATCCCCAAAATTAATAAAATGTAATTACATCAAATTTAAGGTTTATATAAACCCAAATGGTTCTTTATAACTATATCCACAAAAGAAAAGATAATTCTTCCTTAAATAGAATTTTCACATAACAAACTGCAGGGTTACACATACAAGAGAAAATTCATCCAAAGTAATCCCATCAACAAGGGTCGTTAATACTTATAAACATTTTTTCATCCATTTATTTCCACGTAGGTTCTTCCTTGACCTAGTGGTTATCCTATAGAATATATAATTGACTCAGTTAATTCCCAAGTCCCCTAAATTTACGACAAATGAATGTAATTGATTTTTAGGATCATATTTTATTTTCTTCCATATAACTCTTCATTTTTTCTCGGAAATTCTTTAATTTATGTCCTTATTTCCTACACATAAAGAATTAATTTTTTCCACTGAGACACTCTCCTCAATGTCTCCTTCCACATTTCCAGAATTATAGAAATTGATATTTCTTTTCTCCACGGTCTCCACTACTGAAGCTCTTATCATTATCTGCCTTACTCTTATTTGTTTATTTTGGAAGTTGGTTAATGTATATATTGTTGATCATATTTTTGGAAAACTTCTTTGGAATGAACACGATATCTTTTACTCCAATCAAAATTCCATTTATCTTTTCATTTCCACCATTTTCCCACCATGTACATCATGTTCAATGTTACTATGACTTCCTTGGAATCCATCCACTGACTAAAACTAGAAAGCATAGTGTGAGTAAAAATAGTCATAAAATCATTTAGAGAAAATAATGACACCTTATATTCAATATAAAACACCATAGTATTGACCAAGGTTGTTTATTCTCATGTTATATCCTTCAATTCAGTTGGTAAAGAAAATGTGAATTATCATAATCATATCCCCTGGCAGTGTAGTAACCAAGAGTGTATCAAGGCCCATTGTCATGTACCAGGATACCCCAGGTCAAGCCTGAAACTCCTTTTCGGGGTGTTCACTCCTAGGTACAACTATTCGAGAGATGCCTATACCTGATCTTATCCATACAGGGATGTATTTATTGGAAAATACACAAAATCTCTACATTACCAAAATTCTATGAAGTTCGTCTATACTAATCCTCAAAGTCTATCTTTGGGTAATGTTCTCTAATCAGAGTTTTTCTAAATCTAGCTTCCAAGGTTTGTACTAAACTTTCTCTGATACCAATTGTAATGCCCTGACCCTAGTTACCAAGAGTCAGTGCATTATTACATAACATTGGAATGATCACAAGAGATCATGTCTCTAATGACCGATTAGTTTAGTAGCCTTGGAAGTACTAGATACATATATAAGTTTTACCTTACATCATGGAATAAAAAAATACATTGTATCCCATTTGAAAACACTCATATAGTTTGTCTTATTCCATTAGGTTAATAATAATATAATTCTTCACATCCTGGGAATAAGAAATCATAAGTAAAGGGTGAGCATAGATTCTCCATAGGGATATCAATATAGAGGAAACTATCACAAATAAGCATAAACATTTAAGGCAATGTATAAGACTAAAACACAAGAATTTAAAACATAAAATTCATAATAATATGGAAAAGATAAATCAAATTATGCCATTTAATTATTCACATGGATTTTCTACTAGTAGAATAATCACATGTAATATCAATAGATAATTTCATAAAGATGGAATTCATATTTCCAGATATCATAATCACATAGTCAAGGCCTCCGGCCAAGACTACAACTAATATTTTGTCAAGGCCTTATACTAAGACACTAGTTTGTCTCATTAGACCTACCAATGCATCTAGGAGCTACAACGAGCTCCACCTATCACTTACTAAGTCCAATTCATTCCTCATATGAAAATATGAAACATAATCAAAACATTTGTATTAAAACAAGCATATGAAATTTCAATATTTTAACCACAAACCATGGATTGTATAAAAATAGTACATCCATTGTAAAACATAACTCATTAAACAAAATATAGAATATTGTATTATAATAAATCAACCTAAATCAATAATAATTAAGGATATGACAAAGATGAAAATAATCAGTAAAATTATTTGAGAGAAATATCCCACTTTTTTGGAAAACATTTAAAAGTCTAACTATTTATCAAAAAGATGTTAAAAGAATATTTTTGAATCAAATTGTCCAATACCACTTTGAAACTTCTAAAATAAAATTTAATTTTAGAACATCCATGTCTATATAAATAAATCCTTAAAACCATTTTTAAAACATGGACATTAATGAAAGAGATTTAGAAGAATAAATCTTTAAAGCATTTAAAATGATATTTTAGTTAGAGTTCCTAAATAAATGAAGGACGCTTGAGTACAAATAATTTAGGTAATAAAAACGTTATAATATCTTGAGAATAAATGGATTAATGATATACTATATCAAAGTAAAGAATATACACCATATAAAAGTGAATTGGCGCATGACAACAAAGAAGACTCAATGGAATGTAAATTGAGATGAAATCCCTAATAAAGAATGTATCCTTAGGTTAAGGATAAATAAATGACATAATTATGTGTGAAAAATATAAATACACTAAATTTTTTTGGATATTAAATGTAAATCAATCAGATTACATTCACACATATTCTTGTAAAAACAACACCAATGACTTGGATGTTTAACTCCATGAATGGAAATTGAGTTAAGATTACTCTTATCAAGTTCATATCTATGACATGAGGATTTATTAAAGGAGTGAACATGTGTATCAAAATTATATCCACAAAAAGGGGAGTGGAAATTATTACATAAATAATCAAATAGTTATTTCACACATAATCTTAGAGTAAAATAATCAAGGAAGTTTGCGTAAAATCTAATGTGTGAAAATTGAAATATGAAATTCCCTTACCGATTTGGTAACTTACAAAACATTCACCCCATTAAAGTAGGATCATACAATGATGATTTAAATACCCATAAACTAAACTATATTACACAAATAATACAATAATGGCCAGTACATGTTACACACAAAAAAAATAGTGGAAAATATAGCATGAATCTCACGGGAATAAAAAGTGATATGAAAACCCCTTACCTTGTATATTTCCTTATTAAGGGATAGGTTAAACTCTTGTATAATGGTGAAATATTTGTTATTAAATTATAAAATAACCATATACATAAATATGATATCAAATATGATATTCTAATATTTCATTGATAATTATATTTTTGTAGTATCATTGTTTTGGGTGTTAACTGATTCGTTTTCCATTATATGTTTTGTAACATAAGTCTTGTATGTTATGGAGATGATGTATTTGGTTCATATAAAGAATGGTACTAAGTCATTAAAAATATTTTTAATTATCAAATGAAAATTATTCTTGAAGGTTTATGATGGGGAACAAAATCCCATCGCATCGTGGAGATGGTAATCCATAAGTACGCACGAGCAACAATATAATTCTATTAGTGGTGAAATAATTTTTAATTAGTTGGTATATTTTATATAAAGAAACATTAAAATGTTATATTTATTATTTACCTCAGTTATATTCATTATTATATCCGTCCAAATAATTAAGTGTTGAATAACTAACTACACCATAACGTGGAGACAGTACACCGTACGTACACACGTATGGTGACTTTGTCATTCATAGGATGGATAGAATAGTGAATATGGTTGTAAAATATTTATAATAACATCAAAGTATGTAGAAGGTATTGTAGTTATTATTTTTCTATGGAAACAACAATTAATGAGGAAGTGTAAGAACAAAAGAACTTTGAAAGAGGTGATGAAATTATTACCTCTTCTTGAGGTGCTTCCTATTAATTTGATCAAAAGAGCTCCTTAGAATTCCTTTCTGATAAAAGTAAGTAATCTAAGTTCAATTTATGGTATTTGGGAGGATATTTGATCTGGTTTTGGTGAATCCAAATAGATTTTGAGGTGTGATTTTGAGATAAGGTTAAGTACCATTTTATAAGAGAGGTGCGGGTCACTTTAGGAAAATCTTGAAATATTATTTTATTATAAAATCATTTCCAGTTTATAATGGCTCCAAATGGATTTTTCTCAAGGATAAGGTGGGGATGGGTTGAAAAAATCTCAAACAATAGGTTATAGATTGGTTTAGGTCACAATATTAACCTTATCTTTTGTATTTAGCTCTTAGTTAAATAGTTTAACTTTTACCACGTATTCTACTATTATTATATTAAGTGATTAATAAAATTACTATAAAAAGCCAAGAGAACCCCAAGTGGTTCATTATTGAAATATATAACCTTATATATGTCTTCTTTCTAAATCTTATATTTTTAGGAATATTATATCAATTAATAATATATTATTTATTTCAAAAACTCATTTATGTCAATTTTGACACTATTTAGTATCGGGTGTTTTTGGAAGTCCAAAAAACATGATTACTTCAAAAATAAATTAAATCAATCCTAAAATGTCATATTAACCTATAAAATTAGTTTAATGCATCAAAAGTCTCAATTTACATTTATTTGGATATTTATAATATCATATATTTTAATCTTTCATTAATAAGGTAATTACCTTATCGTAATTATGTCACAAATAAATTTAATTATTTAGTTTATAATAATTATAAATAAAGAATTATTATGTATAAAATATTTCTAGTTTTCTAATGAATATTTATAGTCCAATTTATCTTATGTATAACCCTATATTAAAAATGTTTTAGTTATGAAAATTTAAATTTTACACTTTTAACTCTTCTTTAAATAAAATAATAATAAATGTCATAATCTAATCCAAGTGGATCAAAGAGGATAATATTTTATTCATAAGTTTTATTTTGGTCGAAAAACACTTATCCAATAGAATTATGACATGTTTTAGGACAATTAAAATATCATTTCTACCTTTAATTTCCATATTTACTTTTAACCGTGGTAATTCAAATTCAAATTCTACTATTCACCAAATATTATATTCATCCTATTGAACCACATTTTACTAACTTATGTCAACCAAGTCTCTCAGATTTTTTATATTCAATTCACATAAGTGGTAAAAATTATGTTTTACGCTAATCTGCAAATGTGCCTAGAAGTTGAGTAAATGACGGTAAAAACTTCAATAAAATTTTATATATATAATCTTATTATATAATGACTTAAATGAATTATATTGGACT
The DNA here is from genome assembly GCA_963277665.1 of Viscum album. Lineage (NCBI taxonomy): Eukaryota > Viridiplantae > Streptophyta > Magnoliopsida > Santalales > Viscaceae > Viscum > Viscum album. The sequence continues at coordinate 1,020,764,921 of OY728132.1, read as the reverse complement.
AATATAGGTATTGTGTATCTATTTTTAATTTAAAAAAAATTTAAATTAAAAATAATTATTTAAATAAAAAGTCGGCTTTAAATAATAATACAGTGTTTTTCACTATTCATCAAACATTGAATGTTTTTTAAAAATACCAAAAATTCACCCAAAGATAATTTTGATATTAAAAATTCAAAAGTTATGTCTATTTTACCAAATTCACAATATATAAGATGTATTAATTAATTTAAAAAAAAATATTCCAGTTGCCAAAACCGGAATACAGGTTTTTGAGAAGTAAAAACTATCAAAATATTGATATGAGTTTTTTTCCAATTTAAATGTAAAATTAATTCCAATGTCCAACATTGGATTAAATGATTAAAATATAATCTAATTATACATCAAACCCATTCAAATGTGTATTTTAATGCTGTAAATTATTTTGATTAAAAAAGTTGTTTTCAATTAAAATTTAGTATTTTTACTCTTCATCAGTATATGAAAGTTATCAGAAAAGCACCGAAAATTTATCCAAACTAAATTTTTATGTCCCGATTCTAAAGAAGAAGTTTATTTTATCAAATTGAATATATAAATGTGTCTAATATTGGATTTAAAAAGGGTTCTCCATTAAAAGGTGGTAAAATTGCATTTTTGGAAAAATACTTCTTTTATCTGAAAAATTGAATTTGTTATTATATTATGTCTAAAAACACATAATATGGATGTTAAAATTATATGGAGTATATAAAACTCAAAAATAAGTTAATAATATTTGTAACCATTTTTTGAACAGCTAGTTTGGTAAGTCAGGGTGTGCTCGAACTCGGTGTTGCGTGTAGCGCATTCTATTGAATTACATTAATGAAAATAAATTACTATGAAATCTTGGGTTGTTACACTAGATGTTATCTTGAGACTATGTAACTTGGTAACTACATGATTTGGGGGCTGCTTGACCAATTGACACTATGAGTGTTATTGACACTCCATGTGTTATCGACACGCCATGTGTTATCAACACATCAAGTTTTATTGAAACTCTATTTGTTATCAACACTCCATGTGTTATTGGAACTCTATGATTTATCAACACTCTTTGTGTCATCAACACAATGTGTGTTATTGAAACTACATTTCTTACTGATACTGGGTGTTCTGTGGACTACATATAATAATCATTCTTTTTTTGTTATAGACGTATAGTTGTGTCAGATGACTATACTTCGTGTATTAATTTGGGGTATACTTCATGTATTTTCTTATGGTGTGATTCATGTATTTATTAATGGTATTCCTTTTTGGTTTCAGAGTTTCCTACTGAGTATTGTATTACTGACACTTGCATGGGAATTTCCCACACTTGTTGTGACTCGTTTAGACGATCAACACTTTGATGGAGTCCTTGTTGGATTAGGACTAGGTGGTTATTAGTGTGATCAAAAAGAATATTTTTTCTACTATGGCTTTAGATGGTTTTCCTACACCTACTCTTCATGTAAGGTTTTCTACGGATGACTTTCAGAAACTTTTTCATTCACTTTTTAAGACTCTTTCTTTTGGTTGTGCTTATATTCTGGCCCTGCTTTTCTTTCCAGTTATCCTACTTTCATAATCTATGGTTGGTATCATAGTGTATGTACGATTTGTCTAATTAGTTTTTTTTACATTTCATCATTTCGGAGTTGGAGATTTTGTTGTGTTTGCGTGGGTATAGGTACTTATGTAAATTTCTCCTATTTGTGTGATATTCCTACACGGTGCTAGTTACCATCCCCTGGACTATCAGAGGTGGGATTGGGGTAATCACGGAAGGGTCCCCTCTGAGAATAGTCGTGATAATAATCATGACTTAGGATATCATTATACCACACTAATGGTGATTTAATAATTGATAGTCTAGTGGACTTATTGTATGTTCATGGGCATGCCAATGGGGCATCGGAATTACATGACTTGTTTTATATATGTTAATTCTTGGAACATGCTAAAATATAGTGTGGAAATGGATGGGGCACCAAGGGTTGATCTAGTAAATTATATAGTGGATTCATCATTTCACACCAACATTGGTTGAGGTAGGTAAAGGATCCCTTATGGTTTTTAAGCATATGTGAAGTGTGTTGTTTGATGTGTGAGTTTTTTGTGGTTTATTTATGTTTTTCATAGACAAGAATATATATGGATGCAATAAAGTAACATGTTCATGGTGTATTAATAATTTCATACTCACCCCCTATACATGTCTTGTAGGAGGTTTACAAACTTTATAGCTTTTAGTGCATGAAAGGTATTGATCTCGTGTACTAGACCTTTATGATATGGGGTGTCTGGAGGTGCGTATGATGGATGAAATGGTGTTTTGTTGAAAGAGAATTGGGTTCCTCTGTTAGGATATTGATATCTTTTTTATTATTTCGTTCAAACTTATATGATTGACCTAAACTTTATCCATCATGATTATCTATGAGTTTTGTGGAATTGAGAAATTATAACTTATGTGTAATTGGTTTACTTTTGGATTGATAGTGATGTTGTTTCATATTTATTACATTGAGTTGGTTTAATGCTTCCATGGTGATGTTATTATTAGCATTATTATTTTCAATAGAGGGTATTTTCTACCTAATATCACACAATATATCCTATGTTATATTCAGTAGGCTTTGGTATATGGGTTGGAACCCCTAAGTCTTTGTAGTGGACCAGGCCCAAACATTGGTTGAGTGGATCTTTGGTCTAGACATTGAAAAGTGGTGCAACCTAAATGAGATATTGAGAAGGATTATGTGGTTACTTTTTGGAGGGTTGTATTAGTTAATTTTATATATATATAAGTAGTGTCTAGAGAATTATGTCTTGATATAAGGGTTGTTATGGGTGTGTTAAGGATGACATTTTAGGAACCTCATTAGGTTTGGATTGAATATATATATATATATATATATATATATAATTTTTTATGTTTTAATATTCATGTCACCTAAGTCAGATAAGCTCACTAATGCAAAAAAATTGTTTTTAGTGCTTTACTCAAACAGATAGGTTTGTGAAGAAATAGATGGATGATTACACTTTATTCCCTATACTCCCTTCAAGGTTTAGAATGAGATGCGATTTTGGTATTTTTACATATTGGGGGTCATGCATGGAATGATGAGTTTATAGGATTAATGAACTTCATGATCATAATATCCTATTGTGATGGATATATGTATGAATTTATAGTTATGAATCGATTTCTACACTTGATGATAGACCGAACCAGATACTGGTATAGTAAGTGTTTTGATCCAACCCTCATCTAATGTGACATGAGTATCCTGAATGATTCAACCATGAGATGTTGGATAATAAAGAATGTTGTGATAGGTAGGGATTTAGTTTGAACCATATCATTTGTAACATAATATATTAGCTTTTTTCTGAAATTGATTGATATGGAAGAGTTGGAAACACATGACACTTTACATTGGGCTGTGAGATAAGATAACCAGTACGTAAGTGGTTGTGGGGGTATCATTTTTAAAAATATTTTCATATTATATTATTAAATTAGGATATAGTATCAAGTCAGTGAGTCTTAGAAAGGATGGGTGAGAGTTATATTGATAAGTGTTGGTAGGTTATTCCCTTTATTTATTGAAAAAAACTATGATCTTCATCCACAGTTGAAGGATCTTCTCAATGAACGATCCCATTTAACATAAATTTCGGATCAAAACTATATATATATATATATATTATTTTTTAGGTTTATAAATAGAGTTTTGAGAATAAACTAACCATTTCCATCTTGAAACATTGAGTTTTAGTCATAGTTTCTAACTAGGAATTTAATTTTGGAATTTTAATTTGGTGATTTTTCTTCACTGGTTCTATGGATGTCATCGGATAAAACCACAAAACATACCTATAATTAAGAGCATAATAGGGAAACAATTATTGGGATGAAAATCCACACTGTGATGTCTAGAGGCTAGAAGACATGTTCAACAACGCCAGAACACCACAGCATAAAACACCTGAATGAAATAACATGAAATACTATTAGATAAAACTATCAAAATAAAACACATTAGGAATAAGGATAAATAATTTTAAATTATTCTAACATGTTTCCTATCTTCTGTGAAGAATTTGAAATTAATTTTTTTAAAGAAATAAAGGATGATTCCAATTTTCACTAGATCTCTTTCACAATGGGAAAACACCATGTATTTATATTAGTGTACATATAGCATATCCTATTACATGTACCTTCTTATATTCATGTTACGACATTTGTATAAACCTATAATCCTAGATAAAACCTCTAATAATTTAAAAACATAAATTCTCACTAGTTTTTCATCTATTTTATTTTTCCATATTTCAAATATCTCATGGGATGACACCTCAACATTCCTTTTCCACATTTCCTCCTTTGAGTTATATCATCCAAAACACCCAATCCACATAAATTCAAATTATATTGTATCCAGATGTCGCTAATTGTTACATCCATGTTTTATATATTCATATTGTCCATTAAACATTAGGCCAATATATCTTCACCTTCTATTAGATTTAATGTTTTGAATAAAAAATAATTCCCACAGACAAAACCCAATAGTTTACCACATGTAAGTAATTTTCCAAAATCCTCTACCATTTACACCATAACTATTATAAGATCAACATACATTATCTCATCATCCATTACTACTTCACATGGTTCACCCTACACACTCTTCTAGTCATACTAAACTAATTAAGGAAGAGTACTTCCATAGTACTTCATGAGTCACAAACTTGGTCAACATGTACCCAGAATTTTAGACACATTCTATATTATATATATCCATCAATCCATCCTAAAAAAACTTCTAAATGAATTTTTATTTTAGCTAACTCTGATTTTTTAAAGATTTAAACGTTATATTTTTGAAAAATGTGATTTCACTTTGTAAATCACATAATAACACACCATGATATTTCACCATTAAATGATACTCAAAAAACCCATTCAACAAGGAAAATTCTACCTTTATTACATAAAATAAATTTACTTCACTTTGATTTTTTGAAGTGAAGATACTTATTATAGATTAAAAATCCAACTCATATTAATTCCAATGAATGTAATCACAAATGTATTCCTCATAGTTATGTGTTTGAATCTCTACTAATGTCATAATTTGTAAATCCTTTAAATGAATGATCATTTATGAATAATATATTTTGGTCTTCATAACTCTATGTATAATAGAATCTACTACAAAGCCACCCAATTCTCTCTATTGGGGTTCAACATGAACCTAATGGAAACTCCAACTACTAAAAAAATTTATGGATGAGTAAAAAAAACATAGCATACATCAAACTACTAAATGATGAAATACATAGATCATTCACCATATACTCGACCTAAATTTTAATTTTTATAAAATTTTCCTTTACAATCATAGATTGTTAATGTAGGGATTTGGTCAATGATTTCACCACACACATGCCAAATCACTACACCACCTTCTTTAAATAAACTGACTAGATCCTGTCAAATATACTAGATTAAAAGAATCTTATTATCTCCATTAAAAAAATATGTTTTTCCATACCAAGATACTTTACCTCAATAATTTTTAAAAAACATCTTACATCCCATTGATTATTTCCATTATAAGAAATGAAATAATATTTTCATCTATATAGAGAAGAATTATTATTAAACCCTCATCACCAAACTCCTTTTAGTACCAAAAATGATTTGTATTTCGTCATACTAGAATTCACTCTTTTATGATGTTATTAAAAATTATTTTATAATTCCATAGTGTTTGTTTCAAACCATAAAGTAAAAAATTTGAGTTCGCACAAAATTCCCCAGTTTTAATGTTCCATGAAACTAGTCTTTTCATTCATAAATATTTTCACTTTAATATCTCTATGGTAAAAGTTTTTCTTAACATCCATCTCCTCCAAATTTAATATCCATGATAAAATTTTAATCAAAAAAATTGAAAAGGTTTTTTTACCAACCAATATAAAATATCTAGGAAATAAACTTCATCATTTATTAAAATATTTTCAAATCTATTCAGTTCTTACACCTTTATATACCATATACATTCACCTTCACCTCATAAACTCATTTGTTTTGTAGGAAATTCTTCCCATCAGTCCCATCTGTCAACACCCATGTTCCAAGAACATAATTGGAATTATGATCCCACATCATGGATAACTCAAATTAATCTGAGTGTTTCAAACTATTTATATCTTCAATTAATTTCATCTCTCCATTAATCATTAAAATAAGGTCATATTGAAAAAATTAAAACATTTTCATAGGGAATCTCTCTATGGAATATCTATGTAGTTTTTCTTTTTATTTATCTCAATTGGGTACTAAAACTTATAGAGTTTTAACATTTAGGTATTTTACTCAATTTTTCATTAACCTTGATCTTTCTGGTATATATATACTATATACTAAGATAAAAATGTATCCTCCCTCTAGTATGTCCTCCATATTTTCTTGTTTTTTTTTGGAACTACCATTCTTCTTGAGTTCTCTAGAACACTAACTTTTATATATTCTCATAGGAGAAACTTGAATTCTAAAGATACCTTCATTTCCCCAAAATCCTCAACTATGTTCTGATACATAGATAATATCTCTTCATTGGCAATCACATTTCTACTTATAATGACCTTCTTAGATTTATTATTCCATCAAACAAACCCAAATTCTTCATACTCATATCCATTATAGAAACATTCAGGATACACGGACTCCAAATTGTGTCATTCATCAAAATCAACTTAAATAGAGATGAATCACCAAATAAATTGAGGTGGTTGATATCAAACATACATATAAACCGATAATTATTCAGATAATGTTTTTAATATTAGTGTTGAGGAACTATAGTTGACTAACCATGCTACATAAGTCATTACTTATGCCTAGAAAACCTTTTGGTACCACACATGAATCCTCATGGTTTTAGGTTTCACCACTATTTTTGGGTAAATTCTTTCTATAACTCTATTGTGTTCCAGAGTCCCTTGGATTTTCTTGCTGAACTAATTACCTTCCACCAAAGAACCTTTTGATCATTCTAAAAACATACATACTCCCCACTATTTTCCAATTGTATGAACCTTAACAAGAATCTAAACTCTTTGTCAACCAAGACCCTCCATAATATTAAATTATAAAAAACCTAGGACATTTGTATTAGAACATAAATATAACAACCCAGTCTTAACATACAGAGAAATTACATTACATTTGTAGAATACTTAAAACATTATACTAACAGACACCCAGATAGCATATTAATATAGTGCAATTGGAAACATGGATACATAAATAATGGTACATAAGTAAGCTAAATTATCTCCCACTAGGTTATTCATGACTAGAACCCTTCTTATATTAATTATACTTAATAAAAATCTTTATGACCTGGGGAAGAAAAACATAAAAAGGGTTGAGCTCCTATGATATATAAGGGCAAACAAGGGATACTTGGAAGCATAAACCTGAGAATAGTGGTATGAGAACATGATCATAACATTAAAAAATCTCACCCAGCATATCAAAGATCAATAACAAGAATCATGGAATAAATATTTTCAGTTCATAATACATGAAGGTAATGAAGAACATAATCTATGAAAACATAAAATTGGAATAAAACATGGAATTGGGGAAGACCCATAAAAATATAAATACCCTAAGTCATGGATACCTACCATGACCTTTGATCATACTTCATATAAAGTTATCCCATGATTTTGGAGTTCACTTCTCATTCTATTAAACTTGTTGGCTTGAATTTGTATCTATATTTATTGTGGTTCGTGGTGTAACCTCATTACACCTATTGTATTAACTATAACGCTCATTATGTTTAATGAATATTTTTGGGGTATGGGTTGGGTGACCAACCCATATCACGTTCCGTATAAAAAACATGACCTTTTTAACTTTTTAGGCTTGGTCTAATCACCAGTTTACCTGCTTCAGTCTTGGGATTCCCTCCTACATACCCTCCTATTTCGATCTTGGTATTTTCTCTCATGTACCATTTTATTTTAGTGTTTTTATGTCCTCCTATGTACCCTCTTGTTTCGGGATTGGTATGGCCTCCTGTGTACCCTTTTATTTCAGGCATGGGATGCCCTCTTGTGTACACTTTGTGATTATAAAACATTTTTTATTACCCAATTAATTTGAGGGAATATAGGTCAAACCCATCTCATAAAAAAAATCATTCATAGATGAGACACAAGATAATAAAACATTAATAAAATCAAGAACCATAAGAAGATATGGGTTTTATATACATCATATTATAACCCATGAAATGAAATGGGTATCATTAACATTTCTTCACATCATAACATATGGAAAAAAGATAGGTTTCATAATCCTTTCATGAAAGAATAACAAGTGAAAAAAGGAATTTAAAAAGTATATAACATGTGTAATATAAATGGGTTTCATAAGAATCGTTTCATAAAAATATAAACTATTCAAGAAAGGGTATGAATGGGACAACTATATCATTTACTATAAGGGCATGAGAAACATCAACATATGTCATCTTAGATGGAAAATACCATGGAAATGTATTTTGAAAATATTTCTTGAGGAAAATATGCTTTCTTATATGAAAATTATTTTTAAAACATAAAAACTTTAGAAAAATAGTTTTCGGTAAAATTCATTGAGAACTTAAAATGAAGGATTGAAATCATTTTTAAAACCTTTTACCTTGAAAATTCATAAATGAAAATCAGGAATTTTTTTTGTAAATATTTTTCCATGAAAACTTATAAAATAAGCTTGGAAACGTTTTGACAACCATTTTATTGAAAATACAATTAAAACATATAAGTAAGGCTTTAAAATTATTTGAAATCCATTTTCCGAGAAAACTTATAAAATAATGATGAAAACATTTTAAAAAAAAATTATTTCAAAATACTTTGAAAATTTATTAATAACTATTGAAAAAGTTTTGAAAACAATTTTCCTTGAAATTTAATTTTAAGAACATAAAATTAAAAATTATATTTTTAAACATGAAAAGGTTCTTCTTAGAAATAATTGTCGGTAAATCCATACATATTATAGGAGGTAAAAAGAACATTCCTTTTTAAAAGTAAAAATTTTATAAAATTCCTTATACAAAAAGTAAAATGATGATTACTTTGAAAACATTAGTAAAAAAAAGGGTAAAAATGTTTTTAAAAAATGATATAAAATTTTAATTTTCTTGGAAACCCTTTTTTAAAAACATGGTTTTGAAGTAAGATGTATTTCCGACCAAAGGGAGATGTAAAGTCATGCTTTATTAAAAAAATGCTTTCTTGACCATCTTTTGTTACAAAGAATGTAAAATTGTTTCCATTAATTGGATATAACATGAATAAAAATATTTTAAAATAGAATATAAGAGTTCTTGAGATAATGATCATAAGATTTCATCAATGGAAACATAACCATAAACAATCTCAATAAACCATGAGATTGTAGAAATGAACTGTTACCATTATGGTAAATTTAATTCATGGTGGAATGAATAACCTTATTTGACGTTTAAAATATCATGAAAATATGGGTATTCATAATATAAAATTTCAAAAGGTAGTATATACACCTCATAAAATATATATATATATATATATTCATGACATGTCATGTGTCTCAAACAAGTAAAATTGAGACAAAGTTAATTAACCAATTTGGTATCTTTTGAAAAATTAACCCCATGAAGAAATGTCATCAAATGAATATTTAAATAACCATAAAATTAATTATAAGGATCATAGAATACATCCAGGGGTAGTATACACACCACATAAACTAAATGAGTAGTGAGTAAGGCTTGTATATCCCAGAAATAAAAATTGAGATGAAATCCACTTACCTTGTTTCTTAACACCATTCGTACTCATACAAAAATCCATTATAATAAATATAAGTTTATTATAAATATTTTAAATAACCAAATTATTATATATAATTACATATATTTTTTTAATGACTTTATATTACCCTTGTTAACAATTCTATATTAAGGTTACACTTCAGGTAATATTCTCTTTTTTTCGTATGTGTCTTAAGTTATTATATATTTTATCCTTATACTTATATCATGATTTCAAAAATGTAAAATATGATATAAATATAAATTATATTCATTATATATATACTAAAATAATATATACAATATAGAAGTATAAAATGGAGTACATCGTTCAAGAATATGGTAGGTTGTATGAACACATGAACGTCATTTCTGTTTTATTATTGTATTAAAAGAAAGAAAGAAAATTAAATATATGTATAAATGTATATATTCAATTATTATAGTATAAATATTATATCATATATATCATATAAGTTAAATAAACCCATCCTTAATACATTCCATGTAGTGTGTGAAGGAATCACATCGCTTTGAGGCATGGTAGTCTACACCTACTAAAACGAAATTATCGTATTTACACCAAATGGAAAGTCAAAAGATATGTTTTATAAAAGTATTAAAGAAGCTTAAATAAAAAATAAATACCATATATATAATATATAGACATATTATCTATCATAATGACCACCATGAGATGTGGTAAAAGAGAAAATGAGAAATTATCGTTTCGTTAGACAGTAGTTCACCATACACATAAACATTGTGTCTATTACCCATTATATGGAATTGGGGGTAAGTTTTAGGATAAATATTATCTTAAAAAAGTCATATTATATTTATTATACTGGTTTTTTATACAATAATGTAATAATTAATGTTTAGGTAGTGGATAATGGAAATAAAATAAAGGGTCTTGAGGGATGGTGTTACCTCTTAATCAGGTTACTCCTTTCAGTTTGCACCAAAGGGATTCCTGAGAAGGATTTCAGAACAAATTTATGCTTCAAGGATTAAGTGAGTGTTTTTGGGAAGCATATTTTTCATATATGGGCCTAAATTATGTGGTTTGAGAGGTGTGAGGAAGTGGGAGAGGCGGTGGCCTTTTATAGGGAAGGGAAAGAACACACTTGGAATTTTTGAAATCAACTTAGGTGTACCCATGTATTTACCTAACATAAATCATAAAAAAAACCATATAAATAAATAATGGAAGTTTATGGTTGAAATATTTCCATAAATAGTTGTTGGACAAGTATTTAGTTCATTTTTTCATTTAAATTTAAATTTTTTCCATTTTTAAACTAATTTTTACCTTAATAACTGTAATTAATTTTAACCATGTTCACTAATATTTTTGGTCAAAAACTAAGTTTAACATAGTAGGTATTATAAAATTATGGTTATTCCAAATATGGTCTACATTTTTACAAATTCCAAATATATAAGTGGCATAAATTAATTTAAAATTAATCATGTGGATGGGATGATAATGTGAGCTTTTAAAGTTAAAACGTCCCAAAGTTTTTTATGTTTTTATAAACAATTTCAAATTAAGATTGATTATAATAACCTAAATTGGATGAATTTATAAAATATTATATAATTAAACTTTTAAACCAATATAAAATATAATCTAAAGTTATAAATAAATTATATGAAAAATCTGTTTTGATTTAAAATTCAATATTTTTCACTTATTCATTAAAAAATGAAACTTCGTAAAAAAATACCAAAAATTTACCATGACCTAATTTTTATTTTTTTTCTTTTAAATATAAAGTTTATTTTGACATATAATAATTATTAAATTTCCAAAAAAATTATTTAAAATATTTTTCCATTAAAAGGCAGTAAAAGTTCTTTTTATATTTTCTTCAACCATATATTGTCACAATAAACATAACCCTTTTCATAAGTATTATTTTAACAGCAAGTTTAGATATTATTATGTTAAATAATAATATGTTTAATAATATATTATTGGTCGGTAAAACTTGGTTTTGCATGTAACGTAAGCTGAACTTGGTGTTATTTGTAGGGAAATATTTCCTTTATATTACGTGTTGTGTAAGAATAAATTAGTACTTCATATAATTATATAAAACCATAATGCCTTAATATATATATATAACTATTTTTAGTGTTGTGTGTAGTAAAAAATATCAAAAATAATAAATTAATTAAAAAATATATATTACATAAAATCTCAAGGTGTTACATTATACCACCCTTAAAATAAATTTCCCCCTTCAAATTCATCTTGGTTATCAATGTTTAATATATTAAAGTTAATTTAATAGAAACACACATCATAAAAATGAATACTAAAGATTCCTTTAAAAAAGTAAAGTTATAAATATAGTGGTTACCCAAAGTAACATAGAACTAGGTTTCCATATAGGAGAACATAGGTGGAAATTGAAAACATGGACATGGAAGCAAAATAAAACAATCATGTTCGGATAGATATTGATAAAAAAAACATAGTTAGGAAATATTTAAAAATCACAATTCCATAAGCCAATGATGATCTAAGGGTCCATTTGATTAATCAAAAACAAAAGGTACTTGGATAAAATTTTTTGTTTCAAGATCCTCTTTCCAAAAGTTGATTAATATTCATTAAAATATATACTTGCATGATTTTATGAAAACCACACCATTTTTTCCATGATCCACATTACATGCTTCTCTAAAATTGAAGGTGGCATTTTCATTCCTTATGTACTAACAGATCATGAGATCTATAATATTTCCTCCCTTTTTTCATCAATTTTCATTAACACAATGTTGTTTGTTCAGGTTATCCAATATTCATAAATCCTCATGTAGTGAGATAATAATTTATTCTCAAAAACTTCAAATAATGTGTAACTTATTCTTTTAATAAATTTCTATCCTTATAACCATTCTGAAAGATTAAAATCCAAAACATTAGAAATAAGGTCATGAAATAAGATTAACATTGATCCCCCATATATAACAAAATATATCTTGGTTTTCACATTCCAAACATTTTAATACTCTCACCATAAATCCTACTGAAACATGGAAATAACCTGAATTTCCATAAATCCTTTTGAAATACATGTATGCTTCATTATTATTAAGGTTACTGGATATATTTCAAGAATCCAAGAAGTTTTAAACTTAATTGATAATGAGATATACCCCTTTTTCAACAAATAATTATTTAGTTCAAAGGTCATTGATACTATCCAATTAAATTTATCTAGATCAATCATATCTGTATCCAAGCTAGACACAATTTTCTCAACATCTTTAACACATTAAGGTTTATCTACCCTTAATCAAAATATCAATTTTATAAGTCTTTATCACCATTCAATATATCCTTTTTAATCCATTATGAAAAACTTATAGGAAAAATATTTATATATTTCTTGATTCATATAACATAATCTTTTAATTCAAAAACATAAATACTTCATTCATCAAACTTTTTTTGTGAACCATTACTCAGGATTCATTAACTTATTCCTTAGTACCTCATTTCAAGAATATGAAATATAAATCACGTATTAAGGTTTCTTAACCTAAATCTAATTAATATTATTATTTTTAAGGTAAAAAATAGTATAATAACATCATATACCTTTCACATGTCATTTGTGGTCTCTTTATCTTCAAAAGTATATCCAATACTCATACCACCTTCTAGATTTTATTTATAAGATTTAAATTTCGGAAATATATTTTCATAATTACCATAACATTCACATTTGAAAATTTTAATTTTAACTATGTTATTTCTAGTTCTCAACATTGACTAAATGTAGAGACAGGGGTTAGAAAAAAATGTCATAGAATAAAACCACATAATTAGGAAAAATTACTGATAGGATGTCTAAGTCATGATGCATAATTTTCTTAATCAATTAAATTATTTTTATATCCTTGGTTATTCACATTCAACTTCAAATTAATTAATTCATGATGGTTCATGAAGAGTTTTTGAATTTATAGATAATATCCCCTGAAATTGTCAAACGGGGTGTGTAGAAAGGCCCATTTTCTTGAACTAGATTACCTAAATTTAGGCCCAAGACATCTTTTTAGAGTTATTACCCCTAAGAAAAACTCTACCTGAACCAAATCCCCATATAATATCCACATATATATGTATTTCTAGGAAACCACTTACTATATCCTTTACCAACATTCCAGGACATTTTCATAAATATTAACTCATCCTTATACTTATCCCTAGAGACATACCTAGAAATATCCTTATTAATATTCCCTAGGATATCACTTATGTTTTTTAATCCATGTTTCCATAGGTTAAATAAATATTTCCTCTAATACCAACAATAAAAAATCAGTCTTAACATACATATAAAATAAATTAATTTTGTAGAAAACTTAAAACATTATACAAATAGACACCCAATGACTGTATTAGTTTACTATATCTGGAAACATTGAAACATAAAAATGGGTACATAAGTCAGATAAATTATTTCCAACTAGGTTATTCATGACTATCAACCTTCTTAGACATATAACACTTAATAAAATTATTCATAACCAATAGAAGGAAATATAAAAATGGGTAACCTCTGATGCTCAGTAATAGTATACAATGGAGAAAAGGAAGCATAAACATTGGCATATGGGTATGGGAAATTGATAATAACATTATAATATATCATCCAACATGTCAATGATCAATAAACCGAATCATGGAATAAATATTTTCATTTTAGAAGACATAAATCATAAGAAAATGAAGAACAAAATCCATGAAATAATAATATAGTAATAACACGTGGAATTGTGGCTAACACATAGGTATATAAAAACCCTATTAATACATTTCCTACCAAGACCTTGGTAACATGTTAGTCTTGGGATAATCACACATGTACCTACATCGCTCTTGGTATTACCTCCCATGTACCCTCTTTTTTTTGATTGGGAATCCTCTTGTTAACCCTCTTGTTCCATGCATGGTATTTCTTTCCTTGTACCCTCTTGTTTTGAGATTGGGATTTCCACCTATGTACCCTCATGTTTTGATCTTAGGATTCCCTAATGTGTACCCTTTGAGCTCATAATAATTTTATCATTTTCCAATTAATTTCAGAGAGATACAGGTCCACCCATCTCATAATGAAATCATTTATACGCATACCACAATATAATATAACTTTCATTGTATAATTTTTAAAAAAAAATCAGATCATAACCTATGGATAATAGATAGGTTTCATAATCATCTCACCAGATCATATCTATGAAAAGAAGCAGTTTCAAAAGCATATTACCCTATGAATAGAAAGGGGTGTCACAAATATCATTCCATAAAAACCTAAACCATTCAAGAAAGGATGTGAATGAAACTTGGGATAATTTCCTATAATGGAAATATTAACATGAATGGATATCATCTTAGATGTAAAATATCATGGAAAGATATTTTGAAAACATTTCTTAAGGAAAATATCCTTTCTTCAATGAAAATTATTTTTGAAACATAAAACCTTTATAAAAACATTTTCTTCGAAAATGAATTGAAAACAAAAAATGATGTCTTGAAATCATTTTGAAAAACTTTTCCATTGAAAACTTTTAAAATAATCATGAATAAATTTTTGAAAACAATTTTCCATGAATATTTATAAAATAATATTGAAAACATTTTGAGAACCATTTATTTGAAATTACTTCAGAAACATATAAATGAGGCTCGAAAATGTTTTGAAAACCATTTTGCATGAAAACTTATAAAAGAAACTTAAAAGGTTTAGGAAAACATTTCTTTAAAAATAATTTTTAAACTTATAAATATGTCTTGAAAAAATTTTGAAAACTGTTTTCCATGAAAATTAATTTGAAAAAAAATCCTCAAAATTAACCTTTTAAACGTTTAATAGAAGATTTAGAGAAATGGTGGAGGGTAAATATTTACATGTCATTCAAGGTAAAAAGAAAATTCCTTTATTATTGTAGAAAATCTTGATAAATTCCTTGTTATGAAATTAAAAAGAATATTCCATTAAAAACATTGGAAAAATGGAAGAAATAGGTATTTTTAAAAAGAAATTATAGATTAGTATAATAATATTGGGAATCATTTTTTGAAAACATAGTTTTTAAGGAACATATATTTTTGAATTAATGGAGATTTAAAGTCATACATTATTAAAAAAACATTCTTGACCATATTATGTACCAAATAGCTGAGAATTGGTACCACTACATGAACATAACATGAAGAAATTGAGTTTAAGAAAACTCATAAGAGTTCTTGATACATGGATCATAATATTTCCCTAATGTATGTATAACTAAGAAAAATCTCGATAAACGATGACATTGTATCAATAAACTATTACCATTTTGGTATCATTAATTTATGATGGAAATAATTACATTACCCAAAGCATAAAATATCATTAAAAGAATGTCATTCAAGATATATCTTGTAAAAATCTATTATATAAACCTCATAAAAATAATATATGTGAAGGACATAGAATGTGTCTCAAAGAAGGAAAATTGAGACTAAGTTACTTTGCCGATTTGGTAAATTTTGAAACATAAACCTAGTGAAATAAATATCATTAAATGGATATATAAATACAACCAAAATTTATTATATGAATCAAGCAATACGTTATGGAACCCATATAGAAATAATTTAATGTATCAATGTTAACAATAATCTATGAATGATCACTATGAAATATAATACATTTTTCATGATATTTCCAATCACCCGAGATTTATACTCACGTCATCAACATATGTTCTTGATATATCACAATTTCACTTCCTAAAATGAATTGATCATTCACTAGGACCGTGGAATTTTATTTCGATAATATTATTCTAATAAAAGGTCATAAGATATCATCTTCCTTAAATCTAAAGGGAAAAATCTATATAAACTTATTCATTAATGAAATATCAGTCTTGACACACCTAACATATCCTACCAAGTTACAAGTAAAATATTTCCAGGATATCATCAATGCATCAAATAATGTGACTAATAATATATAATAATAATAATCCTATGTCGAGGGACTATTAAACATGTTTTCATATACAAATATCTAATGTCACAAAAACAACTGTAATTCCTATTATCAAGTCATTCCACACAATCTCCCTTATTAGATATTACCAATAGAAAACTTTAAGATATGGATCCTCATTCACTTATGATATTTAGAAAATATAAAATCAAACATATTATGTATCCCACAACAAACTTCTATATTGTATATAAGACTTAAGATTAAGAATATCAATATTAGTTTTTTACATAATTTTCATACTAATAAACATGAAACAACCCAATATTGACGTACATAGACATTACATTTATTTTGAGTAATAATTAACACATTACACACCCAAAGACTATATTAGTATAGTAACTTTTGGAACTTTGAAAATAATCTTCTAACTTGGTGAAAGATCTTCAACATCTCCTATAAAGATCTTCCCCTTTTTTTCTTACCTAAAACCTTTTTTTATATCCTTGGAAAAGAAAACATAAAAATAGTGAGATAAAATGATCAGTAAGGGTAAAAATAGAGAAAATAAAACAAACCATATACATAAGAATGTGAAAACATGAACATAAATTTTAAATATCAAAATATTGAGTCATGAAATAAATCTTGGGAGTACATAAGGCGTAGATCATAAAGGAACATTAACCATGATAAAATAGCATTGGCATAAAACATGGAATTGGGGAAAGAAAATAAGAACATAATATGATTTCAATTGTATCCAAGGAATTTCTGTCAAGATCATTATAGTGGAAAAAATCTCATTACTGAACCAGGTTTACTTGTCGTTCCAACCATGTGCTACTGAACTGGATTTACTTGTCATTCCAGCCATGTATTACTAAACTGGATTTACTTATCATTCCAATCATGACTATCTCACGAGATATAAATCATTACCCAGTGTATTATAGGGATATATAAGTCTCACCCATATCATGATGAAATCATTATTAGATTTTCCACAAAAAATATAAACCATTCATCATAGCATAACCCAAGGAATAACAAATGGGCTTCTTAAACATCATTCCATCATAATCCATATAAAATAAATTGATTTTAAAAATATAATTTCATAAAAATAATTCCATATTAATAACTCCATAATGAACAAAATCAAATAAAATTAATAATAAGGATATAATCATAACCCTATTTCATCTTAGATGGAAAATAATTTTGATAAAATACCTGAAATTAATTCTTGAGGAAAATATTCATTCTTATTCAAAAACCATTTCTTTCTTCAAAATGTTAAGAAATTTTAAAAGAAAAAAAATTTAATTGAAAATAAAATTGAAATATTGTAAAGGAATATTCCAGTAAATAAGGAATTATAAAAGTGTAACATTCCGTATAAGTTAAAAAACATTCTTCTCATACTCTTGCCAGAAAATTGAAAAAGTATCTCGTATAGAAAATGAAAAAATGATTCCTTCAATACCGTTTAATACAAATTTACCAATGGATAAAATTCAATTTAAACAATGGTATAAGAATATAAATAATATTATATATTTTGGAAACATGGAAATGAATTATAAATGTAAACCAGTAAATACTGACTAATAAATAATCTCAGATAATAATGAGATTGCAAATTTATCTCTTACCTTAGATCTGATTTCTTCTGTATGTGTTTTAAAATCCTGTATAGTGGGTACAAACATATTATTTACTTCTAAAATAACCATAATGACATTTATTATATCATATAAGATTTACTTAAGAGTTTATATTACCCATTCATTTATAAATTCAATGTTAATGCAACATTTTACATAATCTTCATTTTATTTATCGTACGTGTTTTGACTTGTTATTATTGATCATATTACTTATATTGTGATTTAATTACTTAAAAAATGTAAAAAATGATTTATTTTTCATAAATATTCAGTATATAAATATATATATATATATATATATATATATAATAGATAGATAAATGAAATGGAATACACTGTTCATGGAGACGGTAGGTTGTACGTACGCCTGAACGTTGTTTCCATTCCATTATTGAATTGAAAGGAAGCATGTAAATGAAATATTTATATATATATATATACAGTAGAATTATTATGTAATATATTTCATTCTTATTTATTATATACTCTTTATAATCATTCTTGAATTGTTAACGTGGAGAATGGATATCATCACTTAATGGAGATAGTTAGTTGTACGTACGCATGAGCAACGATATCATTCACTTAACGATTGAATGGTATGGAATTGGATGGTATACTAATTATAAATATTAATTATCATGTTTTATTAATTATTTAACTCCATTATACTCATTATTAAATCGATCCAAATTAAGTATAGTTGAATAACAAGTTACATAGGGGTGTGGAGACGGTAAGTCGTACATACGCATGCATGGTGATATTTTTATTCGTAGGATGGATAAATGGAGGTATAAGGTTGTCACATAATTATAATAACATCTCAAAATATAGAATATAATTTATTTATTACTTTATTATGGAATTAACATAATAACAGTAGGTATAAGAAGAAAATAATTTTAAAATAGGTGATAAAACAATTACCACTTTTCTGGGTATCTCCTTTTGATTTGCACAACATGACTACTTAGGATGGATTTATGCCCAATGTGTGACCTCTATTACGAATTTAGGGATATTTAGAGATTATTTGAAGAGAATTTAGACTATCCAAAGGGATTTAGAGGTGTGTGTAAGTGGTTAGATGTGGTGGCCTTTTATAAGAGAAAGGAGGGGCACTTTAGGAAAGTCTTTGAAATATTATATTATTATAAAATGATTTTAGAATTATAATAGTGAAAAAGTGATAAAGTTCAAGGATAATATGACTATGGGTATAAATACTCTCAACCAATAGGTTTTAGACAAGTTTAGGTCACAAAATTAACCATATATTTTAGCTTTTACCCTTAATTAAAAACATTAACTCTTACCATGTCTTCTGGTATTTTCATAGTATACGGTTATTGTATTTAATATAAAATTCCAAGAGAAAAAAAGGTGGATAATTAATTATATTTTTAACATAATATAATTAATTTTCCAGAATATTATATTTTTATGACTATTATATCATTTAATAAAATAGTTTTGGTTTTAAAAACCCATTTATGTCAATTTTGACACTATTTAGTAATTCATTTTTGTTACAGTCATAAAAACTTGATTCCTTAAAAAAATGAATTAATGCATCCATCACATGTCAATGTAATCCAAAAATTCTTGGATAGTGTCAAAATGTTAAAATTAAATTTATTTTAATATTTATAAGATCATTTTTTTGAATATTTCTTTAATAAGGTAATCAGTGCAACAACATTGTGTCATAAAAAAATTATTTATTGTCTAAAAAATATAAATAAAATATCATGAATTATAAAATATTTTTATGTTTTTTATGAATATTTATATTCAAATATATCAATTATATAACCCCACATTAAAAATTATTTAGTAAAAAGTTACGTGTTTATGTTATATATCCCTTTACTTTAAATTAATTATTATAACATTTTATTTTCACACCCAAGTGGTTCTAAAATGAACAAAATTCAGCCTAAAGGATTTTTTGGTCACCTATGACTCATCCAATAATATTTGGTCTCGTGTTAGGGTTTTTTTATTTTATTATAATATTATTTTTAAACTTATTTACCTAATTTACCCTTTAACTATGGAAAATAAAAATAATTACTGATGTTTCTATTCATAATGTCCAAAAATAAAAGGGACATATTTACCTAATTTAGACCTTATGATTAAAAATATTTAATCCATTTTTATAAATTCAAAATATATAATTGGTAGAAATTAATTTAAAATTAAGTCTCGTTGTCTAAACCAGAAAGCGAGTTTTTATGAAGTAAAAACTATCAAAAGATTGACTTGTGTTTATGTCCAATATAAATGTAAAATTACATAAAATTACCAAAATTGGATTAAATAATAAAAAAATCCAATTACACTTTAAAACCAATAAAAATATAATTTAACTACGTAAATAAATTAGATGAAAATCAGCTTTCAATTAAAAGGCATTATTTTTCACTATTCATTAAAATGTGAATTTTATCAGAAAAATACCAAAAAATAAACCATGTAAATTTTGATGTCCTGGTTCCAAATAATATGTTTATTTTTTCCAATATAATGTATAAAAGTTTTAAAACTATATTTAAAATATGTGTGCCATCAAAAGGATGCAAAACTGCATTTTTTGAAAAATACTTCTTTTATCTAAAAAATTGAATTTGTTCTTATATCATGTATATAAAAAACATAAAATAAATTTAAAACATTAAATTGAATATATTACATATATATTTCACTATTAAAATTCATAAATAATGATTTTATTATTTTTATATACTCGATTATTTTTATTCAAATATTTTTTTAGAAGGAAGTCAATACTATTCATACCCACCATTATAATGACTAGGTTATAATATTTGGTTATTATTAATACTCGGTTTTAGTGAAATAAATTTTATCAAAATAACTTGAAATTGTGTGTAAAAAAAGATAAGAATAGTATTTAGTATGCTGCAAGCTAATATGGTGTTGTGTATAACAAAAGACATCAAAGAAATTAAAAAGAATATATCTCTTAAAATCTCAAGGAGTTACAAAACTGATGTTTACTTTTCAATTTGATAAATAATCTAAGAAATTATCTCATTAATTTTACATATAACACCAAAAAATATGTGATAGTAAATTTATTAATACTCGGGTATTTGTATATACAAGTAATTTAAAGATTAAAGTAGTCGGTAATAAGGAACCAACTCTAATAGGCTTCTACTAACACTATAGTTGACATCTAATGACTTTTAGATCTTTGGTTTTCATATTATATTCATTCTTCTTTTATATAGGTATTGATTCAATGGGTTACCCACGTTATACTATGTATAAAAACTACTTACAATGAAATCACATATATGAGAAAAATATCTCAAGAGAAGATAATTCCATAGTAAATTGTTCATCCAACGATGATACATTTTCTCTAGGGAAAAATCTGTGTTATAGTATTATCATATTACAGTGTAATAAGATCATAATTTTTAGTCACCACATCAAGATCATGGGGGATGTTGTGTATCCATGTTACTTATTTACATACATCATAAGTTTTAATATACTTATAATCTACTATAGAATTCGTGACAACATATTGCTCAAACATTTTCCATCTCAGAGCTCGTCCATTGTGGATGAAAACATTTCAAAATTATAATTTTAGATAAAACTTCTCTATTTTGAATTTAGAATCTATATATCACATGATTACTATCTCCTCACCTCCCCAATAAACAATTAAATAAAACTTAAAACCCTATAGACACTTTAGGATAGTCTTCATTGTCATTCAATAGTGGTCACCTGAGTTCACTTTTCTTTTTTTACCATAATCAAGGAGAAGGAAACACAATACAAGTAAATATCGTAGCAAACTTGAATGAATGTATCACCTAAGTTCATGGTATCCTTATCATCCTATATTTCTCCTCCAATTTATGATGGAATATTTTCTTCAAGATAATTATTCCATATGACATTGTAAATTATTCCCTATTTTATTATTACATTCAAAATATCGTCAGTATATTGTCAATATTTGTATCATGACTTATTCTATGCAGTCTTTGAGATATATCATGATCGAACTATATTATAAGAATATATGTAGTTTCACCTATGTCTGTTTTTTGGGGGTATATGTTCAACCAAATATTAATTTATTATAGGATTAGTATCTCGTTTCCAACTAGTAATATTCCATCAACATATACTATTATGAAAATGAATTTACTCCCACTGAACTTATTATAGAGAAGAGTCTCACATTTATTTTTTATAAAACAAAAATCTGTTATGGATTCATTATAAAAAATTTTCCAAGATATAGATTCTTACATCAAACTATAAATGGATATTTTCAACAAGAATACCTTATTGTAATCTTTTAAAGTCAAAAACCCCACTACTTCTCCACATTAAAATCTCCAAAAAAATTCACCTTAAGGATATTTTAACATCCATTTTCCAAATGTTATTATCATGGAATGTTTAAATAAAAATAAAAATTCAGATGGATTTTAAAATAAAAATTAGTCAAAAGGTTTCATTATATTCAATTCAATGACATTGCTTATATATTGAAATTAGAAAATACAACATAGGTTGAATGGAGTCTTTAGAATAAAAGTTTTGGTTCCTTAATATCATCAATTTTTTGAATAGGTGGTAATTCTTGTGTATTCCTTTAGTGTTATAGAAGGAGGTTTCTAAAAATCATTTATTTGGAAGGGGATTATTCTGATTGAACTCAATGTAATATAGTCTTGTTATGGATGTTAGTTTTAGAATATTAGAATTTGGTGACTGTTTATTTTTCTATGGAAGATTCTATTTTACCTGAGAATGTGGACGCGTTGATAATTAATATAGGAGATATTGGTAACAGTATAATAGATAGACTCATGCATTTTATAGAGTTCATTCCCACTACATGATGATAATTCAAACTATAAATAAAGTATGGGGCCACCATTTTGTAAGTGATTTCTACATAGAAAAATTTGTGATTACTTGTTTTAGTAATCTTGAGTGGCCCATTAGTAACAAAGTTATAACATTTTCTTTTTGGAGAAATGAAATGTGGAAATATTTATCATATTTTAGTAGGATATTTAGTCCAAACTATTTAAAAATAAATAGTTATATTATTTCTAGAATTTAATTTTATTGCTTGTATTTTTTTTTATTAATTAGAATTAACTAGGCTGAATTTGACTCAACTTAGTGTAGTGATTTTAGTGAAAAATATTTCTCTATATTTTTGAATATTAATTTTAGAGGGTTTCATTAAAAATCAATTTCCTCTAAGAGATTTTAGAAAAATAGATTCATATTTTTTATCATCGGAAAAATATAGGGGAATTATAAAAAAATGGTATCAAATGAGGTTCATGGGAGGATCATCAGTTCACTTATTAGTTTAGGTAAAATTATTTATCCTCTATGATTTCAAAATTTCAATGGGAATAATTACTTTTTGGATGGATGGTGTTGAAGGATGGAATGGTCTATATAAACATATTCAATGGAATATATTTCATTTTCGAGATAATTTATATAGAATACTATATCATTCTGAATGAACTGGATATTCTGTTGAAGGGTGTCAAAGTGGATTCAATCAAAATAGGTGAATGGGAAAATATAGATCTGATCACACATGTCTCTACATGAATTTATTTTTTTGGAATTTTGATTTAGAAATTTTTTATAATATATCCATATTAGATTTTATTTATCCCTTGTATATATATATGATAAATAAATAGAAATTTTCAAAGTGTGCTTGATATAGAGGTTATTTAGCATGATGTTATCATAAATTATATATGCATCAGATATCCTATGCGATTTCAACTTAATCTAGATCCAACATGAGACTCTCAAAGTTACATTTGAAGATGATTATTGGGATATTTTTTATTATCTTCTCTTCCAAAGTCTTGGGAGTATATGGTTACAATTGTGAGTAGATCCAGTGGAAGCAATGACATAGTGGTCATTGATGTTTAGAACTATATTATCAATTAGGATCTCTAACTAAAATAGAGTGAAATGTAATAAGATGATATATGTATAATAAATAATAAAGAGAACAATGACCTCATTAGAAGAATTGGAAGAAATCAAAGAAGAAATCAATGGTCAATAGAATAAGAGTATCTTTCTAAAGTGGAAATGTATGTTGGTATTGTGGAAAGATAATTCAACTCTAGAATGATTGTCATAATATAAAAAAACCTTTGAAAGTAAATCATCTATATTTCTAAGTGTGGTTCTATATATAAGTTTAAATATACTTAAAAAATTATTCACAAATGGAATCTCATATCATAGATTTTATATCATCATTCCACTGCACAATAGAAATATTGTTCTTAAAAATATATATTTATAATATTTTCCATAGTGGATCTTATTGATGAATAACATCATAGTATTATGGGAAGGGAGAAGTTAAACTTCAATTGGGAAATAGTAGTTTTATTATAATGAATGATGTATGACATGAACCAAGTCTCAAAAATAATCTTATTTCAGTAGGTCACCTAGATGAAGATGGTTTCAAAATGGTATTTTCATTAGAAACATGGATGATTACTCAGGGATCTATTATCATAGTCAACGGTGTAAAATATGGTTAATTGTATCTAATCAAAAGGGAAGTGGGAGATATACTATTTGGAATGACATCATCTGGATGTTTATAACTTTGGAATAATTTATATGGGAACCTTAATGACAATTGTATGAAGATTGTTTTAGACATAAGCATACCATAGATGTGTCTTTAATAATTTAGAAGATATGATAGATGTATAATCAGGAAGTATAGTAAGTTGTACTTTGGTTTTTCTATAATAACACCAAAATATTATAGGCTAATATATATGTTTAGGGACCTTAATCAGTAAATTCATGTGGAAGAGATGTGTTCTTTGTTACCTTTATTGATGAATCTACAATAAATATATTGGTATACATTATGAAACATAATACTGAAATGTTTGGAATCATTGTTTAATGTAAGGAAATGGTGGAAAGAGAAACTATAATATTAATGAAATATTTGTGACAAGAAAATAGTGGTGAGTTTACATGAAGGATTTTTTTGGAATAACAGCAGGAAAAGTGGAATCTTACCCAATAATATTGTACCAATAACACCTAAAAATAGTGTAGTGAAGAGAATAAATCAGAGATTTATAGATAGGATGAGTATTATAATATTTAATTATATATTTTAAATTGAGTTTATGTGTAACTAGTTGTAAAAACAACATACATAATCAATATAAATTCATCAGAACCAGCTCGATAGTGATTACCATAAGAATTGCAGTCCAAAAAAATTGTTTAATTTCTTCATCTCAGAGTATTTGGAGGTTTGGCCTATATGGATGTGAATGAAAAGAAAATACATAATCATGAAGATAATTATTATGTGTTCCTCTTCATTGTATAGGGATATGAATATTTTTTTATATTTGGGATGATGAGAATAAGAATACTTTCTAAAGTCAAAATGTGCTCATTAGTGAGCAAATATTGTGGAATGATTATAATAGGAATGGTAACAATGTTAAGTACAAATATTAATCCTTAATTTAAGTTGATTGGAATGGAGGATCCATAGGATCACATATTATGGAAAGTAAAAATGTATCTATATCTACCAGAAGGTTTTAAATTCTTAAAGAATTTAAAAAGGGTGGTGCATAATGTTTAATAGTTCACCAAGTAGATGATATAACTAAATGTTATGGAATTTGTGAACCTCGGTCCAGAGTTCAAGAATTTAAAGATCTAAAATTTATATTGTAGTAATAATATTAATTAAAAGTTAATTTGTGAGGATCTATAAACTAGGTGATAGATGTAGACTAATTGACTTGATCTGATTTTCTTAATTTTAAAAGATGTTGGAGAACCATAGATCATAGAATAAGTGGACACATTCTATGGTCCTAGTAGGTTGGAGTTTTCAATGTTGAAGGATTTGGGTTCACTATATTTTAATAACACCTAGGATCTAAAATAATTACAACATGGGAAGAAATAACTTGAGAACCAGTATGTACTCCATTTTAAAGAAGAGGATGATGTCAGTATGAGGTATAAGGAAAGTTTGGTTTTAAAGAGGGTTTTAGGATAAGGAAGGTGTTGACTTCTCTAGGATATTTTCTCTAGTATTAAAACATACTGCCAACCGAATTGGTTTTTGTTTGATTGATTCGGTTAATTTTTTCGATGAATAAATGGTCATGAATACAAATTGTTGCTATCTTTATATTAAGGAAGATATTAATAAAAAGAAACATGTTTAATTCAAGTACAATTATAGTTAGGTATTGGTATACAAACTAATAATAAATAATTATTATTTCAAATATGAACCAATGTGTTTGTACTAAAATTTTCATTCCTTAATGAAAGAGAAATGTTCCATGATAATTGAATTTGATCATTATTGTTACTAGAAGGATTTTAATGAATATTATTTCTTGTTCTAAATTTTTCATGGGGATTATATGCTATTAAAAGTTCCAAATATTTAGTTAATTTAGATATTGAAGGTGGACTTGTATTCAATTATTGAGATAAAAGTTCTTTGTGAAGTTAAGAAGATCTTGGTTTGAGTATTCAACATGACAAGAAACAAATATTCTCAGCTTTACCATTTCAGGATTACATACAGATGATCATTCAGAGAATCTAAATGAGTTGATGTAATCCAGTTATAATTACTCTCACTGGTCTCTTGAAACATTCAAAGCAGTAGGTAACTTTAATTAAAGAATAAAATAAGTTTAGGGTTAAATTTTTGTATTTCTCATTTTTTTAGAAGTTTGATGTACTCTATGGTCTGTACACAATATGGTATTCTTAATAGAGTGAGAGTCTGTATGGACACAGCCTTAAAACATTAAATAATCTGGAATTAAATGGATAATTCACATTTAGGATCTTTTTAGGTTTAGAGTTTTAGAGAATTAGGTCATAACTATTACATTACAAATCAAAAATTACAAAGTAGACATTTCTAATCAGTTTCCATTTTTTTCATAAAATAAAAAATCTTATAAAAAAGGGTCAGGTATAGTTTCATGTTTTAGACAGAATTACTTTTCCATGGTCCCATCCTTGACCCTATTAATCTTTAAGTAATGATAAAAAAAATTCAAAACGTGGGATGAGCATAAAAATCTCGGTAATGGTTAAAAAATAAATAAAAAATTAGTTTATCAAAACTTAATCCTTTAACATACCTCATGAAATCATAAGATTTATGAATAACACATAGTAATCACAAATAATAAGGGTAACTTGTGTCATCTATAACATACTTAAATTGTAGCTTTCACAGACACGTAGGGAGTTACATTTGGAGTACCCATCATAGTATATTCCCTAAATTTATTAGGAGAAACATTCACGTTTACCTCTATCACATTACCCAATTATTTGGAGATCTATATCGGGATCACCTGCCCTATGTTTATCACATAACCACACGTATATGTAAATAATTCCAAAGAACCATAACATATTCATAGCACATAAAACAATTATAAAGGAAAGAAAACATTTCCACATTTCAATCACAATATATCATTTAAATATATTTACATAACTAATCTATTATCAAAACCATTTTTAATAAAAAAATATGTAAAAGAGTATATGGTATTTATTTTCTTTTTAAAAAAAATTATGGCTTTTTAAGGAAGCAATAGATCAAATAATACTCATGGAGGTGGAAAAGGTCGTTGTCACCGCTTACGTTAAAACAAACATTCTTTTTTCTCGTTTAGTAAAATGCCTCGTAGAAAAAGATTCCATTTGAATGAAATAAAATGTCAATGGTGTTTATACACCATATAAAATAAAGTCGTTTATAAAAAATATGCCTCAATGAAAGGAGATTGAGACGAAGTCCCTTACCTCTTGTCAGACTTGAACCGTTCATTCTTTAATCTCCGTAATAATAAACCGAAGCCAATTTATACTTTCTTATGAAACGTTTTCTAGTTTATTATTATTTCTATATCATGTATTGCCATTTTATAAACATTATTTAATAATTTAATTCAATAATAGTAATTTTTTCAATATTTTGTACTTGAGTCAAAAATGAACTTCTAATATTTACAAGTTTTCCATGTCAAACGGTAAGTTGTACATATGCATGAACGCTACATTCATTTCTATTTCATATTTTTAATGAAATGAAAACTCAATGATAAATATTTATATTATAATTTTAGTAAAATATAATTTATAATTTCATTAACTCCATCCTTTATACGTTCCATGTATGGCATTAATGGGTCATATCACTTTGATGGGGCTGTAGTCTGCACTTCCCCAAATGAAATTATCTCGTTTACCCATTATAGAAATCATAATGGTATTCTATAAATGAGAAATAAAAAAGCATCTCAAAAATATAAATATAATATATATCACATATAAATATCGTACCATTACAATGGCCACCATAAGAGGTGTTACGAGAAGATAAAACAATCATCGTTTCATGAGGCAGTAGTTCACCGTCTGCAGAAATAGTATGTTCTTTACCCATTAGATGGAGGTGTGTGTAATTTTAGTTCTAATACTTCTCACAAAAACAAATTATTATATTGAGTATACTGGTTTTTTTATAAAATAAATGAATAAAAGAGTTTAGAGGGTTGGATAAGTTAAATAAAATAAAATAACTTAAAAGAAGATGTTACCTTTAAATCGGGTAACTCTCTTTGGTTTGAACCAAAAGAATTTATTGAAGTGCCTTCTACATAAGGTAAGGCTCTTAGGTGGAATATAGGGATCTTTAGAGATTATTTTTTCAGATTTTGGAAAATACAAGGCCCTTCAGAGGTGTGAATGATGGGTTAGAAGTGAAGGATTTTTATAAGGGGGAGAATCTCTTTAGGAAACTTTGAAAATGTTATTTTATTATTTAATGTTTTTCAGTATCTAAAGGTCCAAAACTTATTAAAGTCAAATATAATATGACTATTATTCGAAATAACATCATCCAATACGAATTGGATAGGTTTTTTATATTGTTTTAATCTTTATAATCTTATTTATTTAAATCATTCATTAATGAGGTAAACACTGCATCATTATTATGTCATAAATAATTTTATTTATTTTATGTCTAGAAAATATAAAAAATACCATGATGTAGGAAATATTTTTAGATTTATAATGAATATTTATTGTCAAATATATCCATTATATAACCCCATATTAAAATTCTGTTTGCAAAACAGTACATGTTTATGATATTTTTATTTTTACTTTTAAAAAAAGTTATAAATATCATTATCTTACCCAAGTGGCTTTAAAAGGCCAAAAGTCTCACCCAAGGATTTTCTTGGTTGGAAATTACTCATCCAATAAGGTTAGGATAAGTTTTTTGGTAATTTTATATTATTATAATATTGTTTTTACCTTGAATTACCATATTTACCTTTAACTGCGGTAAATAAAAGTCAAAAATTACTGTTCTCGAAAATTTTTTTGCATGTTATTGAACCAAATTATACATAATAATAACAACCATATATATCTGATTTTCTAAATTCAATTCACAGAAGAGTTAAAATTTCATTTAAATGAAAAAGTTGGTTTTTTAACTACTTCTCAGTGTTTTCACTATTCATTAAAAATTGAAGGTTTTTAGAAAAATACCAAAAATTCCGCCTAAGCTATATTTGATATTCTGAATTAAAAATTGATATATATTTCACTGAATTCGAAACCAAGAGTTTTCATTAATTAATTTAAAATTATTTCTTGTTTTTAAAACAAAAAAAATTAATAATTAATAACTATCAAAAGATTGACACTTGTGTATATCCAGTTTCAAAGTGAAATTACTTTCAATGACCAAAATGGGATTAAATGGTAACAAAATAATATAATTTCAGTTTAAACCAATTAAAAAGATAATCTAACCATATAAATAAATTATATTAAAATCCAGTTTTGAATTAAAATACAGTATTTTTCACTATTCAAAAAAATGAATTTTGTCAGAAGACTACCAAAAATTTTCCCAAAGTAAATTTTGATATCCCGATTCTTAAGAAGAATTATATTTTGTCAAATAGAACATATAAAAGTTACCAAAACTATATTTAAATATCATTCACCATCAAAAGGTAGTAAATTGACCTTTTAAAGAATATTAGAGTATATATTCTTAAAATTATATTCATTCACATTTTAAGCATCTAAATTTAATTAGATAAATGTAAAAACATTTAACAAACATGTATAATCATTTTATAGTTAGTTGTGTTCATTCCCACCAATAAAACGGCTAGGCGTTAACTACCATTTAAATTAAAATTATATTATTATTTTTCAGTATGACTCAACGTTCTATGTAACATTAGACTTCAAAGAAAACCCATTGTTGCATATCGGGTACACCATCGAACATAGAATCCCATTTTTAAAATAAAATTAATATTTAATTCCCAAATATTAATAAATATGAAAAATTATTATTCTTTATTTACCTAGGATTTTACATCCTTCCCCCCTTTTGGAAATTACGTCCCAGAAATTTTATTCACTTATCAAATAAGTGGGGGTATTTATCCCTTGTTGAAATTTTAGATTCCCACGTTGCCTCTTCAACCTTATGGTTTTGTCAAAAAAAACCTTTACCTGATTAATTAACTTATTTGGAAATACTTTCTCTCTTTGGTCAAGAATCTGGACTAGTTGTTCCTCGTAAGAGAGATTCTATTACAACTGAACTACCTCTGGCCTCAAAACATGAGATGGATTTGAAATATACTTTATCAACATTGAAACATGAAAAATATTGTGTACCTAGGATAAATTGAAAGGTAAACCCACTTTTACGCAACTGATCCAAATTTCTCTTAGATATCATAAGGTCCAATGACCCACAGACTCAACTTTCCCTTCTTACCAAAACGCATCACACTTTTCTATAGAGAAACTTTGAGAAAGACATGATCACCTACCAAAAAATAAAGATCCTTCCTTCGGTTATCAGCATAACTTTTCTTCCTGCTCTAAGTTGTTCTCATGTTCTTCTAAATAAACATAACCTTTTCTGCCATCTCTTCTACCAATTCTGGTCCCATCGGCTTCCTTTCACCTACTTCATCCCAAAAAGCTGGATTTTGACACTGATTTCCATATAATGCCTCAAATGGATCCATCTGTATACTAGAATGAAAATTGTTATTATAAGAAAATTCAACCAAAGAAATATGTTGGTCCCAACATCCCAGATAATCTAGTGAACAAGAACGTATCATATCCTCCAAGGTTTAAATTGTTCATTCTGATTTCCTATCTGATTGAGGATGAAAAGCTATAGTAAAATTTAATTCAGTACCCAACAACTTTTGAAGGCCTTTCCAAAAGTTAGAAGTAAACCTGGGATCACGATCAGATACAATGCAGATAGTAACTCCATGCAACCTTATTATCTCTTTAACATATAACCGAGAAAGTTTATCTAGAGACAAAGTATCTTGAATAGGAAGGAAATGGGAAGATTTAGTCAATCGATCAACAATATCCTAGATTGCATAGTAACCTTGAGAAGTCTTTGGTAAACCCACAATTAAGTCCATGGATATATTTTCCCATCTCAACTCAGGAACCGATAAAGACTAAAGCATAATTTTTCTAACTTCCTCTCTACTTTAACCTATTTAAAAGTCAAACACTTCATAGTAAAATCGGGAATATCTCTTTTCATTCCATCCCACCAGTAATACTCCCGAATATCTCGATGCATCTTAGTACTGCTAGGATGAACTGAAAACAGAGGACTATAAGCTTTATATAATAACTCATTATTCAACTATGAAACACAAGGAACGCATAATCTCATTCCAAATATCAAAATACAATCATTATCAATTTCAAAATCATGAAACTTACCATTCTGAACCAACTCTACCTTTTTCTACAATTCATTGTCTTCCTTCTATACTTGCTTAATTCTGTCTGACAGAGTTGATTTCACTGACACCTGAAACAAAAAAGAGGAATTTTATGCACAATCAACTTCTATTTCAAATTTCATCAAATCAAAAAACAAAGGATCTCATTCAAAATATTGAATGTTTGGTGAAGCATTACTTTTTCAACTCAAAGTAGCATCCACTTTATTTGCTTTTCCAGGATGGTAATGGATCGTGCAATCATAATCTTTGATTAATTCCAGCCATCTCCTTTGTCTCATGTTTAATTCTTTCTGGGTGAATATATACTTTAAACTTTTTTGGTCATTATATATTTCAAATTTTACTCTATACAAATGATGCCTCCAAATTTTTAAAACAAAAACAACATAACATAATTCCAAATCTTGTGTAGGGTAATTTAACTTAGGAGGTTTCAACTGACATAAGGAATAAGAAAGTAAATGATCATTCTGCATAAGGATGCATCCTTGTACTTTCAATGAATCATCACTCTAGATAACAAACTCACTATTTATGGAAATTAATACCAAAATAGGAGCATTCACCAATATTCTTTTCAATTCCTAAAAACAATCATCACATTCTTTTTTCCAGATGAAATTAACACCTTTTCGAGTTAACTTATTTAGTGGACTAGATAACCATGAAAAAATTTCAACAAACCTCCGGTAATAACCTACCAAACCAAGAAAACTATGGATCTCAGTTATATTTGTGGGTCTTGTTCATTATTCAAAAACCTTTGTTTTAGTATGATCAATAGTTATGACATTTTTTGAAATAATGTGACCAAGGAATGAAATTTTTTGTAACCAAAAATCACACTTGATCAATTTCCCATACAATTTTTTTTCTTTTAAGGTTTTCAAGACAACACTTAAATGAATTTCATATTCCTATTTACTTTTATAATAAACCAAAATATAATCAATGAACATAACCACAAAATTATCCAAGAACTCAGGGAAAGTTTTATTCAAAGGATCCATGAATATAGCAGATGCATTGGTTAATCCAAAAGGCATTACTAAAAATTCATAATGGAAATATCTAGTACGAAATGTGGTCTTCAGAATTTTTACCTCCATTACTTTCAACTAATGGTACCCCGACCTCAAGTCAATCTTTGAAAAATACTGATCTCCCTAGATCTGATCAAATAAATCCTCGATATGGGTAAAACGATACTTCTTCTTAACAATGATGCTATTCAATGCTCTATAATCAATGAAAAGTCTCATTGAACCATCTTTCTTTTTAACAAACAAGACATAGGAAACCATGGTGATGTGCTCGGTCAAATGCAACCTTTATCTAAAAACTCCTACAATTTATTCTTTAACTCTAAAAGTTCAATTTGAGCCATTCGATAAGGGGGTTTTGAAATTGGCTTAGAATCTGAAATTAAGTAAACAATAAATTCAACTTCCCAATTAGGTATAATACTAGGAAACTCATTAAGAAAATTATCAAGGTACTCACTTACCAATGGCACTTCATTAATCTGAACAATTCCTTTATATTCAAAAATATGTACAAGGTAACATTCATTTCAATATTTTACTATTTTCTCAGCTTCCTGATATGTTATCAAAAGTAAGGGTTCATTCTTGTACACAAACTAAAAATATTTCTAAAAAAACGTCTGTAGCTATGCAGTCAGTCTTAGCATGATAAACAGAAAGCCAATCCATACCCAAAATAACATCAAACTCTACTAGATGCAAAACAATAAGGTTTTTAGGTAGATTTTTTCTACACAATAGGACAAGAAGTTTCTTGTAATTTCATTTTGTCTCAAAATTTACTCCCAGTGTTTATACCATATGTTCAGGATTCATATCTTGAGATTGAATTCCCAATTTAATAGAAAATTTCTCAGAAATGAACAAATGGGTTGACCTTGAATCAAACAACACATTGGCATAATCTGAATAAACAAATAGTGTGCTTGATACTACTTCATTTGATGGCCCAACATCAGCTGAAGTAGTTGCAAAGGATTTCACCACCCCTTTCGGCTTCTAGTCAGGATTATTTCCCTTAGTTGAGTTCTTCATTGGACACTCATTTTCATAATGACTCATTTCATTGCACTTAAAAATTTTTACTTACTGTAAATCAGATTTTGTATTTCCATTACCCTAATTTATTTAGTGCAATTATGAGCCTTATGTACCAATTTACCACATTGGTAGCACTTACCAGAATTCAAAAGGCATTCCCGAGCATGTTTTTTACCAAAATTTTCACAAACTGTAAACTTAAGTTTCTTACCATCTGACTTTTTTGAATAGTTATTCCCTTTATTTTTCCACCTAGACCTCTTATTCAATTGTTTGTCAAAGAAGACATGATCATCGGAAAACTCCATTTCCAACATCTCCATAAATCAAACAAGTTTTTCATAAATTTTGAACACAGGAGATGCTAAATCCCTTTGATACTTTAACTTTAATCCGGAGTAAAAATGGTTGATTTTACTATCAAGATCTCGTATGAAATTTGGATCATACCTTTCCATTCAAGTGAATTTTTCTTCATAAGAAGCCACTGATTCATCCTCCTGCCTCAATTCTGGAATTTTTTTTCCATCCTAAGATGAACCACCTAAGGAAATATTTCTCAAGAAACATTCCTTTGAATTCATCCCAGTCAAAAGAATCAATCTCTTCACTATCCCGGATATTTTTCACCATCGACCACCACGGATCAGCTTCACCTTCAAAGTGGTAAATAGCGAGACTAACCTTTTCATGTTTAGAACACCTTATTACCTCAAAAATATTCTTGGGTGCTTTAATCCACCCTTCATCTAGCATGGGGTCAGATAATCATCTGAATGATGGGGGATGTTGCCTCATGAAATGATCCACTACTAACATGTTTCTCTGTGGTTGATCTCGATGATCTCTTGCATAGATACCACCACCATTTGTAGTCTGAATAAACTGTTCCATCACTGCAACAAACTATTCAGTTCTGATTCCGACCATCTCAGGTTTCTAATTTGGAAGTTTTTCTTCCTCCTAATGTCATCCTATCATAGCTACCTTGTTTCCTCTGTGGAAAACCATTCTGATCACAGAAATATCTTAAACGGAGGAACATGGTATTCCATAAATGTTATATCATTTCAATATTAACATAAATTAATTTATTGATATTAATTTAACAATATCCTAACTCTTAAAGTTATCTAAACTGACCTTTGAGAACAACTATAAGGACCCATACTTAAAACATTACATAATCTTGAATTAAATGGATAATTCACATTAAGGATCTTTTTAGATTTAGAGTTTTAGAGAATTATGCCATAACTATTACATTACATCTCAAAAATTTCAACGTAGACACCTCTACCCAGTTTCCATTTTTTTCATAAAATAAAAACTCTTGAAAAAAATACTCATGTCTAGTTCCATGTTTTAGACAGTATGACTTTTCCTTGATCCCATACTTGACCTTATTAATCTTTAGGTCCTGTGTAAAACATTTCAAAACTATGGATGAGCATAAAAAGCTCAATAAGGGTTATAAAATAGAGATAGAAAAATTTATTTCTTCATAACATAAGATTTTTGACATACATCATAAATCAAAAGATTTATGAATAACACATAGTAATCACAAATCATAAAGGTAACT
Source organism: Viscum album (assembly GCA_963277665.1). Classification (NCBI taxonomy): domain Eukaryota; kingdom Viridiplantae; phylum Streptophyta; class Magnoliopsida; order Santalales; family Viscaceae; genus Viscum; species Viscum album. The sequence goes on along the minus strand of OY728132.1, from coordinate 1,020,728,694 downwards.
TGTGGAATCCATAACATACTTACATTGTAGCTTTCACATCCATGTAGAGAGTTACATTTGGAATAACCATCATATTATAATCCCTAAATATCTTAGGAGAAACATTCACATTTACCTCTGTCACGTTACCCAATGCATTGGAGAGCTATCTCGAGCTCACCCGCCCTAGGTTTATCACGGAACCAGATGTATACATAAAAAATTCCCTAGAACCATAACATATTCATATAACATAAAAAAAATATAAAGGAAAGATAAAATTTACACATTTAAATCACAATATATCATTTAAATATATTAACATAACAAATCCATTATCAAAACCATTTTCAATACCAAAATATTTAAAAGAATATATGGTATTTATTTTCCTTTTAAAAACATTGCACCTTGTTAAGGAAGCCATAGATCCAATAATACTCACGTCAACAGAAAAGGTCGTTGTCACCGCTAACGTTAAAACAAAAATTCTGTTTTAACGTTTAGTAAAATGCCTCATAGAAAAATATTCCCTTTGAATGAAATGAAAAGTCAAGGTTTTTTATACCCTGTATAAAATAAGGTCGTGTATAAAACAAAATATTCCCCAATGAAAGGAGATTGAGATGAAGTCCCTTACCTTGTGTCCGACTTGAACCGTTCATTCATTAATCTCCAGAATAATAAACTAAAGTAAATTTCTAATTTCTTAAGAAACTTTTTCAAGTTTATTATTCTTTTTATATCACTTATTTCCATGTTATAAACATTATGTAATCATTTAAGTTAATAATGCTCATTTTGTCGATATTTGGTACTTGAGTCAAATAAACTAATATTTACAAGTTGTCCATGTGGTCAAAATTTCATTATCTCCAGAATGATATTAATGATTTAGATATCATATATATCATATATATCTGGTATATCTGTATTTATAATAGTACATAACATTTGTATTTAAGAAATAAAAAGCATCATTCATGGAGACGGTAAGTCGTACATACGCATGAATGCTACTTTCATTTCTATTTCGTATTTTAAATGAAATGAAAACTTAACGATAAATATGTATATTATAATTAAAATATAATATCATATATAATATCGTTAAATCCATCCTTTATATGTTCCATTTATGGCATGAACGATTCATATCACTTTGAGGGGGCGGTAGTCCGCACTTCCTCAAATGAAATTATCACATTTACCCATTTTGGAAACCATAAAGGAATGATTTAAATGAAAAATAAATAAGTATAGAAACAATATAAATATAATATATATCACATATAAATACAGTTCCATCATAATGCCTGCCATAAGAGGTGGTAGGAGAATATTAAACAATCATCATTTCGTGAGGCAGTAGTTTGTCGTCCACAAAAACAGTAAGTTCTTTACCTACTAGACGGAAGAGTGTGAATGTGTAGTTCAAATACTTCTCATAATAACAACCTAGTATTTTGAGGATAATGGTTTTTTTATAAAATAAATTAATAAAAATATTTTAGGTGGTTGGAGAAGTAAAATAATATAAAATAACTTAAAAGAAGATGTTACCTTTAAATCGGGTAACTTCCTTTAGTTTGAACCAAAAGGATTTCTTGAAGTGATTTATATCTAAGGTAAGGCTTCAAGGTAGAATAAAGAGATCATGGGAGATTATTTAAGAAGATTTTGGATGATCCAAGGGGTTTTGAGGGGTGAGTAATGGGTTATAGTTGAGGGATTTTTATAAGTTGGAGGAGGGGCTCTTTAGGAAAGTTTAAAAATATTATTTTATTATATAATGATTTTTGGTTTCTAAAGGTCCAAAAATTATTAAAGTCAAATATAAGATGACTCTTGTTCGAAATAAAATCATCCAACAATAATTGGACTGGTTTTGGATATTGGTTTAATATTTATAATCTTATTTATCAAAATCATTCATTAATGTGGTAAACATTGCATCATTATTGTGTCATTAATAATTTTAATTATTTGATGTCTATAAATAATAACAAAATACCATCATGTAGAAAAAAAAATTAGCATTCTAATTAATATTTATTTTTAGATATATCAATTATATAACCCTGCATTAAATTTTTTTTAGAAAAACAATACATGTTTAAGATATTTTTATTTTTACTTTAAAAATTTGTTATTAATATCATTATCTTACCCAAGTGGCTTTCAAAGGCCAAAAGTCTCACCCAAGGATTGTCCTGGTCAGCCATTACTCATAAAATAAGGTTAGGACAAGTATTAAGGTAATTTTATATTATTATAATATTATTTTTACCTTGAATTACCCTATTTACCTTTAACTGTGGTAAATAAAAGCAAAAAGTTACTGTTCACCAAAAATTATTTTCATCTTATTGAGCCAAATTATACTTACTAATAAAAACCATGTTTGTCAGATTTTTGAAATTAAATTCACATAAGTGGTAAAAATTCATTAAAATGAGAAATTCAGTTTTTTTAACTACTACTCAGTGTTTTCACTATTCATCAAAAATTGAAGGTGTTTAGAAAAATACCAAAAATTCTGCCTAAGCTATATGTGATATTCTGAATTAAAAAATGATGTCTATTTTATCAAATTCAACACATAGAAGTTACATTAATTAATTTAAAATTAATTCTCGTTGTCAAAACAGAAAGCCTGTTTTTAAGAAATAATAACTATCAAAATATTGACACTTATTTAGGTCCAATTTCAAAGTAAAATTACTTCTAATGACCAAAATTAGATTAAATGGTAAAATTTGATCTAATTACACTTTAAAACCAATTAAAAAGATAATATAACCATATAAATAATTTAGATTAAAAGGCAATTTTGAATTAAAATACTATATTTTTTACTATTCATAAAAATTGAATTTTATCATAAAAATACCAAAAATTTACCCAAAGTAAATTTTGATGTCCTAATTCTAAGGAAGAATTTTATTTTTCCAATAAAACATATAAAAGTGACCAAAACTAGATTTAAATATTGTTCTCCATAAAAAGGTGGTAAATTGATCTTTTAAAGAATATTACAGTATTTATGCTTAAAATTAGATTCATTCAAGTTTTAATCTTTTAACTTTTATTTGATAAATGTAAAAACATTTAACAAACATGAATAATCATATTTTAGTTAGTTCTATTCATAACCACCAATACAATGAGTAGGCATTACCTACCATTTAAAATAATATTATATTATTATTATTTAGTATGACTCAACATTCTGTGTAACATTAAACTTCAAAGAAAACCTATTGTTGTGTATCGGGTACGCCGTCAAACATAGAATCCCCTTTTAAAAACAAAATTAATGTTTAATTCATAAATATTAATAAATATAGAAATGTGTTTTTCTTTATTTACCTGGGATGTTACAGAGTCATCATCTAATTCATATAAAATCTAGGGGAAGCTCATTGGGAAGATTTAATAAGGATTTTTTAGTATATCAATGGAATAGATGGTATAACACACTGTTTTGAAGATTATGGTCAGTTATATAGGTTTTTAAATGAAGACATTTGGTGTGGTTTTGATTAATGGTACAGAACAATCAGATAAGTTTACACATTCTAGGGAACTATAGTCAGTTGGATTTCCAAGTTATAACCATTTATATCACATTAAATAATGGAAGTAGATTATGTGGCTACTGTGAAAGATATTAAGGAGATTTCCTGTTTGAGACATTTATTAGATGAACTCAGATAAATCCATGTGAAATAGTAGTTGTTTTGTCATATATAGAGGTCAATTAATTTGGATACGAATCTAATGGTTTATTCAATAAATAAACACATTAATCTAAATTAACATTACAACTAGAGGATACTTGAAGATAGTGAGTTTGTGTTATGCAAGGTATCTGGGAAACATAATCTTGTATATATATTTACCAATTATTTGAGTTTGAAAATAAGGAGGAAAATAACTCCTGATTTGGGCTTGGGTGAATTTGAGGAGGTAGAGAAACAATTCATTCGGTGGAAATGGAATGATATTTTATATATGATAAACATTGTTCCATGATGTTTTTTCTTATGTGGTCTTAAATTAGGATTCTTTTGTGAATTTTTTATTTATACTTTAGTATAATGAAGTTTTTTTATCGGAATGAGTGGTTTTGGAAGATATTTACTTTATTTAAGTGGTGAAAATAATTGCTTTTCCTTTCGCATTTCGAAATGAGTTTTTTGTAATTTGAAATTTATGATTGTTCTCAATGAAAGTAAATATTATTCTAGAAGTTCTTATGGGATTTTAATAAGAGTATGAGGGTTTATTTTTTTATGTACATTTCTATTTTACCCGAGTTAGTGATCTTAATAAAGGTTTATATAGGTGATTGATAGGGGGAACAGTCGAACAGATGGACTCCCACATTTCTAAAATTTCTATGCAAACATATGACTACTTATTACGCTTTATAAATTGAGGGTATGACCACAATATTTTATATGTGACTTCAACATGGTTCAAATTTTGATTAATTTTTCTATTAATCCTAATAGAATCATTATTCATAATGTGATAAAGTTTAATTATAGATAAATGAAATATCACAATGTTTCTCACATGGACGTATTAAAATTATTCTAAAATATATAAAACCAAATTTTTCATTTCATTCATACAATTAATTTCATTCCAGGGATATATATTTTTCTATTGGAGTGAAAAGGATTGATGTTCATTTGCCTTACCATGGCAATATGAGGAGCTTTGATTCTTCCATGTTCCAATACATTATGTTTAGATAGTTTAATGTTTATCTTAAAGATAGTGTGGATGAATTCTTAATAGTTCAAACCCTTTTAAAATAATCCAATATTTATAATATATGGATTTACCTTCCATGTACAATTTCTTCTTAAATACACTTTCATAACCAATGGGATTAACATCAACTGGAGGATCTATCAATATACAGAGTTGTATTTGGTACACAAAATCCTTTTCAAAATTCACGGAATATTTATATATATTAGTTTCTTTACCACATATTTCTTCCTTGTAAGCCATGAGTTCATTATTATGAACTAAAAATTATTAATCTTAATCTATAACTAGAAAACCATATATTTTTTGTTCTTTATACATTTTAGTTCTCTAATCTAGTAATAATTTCACTTGAATTTCCTATTCTACTAGGATTAATGGACTCTATTCTTGTTCCAAATTTTGTGCATACTGATCATGGACTTCATTAATGTTTATCTATATCCCACTATCACATTTTTATTTATTCTCCCACTCATGAAATATGGTATTTCATTCCATTATTGCCTTTTCTTCTAAGAGGATATGTAAGTAATAAAAATTAGTATATTTAAATATCAAATAAATAAATAATTAGTTTATTGGGGTGAATTTTTTTCTAATTCTAGTCATAACAAATACGTCACTACAATATGTTACAAAATGGCCTAGAAACCTAAGTTCCCAAATCCCCAAGAAGATCCTGAGATAGCCTGAAAAGAATTTCTAATCCACATGGGTTGGTAACTAGAACCCGGTAACATATAATATGAATGTGGGAACAAACATACCACCAAAAAAGGATTAAACCAAACAAATCAGTATGACCAAAATAAAACTACCTAGTAAAATAGTTACATAAGTCAAACGGGTATAGGAAAAACCCAAAGGTACATCAACAAAGTACCAAAAACAAGGTAAACATCCCCAACCCTAGAAGACATAGCACTAAAAGTTCAAATGATCAGCAACCACCACCTACATGTGGTGACTTTCTATAATGAACCTAGATTCTCATAAATTAACATTACATCACATTTCCAAAATACATAAAATAGTAAAAAAAATAGATACCCAAATACCGTATTAGTATAGTGCATTTAGAAACATGGAGACCTAAACAATGGTACGTAAGAGAGCTATATTATCTCGCACTAGGTTCTTCATGGCTATAATCGTTCTTAGACACATCATACTTAATACATATCTTCAAAACCTAGGTAATGTAACATAAAAATGGGTAATCTTGGATGCTCAGTAAGGGTAAATAAGGGAGATATGTAAGAATAAACATGAGCATATGGGTATGACAATGTAATCATAATAATATAAGGTCATACCCTACATATCAAAGATCATAAATATGAATAATAGAATAAATCTTGAAAGTACTAGAGACATGAATCATAAGGAAATAAAGAACATGGGTTATGAAATCATATCATCAGAATAAGACATGGAATTTGGGAATACATATATAGGTAATATCATTCCATATAATTCAAGAATCCTTGATAGAACTTATCAAGGATCTTCATGGGAACCGTAGTTACTAGGCAGGACACACCATCATCTCCAGTAATAGTCATTTCATTGTAAGGGATCGGGTTTCCCCATATTTCCATAGTAGATCAGGATTCCTCATCTTACAACATCATGGTGACTACACCTATAGTTTGGGGCACACCACCATCCTCAGTCATATCCCTTTCCTTGTACGGGGTTGGGTTTCCTCATCTTACCATAGTGGATCAAGACCATTGACTTAATTCACATCATTATCTCATGAGATATAAATCTCTACCTAATGAATTGGAGGGAGATATACTTCCCACCCATCTCATTAAATCATTCATACATGCTCCACAATATAATAAAAAATTCATTATATCATGACCCGTAAAAAGAGGTGGGTTTTATAAACATCCTATCATAATCCCATTAAATGAAATGGGTGTTATAAAAATGAAATTATATATTAAACTATAGAAAATTAAGTTTTAATTATCATTTAATTAAGGACTAACCCATGAAAAGATGTGAGTTTGACATGTATAAAACCCATGGAATGGGAACGGGTTTTATAAACATCATACCATAAAAACATAAACTACTGAGAGAAATAATATGAATGGAACCTTTGAATCATTTCCTAGAATGGTATGAGAGACATCAAACTATGTCATATTAGATGGAAAATAATTTGGAGATAACGTTTAAACACATTTCTTGAAAAAAATAACCTTTATTCGTTGAAAACGGTTCATTAAAACATAAAACACTTTAAACCCCATTTTCTTGAAAATAAACATAAAAACTTATAAACAATGTTTTAAAAAAAATTGGAAATCATTTTATTTGAAAACATATAAATAATTTGAAAATTATTCATAAAATATTTTCATTGAAAACTTATAAAAGAATATTTAAGATGTTTTGAAAACCATTTCATTGAAAACACTTTGAAAACATAAAAATAAAGCATTAAAACATTTTCAAAAACATTTTTCTTGAAAACTTAAGAAAGAATCTTCAAAAAAAATTTTGAAATAAATTTTCATTTAAAACTTATTAAATAAGCATGAAACTATTTTGAAAACATTTTTCCTTTGAAAACATAAAAAATATTGAAAACCTGTTGAAAACCTTTTTCCCTTAAAATCTTATAAAATAAGCTTGAAAATATTTTAAAAACATTTTTCTTGAAACCACTTGATAAAAAATTTACATAATATTAGGAAAAAATTTTCATTATAAAAATTAACTTTCTAATATTTTCAAGGAAGCTTTAATTTAATGATAGTCATAACGGTGGGTCAATCTGTACATACTGAACATTCCTTTTTCACCATAAGATTTTTAAAAAGATGCCTCAACCGAAAAAAGACAAGAAGATTAATTTTTAAAGAAACCATTTTGTTTAAAATTTAAAACATGGGTAAAAATTTCCATTAAATATAATAGGATAATAGTATTTTTTTTAATCCTTTTAAAAAACATGGTTTTGATGGAACACTAATTTTTGGATCAAAGAGAGATGTAAAGGTGGATGTTCATAAAATAATTCTTAGTTATCATAAACACCAAATAATGGAAATATTTTTCTAATACATTGATATATATTTAATAAAAATGTGATAATAAATAATATGAATTTTTTTGATAGATGTATCATAATATTTCATCAATGGAAGCATAATCATAAATAATCATGATTAGCGATGGGATTGTTCCCATAAACTTATAAAACATGGTAACTTGGGATCATACTCTCCATTTAAGAAAATAAAATAAAATTTATATTAAAATACATTAAACGAAGTGGTTCATGATATTACATGTCAAATACACTCTAAAAAATAATTTAGCTTCTTAAAAAAACATATGTCACAAAGAAATCAAATTTAGACAAAACTATCCTACCGATTTGGTAACTTTTAAAAAATAAACCCCATGAGAGAAAGATCATAAAATGGATATGTAAATACCTAAATAATTTATTATAATATACATATAAAAATCATTTGAATTATATAGACTCTAAAAAATATGTGTGTGGTGAATAAGGCATGTATCTCACAAAAATAAAAAATGACATGAAAACCCCATACCATATGTCTTGACTCTTTTCTTACTCATTAAAACCTCGTATATAATAAATTTAAGTTTATTATACATATTTTGAAGAAAAATATTATTAAATCTAATACTATATATGGTTTTTTTAAGACTTTATATTACCCTCTTGTTAAAAATTTCATTTTAAGGTTACGGTTTGGTTAATATGCATTTTTTTTGTTGCTTGTATCTTAATTTGATATAAATTTTGGCCTTATACATGTATAATGATTTATATAACATAAAAATGATATAAATATCATTTATATTCATTATATATGTATTATAATAATATTTATAATATAGAATTTTGAAATGGAATACATCATTCATGGAGATCGTAGGTCGTACATACGCAGGAACATTGTTTCTGTTTTATGGTCATATTGAAAGAAAGAATTAAACTGACATATCTATATATATGTATATAATATCATTAAAGTAGAATTATTATTTTATATATATCATATAATTTCACTTAACACATCCTTAATACATTTCATGTAGTGTGTGAATGAATCGCATCGCTTTTAGGGGGCGGTAGTCCACACTTCCTCAAAAAACATATCATATTTACATAAGATGGAAAGTATAAAGTTATGTAGTAAATAAAAATTTAATAATAATAAAGATATTAAAAATACTATATATATATATATATATTATAAATATATTTTCCAACATAATTTCCACCATGAGAGGCAGTAAATGAAAAATGAACAACCATCTCTTCATGATGTGGTAGATCACCATACAGGTAAACACTATGTTCCATGGATTGATTTCATCCCAAAAGGATGATTCAATTAGAAAGGTATGGATTTGGGAGGTATATTGGAAATATATTTTCCGAACCTAAGAGGTTTGATAGGTGTGAAGAAGAGGGATATTTGGTAGCCTTTAACAAGGAATAGAGGGAACACACTAGGAATTTTTTAAATACAAGTTAGGTGTACCCAAATTTTTACCCAACAAAAGTCATAAAAACCCAAAAAAATAAATATTAGAACTTTTAAGGACTAAATAGGTACATACAATGGGTTTTGGACAAGTCTCTTGGACATATAGTTAACTAATTTTAAGGTTTAGTCTCTTGTAAAGATTAATTTTTCCATAATCGATATAATTAATTTTAATTACTTTCATTAATATTTTTGGTCAAAAATTAATTTCACCTTATTATAAATTATCAATCATATTGATTCCAAATTTTGTATAATTTTTTCTTAATTATAACCATATCACCAGGTGAAATTAATTTAAATTTAATACCACGAACATGATGAAAAAGCGGGTTTTTAAAGTAAAACCTCTAAAAGATTGTTATGTTTTTTGTAGTCAATTTCAAAGCGAAATTGATTTCAATTAACTAAATTGGATTAATTTATTAAAATATTATCTAATTAAACCTTATAAACAATTTAAATTATAATTTACCTTTATTAATAAATTATATGAAAATGTAGTTTTAAATTAAATTTTAGTTTTGTTCACTGTTCATTTAAAATGAAACTTCCCAGAAACAAATCACCCTAACCTAATTTTTATATTTATATTTAAAATATGAAGTTTATTTTTTCATATATAATCAAAAAAAATTTCAAAAAATGATTTAAAATTGGTTCTCTGTTAAAAGGAGGTAAAATTCCTTAATAAAAATATAGTATTTTATCCATAAAATTGGGTTCTTTTATCTTAAGCCTATCAAATCTATTAGATGAATATAAAAATTATTATCTTGAGTATATAATATATATATATATATATATATTTATATATCACATTAATATCACTCTCTAATTGTAATTAATTTAATTTATTTTGGTAAACCAGCTTTGTGGGCATAAAAATAATAATATTTTCATTTATATTCAATCGTTATACATATTAATTTCTAATTAATTTGTATCTACGAATTTAAATTTATATTTGTGTAAACCATAACTTTTCATAGATTAGTTATCCCTTTTCATATCTAATAATTTTACAGTGAGGTTATAATATTTTAATAATATATCTTTATCATTATTTGGTCTTCCATATTACACAAGCAATCGAGGAAAGTCACTGTAGTGTGTAATGAAAGCTAACCCAGTTGTTCTGTATAGAGAAATATAAAATTTATGTTATGTGTAATGTATAACTAACTTGGTTTTTTATATAAATTAGGCCAAACATAGTTCTTTAATATAAAATAAACTATGTTTAGTGTTGCATGAAATGGAAAATATCAGATAGATTAAATTAATTTGAAAAAAAGTTTCACAAAATCTTGTAGTGTTACATTCTACCACCCTTAAAATGAATTTATCCCTCTAAATTATTCTATTTTATCAAAGGTTTAATACTTCAATATTTCATTTATAGAAACACATATCATAAAAATCAATACTAAAACATACCTATAAAGGGAAAGTTTGAACCATAACAGTTACCCAATGTAACAAACAACTGGGTTTCCACATAGGAGAACATAGGTTGGGAGTGAATATTGGACATGAAGGAAAAGAATAAATATTTATAGGGAGTAATTGATTCCATCAATAATAAACAATTGAATGATAAAATAAAATTTGAGTGCCTCTAAGTCATAAATCTTTGATGATTTAAAAGGTCATCGGTTCAACAAAAATTAAGGTATTATGACAATAAATTTTTTTGATAATTACCAAAACTTTTAGTAATTATTTTATTGACCATAAATATAAGGAAATATACTTACTTGTTATACTTTTTTAAATAAAATTTCGTTCAATTTTTTTTATCTATTTCTAATCATCTGTTACTTCCAGAAATACATGTCTAGAAATTAACTTTGATGATTGAAGCACCAAAATTACTTTTTAAAAGATATTAAGGCCCATAAAAGAATGAAAGGTATAACTATTTGTCTCTAAATATCCTTTAAAATCATTATGGTTGATTCATTAATCTCTAAACATAAAAATTAACACTTTTGTTTCATAAAAAATTATTATAAATTAACCAGGACATAACGTAGGCTAGTAGAAGACATGAAACCCTTATCATCATTAGGTAATGGGTTCATGACCCATGGCCTTTCCAAACATGATTAGTTGTCACCCGACATACATGATATCCTTTTCTATAATAGCACTAATATAATATCCAAAATAAAATATGATGGGCCTCATTGAAATGAGTTTAATCACTAAAGAGACTTTTTTCCAAGGTTTTTAATACATTCTCAATACAGAAATTATTCCTCCGAAGTTTAATATAAAATTTTCAATAATGGTTATCCTTATAACACTTTTGAGATATTAAAATACAAATCATTAGAAATAAATTCATGAAATCTAATTAACATTGATTCCCATAATATCAAAAATAAACTCTAAGTTATCACATTCCAAACATGTGAATACCTTCATCATGTATTCTATTGAAAAAGTGTAGTGACCGGAATTAACATAAATCCTTATTGAAAAAATTCATGTTTCCATATTCCAATGTATATTGTATATATTCTATAAATCCAAAAAAATTGTAAACTTCGTCAATGATAGCATAAACCACCTATCAATAAGTCCTTAATTAGTTTCAAAGTAATCAGTACCGTCTAATATAATTTTTCATATCCCACATATATTTATGCAAAAAACATTATCTTAACATGAGGAACATGATAATGGTTACCATTCCATCAGTAATTAATTTTTTATGGATATCACCTTTACATTAATTCATTATTTTATTCCATCAAAACCATTCAACTTATTCTAAAACATCCATAGAAAAAAACTACACTGAAAATTCCTTATATATTTCACCATAATTCATGAATCCAAATACATGAAAACTTTTATTATTACACTTAATCCTTAATCCATTAAAAAAATTTCTCATCCTATTATATAATACATATTTCCTTTAAATTTTTATATGTAGTCTCATCATCAGCAGCAATGTAACCATTACTCATAGCACATTGTTAATTCTTTTTAAGATAATTCCTCTTGGGATATTGAGTTGTATAATGACCATTTTTCACACTTAAAACACATAACCTTCAATCAGTTCTTTGGGAGGACAATATTCTCTTCCACTTCTCTAACTGAACTCTTCATTTTCCCCTTGTAGTCACTTGCTTTTTTTTCTTCTTCTCTTTAGTTAAAACGCCTACTTGTTCTTATAAGACATTCACATTGGTGATTCATTCCACATTCTCAATACAAAAAACCAGGTATTTATTCCTCCATGGTCTCCATCACCTTAACTCTTAGTGAAATACCTCCTTATATTCTTCGGTGATTTTAAGTTTTGGTGAAGGTACTTGTTATTAATCATGTTTCATGAAAACTAGTAAGGAATGATCAAAAACCTCTTTTAATCCTACTATAATCCCATTTGACTGATCATCATCAAATTATCTTTCACTTTCAACACTAACCTGGTTTCTTCAAGTTTCTTCCATTGACTAACAAAAGAAATAATAGTGTGAGAAAATTATTGGAATACCATTTTCCTTGAAAATTTATGGAAGAATATAGGAAAGGTTTTTAAAACCATTTTCCCATGAAAACATAAAATAATATTGAAAACATCTTGAAATAATTTTTCTTGAAAAACATGTTTAAATAATGAATTTATATAATATTTGGAAAAAAAATTATTTAAAAAATAACTTTTTAATCTTATCATGAAATCTTTAATGGAATTACAGTCATGATGATGAGTAAATCCATACATTCCAAACATTCCTTTTGCATAGTAAAAAGTTTAGATAAGTGCCTTGCCCGAAAAATGACAAGAATATTCCTTTTAAAAAATAATTTTTTTAAAAAGGTAAGAAATGGGTGAAAATTTATTTAAAATATTTTTGGATAATAGTATAATGTATTTGTAATCCTTTTAGAAAACATAGTTTTGAATGAACACAGATTTATGACTGATAAGAGATGTAAATTTGGACTTTCATAAAAATATTTTCTTAGTTATCTAAAATAAATATGAGTGTAATTGGTAATAATACATTAATACATATTGAATAAACGTAGGATAATAAATATCATGAATTTTCTTGAGATATTGACCATGATATTTCATTATTAAGCATGTTATATGAATCCATATTCTTTTGTGACTTCTCATGTTCATCATACTTAGATGATGAAATAAAACATTTGACTTCTCGCAATATGAAGATAAATGGGCTACATCAATGGGATAATAATTTGGGCTATAAACATCATGGATATAATAGTTTGGATATAATAGTTTGGATATAGTTCCTCTAACATGAAACCTGATCCATGGTGGACCTATAACTATCATCACAAAGCTCATGGTTATATCCTAGTCCATGTGGGTTACCTATAGGCACTAGCATAGAGCCTATGGCTGTAATTCCATTAAAAAGAAAATTTTCCACGCTTTGATCTTCAGTCTCTAGTGTGGGATCCAATATAAAAAAACACTAAGATAAAAAACATTTATTTATATATACATACATAAATATATATATATATATATAATTTAAAAAAAAATATTAATTTTTATTATAAAATAAATTATAATTTTTATCCATCTCTTCCAATATATATCCATAGTAATAAATGATCATGGCTATAGGGTCCCAATACAAGGGTTTTAGCCACAATTCTGATGCCCCCATGGCTATAACCACCACTATTACACCCTTTAGTCGTATGCCTGGCTTCTAATCTCTATATGCATACCTTTTCAATGGACTTTATCCTCCCCTACCTATAGACACTGACCACACCACCCTATAGACATTGGCTTTGGAACCCATGGCTAAAATCCTTCTATATCAAATGGATTAAGATTCACATGGGTATAATCCCAACCCTACCGCATAGTATCTAAGAGAATAAGTAACCCATTGGTATAAGGTGTTTCTCCTTCTCTAGATGGGGGAAATATTTTTTACAGTGTGGGAGAAGGTACTGATATACCCAAGGGAAACAATTTTTCATTTCTATATATAACCTATATCCATGGGTATTTTATTTCCTAGGATATAGGTGACCTATTACCTTATAAAGTCCCAATTTTGGATATAGGTCCATTGTTATATTTCATTTACCTAGAAGTGATCATACTATACAAGTGTTTTATATAAACAGTGATCTATTATTCAATTACAACCATAACATTTTGATTGTAAAATAAGGATTATGGAATATAAATATAATCCTCAATTCATTGTATAATTTACAAGAACATGTACCTATGGGGAAGTAAGGTTTTAATATATAAGTATTACATCATTTTATATGAATATTCATTAAATATTCTTATGATCCATTCTAAAACCATAAAGTATTTTTGTCTTTGAAATCCTATATATATAAAAAAAATACATAAATTATCTACACCACTGAGTTTATCAAAAATAATATCCCTTCTTAGATTTATCATACTTAAAACCATTCATCATAACACAAGGAAAATGAAACAAAGTAAAGGCGAGGCTTAGATTATTAGTAAGGATAATCTAGGTAGATATTAATAAATGATAATACTCAATCCTAACATGATCATGAGGGTATTATAACATTTTATTAACATTAGAAAATCATACTCAGGGATTTTTTTGACCCTAATAAAGAGTCATTTCATAATGATACCTAGTTCATAAGACATAAATAATAAAATAACTTAAGAACAAGATCCAGGAGATCAAAATATTAGATTAAGATCACATATTATATGAGTGAAACAAATTGTTTCAAAATAATAATAATATATATCCAATTCCATGTCTACCCACCAAGACATTCATTATAACACCCCACAATTTTAAATGATAAATATCATATTTGATATTGTATATGAAATGAAACACCATGCATAGATGAAAATGTAACACCCCAAAAGTTTATGATATATTTATTTTTAAATAAATTAAATATATTTTATAGGACCTGTTTTTATTAGGAATACCTCCTAATAAGTATTTAGTTATATACCTAAATAGACTCTTTGAAGAAGAGGTAAAATTATTAAACATGCAAATTTTTTTATTTCTTTGTCCACCTCCTTAAAATAATTTTCAACTAAAATAATATAATAACACAAGTATCTACTATATAATTATATGTTATTATGTTTATTTAATAACCCATATAAATCACCACTTCCATAAAATTTAAAATGAAACCATTAATCGTGTGTATGACGGACAACCACCGCACCAACAGATGTATTTTGGTTTCTACTACCACCTTTAAAGGATGCATATAATGATAGATTTAACAAAATTTAATGATATTTAAGAAATTATTATATGTATTTAATTAAGATATCACATATATATTTTTACTTTTAATTATTTGTGCCATATGATAATGTCTCTTGTGTATAAGGAGGACTACCGCCTCGCGAACTGATGTGATTTTTTTTTCACTTACACTTTACATGAAAGGTAGTAAGGTTAATGTAATGTAATATATGTTATAATTATGATATAAACCTACTTATTGAAATAAAATATCTCATCTAACTTCTTACCATCCCATCTGATGTAAAATAATAATGTCGCTCATTCGCCTATGTGGACTATTTTCCCACTAGCCTGTGGCGACGATGATGTTGAAGTTTTGCGGCTCCGTTGTTGTAGTGATGGATCTCGATGAAGTGGATGTCATTGAGGGTTTCCAGTTATCTTCTCCATCAATAAAGATGGCGATAATGATGGCATTTGATGATGATGGATGATAGTGACCTGACCGGCCACTTGGTTTGAGGCCCCTCCTCGTGATGGATGAGATTGGGGTGGGTAAGCTCATGGCTCGAGGTGGATAATGGTGGTTTTTCTGAATCTTGTTTTTTGAAATTTTAATGTTGGATGTCTTGAAATTTGAATGTTTCTTTTGTGGTTTATGTGGATGCGGGGTATGTGGGAACAGTTTTGTATGGTTTTCACTTTTCCTAAAAGTGGCTATTTGGAAAATACAAAAAAATGGATTTTGGCCTGTTTGGACTACAGTCTCTACATAGCGATGCGAAATGTTTTTCATTTAATTTCTACATTGATTGTAATAAGGATATATTTTAATGTTAAAAATTCTATATATAAAATAATAATGATTCTATAAATTTTAATTATTATTTATTTTCTTCTCATTCCATCCATCAAGAAAAATGAAAATATCTTGCATGCGTACGTACAGTCTACTATCTCTATGAACGGTGTAATCCATTTTCTATACATAACATTAATAGATTACTCTAGATACATATATAATGAATATAAATAATTTTTATCTAATTTTATCATTATTTATATTATGTAACCATGATAAAATTCAAAGGACCAAAATTACCAAACTAAAACAAACATGAAAAATGAAGCAATTATCACATGAAACTTTGATAATACAATAAAAATTAATTAATTAGAGATAAAAGACTATAAGTAAATCATATATGGTATGATAAATATGATAATGGTTCTATAATATACATTTAACAAACCTATATTTATTATATAAGATATTCTTACACATACGAATGAAGTCTAAATTGAGGTAAGGGTTTCTCTTCTCACATTTAATTTTGTAAAAAATATTCCATATTTATCACTTAATTATTTTTTATGGTGTATATACTGAACCTTTTATATGTTATATAAAAAATATCTTTATCTTCATGATATCTAATGTTTCATTTGATTTTATTTATTTCATAATGTTTATGATTTAAATGTTACCAAAGTGGTAATGGTTTATTTTAGAATCTAATCATTATCTGGGATTGTTTTTGTTCAATTATTCTTTGGGAGAATTATTTGATATTTCAATATTAAACTCAATATATTTTCATATCCTATAGTTATTCAGGAACTTTTCATGTAATAGTACCATTTTTTCAAACTTTTGTATTTAAAATTCCTGAGGAAATGTTTTTAACAAAATCCATCTTCATTTCCCTCTTCGCTTAAAAACCCATTTTCTTTAAAAATCATGTTTTCAAAATTATTCTTATTGTTTTTAATTATAAATAATATTTATTGGAGAAATTTTCACCCTTTTTTTATTTTTTAGAAAAATTAAAAGAATATTCAGGTCATTTTTGAAATAATAACCTTTTTGATTTTATCATAAATATGAAAAAACATTATTTTATCATGTATGACTTGAATAGAATATTCCACTGTCATGACCACATAGTTTTTTAAATATTATAATACAAATTTTTAAAGGTTATTTTCAAAGAAAATTATATTCAAAATGTTTTTTGTACTTTTTTTTAAAATTTAATCTTCAATGTGTAAAGTTTATTTTCTTCATGAATGTTTTTAATAAAAATTTTATAGTATTTTTATTCATCAATGACACCATCCCATTATTTTACTTATGATACACTAGGTATATGGTTTATTTAAATCATCCTTATTATTTATTTGGATGGTTTATGATCAGTTTTACTTAGTATATAAATTTTTTTTGCCATTCACCATATTATTCTGGATGGTTTAAGATTATGTTTATTTGAATGGGGTACGTATCAATATTTCATGCATTGGTTATTAATAAGAATTTTTATATTGATTATGGTTCACCCATATCATATAAGGAATGAATTGGAATTTTTATGTAATTGGTGGGTCACAGTTATAGATATATCCTTGATGCATCGATGTGTCTCATGAGATGAATAAAATGTCCAAATTAAACTTATTTCTACATACATATTTAAATTACTTGGTGAAAGGTCTTTACACCATGTTTCAAATGTAAATAACTATTAATTTCATCATTATGATAATATTTATTAGTTTCCATTTGATTATTTAATTATTTAAAATATCTATTAATATGGTTCATGACTATGTGATTATTTATATGGAATTATTTGATCATCATTTATTTATCCCATTTTATGATCAATTTATTTATCAAGTGGTAGGTTTTTTCCTTATTTACCATTCCATATTGATTATTATTATTTATTCGTGATATATTCTACTCAATTTTTACCCTTACTGAGCATTTGATCTCATACCTTTCTTATTTTTTATTTTTCCAAAGAGACTACAAATTGTATTCTAATTGATATATAGTGATATGATCTGGGGAATAATGGATTACTTAAATAGAACACTTTATTTAATTTATTTTTTCAATTTTAATTTTAATTTTATGTATGTTTCTATTTTACCAAGACTAATAAAAAATATAATTCTTTGTAATGTAATTACTTTTATCTTTTGCTGATTTAATAACGTCACCATCAGATCTGAGATTTTGGGGATGGGTTATTACATTTGATATCAAATTAAGTTTAGTGGAGACCTTGGGAACTAGATTTAATAAAAAATAAATTTCAGAAAATAAAAATATGCAATAAATTGAGGATATGTATAGAGTAACATCGTAAATGTTTTTAAGTAGATATTATGCGGTTTTTATTTCCAATAGATCCATATTTGGATACTTCAGGTAGACAGGGTTTTGGAACAGATGTTACTAGGAGTAATAACTTCCAAAAATGTGCGTCAATCTTGACTCAATCATCACATAGTATACAATAATAAAACTTAATACACTCCTATTTTGACACTCCAATGGTATATGCATACAAAGAAAACACATTTTTTACAAACAATTATAATATATTTGAAAATATTTTTAATATATGGAAACATTCCCAAAGAAACCATGTTTATGCTAATGAGATTAACCACACATAGATTATTAAATTTATTTTATGTGTTTCACTAGTTTTGGAATTGTACATTATTATAGAAAATTTTATGATTTAATCTACTGTATTCTTATGTTTATAAATGTAACATATAATAAGAAATGGTAACTCTATCTATACATATAATCTAATGAGTAAGAATGATTGTTTCCTTGGTGGGATTAAAATGATATTTTCGATGGGAACTAGTATATAAAATAATATCATCATATGAGTACATAGGAACATTTTCTATCAAAACAAATATGGAATTATCTAAGTATTATGGATTCAAAGTGAACCAAGAGAATAAAATAATGGAAGAGAAAAAAATAGATAAATGGAGGATAGGAAAGGGATTTTTATTCAAGTATAGAGAGAAAGTCAATAAGGAACATGAATTAAAGGGTAAGAAAGAAAACTTTTATCTTCATTATTTAATCAACAACGAGATGGGTAACTGTACAAATAGTTGTACCAAGAATCAATGGAATATACCTCAGATGGTTCTGAGGTATCAAGGTCGAGATAATGAAATTACTATATATAAAGTAGAATTGTTAATTTTATTCTATTTGTATTCAAGAATTATGTTACAAGAATATTATTATAAATGATATTCTGGTAATAAGAATTATAAAATGTATAAGGATTTTACTGTAATGATTTTTCTTTAATCATTTCACATCATATGTTGAATAGTACCAATGACTAAGAAAAGTGATCTAGGGGAAAGTTGAACTTATTGGAAAATACATGACTGAGGGAACATAAAAATTAATATGTCCTCTACTTTGAGATAATAATTATAAAGATATATTTTTGGAATAGTATTCCTAGAATTTAAATCATTTAGTGATTCGATGGTTTATTTTATATTTTCTGGTGTTCACATCATATTTGGATTTATTGAATATATTTGATAATATGAGATTTTATTTTTGAAAGAATGCATGTTTTTATAAAGGTTTTATGTATTTTAAGGTATTCACACATTTTTAATGTGACATTTAGTGCCATATATTATTTTATGGGGAATATAATTTTAATTAATGACCTTCCTTCAAAAAAATTTGGACATTGAATTTGATCGATATATTTTCTATGAGCCTTAATTTTTATCATTTATTAAATGTATTATGTGGAATTTTAGGATTTAATATTGAGGTATTATAGATTAATTTATTATATTGTATAAATTTTGATAAACATTTATGTATTAGTAAAGACTAGAGGAATAGCTTGTTACACTTTTAGGTATCTTATGATTAGTTAAAAGTAAATTTTAGTGATTCATGCATAAAAATTCATCTTGGATATTCATTTCTTGGACTAAGAAATCAGGTATGCCCATAGAATAAAATTATTCTTAAAAATTCTTTAATTAAGCATAACTTCTAGTGTTATCTATTACAATAGTAAAATAATTCCACAACATTATGAAAAGTATCTAGACATAAAAATGTTATCATATTAACTTCATATCCAATGAATCAAATGGCCTTTAAACCCATAAATGATTTTTTTTTTGATATTTTTAATATTCAAATGATCACTCACATTCTTGTAATCAAGGATCTCTATCAGTCTCTATAATTATTTACTCTTTCATTACATGTCCATATTGTCACTTCCCAGCAATGTTATACTATTTGTTAACCTAATTATGTGTTATTCTTGATGACTATAGTACTTCCCTTTCTCTCTTATAAATAATATTTTTTGTTAACCATTTTACAATATGGGTTTACAAAAAAGGTATTTTCAAATTTTGAACCATTAATTTTAGATATCAAGATTAAATTGTGAGGACACAAATTATTTAAGGAATATAAGGTAACACCCTAAGATTTTAAAAGATGAGGATCATATTCGATATTTTATATGACACGAAACAAAATGATTATAATAGAATGTAATACCATGAGAATTTATGATATATTTATTTCTAAATAATTTCAATCTCTTAGATATCTTGCATCACACACTACACCGGGTTTTAAAAGGATGTGATACTCTTTTAAAATATTATTATTTAAACATGGCCATCATAACTTAGGATCTATGTTAGTGGGTATGAATAGTACCCAACAAAATTATGATAATTTTATGGTTTAGACATATATAAAATAAATTAAATGGTTATATATATAATATAAATAAAATATGAACCATTTGAATGAGAAATAAATAAATTTTTTAAAAAAACTATAATTTTTTGAAAGGCAAATTAGTTGAGTTTTTTTTTTGAATAATTTCAAATTAATTTTTGCCACTTTAATAAAATTTATTTGACAAAATAAGCTTAAATTTTTAAATATAAATGTCCAAATTATCTTTCAATGGTTTTTTAATAATTTTCTAAAAGGATTAATTTTTTGAGGAATAGTGAAAACTATTCATTTTTATTGAAAATGCCTTTTCATTTAAATTATTTTCATAGTTAAATTATATTTTAAAATGGTTATAAATTAAAATTATTTAAATAATATTATTTTAATTATTTTAATTATTTTAATATTGAACTTTTATATTAAAACATTCAATACTTTTAAGAATTTTATCTTTGGAAAAACACACTTTTATCGCATCTACAGTTTAACATTAAAATAAACTATACCACTTATATGAATTTATTTTGGATAAATGGATTAATTATTTAGAATCATAATAAATTATATTATCAATAATATTAAAATTAATATTTTAACAAAATGAATTGTAAAACAGTAAAAAATAATTACCATAGTTAAGGTAATGATGGGTTTACTAGGAGTGTTAAACTAAGAAGATAAGGGTTAAAATGACCTAAAACACATCCAAACCCCATTGGATTTTCATATTTATATCTTATAATAACTATGGTTAATAAGTATCCATTTTCTAATATTTTATAAAGATAAAAAAGTTTCTATCACTTTATCTTTTGAAAAATTTCATGTGTGACCCTTCTCCCACTTATAAAAGGCCACCCCTATCCTCCACTATTACCCCTTAAAACCATTATTTTTTTCAAATAACTTCCCAAATATATTCCTTACTTCCATATCCATATACTAGATTCATTACATTGGTTATAAATACCTCCTATGGAGACTTTAGTCATATACCTAAAGAGACACTCCTAAGAGAAGGTAAAATTCTAAAACTTGGGTATTTGTTTTTTCTTTTTCCATCTCCCTCAAATATTTTGCATCTAAGATAAAATAATAACACCAGATTATCCTATATAGTAATATTTTATTTTTTTAATTTAATTACTCAAATCCATATCTACTTCTATAAAATGGGAAACTAAACCATCGATTTTGTGTACGGTGGACTACTTCCACGTGAACCAAGCTAATTCATTTTCTACTTCCACCTTTAAAAGATAAATATAGTGATGGATTTAAAAAAAGATTATAAATATTAAATTTTTATACCAATTTAATTATGATATCACATTTACCTTCTAAATTTAAATTCTATTTAGGATACGATAACATCATTCGTGTGTATGGCGGACTACGGCCTCCCAATGTAATGTGATTTGTTTTTCCCCTACACTTTACATGAAAGGTAATAAGGTAAATGTAAATGAATATATATAATATTTTCTATATAAGCCTACTTATTTTCATACAAGATCTCATATAACTTATTACCATACCATTCATTTGAAAACAATAATGTCACTCATGCGTGCGTGTGAACTACCACCTCCATATTGCGATTTGAAATGCTTTTAATTTAATTTGTACATGGATGGTAAAAAGGGTGTATTTGTTTAAAATAAATTATATATGTTAAATAATTATTATTTAAAAATTAATTAATATTTATTTCACTTTCATTTCATCTATTGATAAAAAAAGGAAACATTGTTCATGTGTATGTACATTCTACAGTCTCAATGAATGGCACAATCCATTTCCTATCTCTAAATTTTAATGCATTACTATATATACATATAAAATGAATATATATTAAATTTTTATAATGTTTAAAATTATGTATATTATTTATCAATGATAAAATTATATGGTCCAAAATTACCAAACTAAAACATGCATGAAAAATAATGCAATTATAACCCAAAACATTGATTTTTACAAAAAACAAATCTAACAGGTCATAAAAGACTATAACTAAATCATATATGGTATGATATATTTGATAATAGGTTTATAATATATTTTTAATAACCCTATATCTATTTTATATGAGGTGAAGACACATACCAAGTAAATCGAACATGAGGTATGGGTTTCTTATCTCACTTTTACTTCTATGATACATATGTCATATTCACCATTTATTTATTTATTTTTGTGTATATACTACCCATTTTATAATTTATATCTTAATTTACTTTATCTTCATTATATTTGAGGTTTAATTTAAATTTACTTCTTTCAAGGGTCTTATGATTCAAACATTACCAAATTGGTAATGGTTTATTTCACAATCTCATCATCATTCAATATTATTTTTGTTTAAGTGTCCCATGTGGAAAATATATTAAATTTATATCATAAAATCAATATATTTTCTTATCAATTAGTTATTCATGAACATAAAAATTAATATTAAAATTTTTCTACTCATTGGTACTTAAAATTATTGACATAATTATTTTTAAGAAAATATGACTTCAATTCTTTCTCCAGTTGATAATCCTTTTTTCTTTTAAAAAAATATTTTCTAAAATTGGTTTCAAAAAAATTAACATAATATAAATTATTTATTGAATTAATTTCTAACCATGCTTTAATTTAAAAAATAATAATGTAATATTCATATAATTTTCCAAACAATACCCATTTGGAATTTATAAGAAATGTGAAAGGAATATTTGTTTTAACGTGCATAGTATGAACGTAATTTTCTTCCATCATGACCACTAAATTCTTTTAGGATTATATTAAATGTTATAAAATTTAATTTTTAGTGAATATTATATTAAAAATGTTTTTTTAATTTTTTTATTTTTTTAAAGGTGATCTTCAATGTTTACAGGTTATTTTCCTCAAAAATGTTTTTAATGGGATTTTTATGGTATTTCCATTCACTAAAAAAAATCAACACTTTATTATACATATGATCCACTCGGGATATATTTCATTGAAATCATAATTATCCATTATTTGGATTTTTTATGGTTACTTTAATATAGAGTGTAAATTTTTTTTACCATTCACCATATTATTTTAGATCATTTATTATAATAATTATTTGAATAGGGTAAGTAATAAAAATTTTATGTTAGTTTTTCTTTATGAATATTAAGGTTCCTTAGGTTTCAACCCTTTAATATGATGAATGAATTGGAAATAGTAAGTGAAAGGTTATTCTTTGTCATATATAGTCAATTAATGAACTTATAGGTCTCATAAGAAAATTCAATAGGAAATATTAGATGAGTTTCTACCCAGATATTTAAACTGACTTGTAAAAAGTCTTGATAGTTTTTTTTATGTGATTGGTATTATGAATTCCTTAATTATGTAATAATTTATTGATTTATATGTGATTATTTTAGTAGTTAGAATATCCATGGATTTTTTTCAAGATTTCGTGATTGTTTTTTTTTTGATTCATTGGATCATAATTTATTTCTACCACATTATGCAATGTTTATTGATTAAATTGTAGGTGTTTAATTTATATACCTTGATATGTGGATTATGATTGTTTATTCATGATATATTATATTTTATTCCTACCCTTACTAAGAATCTCATATCACCCATTTATTTTATTTTATTTTTCCTAGGATACCAAGAAGTTTCATTCATTTGAATACAGGGATATGCTATGAGGAATAATGGTATAATCAAAGAAAAAAATTGTATTATATGTTTTAAATTATAATATAAATTTCAAGAATGTTTCAAGTTAATCAAGACTAAAAAAATATTCATTCCCATTGTATTTTATTCTTATATTGTTTTACAATGTAATAGATTAACCACCATATAGGGGCTACTAGAGTAGGGGTGTTTATATTCATCACATGTCCATATGGGGCTAACCACTTCAGTGCGAAATTTTGGATTATGAAAACCTCTAGTGTACCCTCTATTATCCTTATTATAACCTCCTATTTACACTATTATCTCATAAAAAATTAAATATTTACTGAGTACATTATAGGAATATAACGGTCCCACACATCAGATAATTACAATCCCTTAATATTGATTCCCCAAGATTGTGAAAATGTTTATAATTACATAATAGTATAAACCTTGTAAAGGAAAACATTTTTCATAAATATTTAATCCTTAATAACCTTGTTATAATTTGTATTAGCATTTTTTTTAATTTTTTGACAACTAACCTTTTTAAAAAATAATGTTTTCTTTATTAAGAATTATACCTTATCTATCAGAATGAGTTTTGTTAAGAAAGATAGATGTTTATGGATCCAAACACAAATAAAGAGGAAATTTTTTTCTTTAGGAAAGTTTTTTTCTAGGAATAGGGTTCCAGACATAGGATTTTAGACTGATAATCACAAAATGTATAATCAGTTAAAAAGATAAATTTTTTGAATAGGCACATTGTCAGTCTCTGATCGATCAGAATTGAATTAATGTTTCATCTGAATCAAAGTTAGATAGAAATTCATAATTTCCAAAAAATGAAATTAAAAATGTTTCTGAAGAGTTTTCATGATGATAGTTGTAATGCCCTGACCCCAGTTATGGGAGTCGATGCATTATTTTAATACATTGGAATGATTACAAGGAATCAAGTCTTGAAGACCGATCAGTTTAGCATTCTGGAAAAATAGATTACATACATGAACATTACATTACACATTAGAAAATAAATCACAACATAAATGATTATTTAAGAACACCATTAATCCCTTAGCTGAACCCTTCTTATCAATCATAAAATACTTCTTCACATCCTAGGAAAAATAAAATATAGAAAAGGGTGAGCTCAGATGCTCAGTAAGGATAACAATATAGCAGAAACTTTCATAAATAAGCATAAACATTTAAGTAAATATATTAGACTAAAACAAAATCCTATTAAACATAAACTTCAGCATAATATGAAGAAGATAAAATAAAATAATTCCATTTACTTATTCGCATATATATTCTACTAGTCAAATAATCACATGCAATATCAATAGGAACTTTTATAATGATGGAATGCATAATGCGAGACTTCATAACCACATAGTCAAGGCCTTGTGCCAAGAATACAAAATAGATTTTGTCAAGGCCTTGTACCAAGACCCTAGTTTATCTCATGAGACATACCGATGCATCGAGGAGCTATAGTGGGCTCCACTCGTCACTTACTAAGTCCAATGCATTCCACATATGAAAAGTCTTAAACATAACAAAAACATTCGTATTAAAACAAGCATAAGAAATGTCAATACATTATCCATAAACCATGAATGGTATAAAAATAACACATCCAAAGTAAAACATATCACAAAACCTTAAATACAATATGGAATATTTTTATCATAATAAATCAACTTCAAACAACTTTAAAATCCAAAGGATGTTGACATAGATGAAAATTATTTGTAAAACTCGGTGATAGAAATATCACTTTTTCAGAAAACCTTTAAAAGTAACACAATTGGGAAAGGAAGACATTTAAAGAAATTTTTGAATCAAAGTGTCACATACCACTTTTAAACTTTTGAAAATAATTAACATTTTAAAACATTCATGTCCAAATAAATAAATCCTTAAAACCAATTTGAAAACATGGACATTAATGAGAATTGTTTAGAAGAATAAATCTTTAAAACATTTAAAATGATGTTTTAGAAAAAAATTCACTTAAAATTTTCCCTTTGAAAGCTCTTTTATGAAACATGGATATGGATAATAAATATTTCCCAGTAGATACTTATGTAAAAACAACCTCGGATAATAAAGAGATTGTGAAATTAACCCTTTTGATGCACTTTTCTTTGGTCGAGGGTACGTTTATCCTCCTATAAAATAACCATAGTATGTTATTAAATTATAACAGAACCATTTTCATATTTATTATATCATACATGATTTATTTATGACTTTATACTACCCATTTAATAATGATTTCCATGTTAAATTAACATTTTGGGTAATAATCTCTTTCTTTATCGTACGTATTATAACTTGTTATTCTTGATAGTTTCATTTAGATCATGATATAAATAGTTCCTAAATATAAACCTTGATATATATATATCATATATATTATGATTATAAATATTTATAATATACGTATGTATGAAATGAAAAACACCGTTTATGGAGATGGTAGGTTGTACGTACGCATAAACACTGTTTCCGTTTGCATATATTGAATGGAACTAAGTGAATATGATATATGTAAGTATATATATATATATATCTAGTAGAATTATTATATAATATATTACATACTTATTAATGATATATATATTTTATAATCGTCGTTGAATGGTGAATGTGGAAATGAATCTCATCGCGTCGTGGAGACGGTAATCTGTACGTACGCACGAGCGACAATATCATTATATTGATGGAGAAATCGTATTTATTTGGATGTTATATAATATATAAAGAATAATTAACATGTTATATTTATTATTTACATCAGTTATACTCATTATAATATCCATCTAAATAATGAAGTGTTTGAATAACAAACTACACCACGACGTGGAGACGGTAATCCATACGTACGCACGTATGGTGACTTAGTCATTTATAGGATGGATAGAATAATGAATATGGTTGTACCATTTTTATAATAACATCACATTATATATAAGATATTGGATTTATTATTTTATAATGGAAACAACAAGAAAAGAGGAAGTGGAAGAAGAAAAGAACTTGAAAGAGGTGATGAAATATTTACCTCTTCTTCGGATTCTTCCTTTTGATTTGATCAAAAGGGATCCATAGGTTAGCTTTCTAACCAAAGTAATGACCCTAGGGTGAAGGGAAGAAATTTGGGAGGATATTTGGGTAGGTTTTTTCCGAGCCAAAAGGCTTTGGAGGTGTGAAATTAAGAGAAGGGGAAGTGCCCTTTCATAAGAGAGGTGAGGGTCACTTTAGGAAAAGCTTGAAATATTATATTATAATAAAATAATTTTCGGTTTCTAATGGCTCAAAAAATAATTACTTAAAGTATACGGTGGGTATGGGTAAAAAAAATCTCAACCAACAGGTTTTAGAAATGTTTAGGTAATCATATTAACCTTATTTTTAGATTTAACTCTTAGTTAAATATTTTGACATTTACCATGTCTCTTTGTATTTTTATATTTTATGTTCAATAAACTAACTATAAACGTCCAAGAGAACCCCAATAGATCCATTAATGACATATATAATATTATTAAGGACCTTTGGCCGAAACATATATTTTTAGGAATATTATATCAACCACTAATATAGTATTTGTTTTAAAAACTCAATTATGTCAATTTTGACATTATTTAATAAATGATTTTTGTTAAAGTCCTAAAAACTTTATTACTTTTAAATAAATTCATATGTTCAATCCTAACAGGTCATATTAACTTATAAAATTAGTTTAATTCATAAAAAGTCTCAAATTACATTAATTTGGATATTTATAATAACAATTATTTTAATATTTCATTATTAATGTAATTATTGTGTCATCATTGTTTCATAAATAAATTAAATTATTTAATGTATAAAAATTATAAATAAAATATCATTATGTTGGAAATATGTTTAGATTTATAATTAATATTTATAGTTGAATTTATATTTTTTATAACCTTATATTAAAAATGGTTTAGTTATCAAACTTTGAATTTAACTCTTTTAACTCTTCTTTAAATAAAATAATAATAAATGTCTTAATATAATACAAGTGGACCAAAGAGGATCATATTTTATTTCTAATGTTTTTTTGGTCGAATTATATCCAATAGAATTGGGATATGTGTTAGGGTAATTATTATATCATTTTTACACTTAATTACCCAATTTACTTTTAACCATGGTAATTAAAAGTCCAAAGTTACTATTCACTAAAAATTATTTTTATCTTATTGAACCAAATTTTACTTACTAATATTAAATTTGTCTCTCGGATTTTTGAAATTCAACTCATAGAAGTTGTAAAATTAAGTTTTATACCAATTTGCAAATGCTCCAAGAAGGTGGGTAAAAGACTGTAAAAAATTCCATAAAATTTTATCTATCAAAACTTATTATAAAATGACTCTAATGAATTACATTGAACTTATATAGGTATTATTTATATATTTTGACATAAAATAAATTAAAATAGAATAATTAATTATTTAAATAAAAAGTTGGTTTTAAATAATAACGCAGTGTTGTTCACTATTCATCAAAAATTGAATGTTTTCAGAAAAATACCACAAATTTCACCTAAGATAATTTTGATATTTTGAATTAAAAAATGAAGTATATTTTATGAAATTCAAAACATAGAAGTTTCATTTATTAATTTAAAATTAATTCCCGTTGTCAAAACCAAAAAGTGGGTTTTTAAAAACTAAAAACTATCAAAAGATTGAAATGTGTTTACGTCAAAATTAAATGTGAAATAACTTATAATGACCTAAATTTTACTAAATTTTAAAAATATAATATAATTATACTTAAAAAACTTTCAAATTCATAATTTAACACAATATATTATTTTGATTAAAAAAGTTGTTTTCAATTAAAACATTTTATTTTTCACTATTCATCAAAATATGAAAGTTATCAGAAAAGTACCAAATATTTATCCAAACTAAATTTTTATGTCCCTATTCTAAAGAAGAATTTAATTTCATTAAATTTAATATATAAAAGTGTAAAATATTGGTTTTTAAAAAAATTTCTCCATTAAAATGCGGTAAAATTGCATTTTTTGAAAAATACTTCTTTTATCTGAAAAAACAATTGTTCTTATATTATGTATAAGAAAAACATAATATTTATGTTAAAATTATATAGAGTATATAATATTTAAAATGCAATTAATACTATTCATAATCAATTTTTGAACGGCTAGTTTGGTAAGTTCTGGTGCGCTTGAACTCGATGTTGAGTGTAGTGCAAGTTATTGAATTACTTTAATGAGATAACATCTATGAAATCTTCGAGTGTTACATTCTCCCCTACTTTAATAAATTTCATCCTCACAATTTGAAATTGTTCTTCAAAAATAAAAGGTTAAAAATAGAAAAATACCTTTGTTCAAAACCCACATCGGAAATTGGTTTAACAAAATATAGTATTAATAAGAGAGAAAGGGAAATGAAAATGTCACCACCAAATTATGATCTCGATTAGGAGAAAATTTGTTGAAATTAGAGACATAATTGGAGGAAAATTAGAATATTTATAGGGAGTGGTTGAGGTCATTAATCACAAACAAGTGTAAAAATTAGGGCCTCAAAGCCATCAACCTATGGTGATTTAAAATATCACCGGTTCAATAAAACATTAGATATTATGATAACATAGTTTTTTGTTTTAATTTCCCTACCCTAAAGTTTTTGAATTAATTTATTCATAGAAAATAATTAAAAATATACTTGATTAGTCGAGTTTCATCCTTCACCTAATTCCTACCACAAACTCACCTTTCACTCCAAAAGATAATAGGATTCAAAAATATTCTATTTATCGTAATCATATAGGATTCCAAAAATAATGAATTTATAATTCATTTGGTAGATTATTTAAAAAAACTACATTACTCAAACCAGGACATCATGTACGCCAGTGCTAGGTGATGCACCCTTGTCGCCCTTCGTTTTTTGGTTCAAGTCTCGCGCCCTTAACGGACGCAACGAGTTGTCACCCGACCTTCAGTTTTTCCTTTTATAACAATTAAAAAATAATCTCAAGAAATTATTTAACCTTAAAATTAGTATCCAATGTCAAAATTAACCGATTCCAACCTTTATACTTATCCAAAATACTTTTTTCCATTCCCACAGTCCAAAATTTCTAAAGAAGGTAAATACAATGAAGATTCTTTTTTCCACGTAATAACATGTGAATACCTTCATCATGTATTCTTTTAAAACACTGTAACACCCTAAATTACCATAAAACCTTATTGATTACATTCATGATCCATTATTCCTTATAAAATACTGGATATACTCCTTCTATCCATAAATGTTGTAAACTCCAACAATGATGGAAAAAAAATACCATTAACCAGTTCCAAGGATGTCAATGATATACAATATTATTTAACAAAATCAATCATCTCTTATTCCAGAATCAGTACCTTAGTATCAGGACCATATTAAAGTTTTGTCTTTACTTCAACCATGTATTTTCCAAAAAGTTTAACTTGTCATTGAGTCACTTTTCTTGGTTATATACAATCTCAAGTCCTCAATGAAATAGTACTGCAGTACAATCCTTATATACACTATAATTCTTATAGCATGTACATCATTAATAAAATAATCAAATGACACAATAATTTGATAATAACATAAGAACTCTTAGTCATTACTCTTCATCTTCAGTAGTATCATAACTTGATTATTCTCTAATAGTAGCATTTGGGGTATACTCTGATGATTTAGACATTGATTCCCGTAGTGTCTCAACTCCTTGTAGATGAAGCATTGTACATTTGAATCATTTTTCTCACCCTTGCAATCACGTACTTGGTGTCCTTTTTCTCCACACTTATAACAAACTCTCATTCCATTAAAGAATTTACCAAGGTGATTCTTTCCATAGTTATCACATATAGGAAAATCCTTCTTTCCCTTATTCCCTTTATCAATCACTCTCTCAACCATTGTTTTCTTCTCTGGCTTCCCTTCAAATCCCTAGGACTCCGAAAATTATTTACTTATCTAATTAACACTTGATATTATTTCTTAAAATGATGATAATACATGGGAGACTATTTTCATTCTAAGTGTTGGCTTAATAGAATGAAAGATATGATCCTTCATACTCTTTGGATCATGCGTATTACTGGGGGTCTCATTACTTCTACTAGGCACCATTTCTAAACAATGGTGTACATTAGGATAGTTTATGAATCGCAATGCATAATTCCAAACTTGTAAATTACCTAACGTAAATTGAAAAGATTATACATATAATCTATGATCATAAAATGTATTCTTTGAGAAAGTATTTACTAATAAATGCTTCATAATGGCTTGTAATGAAAATGTGAATTATCCTAGGCATATCCCCCGGGAGTGTCATAACCAAGAGTGAAGAAAGGCCCATTGTTGAGCACCAGTTCTTGTTCGGGTCTAGCTCAAAGCGGTCTTTTATGGTTTTACCCCTAGGTACATCTGTGCTAGAGCCCCCTATACCTGCACATATCCAGATAGGGATGTATTGCTTGGAAAACTCACAAAATCTCTATAGTACCAACATTATATGAATTTATTCAGTAATAATCCTCAAATTCTATATTGGGGTAATGTTCTCTAATCATAGTTTAACTAAATCTATTTATAAGGTTATTTCTAAACTTCCTCTGATACTAACTGTAATGCCCCGACCCTAGTTATGGGAGTCGGCTCATTATTTTAATACATTGGCATGATTACAAGGAATTAAGTCCCGAAGACTGATCAGTTTAGCATTCTTGGAAAATATATTACATACATGAACATTACATTACACATTATAAAATAAAACACAACATAAATGATCCTTTGAGAACACCATTAAGCCATTATCTTAACCCTGCTTATGAATCATAAAATACTTCTTTACATCCTAGGAAAAATAAAACATAGAATGGGGTGATCTCAGATGCTCAGTAAGGATAAAAATATAGAGGAAACTTTCATAAATAATCATAAACATTTAAAGAAATGTATTAGACTAAAACAAAAGCCTATTTAACTTAAACATTAGCATAATATGGAAAATATAAAATCAAATAATTCCATTTACTTATTCGCATGGATATTCTACTAGTCGAATAATCACATGCAATATCAATAGCCACATTCATAATGATGGAATGCATAATGCCAGACTTCATAACCACATAGTCAACGCCTTGTGCCAAGAATACAAATTAGATTTTGTCAAGGCCTTATGCCAAGACACTAGTTTGTCTCATGATACCTACCGATGCAACAAGGAGATATAGTGGGCTTCACCAATCACTTACTAAGTCCAATTCATTCCTTATATTAAAAGGTTTAAACATATCATAAACATTCATATTAAAACTAGCATATGAAATGCCAATATTTATCCATAAACCATGAATGGTATAAAAATAGTACATCCAGAGTCAAACATATCACAAAACCTTCAATACAATATGGAAGATTTGTATCATAATAAATCAACTTCAAACAACTATAAAATCCTTCAAAGGATGTTGGCATAGATGAAAATGATTTGTAAAATTCTTTGAGAGAAATATCCCTTTTTCATGAAAACATTTAAAAGTAACACAATTTATGAAGGAATAAATTTAAAGAAATTTTTGAATCAATTTATACCATACCACTTTGAAACTTTTAAAAATAATTTACAATTTAAAACATTCATTTCAAAATATATAAATCCTTAAAACCATTTTGAAAACATGGAAATTAATGAGAATGGTTTAGAAGAATAAATCTTCAAAAAATTTAAAATGATGTTTTAGTAAAAAAAGTCCCTTAAAATCCTTTTTAAAACTCTTTTATGAAACATGGACAAGGATAATAAATATGTTCTAGTAGATACTTAAGTAAAAACAACAGTGGATAATAAATATATTGTGAAATAAACCCTTACCCTGAACTTTTATTTGGTCGAGGGTACGTTTATCCACCTGTATAATGACCATAGTATGTTATTAAATTATACCAGAACCATATTCATATTTATTATATCATACATGATTCATTTATGACTTTATACTACCCATTTAATAATTATTTCCATGTCAAATTAACATTTTGGGTAATAATCGCTCTCTTTATCGTAGGTGTTTTAACTTGTTATTCTTGATCGTATCATTTAGATCATGATTTAAATACTTCCAAAATATAAACCTTGATTTATATATCACATATATTTAGATTATAAATATTTATAATAGATGTACATATGAAATGGAAAACACCGTTTATGGAGACGGTATGTCGTACGTACACATAAACGTTGTTTTTGTTTTCATGTCATATTGAACGAAACTAAGTTAATATGATATATGTAATTACATAAATATAAATATAAATATATATTATTATTATTATTATTATGGAATATATTACATACTTATTAATGATATATATTTTATAATCATCTTTGAATGGTGAACGTGGAAATGAATTTCATCGCGTCGTGGAGACAGCAATCCGTACGTACCGACGAGCGAAAATATCTTTATATTGATGGAAAAATCGTATGTAATTGGATGGTATATCATATATGAAGAATAATTAACATGTTATATTTTTTATTTACATCAGTTATACTCATTATTATACGCATCAAAATAATTAATTGTTTGAATAACAAACTACACCATGACGTGGAGACGGTAATCTGTACGTATGCATGTATGGTGACTTTTTCATTTATATGATGGATAGAATAATGAATATTGTTGTACCATTTTTATAATAACATTACATTATATAGAAGATATTGGATTTATTATTTTATAATGGAAACAACAAAGAAATAGGAATTGGGAGAAGAAAAGAACTTGAAAGAGGTGATGAAATATTTACCTCTTCTTCGGGTTTTTTCTTTTGATTTGACCAAAAGGGATTCTTAGGGTGGATTTCAGACCAAAGGAAGGCCTCTAGGATGAAGGGATAAAAGTTGGGAGGATATTTTGGCTGGTTTTGGGCGAGACAAAAGGCTTTGGAGGTGTGAAATTAAAGAAGGGGAAGTTCCCTTTTATAAGAGAGGTGAGGGTCAATTTTAGAAAAGCTTGAAATATTATTTTATAATAAAATCATTTTTGGTTTCTAATGGATAAAAAATTAATTATTTAAATGATATGGTGGGTATGGGTCGAAAACTCTCAACCAATAGTTTTTAGATAGGTTTAGGTCATCATATTAACTTTATCTTTTTTATTTAACTCTTAATAAAATATTTTGACATTTACCATGTCTCTTTGTATTTTTATATTATATGGTTAATAAACTTACTATAAACTTCATAGAGAACCCTAGTAGGTTAATTAATGACATATATAATATTATTAAGGCCCTTTGACAGAAACTTAGATTTTTAGTAATATTATATCAACCAATAATGTTGTATTTTGTAAAAAAACTCAATTATATCAATTTTGACATTATTTAATAAATGATTTTTGATAAAGTCATAACAACTTTATTACTTCTAATTAAATTCATATGTTCAATACTAACATTTCATAGTAACCTAAAAAATTATTTTAATTCATAAAAATTCTAAAATTAAATTTATTTGGATATTTATAATATCAATAATTTTAATATTTCATTATTAAGGTAATTACTGCATCCTCATTGTGTCATAAATAAATTAAGTTATTTAATGTAAAAAAATTATCTATAAAATATAATTATTTAAGAAATATTTTTAGATTTCAAATAAATATTTATAGTTTAATTTATATTATGTATAACCCTATATTAAAAATGGTTTAGTTATTAAATGTTGAATTTCACTCTTTTAACTCTTTGAATAAAATAATAATAAATGTATTAATCTAATCCAAGTGAACCAAATAGGATCATATTTTATTCCTAAGGTTTTTTTTGGTCTAAGTATACATATCCAACAGAATTAGGACATGTGTTAGGGTAATTATGATATCATTTTTACCCTTAATTAGCCTATTTACTTTTAACTATGGTAATTAAAAGTCAAAAGTTACTATTCACAAAAAAAATATATTCAGATTATTAAACCTCATTTTACTTACTGATATTAACCATTTATCTATGTTTTTTTAAATTCAACTCACAGAAGTTGTAAAATTAAGTGTTTTACAAATTTCCAAATGCTCCTAGAAGGTGCGTAAAAGACAGTAAAAAGTTCGATAAAATTTTTTATATCTAAAATTATTATAAAATGAATCCAATGAATTAAATTGAACTTATATAGGTATTAAATATCTATTTTGGCTTAAAATAAATTAAAATTAAATAAATAATTGTTTAAATAAAAATTCAGTTTTAAATAATAACGCAGTGTTTTCACTATTCATCAAAAATTGAATGTTTTCAGAGAAATACCAAAAATTTTCCCCTAAGATAATTTTGATATTTTCAATTCAAAAATACAGTCTATTTTAGGAAATTAAAATCATAGAAGTTTCATTTATTAATTTAAAATTAATTCCCGTTGTCAAAACCAAAAAGCTGGTTTTTTAAAAGAAAAAACTATCAAAAGATTGACTTGTGGTTATGTTAGATTTAAATGTGAAATTACATGTAATGACCTACATTATCTTAAATGATAAAAATATAATCTAATTATACTTCAAAACCTTTGAAATGCATAATTTAACACTATAAATTATTTTGATTGAAAATTTTGTTTTCAATTAAAATATAGTATTTTTCACTATTCATCAAAATATGAAATTTATCAGAAAAGTACCAAAAATTTATCCAAACTAAATTTTTATGTACCGCTTCTAAAGAAGAATTTAATTTCATTAAATTTAATATATAAATGTGTCAAATATTGGTTTTTAAAAAAGGTTCACCATTAAAAGGTGATAAAATTGCATTTTTTGAAAAATACTTCTTTTATCTGAAAAAAATAAATTTGGTATTATATTATGTATAAGAAAAAAATGGATGTTAATATTATATAGATTATATAAGATTTAAAATGAAATTAATACTATTCATAACCACTTTTTGAATGTCTAGTTTGGTATGTTGTGGTGCGCTCGAACTCGGTGTTGAGTGTAGTGCAAGTTATTGAATTAATTTAATGAGATAACGTACTATGAAATCTTGGGGTCTTACAATAGTAATGTAAGTTGTTATAAAGTCTTCATACTTTATAACCTAAATCATGTTATGATTTACTATTCATGAAGTTCTCACAAATTATGAAAACTATCATGACAAAATATTTTGAATAAATAGAGGAATTATAAATATTATATCTATTATAGAGACTCATACACATAATATCCGATCTAGAAGTACCAAACATAGAATATTTTATAAGAAAAAATATGTAAAGATTATGTAGATTAAATAACTTAAAAGTTACATAGGGCAATTATCATAGATGCAGAACATTATAATGAGAATTCGATTGTAATGAGAATTCCATCATTATGAGGATTCCATCTGACTGACTCTAAGATGGAAATATGATCGAACTGACTCTGAGAAGGAAATTAAATTAGACTAAATCTAATGAATATTGTAAAATAGTAATTTGATTAATATATTCATATTGTAATGAACATAATAAAAAACTCCAATGATGGTGTGCTGTGAAAGTTTCATCATAATGAGAGGATAAATTTAATCATAATGAAACTGAGAAATTTATTTTAAACTAAAGAAAAGCTAGTTTTTTCGAGAATAACGATCTCATAGAAATATTGAGAATGTTTTAAGAAGTCAAAGTTGAAATTCAAATGCGAGTGTTTTTTAGATATTTGAAATATGGGTATGTGGGATAATTTTTTCAGTTTTCTACTTTTTCTTTTCTAAGTCTTCTATAAATAGAGTCATAATTCATTCAAACTATTACAAATTTTCATGAATATGGAAAAGGTGGATCACTACATAATCCTTATTCAGTTTTCATTCCATATTGAGATATTATAAGATGGTCGGACACCGGAATGTTTTTTTCTAAACTATGGAATATCATATTTTTCATTTGAGAAGAATGTGAGCTCTGAAAATTATGAATGGGTTTATCATATTGATTCCATTAATTCATGGGACTAAGGATGTTTGGATTGTGTTTTGAGATGTTTCTGAGAAGCATTTTTTTTATTATCCATACAAAATAAAAATATTATTAAGGATAATTTCAAGAAAGGTATAATTGTATTAAGTTGATCGGTTTGAGTTAATTAGACTGGGTTCATCAGAGTGAAGGGAATTCGACTCAGGCTCATTAGACCTAGGAATTGTTTTATAGAAAATTGAACAAATTATTTATTTTTAATTTTTTCTCAATTGTTTTGTAAGATACTTTATAAACTGGTGAGAGTCGTTATAATCATTCCTATCGAGATATAGAAGGTGTATAATGGTATTTTTCACGAGTTTTATTCATTTATTCTTAATATTGAATTTTCATAGACCCACAACAGTGTCTATGGAAAGAATATAGGTTCTCACACTAAAGCAAAACCCTGTAAATATTTTGGGATTTATTTTCTTCCTACTTTTTCATTCATGAGTATTTACTAAAACATGATAAGGAAATGGATCTTAAAATGTTTCAGGGGTTATGTTTATAAATGTATTTAAAAACAAAGAAATTAAAAAATTGATTCACCCCCCCCCCCCCCATTCTTATTTGTTTTTAGATCCTCTGTAAATTTAATTGGTGTTATATCGGAAGGTTCCCTTGTCAAATCCCTATATGGATAATCTCAATTATTTCAATAGTAGAGTAATTCAAACATTCGATAGAAAAAAAAATTATGGATGGAAAAATAGGATGGCTCCTTATCCCCATTCTCTAGGCCTATAATTTTTTAATGCTACAATTATTGGCCTTCTATCTATTGAGAAAGATTCTCCCATAAAATTTTTTGATAAAAGAAATATCAAATTTGATGTAAAATATTGAAATTATATACTTATCAAAAAATGTTTATGTGAAGGTGAGGGGTCTCAAAACATCAAAGAGTACGTCAGATAGGCTACAATGTATTTTCAAATGGAATACTAAAGTGATGGAATCATTACTAAAAATATTTCATAGTGATTAGAAAGAATAATAATGTGAGATGAAGAAACTATTTATGAATAATTCAGTAGAGTAAATGAATTTTTTTTCAACATCAGACATTTCAAATATCTCTCGGAATATTATACAATTGTGAAGAAATATATTAGAAAAATTTTGAACATGTTTGATTAAAAAATTTCTACATTAAAATATAAGGATAATTTATCTCTATATGAATGGCATAACATTCTTTTTTCTTATAAAATTAGAAAAGCTCTTATGTTCAAAAATAATATGATAAATTAATGGATTTTGAATCTATAAGAAAACTAAAAATTCAACATGTTAAATATGTTTATCCTTGTTACTCCAAATATAAAGAGGATGATGAGTCAAATGAAAAAATCATGTCTCTTATATCTAATAATGGTCAAATATGAAGAGGAAAGTGTGGAGATAAAATTCATCTCAAATTTTTTTAGTGTGGTGGGATCGGAAACTTTTCAATGAATTACCCTAAGAAGAAATTTTATGAATATTGAGATGATTATAATGATGAAACTCAATGGATGAAGTGGAAAAAAATATCTAAAGTAGAAAATTCATCCACAAAATATATAAATAAATTCACTAGAAATAAAAAGAGTATATTGAGCAAGAAAGTTTAATCAGACACAATTAACAAAAATTACTCATAGGATGAAGGTTAATAAAATTTCATAACATTTATTACAAAAGTTCATAATGTTGAAGAGTACTCAAATAGTGAATAATAAGGAGGTGAAGAATCTTAGAGAGTGTATTAGCTCAAAACAAAACTTGTTGTATGTCTTGAGAAAAAAACTCTCAAGAAAGAATTTTAAGTAATGAATAAATATTTTGAAGAAGTTGTTAAAGGAATAAAATATATCATCAAGAATGAAAAAAGAATACATTCGATAGATCTTAAGTTACAAAAATAGAATTTTTTAATATGGAAAGATGATTGAATATCTCAGTAAGAAGATGGAATCTAAGGAATAAGAAGTTAACAAGTTTGAATCAAAAAATATTGAGTTTGAAAATTCCTTGAGGAAGGTGAATGAAGATATAAAAATATTGGAGTTAAAATATGAGACATCTAAAGTTTTTGAGAAGGCTCAAATCAAGAAGCATCTGAAATCCACACCCATTAAAAATAATTTTTCATCATCTTCTTCTAAATTTCATGTTCTATAAAAAAAATAGAAATCTTGGGTGGAAAAGGAATGTGATAAAACTATCACATCTACAAAATTTGGAAAAACCATCAGTAGGAAAGTTTTTCCATAACTATATTATGTTTAACTAGGAAGAAGTTATCAACCTCAACAAACTCTCTACAGATAAAGAACTTACTTCAATTGAAAATCAAGATTTGACTGTTATTTTTAATGTTGTGGAATCTATTGGAATAGGTATTATAATTGTTGTAATAACTTTTCACATCCTAGAAGAAGGTTTTAATAGAGGGAAATAAATGGTGAATAAAGGATGAGTAACTTTCCTAACCCACGGGATGTTAGAAAATAAAATCTGATGATGTTAGAAACCTTCCAATAAAAAAACAGTTTGAATGTCCAGAAGAAGTTTGTAGAATATGTGATTAGGTTGGTCATCATGGATAAATGTGTATGTCAGTACTTCCAGAATAAGTTCCATATTAGAGAGAAGAAAAGTAGGCTAGAAATAAGAAAGTTGATAAAATAGATTTTGTTATTGAAACTACCTTGAAAGAAAGTGAAAAAAAGAACAAGCTGTGGGTACTTGATAGTGGTTTTTCTTCACAAATGATAGGTGATTTAAAAATCTTGAAACATGTTGAAAATCATGATGGAGGT
The DNA here is from genome assembly GCA_963277665.1 of Viscum album. Taxonomy (NCBI): domain Eukaryota; kingdom Viridiplantae; phylum Streptophyta; class Magnoliopsida; order Santalales; family Viscaceae; genus Viscum; species Viscum album. Next base: position 1,020,687,953 of record OY728132.1, on the reverse strand, counting down.
TTTGCTACCTTTGGGAATTATTTTTCTTTAAAGATAAAAGAAATCAAAATTGATGATATTAAAATAGACAAATTTAAACCTTAGTAAGTTTTATTTATTGTGGGGTTAAAACATAAATTACATAGTGTAATACAATTTTTTAATGATGAAAAAGAAGTGATATTAAAAAAAACTCTTGTGTTATAATAAGTGTGAAATATGGAAAATTTATTAAAAAAGTATAATGAATGAGTGGGAATCTATTCTAAAAAATATAATTTAACAACTACTATAACTTGAGTTCTGAAGATAAAAAAAATTCTTGCACTAAAGACTTAGACACCATTGATGAAAAAAGTAAACAAAATTTATAAAGTTAATTTTTTTCATTATTTTATAGAATTAAAAATAATAGATGAAGATGTTTTTTTTATTTTTCAAAAAGGGAAAATGAGTAAAAATGCATAAAATATTTGAAATTCTTTCTACAAAACCTCTTGAACTTATTCATTCTGTTATGCGGTCCAATAAGACATCAATAAAAAATGAGAATTATGATTTATCAATTTTTTTAAGATTTCACTTAGATTAAAAACATCATGTTTATCAAACATAAGTCATAATATGTGGAAATGTTTAGGTTTTTTTAAAAATAATTTGAGAATGAAATGGGGGTTTATATAAAGAATTTGAGAATAGATAATGGGACAGAATTCATAAACAATACATTTCAAACTTATCTCAGAAATCATGGTATCAGACATCCGTAAAGTTATTTCTATAATCCATTAGAAAATACATTATTAGAAAGAAATAGTATAATTTTGGTAAAAATGGGAATATATATGTTATCAAATTACTAGCGTTCAAAGTTCTATTGAATCAAATCTATTAGTACGATTGTACATGTTAAAAATAGATTCTTATGGATACAGGAAACCAACATGACTTCCTTTTAAATGTGTCTTATCTGAGGGAAAAGAAAAAATTTAATGTTTTATAACAACATCATAAAAACATTTATTATTTCATCATGGCTTATCTGAAGAAAAAGAAAATGGGTTTCATAATTATTTCATCATGATAATCATAAATCATCTTTAGAAATAATAAATATAGTAACATATAATTATATCCTAGATTAAGAATAAGAAACATCATATGATATTTTTTTTATAAATGAAAATAACTTTAAAATATCACTGGATCATTTCTTGAAGAAAAAACCATTTTCATTTTTAAATCACATATTAAAATCAAGAAAATTTCTAGAATATTCAGAAAAATATTTTCATTAAAAATAAAATGTTAAATTTTTACGTAAGAATAAAAAAATCATTTTTGGAATAGAGGGAAATTTTTATCATGGTGTAAACGTTAAAGCAATGATTTTCTTCATAGATTTGGTAAAAAGTACCATGTTTGGAAAACAACATGATGAATCATTTTAAAACTTTTAATAGAAAGTAAAACATGGAAAAATTATTTTAATAAATCATTTATGATTAACAAAATTATTGAAAATATTTAAAGAATATATAGACATGGGAGAATAATATTCCCAAATGAATAAAAAATACAAAGTTTATTTTCCATAAAAACATTTTTTTGTTTAATTTTATGTATGTATATACTAAATAATGAAAGTAAACAAATGTATTTAAATAAATAACAAGAGTTTAAAATATATATATATCTGTGTGTGTGTGTGATACATTTCGTATAACATTATCGTTAAAATATTTAGTATAAATAGCCCTAGTAAAAATGAGAATGTAACTCAAAACCAGTATTACTTTGGTAACATTTGATTTGTATGTCCCATGAATAAAATAATATAAAATGAAAAATTAAATACCATGAACATAAGATTATTCATGGAAAAAACATATCAAATTTTTTCCAAGATTCACCTCATAAAAAACATAGTTATATAACATAACATATATCAAAAAGAATATAATTTTAGATGATTAAATATTACCACTTTGGGAACATTCAAATCAAAACCCCTTGGATGAAATAATTTCAATTTTATCTATAAATTATATAATTTTTGAAGGGCATATGATATAAAATTTTAAAATTAATTTACATTCACATCATAAAAATAAATTTTCACACAATATCAAATGTGTTTCAATGAAATAAAATTGAGATGATGAACCCTTAACTATTTAAGGCTTGATTCAAAACAAATATGAATAATTGTATAATAAATTTATTTATATTATAATTATATAAAATAACCATATAAATACATATAATATCATATATTTTTCACTTATATAATTTAAACACCTTTGTTAGTAATTTTTTATGAGAATATTTATTTCAGGGTGTTATCTATTTCGTTTTTCATGTATTGTTTGGCACATAAGTTTCCTTGTACTTCGATCATGGTTAAATCATATATATACTTTTTATCATGTCATAATTATCATATTATGTCATTAGATTCACATTAATAACAATTCATATAAAGTGTATATGAAAAATTATTTATGTCACCTTTTGGAGAATGTAATTTGTGCGCACACATGAGTGACGTTTCCAATTTTCGAGGGATGAAAAAAAAGAAATGTAGAAAATAATTAAACATTCTATAATAATTATTAATATATATAGAATAAAATAAAGGTAAAAAATAATAAAACATTACATAACAATTATTATATAATATATATATTATTTATTCATTAAACACCTCTTTATTTCAATCCATGTAAAGTGTAAATTAAAAATGAATCACATCGCTCTGTGTAGGTGGTAGTCTACACAAACACATGTGAGAGGTTCTTTTTTTAGTAGAATGGGATGATAATAATGTATATAAAATCATATAATTATATAAGAATAATTTTTTCATAAATATCATATATAAACATTGAATTCATAAAAAAACCATACATGAAACATGGTGATGAAAAATGAATCATATCACTACATGGAGGTGGTATTCCATACATACACATGATCGATACGTTTATTTCCCATTTAGTGTAAAGTAAGATGAAAATTGTTATTACAACATAATAATAAAATATCAAAATGTTTGTGATACTATATTCACCATGATATTATGGATAAATCATTTTTAAATAAGGTGGAAGATGAAATAAAGATGAATGATCTTGGTTAAGATTTATGCCTCTTCATTGAGATACCTCCATCTAATTAAACCTCAAAACTTCCTAGGTTAGAATTAGGGTTATAAAATAAGACCTAGATTTAAGGAATGGAATATATTAAAGTGCTTTATATTATAGAAGGGTGGAATGTTTTGAATAATATGGATAATGGGTTCCACTTTATAAGTTATAGGAGGGATACACATGGAATTACTAAAAATGTTTCGATAATATATGGTCACTTTCAGGTAAAATTGGTTCAAAATAGATAAGGACTATAAGGTATAATAATATATGGTCAAAATATATTCAATAAATAATAATAAAAATATTTTTATGTTTCATTATTACCCATGTATCATATACCCCCCCCCATTAAAACCAGTTTTAACAGTAACTGTGGTAACAAAATTTTACTTTTTTCTATTAATATTGAAAAAAATTAAGTTAACCATGTCAAATAATATTAATTTTTCTTATTCAATAAATTGAATGAATTTTAAAAAAATTTATTTTTTTATTTTTTGGAATTTCACTTTAAAATAAGTATGAAAAATGTAAAGTAATCCATTTTTTGAAAAACAGTGGTATTTTAATAATAAAACAAGATTTATTCTTATTATATTCCCATTAAAAACAATAAAATGAATGTTTTAAATTTTAATTAAAAATAAATATATTTATTTCACTAAAACATTAATCTATATTTTTTTTAAAAAAATCTTGTATGAGGAATCCCCCACTACTTTTATTAAACCAGATGAACCCATCTCATTTTTTCAGAAAAGAGATCTCATTACATGACTCGTGGTCCTAATGGGAATTAAATCACATGAAAACATAACCCAAATAACCAAAATCTTAGATCCAGCATGTTATCCCACCTATCCTTTGCATCCCTCCTCTAGGACTACCCATTCACTGATTCCCACCGTCATAGATCCCCCTATGTGAGCCTCTATCCAACCTAATTTTTTGTTCGTGCCACCACCAACCATCGTTGTCATCTCTCTCTCTAGAGGGTCCACTGATTCCCTCTGTAAGACATCACCAACTTCCATGATCACCATCACATCCCTATCATGTTCAATGCATATAGTTATCCAATCGTTATCGCCATCCAGCCTATTTCCTTCATTCATCTATCCATAGTGATGTCACTGACCCAACTCAACCCTTGGAATGTGAATCCACCTCTATAAGAAAACCTAAAGATAAATCCACCCACCCCAAAATTATAGGCAAAACATAATGTTTCTTTTAAATTACATGATTTACTGAAAATAAATGACATGTTTTCAAAAAAATGAATTTTCCCTATTCACTAATAAGTAAATATTGATATAAAAACACCAAAAAATAACCCTAAGATAAAATTTTACATGATGAATTATAAAATTATATTCATTACCTATAATAAATTTTCAAAAAATAGAATTAATTTAATTTAATTTTTACACAAAAAGTGAAATAAATACCATTTTATAATATATATATATATATATTTGAAGAATTAAATGACTTTAATGAAAATGGATTAATTATTTATTTTTCATCACTGAATAATTTTGAAATTTTTAAAACCTTTATAAATATTTTTTACCATGTGGTTATTACTATTCATAACTTCCAATTTAACAGCTATGTTATAACCATACATTTAATGAATGTTATTTTTATTGTATATCACACTTCACATACATCTTGGTGTTGCGTTTTAAAAAAAATAACTATCATATATTATTTTAAACTATATTTTCCTCATGTTACAATACCATTATTGACTTTTAGTTCCAGTTATGTGGTTTTCTTTCTCCAGCGTAGATCGTGGGGATATAAAGTTCTAAAAAAATTATAAATTTCTACAAAAAAATAAAATCAGACTTTAAGTACTTTATCTTCATTACCAAAATATATTAGATGAAATAATTTTATATTTATTATTATTCTACGGTGAATTTTAAAGAAACAATATTCCTCACTATCTTAATGTTAATGTCTTATCATATGGATATTCTATAGATAATGATCGATATGTTCTCTCCCATAACCCACATGTTTTCTATATATATGATTCGTAATTATTTCAGTTGGAAAATCCTATAAACTTCTAACTCAAATATCTTTGATTAACTTTTAGGAATCCAAAATAAGGAAGCCTTCATTCATATTTCCTTAAAACATTCCTATAATTTGTGCCAACTCCAAATTTTATAGTCAAAAAAAGATGTTAACTTTGTTAATTCAACATAAAATCATACATAGAACTATTGGATAATTTAATTCACCCTAACATTATATAGAAAATAACTTTGAAGAGTGGATACATTCATACCTTATATAATGGAAGTCTTTTGAATTAGTTTTTACTTTATCGATTTTTTTATTATGTTCAAATTTAATTATTCTATCTTATACATGTATTGTTATTATAGTGTTTGTTTTTAATAATTGATTAACTATTTTTTGATAAAATAAACGTTTCATATTCAATTATACTATTTTATATTACATATCTTGTTATTTTATTTAGTTTTTTTGATCTACTTAAACCGTTGTAGGAACATGAATCCACATAAATAAATAAATAATCATATATCTAAAAAAATAAAATAATTAAGGTGACTTGACCGTGAGTTTTCTAATGGTTGATTTATCAAGAGGATAATAAATAAACCTATGGCCCTATGGAAAAAATCATTTAGTTGGGATAGGCTCAAGATGCATCATTCTGGAATTGATGTTTGTATCTTCTTGATTGGTTTCACCTTAGCTACGGTTATGAAACACATATTATACTCTGTGGTCCATGCTTTAAAAGCCTTATACTCAAATTCATACTAGGGTATATAACAGAATCATTTCCATTAAATAAGCCATGGACACATAGGTCTTTCATAATAATGGAGGGAGGTATGGAACACAAACCATCATATTTAATTTTAGAAAAATATTGTCACATATAAAACCAATGATATAATATTCAATTAAAATAGAAACCCAAATCATACATTGGTGGGTCAATCCCCATGATCAGTAATATGCATGAACAAATATCACATTTATAAATGTTATAATTAATTTCAAATATCTCTATTAAATAAGAAAAAAATCTCTTCAATATATAATTAATTATCTTATTAATTAGTAAACTCATTATCTTGATTATTAATTCAAGAAGTATGGGAGATACAATTAATATCATCCACTATGATTTAAAATAAATTTATCAAATTAAATTAAATTAAATTTCTCAAGTTCATAGCTTGTACTTGAGGCATCATGTTATGTACCCACCCACAGCATCCGGAATGGTCCTTGTTATGTACTCTATATTCACCCTAACATATATAATATGCATATTTCCATTTATATAACTGGGATTTAGTTCCATGTGTCAAGATAATTATTCATCTTGATGTATACCGATGCATGAAATATATAAGCCAACCAAAAATCAACCAATTTAAATGAATATATAACACGAACAACAAGCATGATCAACACATGGAGATTTTTTTTAAAATTTATGTTGAAATTAATTAATAATTAATATTTTATAAACCCTATGATGTGGTGTGTACACCATCTACACACTATGTAGTTTGGTTTAATGTCATAATTTACTTTAATCTGTATAATTAATTTACATGGTGTATGCTCTGGCTTGGCATATACTACTTGTAAATGGGAATGAATTACATTTTATGTACACTTATTTAATTACATCTAATTCATTTTATTAATCACACATTATATTACTAGAGACATAATGTGTAATCTGAGAAGGATAGTGCCTTGTTAAATGGTGTGTATGCTAGTTACTATCCATGTAACCATTTATGGACCTTGTCTCTCAGCCAATAGTGAACTTATGGCATGTAATTAATTACCCCATGTTGGTATTAATTACAAACCAAATATGTTTTCCACATGATCACTTCATTGTTTGGGAGTTATATAGCATATATGTTAGTTACATGCTATGTAACCCAACAAAACATGTTACACCCTAGCATTCAATACATTGTGTAGTTACATGTCATGAAATAAAAAACCATAAATAATTTCATGAGTGGTATAAACATATATCTTTATAGTTGTCTGAGATTACATTTTGTATAATTTCGTTACATGCTTTGTAATCAAGTCATTCATACATGATCTCTAAAACCTTTGAATGAAATCTCCTTTTTCTTTCCACCAATTATTATCCTATTCAAGTTCATTAGATAGTGAATGGACATGTTATTTAAACTTAATATAATAATAATTAAAACTATAATGAATGTATAAAAAATAATAAATTTATTGATTAACCAATTAAATAATTATAAATTCGAATTTTCCCACTCTAATAATACTTATAGGTTCTGAGAAGAGTTAAATATCTAACCAATCTTGTTCCCAGAATTTATTTTTTTGGATTCAATGATTAATCAACAATAGAGTTATAATGAATCACCATTTTATGTGACTATACCTCAAGAATATTAACAAATAATCCTATAACCTATAAAATAGTATCCTCTATATTAAATTTATAACTAATTTAACAATTTGAATTATCTCAGTCATTAGATTATTTCATTGAGGAATATGTTGATGGTGAAAAACTGATGTTACTGCTTTATTGTCATTGTTATAAGTGGATCCAAGATATAATCCCTTTATAAATGATCCATACATGATGCCCAATATCTGAATGGTGGTAAGGGAACTCAAGGAGTTAGTGAAGATGATCTACACACCTTGAATTGATCATCTTGATCATAAAAGAATCATCTGAGAATGATGTTTTTTCTCTATTGTTGTCAATGTATTGAAAGGGGGGAAGGGGTGGATAAATTACTTTAGTCTTGAGACCCCCCCCCCCAAGATATTTTCATCTTAGAAATAATACTCTAGGGAGAGGATGTGTTGTTTAAAATATAAATAATTTTTTACATTACCGAAAGTTCTATAAATTGGAATATATAGTTCAAGGTTTTATTACTAATAATTATACAAAGGCCCTAAATAAAATAATAATCCTAATAAATTCCCCATGACAATAATAATACTATTATTATATAATGACATGTGTCAACATGCATATATAAATATCATTTTATAAATCAAATTATTCTTTGTGTATTTAAAATATATTTAATATTATATCATATCCCATGTTAATCACATTAGTCGTCCACATAAAATTCGTCAACATTTTTCAAACCTTAAATAAGGAATATTATTCATTTGATAATTAAATAAATATTTATCCTCGTCTTCTAAATAAATTTTTATACTAATTATTCTACTAAATTAATATTTATTCAATAATAAATGTTATTTATTTCGATGTGAAAAATAAAATAGATAAAAAATCATTATATTTCATTCAGATGATGGTGCTTGGGTGAGGGAGATCTGGAAATCTCATTTTTTACTCTTTTTTGAACCCTAATCAGTATCCACAGAAGCAGCATCATGATAACATTTTCAGTATCAAGGATCTCTTATTTAAATGAAATTGGATATGAAAAAGGGGAAATGATTTGCTAACTGGCACATGTGATGGGGATATAGGATTATTCCATTGATTTTCTTCTATTTTTGATAATGCCAACACTCCCATTATAAATAAGGGAAATATAATTTATCTCTTTGATTGTATGGATGTTATGGTCTAGAGGTGATATATTTTTAAGATTTCAGTATTATCTCATATTTATTTACCAATGGGAGAGAAATAATAGAAATTATATTGCCTCTCTAAATGGATTTCAGGCATTTAGGATTCTATAACTGGAATATTTTTTGATTGGTTTTGTATTCTATCATGTGATTTTTCCCACTAATATTCATGAACATAGGTCCTGGGTATTCGGTTCTATATAGATCATATCTAGGTTGTTCTGAGTCCCATAGTGGGATCCCCACTTTTATCGTTAATATTATAAGAACCCATTTTCATAAGTATGTGTGAATGTTCTTTGCCTAAATTGGTTTTATTAGTATGATATGATTTTGAATTTCATTACTCTTACAAGTAGATATCCAATTTTTATGGATAAAGATATTGAATTAGAGATATTCAGATAGTATGCTTGGATACTGGTTGAGGTTGATCTCTCTAGCCATATTATTGATAATATTATTCTCTCAATGGATAATTACATCATTAAACTAAAGGTTTTGTATGAAAATCATGAGCAGTATTTCTATAACTATTTACTTATTTGACATATCCACTAGAATTGAAATATATCAACCATTTTTCCTTTTTATAAGACTACTAGTCAGGACCTTATTAAATGAGAGAAGAATATGGGCCTTGAAATAAGGAAGGAGAATAAGGTACATGTTGTAAATCTACATGTCTAGGTTGGTGGCTAAATCATCAAGGTAATCACAAATTAAAACCATGTGAATTGATATAAACCTGGTCAAAGTGATCTGGCACATAGGGACTTTGCACCTCCAACATAAGAGAAATATGGGAAACCTAATTCTAATAATATTGACTAACTAGAAATTAAAATTGGAAGTGTCTCCTTCAAAGATGAAATAAATAAGTTCATTGAGCTGGATCAACAATATTATACCTCTGAATATAGTTAAATGGATGATGAACTAGTCACTCAAGATGATTTGGAAAATGAACTATTGTAGGAATATAGGTTGGAATCATTTAAAAGAAAAGTAAAATCAATGATTTTTTTTCAATTATGTAAAGAATAATAAATAACTCCATTTATATGTACATGATTCAGCTAGTATCACTTCTCCCTTAGAATAATACAAGGTGGAGGATGCTAAGGGTTGCCTCTATTATTTGGATTCCTATTCTATCCAACCTTGTGGGTCTCTTTATTCTAGAAGGTCCAATAGGGTAGTGGTATGGAATATACCATAAATTGAAAAAAAAAATACAATATATAAATTCTATCTATGGAGTGATATCCATCAATGATGATGGGATTGAGACTTATAGAACTCATGAGACTCATAATTTCAATCTCATAAATGAGATCCACATCGAGGGTTGGTCTGTCTCTTTGGAAGTACCAACAAATATGATAAATAATGATGGTACTCAAAAATATTTTAGTTTCATAAAGATTATATATTTTAAGTATCGTTATTATTGCGATGAAAACTATAAATATATTAAATATAAAGTAAGATATCAGGTCTCCACATACAACTCATATTACTTAACCATTATAGATTAAATTTTTTGAATTAAACCCTTGGTTCCTAAAAATTATGTCACTTCTAAGACGGCGGTGGTTATTTCTAATATTGAGTATGTATCTTTTGATACATACTCATATGATCAAGTAAATAGGTGGAAACAAGTTAAAATAGAGAGGAGAGGCTGATGACACCATGGTCATGGAAGTCATGGGGCCTATCACAACATGAGTCTCTAAACCTAGCCTCAACCAAAAGTATTTGTCATATTTCTTTAATTGATGAATCACCTGATTTATAATGTTGGTGCAATTTATTTATGTTGTCTTCTCACATATATGATATAATTTTTAAGGATTTTGAGTTACAAACTTCTATTTGAGGATGTTTTTTATGCTGGTTTTTTATTTCATTTGGAGTTATAGTTTTGGATTTTAGATTCTTCTCCATAGTTTCTCTTTTTGGGGTTTTCAAGAATATTTGTTTTATTTTTCAGGCATCATTAGAGGCCCTTTATTCAACTCTTTTTTCACCATGTTCTCTTGCAGTTATAATGTTGTGTGTGTTGTGTTTTCTAATCTAGTTTTTTATAGTTTGGTTGGTATGTAACAAGATTAAATATTTTTTCTAATCTTGGTAATAATTTTTTCTTAAATATTAAGAAGAACATGTTATATGTTGGGGTGAGAGTTCCAACCAAGTTATTTTATATGATCTAGTTACATCACTAAAAAGGGTCCAAATATTCATTTTATCATCAAATTATTTATCGAAAAACTATCAATGATTAACATAAATGGATTTTCCAATGGAAGTATTATTAAAAAAATGTTATCTAATGGAGGTAATTAAGCTTTATTTTTTCATACTAGATAAGGCTCATCCTGATGATTAAATAAATTAATTTACATTTTTGGATGATTTTATAGTCTATAGGTTTTAGTTTTGGATTTTTATATTATTATTTTCTATTTGGATTGGGCATTTTCTTTGTAATATTCCTTGTACTTTTGGGTGCCTATGTTTTCACTAAATAAAAAATCCAGATCCTTGGTCTATACCAATTAAAAAAGAAATATAGTAGGTCAAAAATATTTTATCAGAAAGTCTTATGAATAGAAATTTATTTAAATATTCATCTCATGTTTCTGATTGAGTAATCATGATTAGTAAATACTGGATAACTATTATTTTCCAATCATAAGAATATTTTTTCCCCAACAATTAAATTCAAATATAATTTAACTAATATTTATGGACATAAAAAAGTGTGTGACCCTCTTGGACTCTTTATCAGTGGAATTAGGTTGACTTGCCTAAATTCCAATGTTAATGTCTAGAAAAATGCCAAGGAACCAAAATATAGAGAATTTAATGTCTCAATGAAAAAAACCACATATTAATTCTCACTATGTAATATAATGTATTAATATCTATATCTTTAATAAATAATGTTTAATATTTTTTTCATGAAACTTTGTTCTTAATATATCATTCCTTAACTTCTTTAAATGAACCTTTCAATCACTATGGCTATGAAATTTTATTTCAAATGTTCTATTCCCATCAAAGTTTCTAAGGTATCGTTTTGCTAAAATTATAAGGGGAAATTCTTATATTGACTAATTCATTAATAAAATGTCACTCGTGACACACAAAACTTATCCAAACCTACAATGATCATATTTTTCACAATATTTAACAATTTTTCAAAGTACAAAACCCATGATATAAAATAATAATATTATTATTTCAAAGGTTCATTACACGCTTTTAAAAATAGGAATATATAATTACATGTAAATATATGGAATTCCTATTGGTGACTTTTTCTTAAAAATCCCACATCCTGAAGATTACCTAGTAATAAATTCATGAGATAAAGTGTCATATATATATGATAATTAATAACTTCAAAGTAAAACATATTATCTGTCCCATCATATAATGTTATCCTAACCGTAGTACAAAAGTTTAACAATTTCATCATAACACTTGAATTTTATTGTCCTAGAGGGAAACTATTGTGAAAATTTCAATATGATATATATTTTTGGAAATTATAAAATTAATAATACAAAAAAAAAATGTGTGTACAAAATTGATTAATTCCAAATTCAATGAATATATAGGTAATCTAATTTACAAACTAGTTAGTTCTTAGACACCAACTCCAACAACTACATCCATGATCATTGATACCACCTATTGATTCCATGGATAGTGTTAGATAAATATGTCAAATGAACCTACACCAAAACATACCACATGAAATAATGTCAAATAATTAGTACCCATTATATGAAAACAAAATCCCGGAATACATTCACACTCATGATACCACACTATAATGTAAAACTTTTGAACAAGTGAACATACAATTCTATCATAATAGACTATGGAAAGAAATCTCAAATGGAATAAAGAAAATATAATCCTACATGGTTCAGACTTTGATCCAAATCCAAGGTGGAATTATTCTTAATATTATTCATAGAAAAATATTATTATTACAATTCATAATATATTTAGTTCATAATGTGGCCTCAAAATATTTTTATTGTAGTTCCCATTAATCCCCTCTAGTTTCTTATGCATTCCGATCTTCATGGGATGACATCCACCTAAGACTATCTTTTCAAAAGAACACTATTTTAATTCAAACACTCCCACCACATAAAACAATCCAGTCAGTGTACTATTCAATATTTTGAAGATATCATTGGATAAATCTTGCACAATTTTACTTTTCCATTCTTCCTCCTTCAGGTTATATCTTCCCAAAACCACAGCCATTAAAACATTCGGTCATCCAATATCCAAACTTAAGGAATTGTTATAGCATGTCCTCTATCTTTATTGACTACATTGGATATTATAAAAGTTGATATCCCCTTTTGTTATTCATAATTTTTTTGTTAGAAAATTATTTCCACAACTGAAACCCAATTGTATTTTGATAACATATCTTTCATTCTAGATTGATGTGAGATTGTAGTTTATTTTATATTATGTATTTGATTAATGGATTTCTTATTCTTATATTAGGATATATGAGAATAATGTCTCCATTTCTTATCATTTATACCCAAGGTGGTAGTCACAAATTCAGGGCCTATTAGAGTGGGGTATCAAGGATGATTACCATCTCCATTGCAAGCCCAAGAAGGACTCCCTATAGGGGAGGGTCCTGAAAACAAAATATTCCCCATTTAACATATATCATAACATATGATATATATATAGTATAAAATTAAACAATCATAATATAAAATTATTTTATACTTCCATTAGGTCATTTTTTAATATGGGATTTGGTTTAGACCTGCTAGGAAAGTTTTCCTTGTAATTGAGGATTTATATTTTTAATGGAATGATTTTTAGTTTCAAAAAAAAATTATGTTAAATAAACTAATGAGCTACTGTATTATTTTAATAGATTAAAAAACCATTACCACTACCTCATGTTATTAAATAATATAAAAAATAAATACACCTATAATATGATCAGTATTTAAAAAAATTAAGAAATGATTTAAAAAATATTTATCCAATATTCAAAATATATTATACACAAAGATTGAAAGATAAAAAATCAACATGTGTTTAGAAAATTAATAAATTAAATATTAAAAGTCATGTAAAAACTCATGTATAAGAAAGAATAATAAAAAAAACAAACAACCCACCTAATATATGTTTTTTATGTAAAAACAATCAAATTAAAATTGGAAATTGGAAATTGGATATTTTATTTTTCAACCACATAACATACATTCACTGTTATAAAAAATGAATTTATTTAACTATAATATATATATATAAACACTTAATACAATTTTTAATAGTTTCAATTGAATTTCTGTACATAAAATTTAAAAAAGAAAAGTATTTAAACATTTATTATTTTAAATATCAATGTATTTTCATTATAAATAGAAAAAATTGAAAATATTTTAAAAACCAGTAGCAAGAATTTTCATTTAGATTTTTTAAATTATAGTTCTCTTTCTGAGTCAACAAGGAGACTATTATTATTTTATATAATACTTTTTCTCATGAAGAGGAGTTTCATTATTTCAATCAATTAATTAATCATTGAGTAAAATTTTTGTAATGCATTAGGGAATGGACTCGAACTTTCCTGTGTGTGTTGTTATTTTATTTTATTAGTTTTTTTGAATTATGATGGGATGAATGATGAAAATTATGTTATAATATAATTTAATGATATAACAGTGATTTTTTTAAAATAAACAACTTTTTAAATGTATCAACTTTTTTAATTATCAATTAATGAGCTGGATCCATTCATTTTTCATTTTATAACACACACACATACATATATGTACACACAATCACTCAAATTTGGGTCGAGATAATATTATATGTGTGTGAACATTTATATTTATTTACATATATATGTATCATAGTTGTATTAAATATAATTAAATAAATTAGAAAAATGAAATTTAAAAATAAAAAAATAATTATATTGAAATGTTTGCTATTGAAATATATTTTTATATTTTTGTTATATATTTGTCATCATTTATAATACCAATAATTAATTTTAAATAAATATAAATAATGATATTATGTATATATATATATGAAATTTAATATGTATTTTAAATATATATATATATATTCTTTTTAATAATATGTGTGAATGTGTCATTTATAATTTTTTAAAAGTTATAATAAAAATATTAAAATTAATGAATATTTTTTTAAGGAAACCACTACCCCATATGACAATTTCGAGCTTCCAATTGTGTACACCAACCCCCCCCCCCCCCCGAAAATCGGGTTATAGGTCCCTGGTCTTAGACTTCATCTTGTAGTCGATAGTAAATTTAAAGTTTGTATTTATATTAACAAATTGTATTGAAAAAAATCTATTTAAATATAATAAAGTTATATTATTTATAAATATAATTATTTGTTTTAATTTATTACAAACTATTTTCTCAATTATAAAATTATTAAAAAAATTAAAAATATAAAAAATAATATTTCACTACATATTTCTAATATTAACTATTAATTCATTTATATAATGAATACAAAATTTAAATATTATTAATAATATTTAATATAATTATTATTAATATTATATATATAATTGATATTATATAAATTTATATAATTATTAATTTGTGGTAAATCATTTGTACCTAAATGTAATTTTTTATATTCATTTATTTTTTATATTTTCCAATTACATAATTAATATTCTTTAATCTATTATTAAATATTTTTTTCGTTTTTTAATTTCTTTGTTCGTTTATTTTATTCACTTTAATCTTTATTCATTAATTTTATTTAATCATTTTTAAATTTTATTTATCCTTAATTCTATTTTAATTTATTCAGATATAATCTTTATTCATTTCGTATTTTTTGTAATTTATTCATCATTAATATTTATTGATATGTTTTTATATGATTATAAGTAATATTTTTAATATGTTAGTAATTTATACAATTGATATTTATTAATTTCTATTATTTATTTTTTTTTTTTTTTGTATTTAAAACATTATACAAAGGTTTTTCATTCATATAATATTATTTATCCATTTTTTATTTTTTTTATTTTTTTATATACTTTGAATTTATAATTTATTAATATTTAGTTATAAATTTTTATTTTTTATGTTTTGAAATTTTTAGTATATTTTTTATTTAAATAAAATATTATTTATTCATTTTTAATTACTAATTTGTTAAAAGTAATTTATAGTTAATTGCATGTTTTAATTTTTTATAATTTATATATTTTATTTATTTAATATATTTAATTTTTAATATTTTTTAAATTTATATAACTAATATTATTTAGTTATTAAGTTTTTATTTAGGTGTTTAACAGTTGTAACTTTAACACTGACTAAGGTTGTCATTGGCAATGTGAAAAAAACACCAATAAAATATTTAATTATCAATACTTCATGTTGTACTGCATGTAGTGGTTATTTTTTTAATGTTAAAGCCATCACTAATAATTTACCCTTTATCAACGCTAATCTATTTAGTTCTGAAAAACTTCCTTTTATCAACACTTTTTGGTTAGAACTGATAAAACTGTTTTTCTATTTAAAAAGAATCATAACAGATCCCTTCACTAACTCTCACACTATTAAAGTTATCATATAAGGTAAACTTTGCAAACAAAACTATCAAATTTTTTGGATGAATCAACCTTCAAAAACAATGGTAGGCTATTCATAACTTGTTTTAGAAGATTTATTCCAATATTTCTTATGTTTTTTTATCATTTTTTTATTCTTTTTAAATGAGATGTTGCACATAGCCGTAGATTCTTTCTTTCAATCTATCACCTAAATAAATACCTTACATATAATTAATTTATCTTCTTCTAATATTTAAATCTATAAATACCCAATGATTAGTATTTAATAATTTATAAAAAATTATTCACAATAATAATTAGTGTTTTGGGATATATTAACAATATCATTCTATAACTTATAATTAGTGTTCTCTTGATCTATTCACAATATCTTTCTACAAAATATATTCATTTTTTCTGGCTGAAAATTTATCCCTCCCCATAAGTAATGGAAAACACCCACTTTAAATATTTATTACAAACATTTCCTGAAGTCCAAGAGGAACTAAGACCTTAGAATATGAGAGGCTCGAAGGCCGAATGAATGGTTTTTCATGAATTAGTACCCTTTTGATGTCTTGTTAGAAAACAAATGACTTTTTACCCCTATAACTAGTCATCAAAGAGTGTTCCTGGTACTGAAAGTTGCATCTAGTCCCACCAAGAGTCATTTAATAATTTTGGCCTCCAACGCAGCATGGAAGGGAACCCCTTTATTCAACACCAGATATATGTGTCGGAAGAGTGTTGGATGAAATTTTCCAGCACAACTCTCTCCCTCTTGAGTTTCTCATTTGATGATTCCTGTATAGAACCCCTCTACATTAACTGCATATTACACCGCACCATTTGACTCTTCTTACTATATTGATATTGACATGGCAAGGAACTCATCCATCCCACATATAAAATATATATGGAAAGGTAACTGGTGATAAGAGATATGAACTTATCCCTCATTTGAGGCCTTACATATAAAAATATTTTTTTGATTTTATGTCAGACCACCTATTTTCCATGTTGCGATATTCGATTGATCCTACCATGTTACATGTTTCCTATATTCTAAGACCTGGATGACTAGTGGCCCAAAGGTCCATGACGGCTTAGAGGATAAGTTTCCAAATGGACAAATGGAAAAATGGATAATCGAAGACCCTATAACCTAAAGTCCATTGATGGAATTAAGGCCATGTGACCAACATGACCAAATTTTGTGCCCGATATCCCATTTTAGGAGAATAATTTCATTGTTACAATGCTTTGGAAATACTCCCCCACCCGAATTTGAACCCAGGTCTCTGGTGTAGGATGACTGGGTGTGTACCACTTAGGCACAACCGCAACTGTAGTGAATAAGTTTTAATTTATTTTATCATCTTATATACATAATGGGATTTATAGATTATTAATCTTGGACCACATTAAAAGTTACTTCTTATTTTCCATATAGACTAATTTTTTATTTCATTGTTGTTTTTATCTAGGAGTTTCTCACTATTTAAATTACGAAAAACATATTTGAGAATATAGTGGTTTAATTTCATTCTAAAGTATAATTACATTAAATTTACCTATACTTTAATACTATTAAAGGAAAATACAAACCAGATATATTTCAAAATAATCATTGCAATAGAACAAATCCACCTAGGAAAATCAAAAAAAAATCTTTATGATTCTATCTATACTTATTCTTTCTTGGTGAATAAAAACATAGTTCCCTTCATGTTAAAAAAAAAGGAAAATTTGTAAGAGGAAAATTTCTCCATGAAAACATTAATCCACTTTAGAATCAATAAAAACACCAGTAAACCTTCATCATATTATAAAAGTGCATAAATAATGATATGAGAATTAGTTCGATGATAATTTACATCCAATCCTGGTCAAAAGATAACCCCATTCCCAAAATAAGAGCATGGCCCTAATAAACTATATGAATCCATTTGGTGACAAAAATATTTTTGTAGAGTTATAGTAATCAAATTGTGGTGGTATTGGGAAACTAAACAAACACCCACCCTATTGTGTCCAGCCAACTCCACATCAACATTGAAATTATATGAATTGAGAAAATAGGGACACATCTATAAATCAAGGGATCTAAGTATAGTCTATAAAATAGATTTTTAGTTCCAAAAAATCCATCCCATTCCCAAAAGTGGTTCAGTCGGGTGATGTATTTATATAGAAACTCATTCTGATGAAACCAAATCATTTAAACAACAAGTAAAAGATTGCATAATATTTCAATGTGGAGAGAAGACAACTGCTGCATCATATTCAATTAAAAATCTGTGGAAAATTTTATGACCTCGTGAAAATTATCCCACCAAACATGCCAAATAGCCTTCGATCCAATGAATTTCAGAATCACATTTGAATGGGATTCTATTTAATAGAGATAGATGGAGTACAAAGGGTCACTAGTGTAGTGATGTTTGTATAGAAACAATCACATGGGAAAGATTCCAAACTATATCTTCCCTATGAAAAACATTCTCTTAGGTGGGACTACAAAATTCCATAGGAATATCCTATATTGGGACACCAAATAGTAAATATAGTTAATAGAGATAATATATATTTACTTGAAATAACATAAACTGAAGGCCACCTTACACCAAAATAAATGATATGGTACATATCCCATTACAGTGGGAATGAAATGAATAATATCAAAGACCCTATCAATAAACAGTAAAGATACCTTACTAAAACTCTATACATCCCTATTATCATTAAACAACGTATAATAATTGGAATTTTATAGGACTAAAAAAGTTGGTTTTATTACCTTTATGAAACTATGTTCAACAACCTATGATTCACTTCTTATATTAACCCTGTCACTATCACATATTCTCCCATAAGAATATTTGTCAAGATTAGACATTAACTCAATAATATTATCCCTAAAAAATAAGACATTTGACAAAAATACACATTCAGAAAGTCTAAAAAAGGATAATACAAAGTATGAAGAACCTAGGAACTCAAGGATCTATGATTTTCTAAAAGTATGTAGCCTTATTTAGTAAGAAAATTATAATTAAAGGAACTAAAATTCTGAAAAACCAAACCCCACGTCAACTTAGTGCATATAAATTATCCCATTCCACCTAATGGGTTTTCTTTATTCCATTTTTATATCCCCAAAAAAATCATCCGAATGAAAATATAACTAATAAACAATAGTAACCCAGATCCTAAAAATATACATGACAAATGCAAGAATTTATTAGGAAATATCATTAACAAGGATCTCTTTTATAGCATTAAAAACCTTCCTTAAATACAAAAAATGAATATTCTTATCAATCCTATCAATAATAAATAATTACAACTCTTTCATTTATCTTTCAAACCCCATAGGATTTTTTATTTTATTTTTATGTTTTTTAACCTCTTTGGTGCTAGGAACACTTTGCAGATAACTTTTTATGGAAGGAAGGGACACACCATTCTAATCACTATTCCTAAAAGAACTAATTCCCCTACTAAAGGAAACCTTATATTAAGAAAAATTCAGGGACTCACCTAAATCCCTTTCAAAGAAATAACAAAAATACCAACCAAGATTATAAAAATAGAAATTAAATATATGTGGATTGGTTTGGAAACCACCTTATTAACAATCACATTTTTCATATTTTAAAACCCTTCCATTATACCAAAAATTTATTTTTCTTATAAATCCTTTCAACAATAGATAAGAATCTCATTTTAATTTATTTTCCCAAAATATTATTAAGCATAATCTAGTATTTATATTTGTTCACCTCTTGGATTATAGAAAAAATTTGTTTGTAACCTCTCTAAAAATAACATACACATATTTTAATATATTCCTCACACTGATAAAGGTTCATCAACTGACCCAAATACTTTTTATAGAAAGAAAAAACATTTCTAATAAACCAATATTCATCCAATATATCTTGAGTAAACAATAGGTTGTGAACCATAAAAATTAGAAATAGGGGGCTGCGAAAACAAGGCTTTACACCATATATCATATTATTCTTTTCCATGTGTAGAATAATATTATAAAAAATTCATCCATAATGATAAATAAGTAAAAGTAAAGTGGATATCCCTAAAAAAGGTCATGGTATGGACCAAATCATTGTGTAATATTTCTATTAACCCTAATCATAAATAAAATAAAGTAAAAATGCTACATAATTACATTCACTCATTTCTTATATAAATCCATCTAAAAAATAAAAAATCACATAAATAACCAATTGATGTTATCATATGATTTATTCATGTCTATTTTCTAATCCGTCACACACATTTTAGAGATAGAACGAGTCCTATTTGAATGAAACACATTGTGATAAATGATTTTATTATCTAATATGAGCATGTGGGAATAACGGCACTTCAATTTCCTCAAAAAGTGTATGGTAGTAATATTATAAGATATTGACTATATTTTTCAAGAATATCATATAGGTCAAATTGAAAAGGATTACGGACCTA
Organism: Viscum album; assembly: GCA_963277665.1. NCBI lineage: Eukaryota > Viridiplantae > Streptophyta > Magnoliopsida > Santalales > Viscaceae > Viscum > Viscum album. The sequence continues at coordinate 1,020,667,028 of OY728132.1, read as the reverse complement.
AATTCTTATACTTTAGAAGGATTTTGAACATTGGGAATTAGGTATATCCATGTTCCATTAATTTTTTTGAATCAACCCTCTCCATTCATTAAATCCTTATAAGTTTCCACAATATAGCATAATTACTTGAAGAAAATGAAATTGAACCCATTGAGATAAGAAAACTTAGTGTCATTGATTTTTGAAAGATCCAAATTGACATCTTCATCATTAATTACTTTGTAGATAACATTATTCATAGAATCTATCACTACCGAGGAGATATAGGAGTCAAACATACATGAAATAAAATATACCTCTGAATATTATTGATCATGAATGAAACTCAAAATAATATATTGGGTTATACACTTACAACTAGTATCACCTCATTCAAGACACTCCACATTCAAAATAAATTGGTTCCTTTACCTTTTTCAATCATTTTTATGTAATTACAACATATTCTATACTACTTTATTAATTTCAAATTTTCTCAACTACATGAACCGTAATCTCTCTTTATTCTTGATATTAGTATCAAAATATTTTTAAGAGACAAATCCTATAAGAACGTAGGTTATAAGGTTCCAAGAAAATAAAAAACCATCAAATACATCTAAATATAGTCAATATCTCTTTCAAATTTATTGAATTTAGATCTTCCCTATTTATATATAATAATATCTATAATTATATTTGTAGAAAAAAAATTACATGAACTCCATAGATACCTTTGCATTCCAATACAGACCACCTTTTTTCACTTGATTTTAAATATAAAAAAACAGCTAATCCTAATCTACCTCTGAACTTAGTTCATTATAAGAACAACAAGAAAATGGTATGAAAATAAAAGTGATAAATGGTGGACCTATAATAAAGGAAAAATTATTTTTACATTTATTAGACCCTAGTAATATATATAGTAATTCTAAAATCCTAGTAAACATAGACTTTCCTTGAAAGGAAGTGAATGTATTTCATTTGTATCCCAAATTAAAAAACCCCATAGAACTCAAAATATCCTTAAAATCATCCATGATAGTAGAATTATTAAAAACACCCTTTTAATTTCTTTTTAGAGAAGAATATCATTTCATTATCCACCACCAATAAATTTATAGAGATGTAAATATGTGAAAAATTAGTAAATACCATGATTTCTATTTTTCAACATGATTTTCCCAACTACAGATGCCTACAGTGAACCATTATGGAGTCCCATATTTTCAAAAGGAAGACCAAATATGATTCTTAGAGTAAATTTTAATTTTAACAACTGGTTCTTAATTGTAAATAAGTTATAAATCACCTTAATGACTATATCTACCAATAGTGTAAATACCTTGAAACCCTATTTTAGGGGATAAAAAAATCACTTCCTTTCTTTCCAATATGGTTTTAGTGAGACAAACAACATCATTTTAGTTTTTTATCACTAAAAAATCAGTGACAGGACTTTGTGTGGGTTTAAAATCCTAAGAAAGTTCCATCATAATATATTTATGGACAAAAGAAGGAAATATCATCCCTGGTCGAATGAAAATCAGATAAATAGATCTGATCAACTAGATATCTAGATGAAAAGATATTATGTACCAAATAAAACCAATTTTATAAACTGGATTAAATAGATCATATGATCTAATGAGATAGACCTGAAAAACCTATTATCTGAACATTAATTTTTCCACCATGTCAATATCTTTAATTCCCACTAAATCTCCCCTCTATGGGAAAATGGTATGTGTCATTCCATATGATCATAGTAATTCTCTTTCTCTCTATTCAAAGAGAAGTTTAATTAACTATTTTTATTATGTGGTATTTCAACAAAGATAATTTTAATGTGTAAAACAATTGATTAACCCGGATAAAGATAAAATTGTGAGCATAAAATTTATTAAAGGTGATACAATTAGATATTATGATATTTTATAAATAAACATTATTTTTCATAGTTTTCATAATACTCAACGCCGAGAAAGAACAAACCATGAAATATTGTTATTTATGTATGACTTTTATAACATAGTTGTTGAATTGGAATGTATGAATAGGATTAAACAAATTATGGAAAATATATATATACATAAATTTCCTAATAAATACAAATTTATCAAAAAAAATTTAATAAATAATCACTTAAGTTTTAGTAAAGTCATTTTCTTCTTCATAAATATGTTTTGCTCAAATTTGATATTTATTTATTTTTATAAGTGAATATTATAATTATTTTCTTAAAAATATATAAATATTATTTTATAAAAAAAATCATTTTATAAAAATTATCTTAGGATGAAACTTTTGGATTTTTATAAGAAGATTAATTTTCCAATGAATTGTGAAAAATACTCATATTTATTTAAACCCTTTTATTTATTTCAAGAATTAAAAATATTCATGTTTTATTAAATTATTTAAAATTAAAATTCGTTCTCTTTTATTATTAATAATATAATTATTTTATTTAAATCAATTTTATAGTTTAATTTGGTATAAAAACATGTATATACTTAAAAATACATTTTTTATAAATATTATTTTTCATTTTGTTTTCTATTTTATTATTAAATAAATTTATTTTAATTATATAAATTGAATCATTAAAAATGGATTAGATTTTATGAATCCTAATTTCCAATTTTTAAAAAAAATTATTTTTCTCATAATAAAGAGTAACCATATAAAATTTTTGTTACCATGGTTGTGGTAAAATGGATTGATTAAGGGTAAAATTAATATCATAAGAACTAAAAACTAACCCTCACACATGACGTAATATTATTTTAAGAGTATATTTCATCCATAATCATTCCAAAATTTTAATATATTTCATTTTGTTTCCATTTTTCATTATTATGACCATTATAATATTTTATATAAAGAAATATCAAAAATGTCATTCTCTTGGTTTTATTATATCTATATTTTTTACATTAGTATAAAAATAGGATAAATTTTCTTATAAAAAGTTTATTTGAAATATGAAATTTTTTTTTTCTATGGTAAATTTTTCCTTTTTTTTATTTATGAAATAATTACATTTAATGTGTGTTCAACTCTGACATAACAATTATTTATTTAATAAAAAAATAAAATAAATGAATCTAAAAATATTAAATGTAATATAATTTTAATGAACTATAATGTTGAAATATTTTTTATCTAAATATAACATGTTTGGTATATGTTAAACTGTTATATTCTAATTACGTTTCATTCATGTTGTTTTCAAAGTCAAATAAAATGAATAGTGTCAAAAATGGCATTAATGTTTTTCATGTTAAATAATGTTTTAATAAATTATTAAAAAGTCGTAAAAACTTGAAAAGTAATCATTAGGATGATAAGTTATTGAATATTTATTATCTACTCCATTTATTATCCAATTTTTACTTTATATGTAAAATTATAACCATTTGATATTGAACATTTCATTACCATAAGTAAGATTATAATTTGGTAACCAAGGGGTTAATCCAAATGATTATATTTAAAATGATATCAAAACAAGTAAAAATTTTAATTTGATGACTATATTAGTACCATATATTCCATATATTTTAATACGAGAATTTTTAGAACCATTTTACATGAGTTAATCACATATTATATTATAATATTTCATGTATTTACAAAAATGATATAATTGATAGTTGATAATGAACAATATTTTGTTAAATGATTTAGAATTTATAAAATTTAGAAATTTATCTTAATGACTAAAATATAGTTAAAAATATTATTCATGAAGCATGTGTGGTCTAATTTTCCTTTTATAGTAACTAACTTGACACCTACGTAGTAAAAAACATTATTACTACGGTAATTGTCAGAAGGGTTTAATAGGGTTTAAAAAAAGAGATATGGGTTAAAATAACCAAGTTACTTGTTTAAATTATTATTTTTGTCCATTTTTCAAACCTATTTCATATAATATTCTATAATGGTCCATTATATATCCACTTTTCTATGTAAAATAATTTATATTAATTTAATATTTTATGAAATCCTAAGAGTGACCCTACCCACTCTTATAAAAGAGGACATCCTTTTCGTTTCTCCACACATGTATAAAGCCTTTTGGATCATTATATCTTTTGAAACTGGGTACAAAATCTTCTAACTTGGTCAAATATCTTCAATGTATCTAATAAATATCTTCCCATTTTAGTACTCCTACTTAAAACCTTTCATCCTAACCTAGGTAAATGAAACATAATAAAAGGTGATCTTATATTCTTAATAATGGTGAATAAAGGATATATATAAGAATAACATGAACGTAAGGGTGTGATAAAATTAGAATATAATTTTAAAACCTTACCCTGTATATCAAAGATCATAATCCTGATTCATAGCACGAAGATTGGTTATTCATAATACATGAATCATAATATAATAAAATTACATGATCCATTAGATCATAATATTAACATAATAAATATAATGGTTACATCTAAAAAAGTAGAGAAATATATTTCCTTAGTAGTTAATGATCATTTCCAAAACCTATAATTGAACTCTATGGGCAGATACAGGTCATTGGAGGGACACACCATCATACCTAGTGAAAACCCTTTACTCATAGTGGAATGGATTCAAACCTCAAACCATCATATTAGTCAAGGTTCACTCCAAATACCATCATAAAAAACAAATTCCCTTATTAAAATATGTCCACTTCCCATTTCATCCCTATCCTACTAAATCGTGTTCACTCTCTGTTCCAATCAATTCTTACTATACTAAGTTCACTCCCCATTCTAGACCTATCTTACTAAACTAGGTTCACTTCTCATTCTCATTTTGTCTTAGTAAAGTAGTTCCACTTCTCATTCTAGTTCTATATATATCATGAGATATTTATCTATACCCAATGCATTGAAGGGATATATAGGTCTTACTCATCATTAGTTATAATGTTACCGCAGTCCTTGGTCATAACATAACCACCTTCACATAATAAAAATAATAAATATATATTCCACAATATCCGAAAGCATCTATAATATAATATCCCATGAAAATGAAATCTATTTCATAAACAACATATCATAACCTTTGTAAAATAGATAGGTTTCATAATCTTTTCATCATTTCATGAAAGCATAACCTATCGAAAAAGTAGAGGGTTTCAAAAGAATTGTACCATGTCATAACCCATGGAAGATAAACTGGTTTTATAAACATGTTTTCATCAGAAACATAATACATTCATATAAATAGTAATAATGGTATCCTTGGATCATATCCCCAGTAAATCATAATTAACCTCAAATATTTTCATCTTAGATATAAAATAATTTTTAAAGACTACTTGGGGAATTTCAGGAGGAAAACATATTTTCATTAAAAATAATTTTTAAGTCATAAAACATTATAAAAATTAATTTTCATTGAACATAACCTTGAAAATTTATAAATTAATATTTTAAAAATCATTTATAACATTTCTATATGAAAAAATAATTTCCACTTTGAAAAAAAAATCTTTTTAAAACATACAAAACGTTTAAAATCCATTTCACTTTGAAATAATTTATTTAAAATATAAAAATTTACAATATATTAAGGAAAAAATTTTCTTTGAAAAAAAATTTGAAACATGTAATGGAATATTTAAATCATTGGGAGTCATGACAATAAGAAATATTATACATGTCGTGTATGATAAAAACAAATATTCTTTTCACATTTCTGATAAAGGCCAAACAGGAATTGATTGGAAAATAAAGTGAATATTAATTTTCAAAAAAAAATCAAAAAGAAACTAATGGGAACAAAATTTGTTTTAAATTAATTAGATAATAATAGAACATTTTTTAAAAATATTTTTTTCAAAATATACTTTTGGAAGGAAAAATAGATTTCTAACTAAAGAGAGAAATAAAGTTGTATTTTATTAAAAAAAATTATACATTTTAAGAACCAAAGAGAGGATAAATACTATAATTTCATGATTATATCATTAATAATAGGATATTTAAATACTTCATAATTATTGAGAGTTTTATCATGATATTTCAACATTAGAGACATAATCAAAAACACTCTAGAAAAATGATGACATTTTAACTTTAAATCATAACCACTTTGGTAACATTGAATCATAATCCCCATAAAGTAATAATATAAAATTTAACATAAATTATAAATTAGGATGAATAGTTTAAGGATATTCAATTTTAAACAGTATTTATATACACCACTTGAATGAATATAGGTGAAAAACATATCATACGTCTCAAATAAGGCAAATTGAGAAAAAAATCCATTACATATTGAGTAACTTTTGAATCATAACCCTCATGAAATAATAAAATAAATATAAAAATTAAATATCATTAAATTATTTAGATTCATGATATTTCATGTCATAGGTCAATATATTCACCACACAAAATAAACGAGTGGTGGATACGACATAATTCACCAAGAAATAAAAGTGACACTAGAAATCCCCTTACCATTTTGGAAATATATTAACCATAAACCAAACAGATGAGAGATAATAAATTAGATATTTAAATCCAAAAAATTTTTTGGAAAATAATCATAAAATAAATTCATGGGCACTATATACACCATATCAAATAAATAGGTGGATAAATTTGGCTTGTTTCACATAGAAAATAAAGGGGGGACAGAAATCCCTTTCCTTAATTCTTGACTTCTGTTGTACTCATTCATAACTCCTATATATTAAATATAATTATATTATAAATATATTATATAAAAATATTAATATTTAATATAGCATATAATATATACTTACTCCCTTTTAATACTAGTTTTTTAATAATTCCATGTTAAAGTTACATTTCAGGTAAGAACTGGGTTTTTTTGTATATGTTTTAATTTGTTATATTTTTGTTCCTATTACTTTTATCATGGTAAATTCTTATAAATAATGATAAAAATAATATAAATATCATATATATTCATTATATATTTAAAATTTTATATTAAACAGAAAAGATTAGTGATAAAGAATGAAATACACCGTTCACCGACACGGTAAACGTATGTACGCATGAACGCCATTTTTCATTTTTTTCGGGCCTCAAAGAAACAAAAATAGATAATATATATTATCTTTATATAATAATTTTTATCTCATATACATAAAAAAAATTATCAAACCCATTATTAATACATATCATTTAAAGCCTGAATGAATCACATCACTTCGCAAAGTGGTAGTCCGCTGTAAATAAGAACGATGTAATCGTATTCCCAAAAAATTGATATTTTGAAGGTGTGTGTGATATAAAAATTCAATAATCATAATAAAGTCATATGTATCATATATATCATATATATATTATAAATCCCTCATTTTGACCAGCCGTGATTTGTGGTAATAGAAAAAACAAATGGCATCTGTTTGTGAAGTGGTAGTCCACCATACACACGAATGATGGTTTTGTATTACATTTCACCAAAATGGAAATGGATTTAGATAATTACCTTAGAAAATACATCTATTTATATGTAATATTTTTAGGTTATAATATTATAAAAATATAATAATATTTTAATAATGTGGATAAGGAAATAATCTAAATATTCTTGTTGAAGAACATTACCTTGTATTCGGGTATTCTCCTTAGTTTTTCACTAATTCCTTCCTAGGCTGAATTTTTTTAAAAAAAGTAACTATTATAGTATGAGGGTAGGTAAGTTGGGAATTAATTTTGGAAGTTATTCTTGAATCCAAATATTTTTGAAGGTGTGAATAAGTAACGGGATTGAGTAACCATTTATAGTTGAGGAGGAGTGTCATTTTTGTAAATACCCAGAAGTATTCATTATTCAGAGGTATGCCTTACCTAATGTGGCTAAAAATTGAATAATAAGAAATGAAAGGTTTTATTTGGTTGAAAAAAACTATAACACAAAAAAAAACCCCTTTTTTATCATGTTATTCCTTAGTCTTTATGTTTACTCAATTTTATCCTTTTAGTTTTTACCACGGTAACTTGTAACTTTTTATTTTCTTACGTAACTATTCATTTAAGAATAATATTAAAATTATTTTTACTAGATAATTTAAAAATAATTATTCTGAATATTAGATCCAACTTATTAAATAAAAATCTTATACATGCGTAAAACTTATTTTAATACAAACGCATGTAATGCGCAAAACCCTGTTTTAACATTAATCGCGGTAATTAATTTTAATTTTTTCACAAATTATTATGATAAAATTTTAATTGGAACTTATAAGATAACATAAATTAATATTATTATTAATATGGAATCTATTTTTCCAAATTTTACTCACATAGGTTTCATAATTTAATTTAAAATTAATCCTACAAACGCAACGAGAAAGCGGTATTTTTAAGTTAAAATGATTGAAAATTTACAGAGTTTATATATTCAATTTCTATCTGAAATTGATTAAAATGAAAAAATTTGGATTAATATAATTATAATTTAAATAATTATATTATTTATAAAATTTAAAATTTTATTTAAATTTGTAAATAATTTTGGCAAAAATATAGTTTTCAATTAAAATTCTGTATTTTTCACTATTCATCAAAAAATAAAAATATATAAATATATAAAAAATTCACCCTAAGATAATTTTGAAATTACAATTAAAAAATACTTTTTATTTTAGAAAACTAATTTTCTAAAATTAAAAAAAATATAGTTTTAAAATATGTGCGCCATAAAATGGCCACAAAATTGCTTTTTAGAAAAACAAGGTTTTTAAGCATAAAATTGTATTTTCTATAAAAAAATTATGAAATCTAAATTTTTTATCAAATATATATACTATATTAATTTCATTAAAATAATTAACCAAAATTAATTTGTTTATTTTATTGAGGTATGACACATTTCTTTTCATAAAAACAGTTTTTTTAGAAAAGATTTCATTTATTTTCAAATATTTTTTATTTTCATCACTAATTAACTGGAAACAAAATAATTTATTATATATAAATTTCTAAACCATGTTTTCCTACTTTATTTAATACTATTCATACCCACCATTCAAACTAATATGTTATAACTATCATAATAATATTTAATTTTTATGAAACTTTTCTTTTAGACTTGGTGTTTCATGTAATGCAAGATAAACTCTATATTTTGACACATGACAAACATGTTTTTTCATTAAATTCAATCTAAAAAGGTGTTAAATATAACACAATCCAAAATTATCATTTCATGTCCTATAAAATATAGAAAATATCACATCTATTTGAAAAATAAAAATAATTTTTCAAAATCAAAAAGTGTTACAATTATCTTGGAAAGTACCATTATAAAATCACTCCCTTTGATTTTGTGGTATTATTTTTGGTATAATGCAATCCTTATAGGGATTATTTTGTAAATAAAAGGAGGTTTTTCATGGAATATTCATAGTTATTAACCAAACATTATCATTTAATTTCCTATATTGACTTCTTAAAATATACTTCAACCATGATAAAATAATAAAAAATTTATCATATATATAATGATATATTGTTTGTTTATTGAATACCATGTATCCATATCCTCTTACATAAAATGGGGAATGAAATAGGCATTCGTTTGTATAACGTACTACCACCTCACGATTGATGTAATTCTTTTTCCATCGTCGCCTCTTACAATTGGTCAAAATGATGGATTTAAAATATATTATATATATGTGATATTAAGAAAAAATATTTTATTTTATATAATTAATATATCATCTACAATTTAAAATTTTTATTCACTGAAAAATGATAATGTTGTTCACGGGTACGTATAGACTTCCACCTCTATGAAGTAATGTGATTAGTTTTTTATCACCAAATCCTATTGATGATATATAAATAAGTATATTTAATGTAATAATAGGGTATTTATGATATTGTGAACTTTATTTAAATATAAAATAATGCTTCCCATATTTTAATAATGATAGCTGAAAAATATAAAACTTACTCATGTGCACATACGACCTATCATCTTTATGATTGTAACATAGTTCCTTTTTGATAACCACATACCATAATTGGTTTTAAAATTGTAATTGATGAATAAAAATGATAACTATTCCATGATTATTATCCAATATATTATGGAATAATGAACTCTTTGACCATTTTCAACTTACAAAATTAATTTAGGATATAATAGTTGAATATCATCAAAATGTCTCAAATAAATAAAATGATTATGTAATTAAATATAAATTAGGAATAAAAAAATAAAATGGAATAATAAATATGAAAAGAGTTATTAATAATTTAAAAATTGAACATAATTTTATTTTTTAGTAAGATAAATAATGTATGTGATGATTCAGACTCACGGTAAGGAACTTTCATTTTAAGGTCATCTTTTAAACTTTCTCTTCCAACACTTTTTCATCCATCTCTATATATTTTTAAAAATAACTTATTAAAATATTTATATATAAAAAAATACTTATAAAGGTCATTTTATTTCTACTTTTACTTTATTTTTATTTATTTTTAAAATAATTTTTCATAGTATGTTTTGGATTTCTTTACGAAAATACAAAAATGAAGCTACAATTTTATCATATACGAAATCAATGGATTTTCCCACCACTGAAAACATTTTATAATTTTTAGATAAATTAAAAATATTCCATTAATTTTTTAAATATATTCCCATTTTCTCCCTACTTTAGTTTTGAAGTAGATTTTTAAATGGTAAGGGTATTTAGATATCTGAAAAATTGTTTTCCATATGAATTCAAAAGATATTTCAAGGGTTTATGAATAAATATTAAAGAATAAAAATGTTTTATTCATAATATGTTAATTGATCATTATATATTATGATAAGTGAGATTTATATGTATTATGTGATAGGAAATATTGATTCATGTTATATTAATTATGAGCCTAATTTATCTTTTAAACTGGATGAGCCCAGATAGTGCTCCAATGCCTTGGGTGATGTTCCTTATCTTCAAAGGAAATAATAAGGGAACAAACTATAGTGGATTATCTTAATGATTTAAATCTGGTCTAGTTATTTCTGAAATTTTTTATGAATATAATTCACCAAGTTTCCTAAAAGTGTTTTATTGTAGTTATATGGGTTTTTTAGGCTTTTATTTTAGAAAAAAGTAGGTTTTCTTGTGAAAAATGTTTATTTTATATACCCAAAGAATATTGTGATAAAGGTGAAAAAAAATATGGGCTTCATATTTTTTACTAGACTAAAGAATTTCATTATTTAATTACCATTACTGAAGTTTTTTCTAATTTAATATTTTTAATTGTTTTTTGTATGGTTCATAGAACGATATGAGAAAGGAATAAGTCCAGTTGATTATTGTAAAGATTTTTCATGAATTGAAAACATGATTTATTTTAAAAAATTTATATTTTAGGTAAAATGGTTAACGAGTGGATGTGTCCACTTTGAATGATATTAAAATAATTAAATAAAATTATAATCCTAAAATATCCTAGTCAATATAATTGTTCTCATATTTCCTTTTTATGTTGTAAGTTTTAAATTGTTAAAACTCGATCACATTTATCAGTATCGTGCATTAAATCTAAAGTTTATATTTTTAGCACCGATTCTAGTTCTGTTAGTTCATGGATATTAAAAAATTGATAAATAGTTTGAATAAAATTTATAGATGATATATTCATTCAAATATTTTAACATTAATTTTATGTTTTTTATGGAATAGAATGGATGAAAATTCTGTTTTATACTCAAAAATTTATTTTATCTAAATATGGGTTTTCATTTAATTTTAAACACAAAATTAAAATTAAATTATACTACTTAAATAATTAAAACTATTAAATTATATTATATATTTTGAATATGAATTATTAATATAATTTAATCAATTTAACTTGGTTTTTTCATAATTAATAGTAAATAAAATAAAATTTTATTACCATGGATTTGGAAAAAATGGTTTACCATGGAGTTAAACTAAGTGATAAGGTTATAAATCTCACATAAACTCGAATAATTCTTATTTTTTTAAGATATTTAAAATTTATATTATAGTATCATTTATTTATTGGAAATTGTTTCACTTTCTCATGAATGTAGCCTTATATTGTTGAAATATTTTAGGTACTTCCTCATATATCCCTCCCCTCACTAATAAAAGGGTACATATTATCACGTATTCGCATAATTTGAGCCTTTTATTTTGGAAAATACCTACCTTAAAACCTTCCAATATTCCATACATTCATCCTTGATCCCATGGTCATCTCCAAAGACCAATCATTCCAGGATTGAGGTTTATTCTAAATGAGGTCTCTCAAATAAGAATAGTAAATCTTAACTGAGATATTTCAATTTTATTTTGTATTAAACCTTTACTAAACCTATTTAATATATCATAAAAAAGATGGATCTAGAATCATAAAAATACACACATGTTATTATAATTAAATTAAAACCATTTTTCTCCTTATTTCTATGGAATTGGAAGTTAAAGTATCAATCTAGCATATGTGTGGACCACCACCTCCACGTAGTGATGTGATTCATATTCCATTACTATCATTCTTGTTAAGTTATTATGATATATTTATTGTTTACATATGATATTTATGAAAAAATTATACTTTTTATTTTATAATATCTTATCTAACTTCTTACCTTCCAATCGATTTGAAAACAATAATGTCACTCGTGTATACGTGTGGACTACCACCTCCACAAATCGATGTGATTAATTTTTAATATTTTATTTACATGAATAATAATAATGGAATATTTACTAAATATATATGATATTTAAAAATTAATAATTATTATTTAAAGTGAATTGTTATTTACCTTTCCTTCATTCTATCCATTAAATTTTTGAAACATCACTCATGCATACCTACTGGCAACCATCTCCTTAAAGTGATGTGATTCATTTTGCATCATCACATTAAATGAAATTCTGAACATTTTTATATAAATTATAAATATGTTAATTATTAAATTATTAATATTATTAATATTGTGGGTTTGATAGAACTATGATCAATGTACAAGGAACATAACTTCTAAACTGAAACATATATAAAAAACAAAATAATTACCACTTAGAAATAAATTTTTTTTAATAGAAGTTAATAAATGGGTGTTGATATTTTATAATTATATCATATATATGATATTATAGGTTTTTAAGGGTTAATTTTTAGAAATATAATAAATTGAAATTTATTATATAGGTTTGTATAACACTTATGAATCAAGTCAGACATATGGTATGGGTTCTTTATCTTAATATTTTTTTCACCAAGACATACTCAATGTTATGAACCTATTTATATTTATGATGTGTATATAATACCCCTTTTTAATTTTTTATCATTTATCATTATTAATTCATTTTATTTAAAGTCACAATTCACATTATTTGATCCAATGGGTTTTTATTTGAAATTTACCAAAGTGGTATGGGTTTTTCATCTCACATTGTCTTATTTAGGATATAACTTATTTTATACACCTATATTATTTTATGAAGTGAATATTATAAAAATTTGATGTGTTGTATCATCAATATCCTTAAATTCATGTTAATTAATTTTCATTTTATGTTTCTTCAGTGTGGTACTTATGAATAAAATTTTACCAAAACATTAAGGGTTTTATGTTATAGTCAAATTTTACTAGGAATGTTTATGATTAATTACAGATGGAGAAGTTATATGATATATATCTCAAAAATATTTTTCATTTTTTTCTCATATGGTTATTTATACAAGTCACATGTATTATTTTCATTTATCATTCTCTAAGTATGTGATAGTTTGAAAGAATGTTTGTATGGAAAACTGACTTTGTTTTTTATTCGGTCAAAAATATTTTTCTCCCATGTCCAACATATCTATAAATTTTTCATAGAATGTTTATTATCACTCTCAAATTATTTATTAAATTAATTTTTATCCATTTTTTACTTTTTATTAAATTTTTTAAAAATAATATTCTTTTCTTTTTATGAATGATGTGCTTTTTAATGAAGGTGTGAACATAGTCACTATTTAATGGTATACAACCTTAATAGAATTTCCCACCATCATGACCACTAAAGATTAATTTATATGTTTCCACATTTCTTTTTAAAATAAATCCTCATATTCTTCAAAAAATTTAGATTTTAAATACATCATTTCAAAATGAAAATGGTATTTTCCTCGATACATGTTCCTATGTTCTATTAAATTTATTTTCATCTATAAAAATATAATTTTGATGTTTCATGTTAGTTAATAGATATATGATCCAATGTTACCATATTTATTATTTATTTGGGTATTTTATGGTTATTATGATGAAATACTAATGAGACCCGTTTTCTTTTTCATTAGTTAAAAATGATTTGATGATAAGTGTTTCCATGATCTTGTGGAATACTTATGAATGAAATATGATTATGTGATGGGTGTATCTGTTATATCCCTCATATCTATTGGGTAGAGATTAATTATTTATGAGCTTAAGGGTACTTGAGAGATTGGACCAATCCTAAAATAAAGAACAAGGGAGATTATCCCAATCCCAAAAGAGGGTACACTAGAGGTTATCCCAATATCTATATAGGTTCATGGGTAGTAATCCTAAGACTACAAATTGATTATTTTGTTGATTGGTAGTCTTGGAATAATATTTCTATGATTATTATTATGCCAAAATTTTTATTCAACTCTCAATTTTAGGTTCCTATAGTTATGTTATTGTCTCATTGGTCATGATATCCTACTCTTTTTTTGATTCTTGTCTTATGATCATCCAAATACTTTTTCCATTATTATGATCGATTAATTATTGGGTGAGATTTTGAAATGTTAAGTTAATGTTTCATACCCTTGTCCTCATAATATGATCACAATATTTTCATAATATGCTCATATATTATCATTGAATAATATCCACCTTGTTGACCTTTACTGACCATATGAACTACCCCTATGTTAGGTTTCCTTTTCCTCAGTATATAAATAAAAGTTTTTCATTTAATATGTAAAATAATGGTGATATTTGGCAATAACATAGTTGGATATTATTTATATTGTTTATGTTATAGTTGTTTATATATCTATGTTTACAAAGACATTACATATTTATAGTTCTGGTATGAATCATAATTTTATATAATTATTATTTAACTAATAAGATGAAATATCTATGTAGGAAATGTGTGGGTCACCTTAGGTATTTAGAAAGCTAAATGTGGTGGCTGTCATTAATTCCTATATAGCACATGACCACTTGAATTGTTTAAATGTATGTGATGGTTGTTATAATTATTTATTTTATTCATGAATATATTTGTTTATAATAACACATATTATGTATATTTTGTTAAAATACATGGAGATATATTTCATACACCCTTTATAGAAACCCTGGTGAATGTATAGACCTCATATATTATCACGTAGTTCTAATTACAAGTTTTATTGTATATTTGGTTGAAGAAATGTTATAGGATTTAAATATGGGTTGAGTTGAATATTGGGTTTATAGTGGATCCATTTTATACATTTTATTCCTTTGTATATTTTCACATGTAATTGACCTTGTAGTTGATCTATTAAGATAAATTATTGTATGATTGAAATATTTATTTATTATACTATGGGCGTATATTATTATTCTCATGGGTCTTAGTTCTATATTTGTATATGTACATAATATGATATATGGATTTCATATGAAAGTTAGTTGTTATGTATTATTTATGGCTATTATGTATAGAGTATAATCTCTCTGACTGTGATTAAAGAGACTTCATATTATCTGGGAGGCTATGGAATATAAAAACTCTTAAGGTGAGGTGTTTACCCTTGATATAGTTTATTCATGTGATTTTAGGTGGGGTATTAAAAAATGGCATCAAATATTTTTTTACTTTTGTTTTATTATTTATGGACTTTATAAACAGAGATAGGAATGTTTTGGAGCTTTTGATGGACCTATGAATGCTTATTCATGAACATATACCGAATGGGAATCCTAATTTACAAGGTTTATGGTATTATGGTTTAAGTTTTTTGTTATTATATTATGAATGCTTATTAAAGCATGATATGATAAATTGGTTTTTTATTTTTGGTTTATCTCTTGATCCCTGGAAAAAGTGTATTTGTATATGCATCATACTTGGAATATAGGATTCACATGAAATTTATGAGCTTGTGTGTGATTGATGATATAATTATTAGTGGCAGCATAATTATTTAAAGAGTAAAAAACAAGTAATATATTGTTTACATATATAACGTGATAGTGGTATTAAACTTAGATAGACTTTTTTTACTCTAAATATTTCATATTTTTTTATTACAAGTTATTTAGATATTATCATGGTAGTATTTCTATTATTGATTATACATTCCTTTGGTGAAAGGAATGTGTGTTAACCCTTTTTTGGTTGGAATATACAATGGAGTTCATGGTGATGTACTGGTATATATGAGGTATGACTGAGTTATTTTTCATTATAGCATGGGTATACTTGAGGAGATAGATACTATTTAAATGGTATATATATGTATATACATATGGTATGAATTGGGTTATTTGGATGCAAAGTAGTTGAGGTATCCCAGATGTGTTCAAAAGGTGGGATTAATTATATTTTTATCCTTTTTGGTTTCAAGTATAGTTTTATATGGTAAAGTGGTTAGTGATACTACCTGGTTGGGTCTAGGATGATTAAATCATGGGTGAATGCTTCATGGGATTATAATGACATCAGGAGGTGTGTGATTTTTTTTGGACTTGGCATAGGGTATATGCCTCGGGTTGACTAGAATGGAATTACTAGGAGGACTTCCAGGATTATGTGATGACGTGAAAGGGATTCATGGATTGATAATTAGGTGTGAGAGTTTACTATATATGATAAGGAATTCAGGGGATCTAGATTCTAATTGTATCATTAAGTGATAGAAGAGTGTCACTATTTTTTCAGATGAAATTGAGATTGATGGTGGAGAAAGAATCAATGAGGGGGCTATTATTTGTTAAATCTACCTTCAAAATGGGAGTGTGATTTTTGTCATGGATTATTTTGGAATGTTCAAGTGTTTGAGATAAAATTAATGTTGGATATATGGGTTGCCTTTTTTTATATGGGGTGTCGAAATGCACTATGTGTGGGTTCTTTGGGTATTTTATAAGTTATAGGAGAAACCAAGTGGTGTTATAATGATGGAATGTTTGAGAGTATCCTTAGGTTCTCAAATACATAATGATAATTCATATAACTCTATTGGGTTTTTATAAATAGTCACCCTAAAGGTAATAAGATATATAGGATTAGTGAGACACCTAAGGGATTCCAAGATTCAAATTTTAACATGGGTTTGGAGGTGTTCTATCTATGATAATATAGGATTTCAGTGAGTATCAGTATATTTTAAATGGATATAAAACCTTTCAATTCATATAATTTCTATCATTTTCTCAAAAATGGGTAGAGGAGCATTAGTGTGTTTCTATAAAAAGGAATCAGGTCATTTTGGTGTAGTAGATATAAGTGTGATCTTTGATAAGGGTTGTCTAAAACGAACTTATCGTGGATCGGGAGGTTAGGTAAGTGACAAATGATTGGATCTGAATGTATTGATTCTAGGAAGAAGGTATAAGAAAATTTATATGGTAGAGAGTTCCCCATTTACTATTCGATGGTGTGACCCTTATTTCTAGTGTATCTTGATGAATATTGGGGTGTTTTTTTGTAATATTGCAATGGGTTGTGATTTCAATATTTTTAATTATTGGTTATTAATAATATGGTGACACATATTCATTAAAATCAGTATTTTATTCAACATGAATTTAAAATATCAGGTGTTTTATTTCAAAAAAATATGATTAGGATACACCAATGGTGGGAGAATCAATTTGATAACTTCATGTAAAATCCCAATTTTAGTAGTATTTTGGTGCATTGTAACCTTTAAGTGGGTTTTTGTGATTTTTCTTTTAGTATTGGTTTTTAGGAAGTAAAATTCCTACTAATTCTTCAGCAATAATCAGATTTGGGAATCAAATGTGGTTTTTGGTTAGACTTAGTGCTTAGGGAGGAAAAATCGAGGTGGAATGTGATGATAAATTGGAGAAGACACATGGATTTTAGGTACACAAAAAAATTCATTGGATAGAGGATTTACAAAAGTGTCAGGGGTATAAATAATTTTATATGGTTGGATATTTTTATAATGCAATAGAATCTTAAGGATTGGAGATTAGGTTGATATGGTGGCATGTTTTCATGTGGGGTATGGTGTTTTCATGATATTTTATTCAATGAGTTCACGGCTTGTGATTATAGGTATTTTTGGATAATATTATGAGCTAATCATATTTGATGCATCTTTTTGGGTGGATAAAATTTATTTCATATATTGGACATAAAATTAATTGGTAAAATAGGGCATATCTATTTAGATTGAATGGTAATTTGAGCTAATTCCATGTCATTTTATAATTGTCAA
Organism: Viscum album; assembly: GCA_963277665.1. NCBI lineage: Eukaryota > Viridiplantae > Streptophyta > Magnoliopsida > Santalales > Viscaceae > Viscum > Viscum album. The sequence goes on along the minus strand of OY728132.1, from coordinate 1,020,648,564 downwards.
TGGGAAGAATTTTGAAATTCTAATCAATGGGTCTGATGACAGGTGATGTTCATAGTTTCTTCCCACTGAAGTTAATCACTATGTAGGGGAGTTAGTAATGAACCGCAATATTACAAGAGAGTAATTATAGTGGGAATTTTATTTTTTAGTCCTAGAGTAGGGTGTGATTTTAAAATTTGGATATGGAATGGAATTTATGGTGTTTGTACACCTCTATGGGATGTTTCTAGGCATGTTTAGAGGCTTGGTATGAGCCATGGAAGGTTAGGTTACAATTATTACAGGTTCTGTGAATCCTTATTACAAAACGTATGTAGTAAGGGGCACCAAATATTCAATCAGATGGGATGAAGTACCCAATGGAACTTTGAGGGGGAAGTTTCCCATAAATCACCATTTTTCACCTAGTGGAGGTGTACTGGGGGTCTATAGAGGATATAGTACCAGATATAGCCTTATATGACACCCAATATACATAATAGTTATTTTTTAAAATATGGGTGATGATATTTTTACAATAAAACCCTCCCATGTTTTATAGGTGGAATGAATTCTGTGGATGCAATTTTGGTCATCTCCTCATCTATTTTTGGCTCTAATGGATCCCCATTGACGGGGGCAGTTTTTTAGGGCGTTTATATTGATAATTGAAGGTCTGATACCACACACCATTCTATTTTCATATTTTTATAAATTTCATTATAATGTGGTGATGTTCTTTGTTACGGTTTAGATGAAAATTCAACAATATCATGGTGGAATAATCTCAATATATGATTTTTTTGTGTAATGGATATAGGATTTCATGAAATGATGAAAACCCAACATTGTTCACTTTTTTATTTATGGTATGTTTTTTGGATGAATTATTTATGAATTTATCATTAATTGGAATAATTTGGATATTTATTTTCAGTTAGTTTATAAGTATTTTTCTCATAGAGGTTCTAGGAGTGCAACATAAACTATCCAAGAGTGATTAGTCCTGGTTTCAATGTTGTGGGGTTACATACTGATTTTTTGATGAATTATACTACATTTAATGGAATTATATAATTAACTAAAACATTATAATTAATTCAATGGGTGTTATAGATAAATACATGGTCTGGTATCATAGATATGTTTTGGTGTATCTTTGGGTGATTTTGAGTAAGGATGAACGATCTTGGTTTAAGGGGATAACTCCATTATGTGGTAGGTGGTCCCTAAAATACCTAACTATATTAATTTTTTGTATGATTTTATATTATTGTATAATGATTTTTTATCAATTAAATTTGATAGGGATAGTGAGTACCCTATGTAGAAGAATTTTATGGCATATAGACTCCTAGACATAAAGTGTGTTATAGATTTAATTATAAGGTAATTAAAATTTTTAGTGGACTTTTCACTATGGAAAAAGGATGATATTTAATCTCATGGGGTCTAGGGGTGCATATTTATTATTGGTATTTGTTCTAAATATCCTAGGTTTGATTTCCATGGGCTATTATAGTGGGCTTGGTGTACTTAGGCCTTGGGTGATGGATGTGATAACCAAATTCCACTTGAATGGTTCAGTACACCCACTTAAGGTTTGATTAGATTCTTGGTGATTTGGGTGAGAAAGATAAATCCTATAAGTATTGGTTTGTGGTGGAATGTTTTCTTCCTACTCAGTAGTTAGACTATGTGAACTCTTTAGGATGTGTAATATAGAGACTCGAGCATTGTTTGTGGAATCATATTCTAACAATGTGGTGGATTGGGTTGTCTTTGTATGACCAATGGTTTGAGAAATGTGGTTTCCTTATGTACGATGGTCTATGATGTAAAGGTGGGTAGTTTATATGAACATGTTTTATCCATGGTATAATATTGCATGCACTATGGTTTGGGTAGTTTAGAGGATATTTTAAAGTGTTTTCCTACAGTAAAGTGCAAGGTACGGGCTTATAACAAGCTGTATGGTATGGAATTCTAATATTATATATATATATATATATATATTGTTGATAGGTTTGAGATTAATAGTATCTTTTTATGATTTTTTTGGGGGTGGTACTATGATGTATGGTCTAAGTATGTAGCTTGACCCAGTGATTATTTTTGTATGAGTTGTTTTAATTATTTTTAATTAGGTAATATACCTTATACATAGTGAGAGGGAATTGATTGTAGTTGGGTATGAGGGCCTACCATAAGTGATAACATATATATTGGGGTTTTTTAGAGACATACCCTAAGTGAGAGGGTATATTTTGAGGTTTGTTCCAAGGGAAAATATTGAGTGATAATAAAGTGGCCTTGGTTTGGTAGAATACCTACCGAGACTAAGAATTCTTTAGTTGAGATTTTTTATGAGACTTATCCTAGTTGGGAGGGCACTGGTAGTTTGGTATATTGCGTGCCCTGAATGAGTGGACAATGTTTATTGATCTATATGAGGCCAACCATTATTGATTGGTTATAGTTCAAGGCTTGGTTTGAGGACTACCATGTGTGATATTGAAGATGTAGAATTTTGGTATGGGAAACTACTTAGAGTTGTTGGTTGGATGTTGAGATATGTTATTAAACCATAACCTCAGTAATTAGGTATGGTTTAGGGTTTGTGACACGAGTTGACTACATCCAATGTAATTAGTTGATCTATGTATAGTAGATTGTCATAGACTATGGGTTAGTACGTGATGGCTTGATGTTTAAACATATATGTACTTTGTGTTCATCTTAATTTTTTTCTCATGTATAAAAATTTATATGATGGTTTTTATTATGAGAATTGTGGGAGACCCTTAAAATATACATATCTCTACCCTACACAATAAAATGGGTGTCTATATAGACCTCAGGTCTATATTATCGGTTGAATCATAGTTTGTATAGGGGATTATATTTTTTATAGCCTTATATGATTTAGATATTGGTAAAGATGAGGCTTGGGTTTGTAGGGGAGCCTCCATATACATTTGATTATTTTTTTTATATTGTTCATGTTTTCATCCTACTGGTAGACATTCTAATATTCATGACTATATGACAGCATTTTCCATTTTTTATAAGAAGGGTGTATATTATTTTGTTATAGGTTATTGTTGGTGGTTTTTACTTATTCATGCTATGAAATGTGTAATGTAAATGATATTTTTTTATGAAACTTATCGTTGTGATATAGATTGTACAATTTCCATGACATTGAACATGAACTATATTCTCTATTTGGATGCCTCAACCATATGGTTAGGTGCACTTGAGTTCATGTGGTGGCCTTGACTAGATTTTTTATCAAATGCTTTTAGTCAATTAGTCACAATAGATCCATGTGACAAGTTATCCTGGTTAGGATTTTATGCAAGCATATTGGGAAGAGGTGGAAGTCTTGGTTATAGAATGTAGAATATTTTTTATTCTATAAGGATGAATTGTATATGATCCCACCACTAAGAGAAGTTATTTCAATTAAAATTATAATTTTTGATCATGTCTTGGTTTATCACATTAAGGGATTCAAAATCAATATTCTAGTACTTGTATAATTTTTTGTTTTATTGGTTGTAATAATTGGGTGACCACCATTTACAAATGGATATTGATAGTATGTGTGACTTCCAAATTGTGGACACTGAATAATTCCACCAATTTTCTAATCCCATAACGATACCCCCCACCCATTGTGTTAAGAACCCTTTTGAACATTCCCCCATATCTTATGTCGTACATCCCCCTTGCAACATCAATACCCCTGGTAGCCCCATTAATCCCATATGATTCATTAATACCCATACCTCACCATCGATCCCACTCCTCAAATCCCTCATCCCACACCGTCATTCCCCCCATGTACCATCAAGCACCTATTTCATCAACCCCCACCAAGTTCTGGATTAGGATCACCAAACCATCCCTACCATTTATTCAAGATTCCCTGTGCCCTCTCAACTGCCAATATCAAGCATTCTATATCCCTCCTCACCACAAAAACATACACTCATCCTCACCATGATCTTACCACACAACTCTTATCTAGGACCCTAATATCTAACATATATGCATACTCTCTACTATAGACACTCTCCCATATATTTTGTTGTAAAAATTTTAAAGTAATTTTAGTTAAAAAATTATTCTCCCTTGATTTGTTGATTATGTTTCATAATTGATTACTTTTATGAAGTGGTGGTTGGGAAATTAAATATTTAAGGTTTCTAAATTATTAAAATTAATTTTTGAGACCTATATTTCATTAGGAATGAAAATATATAATTTTTTTAATTTTGAACTTCAAATACTTGATTTGATATATGTGTTTTTTTATTGTTTTGAATTTTTTTGGATTTAATTAGTTTAAATTTATTAATCATTGTTCTATTTTTAAAAAATGAATTATTTATAACGGTAAAATTTTTTAAGAAGTTATTATAATTAAAATTAGGCATTGTATTTATCCTTATTAAATTTAAGTCAATTTTAAATGCTAGTAAAATATTTAAATTAAAATTTTCTTTTTAATATAGAATTATAGATTCACTCTATTTTATCAAAAAATATATAAATAAAATTATGTTTAGTGTATAATCAATAAATATATACAATTTTTTTTCCATGTTTTTTAAAAAAAGTGAAACTATTTTCATAATAAATCAATATTTTATTTCATTGACGCTTTATTGATAAATTTTTGTGTTATATATATTTATATGGAATTAAATATATTTTTATATAATTTTTACTTTAAATTTTGTTTATTAAAATTAAAATTAGTTAAATATATATTTATAAAATATGTGAGTTTAAAAATATATTTAATTTACTCTCAAAATAGTGTTTTTTATTAATTAATATTTTTCCTTTCTATTATTTTATTATATAATTATTACAATAGATTTATTCTCTTGGTATAATTTTATAACTTATTTTTTAAAACTTTTAAAAAAAAATAAATATAATGTAGTTAATTTTATAATAATACATAAAATTTATTGTTTCTGAAATCTGAATTAAATTTATATAAGTCTTATCATTTTATTTTTTCTATAATTTTATTTTGATATAAATTCTTTAATTTTTATTTGATTTGAAAGTATATTTTATAATTATTTTTTATATATTTCAATTTTTTTATAGATAAAGATATGAATAATAGATGGATTGATTAATGAGATAGGTTTTCCATAGAATATTATGAGTGTATTAACCAATTTATTTATTTCATTAGTGGATTTAAAATCTATTTGATTTGTTTTCCATGCAATAAAATGGGTAAAAAGTTATCTCTTCAAATGACAAATCCTAAGGAAAATATACTTATTAATAGTTTTTTAAAAACAATAATACATTGAAACATTATATGGAAGATTATATTCCCTATCACTGATTAATAAGTATTAAAATTGATTTTTTTTTCCAAGAATAGTTGATCTGGTGAACATAATGTTCAATGATTTGATGTGTTAGTTTGAATCAAAAGATAAAAATGTCAAAAATGATGACATTTTAGAGATTAATCCTTAATATTATATAAATATAGAATCATTTAAATTCATTGAAATTATTTAAGATGCATGTATTGAATTTTATTTTAGATGCACTAAATTTAGTAAAATCTAATTTATCGTTGAACTGTTACACCTAAAGACTTTGAATCAATATACACACACCTCATTTGACATGTTGTTGGTACTTTTGATGAACGTACTTCCTAGTAGAGAAAATATTACAAAGTCCTAATATAAATATCACAATATAATTGTTGAAATTGGTTTCATAAATAAGACCATTAATATGTTCCACAACAATATTATATTATTTAGAAAATAGAATTTGAAACTCAACACTTCTAATATTAACTACTCATCTATTTGCATGGATAATGAGATTAATCAAGGTTGTCAAATTCGTCAAGGCATGGTATTGAATATGGGTAAATGTATTTCTAATAAGAAGATGCATTTCTATCCACTAAAATCTATTTTTAATAGATTCTTCATGTTTGATAAAATTATTAAAACACATATGTGGAATTTAGAGGGGAAAAGAGGCTTATAAGTTAACTCGCCTGAACAATTAATTGGTATGGAAGGAGTTTGATGAAAGATACTCTGAATTTTCCTAGGAAAAACATTATTTTTTACTCAGTATGGTAGTGGATGTTTTTAATACATCATGACCAATGGTTAGTGAGATGAATAGTATATTTCTAGTAATGTTGTTTCAATATAGACATCCATTGTGGTTTTGTATGAAGAATCCATTTTTGTTACCTTGGACTCTTATTGATGGATCTAGATGACATGGTGATAAAATTTACATCTATATATAATTATTGATTTATGAGTTGTAAGATTTTTTGGAATACGGTGTAAGTAATTTTGATTTATAATATAATAAAATTTTTAAAAATAAGGACACTTTTTATGAGAAATTAATATCTTCCTGGTGTATACTAAATTATGATGTTAGATAATGAAAGTATAATTCATCTGAACTTATTATAATAAAAGTATTAAATTAATATGAATTGAGAACTTTATAAATTGGTAATACCTTGGTCAAATTCATTATCATTCTCTACTATAAATTTTCCAAACAAGATAGTGTGCCATTTGATGGGAACCAAGTGCATGATCTAACACCACAAATAATGTCCATAGATCAAATTCTAGAACATGTTGACCAAGAAAAGTATTCACATAGTGCATGATTTTTAGGATTTATTATATTCCCTATTATCATCCATAACATTTATAAATAAAGAGTGCAATCATTATCAAAAGAAGCATTATATTTTCATAAAATTTATTTTTGGAAAGATAATATTTTGAGGTATAATTTGAATGTGATTCACATTTGAAAAAGTGTTTGTGATGATATATTATGCAACATTTTGGGTTCCAAAGAAAAATTATAAGATAGCTCCAATACTCATCATGATTTTCATGAAATGGGTGAGTGGATACCATTACATTTAAAGTTGGTTGATGTTAATAGGTAATACATTCCTATTTTATAGTAGATGAAGAGTATAAAGGTGAAAGAAACATTTCTATCAATTTTTAATCCAATAAATTTTCATAATGGTAAAATATATAATATTTCCAAGCATGATAATGTGTAGATCATGGAATCACAGTGGATGAAAAGTCAAGATAATCATATTCTTCTTCAATATATAATCCAAAATATATTTCGTAACTGTTTTCATACCCATGTTTTTGAATAATTGATTGATGTTTCTAATTTTTTTCAACATCTCACTTCAAGGAATTATCATTTGAGTGATTTTAAAAATATTTAGGACAATATTTTTCTTAAACTATGTCACTTGGAGAATATATTTCTACCTTTTTTGTTTATTTCATGGAGAACTTGATCATAAATTTTAATAGAGAATTCATTTCCCATAGTATCGATCAATTCTAGAGTATATATAAAATTTAGTGATGCATAAATAAATTGAAATGGTATGTGTAAAATAAAGACTATGTGGAATATTAAATTTCCAAGGGATATTTCACAAATAAATGTGCTAAAAAAATTCTTCATATATTTGTGACATTGAAACATAGTTAGATAAACCCTCCTTGATTGAGAAAGGTCCAATTAGAGAAGGGAAAAAATTTTACATAGACAACAATGAGTGGGTTAAAACTCATCTATACCTATTTTTCAACACTAAATTGATTATTCCATCGATATAGTTTGTTTTATAGTTGATATATTATGACTTGTGTTTCTATATTTAATTTATTCCTTACCTTTTAATATGTTTTAATTTTGGATTTGTATCACTGAATTCAAATGGGAAAGGCCTTGTGTAACTCACCATCATATACAAAAACATTATTTGAACACATTTCATGAGTGGATAAAAACTGATATTTGTATATATAATTGAATTATTATATTTCATGTTTTTGAGGTGAATTATTACAATCCTCTATCCATTGAATTATGAGAAATTTACTAATTCAAATTATGTGTGAATCAAGTGATCATACAGTAACTAAAGAACTTGGTAAACTAACTGATGGTCTATCTGTTACGACTCGTCAATATAATTATTTTGATGATAATGGATTTAGTTTCCATATTAGTTATGTTAATGTAAACAAAGAAACATGAAAAAATGGTGATTTTTTCAATATATTTATGTAGGTTCATACTATGGACTATTGAGGGATATTATTGAGGTTATTTATGGTCATAACCTAATGAATATATTTTAATTAACAAAATAGGCCAATATTATTTGTGGAATGAAATTTGACCATTTTAAATTTAAATTATTAATCATTAAATATATGATACATAATGATCACTGAGTACGAAACAATACCATTATATTTCAATTATAGACAAAATAGTTTTAATTTTTCATAACTTATTCAAACTAAAAAGTTGTATTGAAAATATCCATAGGGTGTATTTAGTCATTGAATGATAGGTGCAAGATATTACTAAATAATACACTAAAACACATAACTAAACCATTATAGTTTTAGGAGAATAATATATATAATGGTTCAGGGTGAAAATTGAAGCATAAACGATTTATTTCCATGATCAATGAAATATTTCAAGTAATTTTTTCTAGTTATATATAAAAAGAATAACATTTTAAAAAATAGTTATTAATTTTTTTTACAAAAAAATCATAATTTAAAGATATTTTTATATAAATTTTGGTAATCCATAGGAAGGTCAGATCGGTTCCCTTGGAATTTTTGGTATATATTTTTTCATTTTTTATATTAATTTATTTAAGTTATCTATATGTATGTTCCCATTCCTATATCAATTTTTTAATTAAAAATATGTTATTGTTTACAAAATTGTGAATTGTTTTTAGAGGTATAGGTGATTCTTCAACTAGATTCACGATTCTTTATTGAAGAGGTTGATCCTAGATCTATGGTCCATGTTGAATGTATTATTTGATGACACCTCTCATCCATTTAGAGAGGTTTTGAGTGAATTTATTCATTAGTTGGGGATATTATATGATACCCAATAAATATTGCATATGATGACTCGTGATTTGATTTCATTCCCTCACAATATAATTAAAAGATTATGGAGGGAGTTAAAGGTACTTTTAAATTTTTATTTTTATTGAAATATTTTTATTATTATAATAGTAAATGATAATATTTTTTTATAAAGAAGATTTTACATTCTGTCCAGATGAGTTTTGGGTAGTATGTATCACCAAATGTTGGAATTTATAGAAAGGTTGCAATAAAAGGGTTAAATGAGATTATGGGACACCATTTATGAGTTTTCCAAACATTTTATAGCAATCCTCTTCCGACGTTCTTCTGACACAATGGTAGGATTTGGTTACGTTTTGGTCAAGTCAGGTGACGATGGTAAAATTTATTACTTTTAATATTTAAATTATACTAATTTTTCATATTTCTATTAATTTAATATTTTGAATAATTATAGAGTATAATTTTCATTCACATAATCTAGATATTCAAGGAATCCTATCATACTAATCACTCATCCTGTGTCTCATCATAGACATGATAATAGATTATAATTCACTTTTTATTCATATATATTAAAAATATTGTATTATAACATGAATATAAATGTGTATTTGGTGGCCACATTTATTATAATTACACTAGTGATTCGATATTGATGAGGACTCATCAAGTGGGTGATCTCAATGGTGTTGAAATTATAGGAAGCCATTTGATTAGTAAAAAATGTATTTTTTCAATGAAATTATACACATTTGTTGAAAAAATCATTGTGTTTATTCAATATTATTAGTTTTATGTTGAGTTAGTAGAGCTACGGGAAATGAATTCCTTTAAGGCCTACGGGCCATGAAATAATTACTCCTACGGGCCCTGTAAGGGTACCACCTCACCCCTTGAAAGGTGGATTTAAAAAATGAAGGCCTTCGGGCCATTGGAGGAAGTGATGAAGCATCATCCTTTTAATGGTACAAAGATGGTACTATAAGTAAAAAAGAAAATATATTACATTTATACTGACTTTTGTTTATATGGTTATAATATATAATATTTATATATATTGGAGTCTATGGATATATCTTTTTTATATATTCATGAGTGCATGGAAGATCTGAATATGCATTCATTAGATGTGTGTGGTATTTTAAATTTCCATTTTCACTTTTAAAATTTAATATTAGATGAATACTTTAAATGTCTCTTCTATTTCTAGAAATGTTGTAATGAATAAAAAAATGTATATTTAATTATTATGTCATATTCAAAACCTAATAGACAATCCTAAATTTCTATAAAATCATATAATAATGATCAAATAGTGGTTTATAAAATGTTTGAATACAAAAAATGTAATTATGAGGTTTTGTTTCATCGGGATGATTGAAAAATCACATTGTATGAATTAGAACAATAAAATGTTTCTATAATGGTCATAGCCATATAAAATGACCTATGAATTATATAAAATAATAGGAAAACTATATTGCTAAAAAAATTACATTTACATGTATTTGAAACTTCAAGATGATGTGTAATGTTACCAAAACAACCTATTATTCGTTCAACGGTCATTAAAAACAAGTTTCCAGGGGTAAAAACAAATAAAATGGCCTTCCATTAATGTTAAATAGTATAAAAAACCATAGAGTGATTTTTAAAATGTAAGAACTAACATAATTTCAATAGGTTGTTCTTATTGATCAGGATGATAGGAAATAAACTTTTACTATTTTAAAACACTAAAATGTTCATTTAATATTCAAAATGAATTAATTGACTAATTAGATAATTAATCAGATTAATTTTTGTGCGATTTATATTATTAATTATTGAATTTAAATTAATACTATAAAATTATATTGAATGTGTAGTTTTTTAATGTATATGACCATAAAGGAGATTGACCAAGACCTTTGTATGTGTTGGCTTATTTAATTTAATTTATTCCATTGGTTTTCAATTATTAGTTATTAAATTAAATATTATGTCCTATGATTCATCCATCCCTCCACTATTATGTAGGACCTATGAGTCTAAGGTTATAAAAGAAATTCGCATTAACCAATCCTTTGGTTCCCCACACCTTTATATGAGAAATAAATACATGTGATAAATGGAGCATCCCAAGGCATGTGGAGGTAGTTCAAGAAGGAACCATGTGGTTACCGACTCATGAATTACATAGATGGTCTTTTAGAATTTTTTAACTTGTTACAAGATGGGAATAATGAGTTTTTTTACTACATCAACTATTGATTTATTTTCCACTGAATAAATTAATCATTAGACAAAACTCATGATCTGGTAATTTATTTATTTATTTATTTTCTATCTTATGGATTATTTATTTTATGAATGAAAAATTTTCGTCACATAAATAAATGAATTGATATTAAAATATGTAATATAAATAAATGTTTTGTGAATAAATTTTTTCCATAACATGGATAATTAGTTAAGTAAAATCCACTTAATATTAACAATAATTGTAATGGATGTAACAAGTTAAAATATATTAAAAATAAATTAAAATCCATCAAATTAATAATAAGTTAGATATAGAACTCTATTACATGATTGGTAATTAAACCATACACCTAAGTGTTTACATGGAAAATTTCTAGAAACTTTATTTTATCTTGGAGTTCTTAAGAGTGTTTTGGGTTGACTTAACCAAACTTATATTAAATTTACTAACAAACGTATATTCAAAAAAAATATGAGTAAATTTTTGTGTAAATATGAGTCAGGATTTCTATAATAGTGATTACACTAAATGGATCAAGGAATTGAAATCCCAACGTTTTAAAGACCTCCTACCTAAATAAATTCTTATGATTTTCATGTCCAAAATATGGATCATCAAGAAGGGAAATATGGATCCTTGTCACTAGACTGTCTTTATAGAAGGTTCATTAAAATTTCAATGGTGATAGAAATTAGTACATGGAAAAATAGTGGGAGACTTAATGAAAATAATTTTATTATTTCGCATATAATTAGTAATCAAGTAAACTATATATCGTCAATTTTAATTATTTTAGAAAATGGAAAGCTAAACCAGAAAAATAGTGTGATCATTCCTTAAGTGTTACATCCCAAGTAATAAAATAATAATATATTTTCATATCTATTTTTATTTATAAATTATATAGTGTTTTAGAGGTTTAAAATGAGAATTAATCCAATCTTAAGCATAGAATACTCTAATAATTTTAAAAGATCGTTTTACTGCCTTTTGATGGAAAGCCATTTTTAAATATAACTTTTGACAATTTTATAAAATATATTTATCAAAATAAACTTTTTATTTATAATTGGGACATTGAAATTTACTTTGGATTAATTTTTGGGATTTTTCTAACAATGTTCATTTTTAAATGAATAGTGAAAAATACTGCATTTTACATTAAAACTGCTTTTTCATCTAATTTAATTATATGGTTAGATTATCTTTTTAATTGGTTTTAAAGTGTAATTAGAATATTTTTTTACCATTTAATCCAATGGTGTTCATTAGAATTAATTTCACTTTGAAATGGGACATAAACAATTGACAATCTTTTGATAGGTATTATTTCTTAAAAAATGTTATTTGTTTTGACAACGAGAATTATTTTTAAATTAATTAATGAAATTTCTGTGTTTGTAATTTGGTAAAATGGATTAATTATTTAAAGTCAGAAGGTAAAAATTATTTATTTAAGACTCTTTTGTTTTTGGACATTATGAATTGTAACGACGATAATTATCTTTAATTATCGTGATTAATTAGTAATCGGGTAGTTAAGGGTAATAAAATAATATTATAATAATACAAAAGGACCCAAACATGTGTCCAAATTCTCTTTTTTGAGTCATGTCCAACCATTAGAAGCTTTTTACCGAACTTGAGGGCCCATGGAGTCACATGGGTGTAATAGTGACATTTATGACATTATTTTTTGAAAAGAAGAGAAACATAACAAAGGTTTGTATATCCTAAGTAAAAAAAATTAATTTTGTTTAAATAAATGATCTATTAGAATATAAATAGTCATTGTAAAGATAAATATATTTCCTACATCATGGTATTTTTTTATAATTTTTAGACATTAAATAAATAAATTTATTTATGACACCATGATGATGCAGGGATTACCTCATTAAAGAACGATTTAAATAAAATTGAAAGATAAGGTAAAATCTAAGACTTAAACTTGTTGAAAACCTATTGGATTGGTGTATTTAGAACCCTTATCACCTTATCATAAAAATATATCATTGTGGGACCTTTAAAATCTGAAAATCATTTTATAATAAAGTAACATTTCAAGACTGTCCAAAAGTGACCCTCCTCCCACATATAAAAGGCCCCCACCTCAACCCCCTTACCCACACCTCTCAAGCCCTTTTCTCATCCATCCTATGCTCATATTATCTCTCCACATCCCTCTATTACTCCTGGAAGCCTCAATTTGGGTAGAAGTATTTCCAAGGAAGCCTTTGGCTCAAATCAAAAAGAGTTACCCGATTTAGAGGTAATGTCTTCTCTCAAGTTTCTTCCATTTATTTTCCTTCTTCACTCACCACTATATTCTTATTATTTGATACCATAATAACAGTAAAATCCTCAATATTCTCGGATTTTGTTATGATAAGGATTCTACCTACACTTACACACACCTCTGTCTAATGGTTAAAGAACATACTGTTTCTGTGGGTGGCGAATTACTGCCTCACGAAACGATGATTGTTCAATCTTCTTTTAACACATTTAATAGTGGCCATTATGATGTCATTGTATTTATATATGATATATATGGTATTTATTTTTTCTATATTCTCATGAATTTTATTTTTAAATCACATCGTTATGCTTTTCATGTTGTGGAACTGCGATAATTTCATCTGAGGAAGTGTGGACTACCGCCCCCTCAAGTGATGTTGCTCGTTCATGAAAAACATGGAATTTATAAATAATGTAATTAATTAACTTATTTTACCTATATAATATATATTATACTGGAATTATATTATATTTATGTCCCATTTAGTTTTAAATTCCATTAATATGACAAAAAATGAAAGTAGCGTTCATGCGTACGAACGGCCTACCGTCTCCATGAACGGTACATTTCATTTCTTATCTCCAAACATTATGGAATATTATTAAATAAATATATAGTGGATATGAATGATATTTAAATCATGAACACCATTCTGGATATGATGTACTTATAACTACATGGACAATTCTCTTCAAACAAGTTTATTTTTTACTCATGTACCGAACATCGACAAAACGTATGATATGAACTCACATAATTAACTAATTATTATGACATGATAATATGTGATATTAATTGAATAATAAACTTTAAAGGAAGTCCTTAAGAAATTATAAATTTACCAAAGTTTATTATTCCGGAATATAAAGAAACGAACAAGACAAGTCGGACTTGAGGTAAGGGACTTCATCTCAATATCCTTTCATTGAGGCATAGTTCAATTTATATACGACCTTATTTTATTTGTTGAATAATAAACCCTTTTTACTTTTAATTTCATTGAAAAGGAATATTTTTACATGAAGAGTTTTACTAAATGACAAAAGGAATGTTTTGGTTTTATGTATGCAGCAACAATGACTTCTCCGTCAACGTGACCATTATTTTAGTTTCGGCTTCCTCTAAAATCCATAACATTTTTAAATGAAAAATAAATACCATGTTTTACTTTTATTTTATTTTGGTATTGAAAATGGTTTTGGTAATTTTTTGATTATATCAATGTGTTGTATTGATATCTTGTGATTAAAATTTGGAAATGTCATGTTTCCTTTATGCATGTTTTATGTGATAGGATTATGTTATAGTTATTGGGAATTATTTATGAAGTCGGGTCGTTCCAGGATAAACTAAGGGAGGGTGAGCCCCAGATATCTCTCCAATACATTGGGTAACGTGAATGAGTTAGATGCTAAGGTTTCTCTAAAGAAATTTAGGGAATATACTCTGATGGTTATTCCAAGCGTAACCATGAGGGTTACTCCCTACATAAGAATGTTATGAATGCCTCAAGTTACCTTTATGTCTTATAATTTCTATGAGTTATTCAAAAATCTTATGATTTCATGAGGTATGTTAAAGTGATTATTTTTTATGAGTAAAGTATGATTTCATTTATTCTTATGTATACATGGAATAATGTTTTATTTCCGTATTTTTATATCCCTTACTGAGATTTTTATGCTCATCCCAAGTTTTTGAAATTTTTTTCACAGGTCAATGTAAAAGTACATGATGTGATGATAGTGTCGAGGAAGTGGTAAGAAAGAAAAAATGTTTTATTTTAAATATGTTTCCTTTGGTGGAAAAAAATGAATATTGTCTTTTATGTAACCACCTTGTTCAATTGTGGAATGTAATGTATGATTTATGATCTAATTCTCTAAAACTCTAAACCTGAAAAGATCCTCAATGTGAATTATTAAAATAATCCAAGATTAAGTAATGTTTAAGGCTGGGGCCTTATAGTTGGTATCAAAGGTCGGTTTAGATAAATTTAGGAGTTATAATTCTGTTAAATTATTATCCAAAAATATTTTTTTTACACGTTATGGTCAAATTGAAATGATATAGCATTTGAAGATTACCATGTTGCTTCATCTAAGACATGTTTGTTCATAATTGTTTTCAGCAGAGGAAACAGGGAAGTAGTGCTAGGAAGGCATACAGAAGGGAATGACCTTCCAAATCAGCATCCTGAGATGGTCGGAATTGGAACTGAAAAGTTTTTTGTAGTAATGGTGCCGTTGACTCAAGCGATAAAGAGTGGTGGTATCCATGCATGATTTCAGCTAGATCAACCAAAGAGGAACATGTCAGTGGTGGAACATTTCATGAGGCAGCATCCCCCATAATTCAGAGTATCATCTGACCCTATGCTAGCTGAAGGGTGGATTAAAGCACTGGAGAATATTTTCGATGTAATGGAGTGTTCAGACAATCCGAAGGTTAGTCTTGTTTTTTACCGTTTGGAGGGTGAAGCGGATCAGTGGTGGTTGATAGTTAAAAATATCAGTGATGTTGATGATATTGATCCTCTTTAATGGGATGAATTTGAAGGTATGTTTCTTTAGAAATATTTTGCTAAGTCTTTTTGACTTAAGATGGATATACAATTCTTGTAATTGAGGCCAGAGGATGACTTAGA
This sequence comes from Viscum album, assembly GCA_963277665.1. Taxonomy (NCBI): domain Eukaryota; kingdom Viridiplantae; phylum Streptophyta; class Magnoliopsida; order Santalales; family Viscaceae; genus Viscum; species Viscum album. The sequence continues at coordinate 1,020,632,389 of OY728132.1, read as the reverse complement.
GGCTTCTTATGAAGAAAAGTCCACTCGATTGGAAAGGTATACTCTAAATTTTATCAGAGACCTTGACAGTAAAATCAATCATTTTTACTCAGGATTAAAGCCAAAATATTTAATTTCATTAGCTTCTCGTGAGTTCAAAAGTTATGAAAAGCTTGTTCGATGTGCTGAGAAGGTGGAATGGAGTTTGTCGATGATCAAGTGTTCAATGACAACCAACCGAAGAAGAGACCTAAGAGGAAGGAGAAGGGGAATAATCCTTCAAAAAGGTTTGATGGTAAGAAAACTAAGTTTGCAGTTTGTGATAAATTTGGTAAAAAGCATGTTGGGGAATGTCTTTTGAATTATGGAAAGTGATTCAGATGTGGTAAGATGGGGCATAAGGCTCGTGATTGCACTGGAAAAGATCAAGGTAATGTTAAGACCAAATTTTATTTACAATTAGTTAAATGTTTTATGTTCAATGAGATGGGTCATTATGAAAACGAGTGTTCGAAAAAGAGCTCAAATGGTGGGAAGCAGTCAGACTACAAGCATAAAGGTGTGGTGAAATCATTTGCAACTAATTCAGCAGATGTTGGGCCATCAAATGAAGTGGTATCAGGTACTTTGTTTGTTTTTTCAGATTACGCCAATGTGTTGTTTGATTCAGGGTCTACACATTCTTTCAACTCTGAAAACTTTTCTAGTAAATTGGGAATTCCATCTCAAGAAATGACTCCTAAACATGTGGTAAAAACACTCTGGTGGAAATGTTGAGGTAAAAATAATTTATAAGAATCTTCCTATACTTATCTGTGGAAATAATCTATATGAAAACCTTATTGTTTTACCTCTAGTAGAGTTTGATGTTATCTCGGGTATGGATTGGCTCTCTGTTTTCCACTCTAAGATTGACTATAGAGCTAAAGAAGTTTCTTTTCAGAAATACTTTCAGTTTGTGTACAAGAATGAACCCTTACTATTGATAACATATCAAGAGGCTGAGAAACTTGTAAAAGATGGAAATGAATGTTACCTTGCACATATTGTTGAAAACAAAGGAACCGTTCAGATTAATGATGTGCCAGTGGTAAATGAGTATCCTGATGTTTTTCTAGATGAGTTGCCTGGAATAATAGCAGATTGGGAAGTTGAATTTACTGTTGACTTAGTTCTTGATTCTAAGCCAATTTCAAAACCCCCTTATCGAATGGATCAAATTGAAATTTTAGAGTTAAAGGAGAAATTGCAAGATTTATTAGAGAAAGGTTTCATTCGACCTAGCACATCACCATGGGGTGATCCTGTCTTATTTTTTAAAAAGAAAGATGGTTCAATGAGAATTTTCATTAATTGTAGATCCTTGAATAACATCACTGTTAAGAAAAAATATCTTTTACCTCATATCGATGATTTGCTTGATCATCTCCAGGGAGCTTAGTATTTTTCAAAGATTGAATTGAGATCGGGGTACCATCAGTTGAAGGTAAAAGAATAAGATATTCTGAAGACTATGTTTCGTACAAGATATGGCCATTATGAATTTTCAGTTATGCCTTTTGGGTTAACCAATGCACCTACTGTATTAATGGACCTTATGAATAGAATTTTCCATGAGTTCTTGGATAAGTTTCTGGTTGTTTTCATTGATGATATTTTGGTGTTTTCTAAAAGTAAAGAGGGTCATGAAAGTAATTTAAGGGTTATTTTGAAAACCTTAAAAGAAAAGAAATTGTATGGGAAATTCAGCAAGTGTGAGTTTTGGTTACAAAAAAATTCTTTCCTTGGTCACATTGTTTCTAAAGATGGAATAATTGTTGATTATGCAAAAATAAAGGTTGTTGAAGAATGGACAAGACCCACAAATGTAACCAAGATTCATAGTTTTCTTAGTTTGGAAGGCTATTACCGAAGGTTTGTTAAAAAATTTCATGGTTTTCCATCCCATTGACTAAGCTAACTCGGAAGGGTGTTAAGATTATCTGGAAAAAATAATGTGATTATTTTTTTCAGGAATTGAAAATAAGATTGGTGAATGCTCCAGTATTGGAACTACCTTCCAGGAATGGTGAGTTTGTTATCTATAGTGATGCTTCATTGAAAGGACTTGGTTGTGTCCTAATTCAGAATGATCAGAAAATTTCTTATGCTTCACGTCAGTTGAAAACTCATGAGATAAATTACCTTGCACATGATTTGGAATTAGCTGTTATTGTTTTCACTTTAAAAATTTTGAGGCATCATTTGTGTGGTGTAAAGTGTGATATATACTCATCACAAAAGTTTAAAGTATATATTCACTCTAAAAGAATTGAACATGAGACATAGGACATGGCTAGAATTAATCGAGGATTATTATTGCATGATTCACTACCACCCAGGAAAATCAAATAAAGTGGCAGATGCTTTGAGTCAAAGAAGTAATGCTTCATTAACCATGTTTTGTTTAGAACGTGATCCTTTGATTAAGGATTTGATGAATTTTGGTTTAGAGGTTGTTGTTGCAGGAAATTCTTTTGTTTTCTTTCAGGTATCAGGGAAATCTTCTCTATTAGACAGAATTAAGCAAGCACAGAAGCACGACAGTAAGTTGCAGAAAAAGGTAGAACTGGTTCATAAGGGTATGTTACCTGAATTCAACATTGATAATGATTGTGTTTTGAGATTTTGTAAGAGATTGTGTGTGCCTTGTGATTCATAGTTGAAGAGAGAGTTGTTATGTGAAGCTCATAGTTCTCCATTTTTAGTTCATCCAGGCAGTACTGAGATGTACAGAGATCTGCGGGAGTATTACTAGTGGGATGGAATGAAAAGAGATATTTCTGATTTTACTGTGAAGTGTTTGACTTGTCAACCGGTTAAAGTAGAGTGAAAGTTATTTAAAGGGATGCTTCAGCCTATACTAGTGCCAGAGTGGAAATGGGAGAATATATCTATGGACTTCGTTGTGGGATTACCAAAGATGCCTCAAGGTAATAATGAAATCTGGGTTATTGTTGATCGCTTGACTAAATCTGCTCATTTCTTTACTATACGAGATAATTTTTCCCTAGATAAAATTTCTAGATTGTATCTTAAAGAGATAGTCAGGTTACACGGAGTCCCCCTCTCCATTGTATCTGATTGTGATCACAGGTTCACTTCTTACTTTTGGAAAGGCCTTTAGAAGTCGTTGGGTATTGAATTAAATTTTAGTACAGATTTTCATCCTCAATCAGATAGGTAGTTAGAACGAACAATTTAGACTTTGGAGGATATGCTACGTGATTTTTCGATGGATTAGCAGGGATGTTGGGACCAACATCTTTTGTTGGTTGAGTTTTCTTATAATAACAGTTTTCATTCCAGTATACAAATGGCACCATTTGAGGAATTATATGGGAAGTGGTGTTGAACTCTAGATTTTTGGGATGAAGTGGGTGAAAGGAAGTTTATGGGACCAGAATTGGTAGAAGAGTTTCCAGAAAAAGTTCAGATGATACAGAAACACATGAGAACAGCTCAGAGCAGGTAGAAAAGTTATGCAGACAACAAGAGGAAGGATCTCTCTTTTGAGGTAGGTGATCATGTCTTCCTCAAAGTTTCACCATGGAAAAGTGTGATGCAATTTGGTAATAAAGGAAAGCTGTGTACAAGCTTCAATGTACCATATGAAATTCTGGATATATTTGGATCAGTTTCATATCGAGTGGCTTTACCTCCGAGTTTATCTCAGGTACATAATGTTTTTCATGTTTCAATGTTAAGGAAGTACATGCCAGATCCATCTCATGTTTTGAGTCCAGAGGTAGTTCAGCAGGAAGAGAATTTATCTTATGAGGAACAACCAGTCCAGATTCTTGAACATAGGAAGAAATTATTGCGTAATAAGTCGATTCATCAAGTAAAGGTTTTGTGGAAAACCCACATTATTGAATAGGCAACATGGGAATCTGAAAATGCAATTACGGATAAATACCCCCACTTATTCAATAAGTAAATAAATTATGAGGACGCAATTTCATAAAGGGGGGAAGGATGTAACATCACAAGTAAAGAATGATATATTTTCATATATATGTCTATTTAGGAATTATATAGTGTTTTAGAGGCTTAAAATGATAATAAATCCAATCTTAAGCATAGAATACTCTAACATTTTTACAAGATTGTTATACCACCTTGTGATAGAAACCCATTGTTGAATCTAGCTTTTGACAATTTTATAGGATCTATTTTTTAAAATAAACTTATTATTTATAATTGGGACATTGAAATTTAATTTGTATAAATTTTTGGAATTTTTCTTACAATGTTCATTTTTTAATGAATAGTGAAAAATACTGTATTTTACTTCAAAACTACTTTTTCATATAATTTAATTATATGGTTAGATTATCTTTTTAATTAGTTTTAAAGTGTAATTAGAATATAGTTTTACCATTTAATCCAATGGTGGTCATTAAAATTAATTTCACCTTGAAATTGGACATAAACAATTTTCAATCTGTTGATAGATATTGTTTCTTAAAAACATGATATTTGTTTTGATAATGGGAATTATTTTTATATTAATTAATGCAATTTCTGTGATTGTAATTTGGTAAAATGGATTCCATATTTGGAATCATAAGGTCCAAATTATGTAATTGAGACTTTTTTTTAGATATTATGAATAGTAACGATAGAAATTATCTTTAATTATCGTGATTAATTAGTAATCGGGTAGTTAAGGGTAATAAGATAATATCATAACAATATAAAATGACCCAAACATGTGTCAAAATACTATTTTTTGATTCATTTACGGTCATGGGAAGCTTTTTACCGAACTTGAGGGCCCATGGAGACACATGGGTGTAATAGTGACATTTATGACATTATTTTTTGAAAAGAAGAGAAATATAACAAAGGTTTGTATATCCTAAGTAAAACAATTTTAATTTTGTTTACATAAATTATCTCTTAGACTATAAATATTCATTGGAAATCTAAAAAATTTTCTATATCATGGAATTTTTTTATAATTTTTAGACCTTAAATAAATAAATTTATTTATGACACCATGATGATGCAGTGATTACCTCATTAATGAACGACTTAAATAAAATGAAGAGATAAGGTAAAATCTAAGACTTACACTTTTCAAAAACCTATTGGATGGGTGTATTTAGAACCCTTATCACCTTATCCTCAAAATATATCATTTTGGGACCTTTAAAATCTGAAAATCATTTTATAATAAAGTAACATTTCAAGACTTTCCAAAAGTAACCCTCCTCCCTCTTATAAAAGGCCCCCAAATATACCCCCTTACCCACACCTCTCAAGCACTTGGATCATCCAAACTCTGCTCATATTATCTCTCCACATCCCTCTCTTACTTTTATTTTCCTAACTTTGGGAATAAGTCTTTCCAAGGAAGCCCTTGGCTCAAATCAAAAAGAGTTATCCGATTTAGAGGTAATGTCTTCTCTCGAGTTTCTTCCTTTTATTTTCCTTCTTCACTCACCACTATCTTCTTATTATTTGATCCCATAATAACACCAGTATACTAAATATACTAGGATGTTTTTATGATAAGGATTATAACTATACTTACGCACACCTCCGTCTAATGGTTAAAGAACATACTATTTCGGTAGGTGGCGAATTACTGCCTCACGAAGCGATAATTGTTCAATATTCTTTTAACACCTTTCATGGTGGATATTATGATTTAACTGTGTTTATATATGATATATATGGTATTTAATTTTTTCTATATGCTTCTGAATTTTATTTTTAAATCACATCGTTATTCTTTTCATGTTGTGGAACTGCGATAATTTCATCTGAGGAAGTATAGACTACCGCCCCCTCAAGTGATGTGACTCGTTCATGCCAAACATGGAATTTAAAATAATGTAATTAATGAACTTATTTTACCTATATAAAATATATATTATACTAGAATTATAATATATCTACGTCTCTTTTAGTTTTAAAGTCCATTAATATGACAAAAAATGAAAGTAGCGTTCATGCGTACGAAAGGGATACCATCTCCATGAACGGTACATTTCATTTATTATCTCCAAAAATTATGGAATATTATTAAATACATATATACTAGATATATATGATATTTAAATCATGAACACCATTCCGTAGATGATGTACTTATAACTACATGGACAATTCTCTTCAAACAAGTTTATTTTTGACTCATGTAACGAACATCGAAAAAACGTATGATATGAACTCAAATAATTAACTAATTATTATAACATGATAATATATGATATTAATTGAATAATAAACTTTAAAGGAAGACTTTAATCAATTATAAATTGACCAAAGTTTATTATTCAGGAATATATAGAAACTAACAAGACAAGTCGGACTTGAGGTATGGGACTTCGTCTCAATCTCCTTTCGTTGAGGCATACATCAATTTATATACGACCTTCTTTTATTAGTTGTATAATAAACCCTTTTACTTTTAATTTCATTCAAAATGAATATATTTACATTAATTGTTTTACTAAACGACAAAAGAAATGTTTTTGTCTTATGTATGCGGCGACAACGACTTCTCCACCGCCGTGACCATTATTTGAGTTTCGGATTCCTCTACAAGCCATAACTTTTTTAAATGAAAAATAAATACCATGTTTTAATTTTCTTTTATTTTGGTATTAAAAATGGTTGTGATAATGTTTTGATTATATCAATGTGTTGTATTGATATCTTGTGATTGAAATGTTGAAATGTTATGTTTCTTTTATACATGTTTTATGTGATATGATTATGTTATAGTTCTTGGTCATTGTTTATGAATTCAGGTGGTTCCGTGATAAAATAATGGCGGGTGAGCCCCATATATCTATCTAATGCATTGGGTAATGTAAAGGAGTCAAACACTATGGTTTCTCCTAAGTGATTTAGGGAATATACTGTGATGGGTATTCAAAACGTAACCATGAGGGTTATACCCTACGTAAGAATGTTATGAATGCCTCAAGTAACCTTTTTGTCTTATGATTTCTATGAGTTATTCATAAATATTATGATTTCATGAGGTATGTTAAATTGCTTATGTTTTATGAGTAAAGTATGATTTCATTGATTCTTATGTATACATGGACTAATGTTTTCTTTCTATGTTTTTATATCCCTTACTGAGCTTTTTATGCTCATCCCAAGTTTTTGAAATGTTTTTCACATATCAAGGGAAAATTACATGATGTGATGATAGTGTCGAGGAAGTGTCAAGAAAAAAACCATGTTTTATTTTTAATATGTTTCCTTTGGTGGAAAAAAATGAAAACTTCCTTTGATGTAACCTCCTTGTTTAAATGTGGAATGTAATGCATGATTTATGATCTAATTCTCTAAAACTCTGAACTAGAGAAGATTCCCAATGTGAATTCTTGAAATAACCCAAGATTAAGTAATGTTTAAGGTTGGGGCCTTATATTAAGTTAGGGTATGCCCTTAAAAATAAAATTTTTTGGATATTGTATTATTTTTTATGTGTTGAATTATTGTCATAAATTGTTTCTTATGTGTTGGAATCCCCTACTCATATTCTACCACCCTAGTAGGTGAGAGCAGGATAAAAGGATTCCTACCATAGATATGTTAAGGATGAATCTTTTGTCCATTGTATTATCTAACCAACTATGTTAGGTGAGTTGATGATGAAACATAAATACAAGGATTCTTAAACCGTAATACCTCAGCTTATTACTATTTATAAATATTAGAAAATGATCGAAATAAATAATATTGTCTATACACTATATTATTATAAATTGGAGAACATAAATATAGCTATTGATCATGCCATAAAAATATTGGGGTGTATTTATTAGTTAGTGAAATTAGGCTTCAATATTAATAATGAATTATCATTAAATCTTATCATAGTATCCCTACCATTAAGGTTATACTTATTTTTTCAATCCTAGATAATGAAAATGGATAAATCTCTTAGGAAATTTTTTTCCAAACATCCCCAAGTAGATAAGGATTGGTTGAAACCTTTTTATCTACTGAAATGTTTGAAAGTCAATGTTGAAGATCTCATGGATAATATAAATCATAAATATAATTTACAGAATCCTTCAAAGAGATAAATTATTCTAATTAATAATAATTAATAGAAGGATATTTTCTTCTTATGTTAAAATATTGAACATGTTAAAATAAATTAAAATGAATTGAATATTTAAGAAGTTTCTTCCACTTTAGGTATATTCATCAATTTTCTATTAACCACATGTGTATTAAATAAAATATTCTTAAAAAACATGTATTTAAATATATAATATGAGAAAGAATATAAAGGATATTGATTGATCATAAAAGGATATGAGAAAGAGTGATTCATATGTCAACTAAGGGGAGACGCCTATTTCCCATTGCTATATTGGATTGATTTAAGTTTTTACAAAAGATTTATCTTATTGTCTATCTATAAATAATGTGACATTGTTTTGTTTTGGAAATTAATGTTATTATGGAAATTAAATAATAAACTAATATTTCAGTAACTCTTGAATCAAAAATATCCCTTACAATTAATGATGAATATAAAATATAAGTCTCTTACCCAATTATGGAAAGATAATTCTTTGTAAAATAAAAATGGAATCAGAGGACATATTTATACCTATAAAAAATTTTTAGTCTCATTTGAGCTAAGATACTAGTTATAAAAAAATACTACCTATCATGTTTTAGATTAAGAAACTTTTTTCAATAATGGTACATCATAATTAGTTTTAGAGTTGGTAAACAAGTCCAAATGAACCATTATAAAGAAAATATATATTTATATACTTTATGAGATATCATTATAATGTTTTAGAAAATATCAGTGAAGTAAATGAGTTTCCTTAGTAAAGATTATTGAATCTATGATCTAGCTTGTCAAATAATATCTTATCCAAGTAATAATTGATCATATACATGAAGTAATTGTTGTCCCTAAATCTAATCTCCTTATATACATAAATACATTTATGGTAGTCAAAGTAATATCAATTATGAATATTATATATATTGAAAATATTACATTATTCCTTCTGAGAAATATTCTGTAAATAGAAGTACAAAAACTAACCATATTCCAACTATATTTTCAAGTGGATATCATATCAAATGTTATATAATAAGAATCAATTAGAAAAATAGAACATGTGTTTGTTGAAAACCATTTGTTAAAATTTGGCCCAAGAAACAAGAGATCATCAAAATACTAAGTTTCTTCTAATTTAATGATCTTATAAATACTATTTATATTAACATATAGTCATGATCAACTTAATTTAAAAAAAAGTGTCATATCACCTTAAAGATATTAGTTTTAGAATTAATTTATCTATGTTAAGTCTTTGTATAGACATGAGTTGGAATAGTAATATTGGACTCCATTAATCATGGTGGGAGGAGAATTTATAAAGAAACATATTATGCTGGAATTCATAACCAAAGTGGTGGTTTATGTTCACTATAGTGGGTGATACATACTTTCTTCTTTCATAATAATGATTCCTATAAGAAAGAAGAAAATGGTAATATGTCATGGTTGACATGTATCTATAAATTCAATTGAGGGATTCCATCTATCAAAATTCAATGATTTCATATTTAGAATGTTCATAAGACTTGATACAACTGGTGAGTATTCAAGGGAAATGATACATGGATAGTAAAACATGGTACTGGTATATAACGATAGATTATTGATATTTTAGTCTATGAAAAACTTTTTCACCTATCAGCATGACTAAAATCCTTTTTAAATTATAATTATCAAAGAATATTTCTATGATCATCATATTGTGCTATTGATCATCAAAGACACCTCATTTATATGAATAATTATATAATATGTCTATATTACTTGAGTAAAAGGAGGACCTGTGGTATATTTCTACTAGATGTAACTAAAAAGGCTCATAAAAATCAATAAATTCCAATAAGATAAGCATATTCTATAAATTCATTTATGAATAAATCATGTATAGTGATCATATAATATTTATTTCGAAATGAATGAGTGGAATGTGTCTCAATATAGTTATTTTAAGTGCTATTAGTTTTCAAGATAGATATTTTAACAACATAGAGGAAAATTTATATCTTACCAGCTTGTTAAGACTAAGGAATGAATTTTCTCCTTGGTTAACTTAAAGTAGAACCCATGTTCTGGGGAAAAATATCTATAAAATAGATCTATGAGTTGTATAAATCTAGTTACAGTAGATATATTAACATATTATGGAAAAATAAAATTTGAAAGATTTAAAGACTAATTTTTTGTTAGTGTATAATCCTTCTAGTAGAACAAGAAAATGAATAGGAAGATATTGAAGAGATTAAAAGAACTTACAAAGATTAAGTTCTAGGAATTCAAATCATGTACCATGATATGTAATAATATTTGATACTAATTATTCATAAAGCATAATAGGATAATATCAAGTAGATTTAACAAAATTTCATAGACTTGAAGTTATAAATATCCAACAATACATGGACATGAAGAACTGGATGAGTTTATAGTGTCTAGAAAAGTGTGAATACTATTGATTAAGGAAATTGAACAATTATCTTTATTTAGTTAAATTTGATCTAATATCACTGATAATACTATAGTAATATAAAATCTAAACATATTACTACTAGTGATTTCCATATCTACAATATCTGAGTATGTTGCAGCTGCTCATGCAACTTAAGAAGTGATTTATCAATGACCTGTTCAGATTTTGGGTTATACCAAAAGAAAAAGATTTATAATTTTATGAAAATATGTGAATATGGATTTACTTATGATTTCAGTATTATGACATGAAAACAAGAGGTGGATATACAGTTATATCACTACTTGAGGGATTATCTCAAGATAATAATGTTGTAGTAAATAGATTCACCACACAGACATGTGTCTTAACCAATATTATCCACAAAAATATGGTGGCCCTAGAAACTATATCCATGCTTGATAGAAGCCTGTTTTTTATATGAGAACTAACTAGTCTTTATTAGTTATCTCTAGTTTAATTGGGAGTTTTTTGGGAGTTGGTTCCCTATAACTGTCTACTTTTTACTTTGGATAATAAAAATATTTAAATAAGATAATATTAGTAAAAATTTATTATCACATGTCTATGTGATAATATCCCATAGTATCTATTGTATTGATAAGTTTATAGTAGTTCCTAACTATGATGTGAACCCTGAGATGGTATGATGATATCTCTTAAATATTTTTCTATAGTCTAATAACTTAATATTATATGGCACATAGTATACAGATTTCTATGTCGGAGTAATCATAAGTGGATAAGGATACTTCTCATAAAGTTCACAGTTGGTAATATACAAGAATAGAAACTAAGAGAACTCACCCTCCAATATGATTTCTTTATGTTTTGGTGTCATTATATATTTCTATCTATAGTTTGTGTGTGTGTCATGGTCTTTATACTTTATGATTATTATTAATATATATTATGACTCATGCACTTAGATTTATTTCATAAATCATGACCATAATAAATCATGTACATGTTGGATGCATTTTTTTGGTTATAAATTACATGTTCTAAATGATAATTCAAGGAATTATTATTCCCATCTATATTTTTGGAAGTTGATATATCATCCCTTTCATTGAAATATAACTCTCTCATAAATTCAATGAACATGGTGAAATAATTATGATTTCAAATATTCAAATAAATACATATCAAGAATCTAGGTTGATGATATAAATATAAAACCTTATTAATTATATATTGATACATTGGGATTATATTACATAGTGATCATTTATATGTGGTTATCAATATTGTTATGTTAAGTTCTTTATCTTTTGTTTTTGGACCCATTAATAGAGAGTAATATTGGACATTGGGAAAGCTATCCTATTACTAATTAGAAATAATATTAGAGGGTCACACACTATGTGTTTATATTAATATTGATTAAATTATTTTTTGTATAAATTAATAGAATAAATTTTATTATCAATATTTAGGAATAATTTTATTCAATTTTTATTGATCAATAATATTCATAGGGTAATATATCATTATTTATTTATTAATAATTAATTTATTTGATTATGTGAATATATAGAAAATTTTTATTCACTGTCTTGTGAATAAAATATTTATTTTATTTACTGAATATTTAATAAATATTTATTTTCTGTATTGTAAAAAATATATTTATTTAAGTGAGTAAAATATTTATTTAGGTATTCAAAAATTGATTAAAATTTTGAGTGGACCAAAATCATCTCCAAAATATGAATATTAATTTAAAATCTGGTGATTTAATATTTATTAGTGTTCATGTTAGCACACCTCATAATATAATAATATTACTATTATTATTCTATGTAATGTTTTTTATTAAATATTTTAATATTAATTAAGATCTTGTACATGAATATATAATGTTTTAACCTAAACCCTATCTCTATAAATTGATGGCAGTGACTGTTATGTAGCATTAAATATAGAATTTAGAAGAATTTTTCATAATGGAATTCTCTCTCAAACACGCCCTCTCATCTTCTTAAAAACAAGAACTCATTTAAGCATAAGTGTCATAGAGTGATAAAATCAAGAAATGAAGGACAATGGATTCACCGTGACAGAACCTGGAAATCAATAAGCCTTGGTTAGAGATCAAAGGATTACATTTGTACCACTACTAGATAGATTCTACACTTGGATTCTCTAAGAGTAATGAATGTAATCTCAAAAAAAGGCTTTCAGATGATCAAAAATAACTTCATTGGAAAGAGTTCATATGATGAGGTAAAAACTTCTTTCAATCGAAAATAAATTAACTATAAATTTAATGTTAAAATATCCTCTCTTACTTATAGGTTTCTATTATGTCAATATTCAGTGAGAAAAAAATTTAGTCATGGAATTCACATTGTGTACAATATTGAAAATAATCTATCAGATCGAAAAAAATTATTTGTTTTACACCCATTGAGGCCTTTCCAATGCCCCCAAAACATTCACTATGAATGGAATGAAATCATAATGCAACTCTCTTGGTATTATTTTTGATGTGTAAGAGTACACAACACATCAATCCAATGTATGGTGTGCCTATAATGACAAAATATGAAATTTATAAAGATTTAATGGCCTCTAAAAATGTGTTTTATGGGATTAAAATGAATCAAACAACTTATCATTTCCATGAAATAAAATGAAAAAAATTATATATTGATTTGTGAAATTTATGAACTATATTAATTTCAATCTAAAATTTCATTAGATTAGGATGACTAAAAATTAACTTTTAGTTTTTTAAAACACTAAAATGTAAATTTATTGGTCCATAAAATATCTATAACCCTCCAAATGATGTGAAATAATAGGATTGACATCTTTTTTTAATTATTATTAAAATAAATGTCAATCTAACATTTGGTGTACTTGGAATGACCTAATAAGTTGTGTTTAAAGTAATGATATCCTTAAGAAATGATCAATAGTGGGTCGTAACCAGGAAAACATCCTATGATTTCTCTGAGAACATTCAAAAACAACTATAGAGTGATTTATGACATGTAATAACTAACATAGCACCAATATGAGGTTTTGATTGATGAGAATGATAAAAAAAGAACTACTTTTTTAAAACACTAAAATGGGAATGTAATGGTCAAAACAATATAAAAAGACCCATTATTGATAGGAGATCATAGGAAGTCCATTTGAGTATTATATTTGACATGTAAGAGTATACAACACATCAATATGACGTTTATTTTTCTTATAATATTCTAATAAGAATTTTTTAAAGTTTACTGATCATTAGAAATGTGTTTCACTGGTTTAAAACCAAGAATATAGCCTATAATTACCCTTAAATCATAAAAAATCATTGTAGTTATTTTTGAAATATTGGAACTGGCGGAACATCAAAATAGGGTGTCATTTTCTTGGGAGGACCAAACATGCAATTTTAATGTTTTAAAATACTAAGGAAAGCGTGTAATAGTAAAAACTATATATAAAAGGCCATTGAAAGATTTTAAATCACATGATGACTAAATTTGTATTATTTATGTTGTGTATGATTAAAAAACACATGAAACTATCATGTGGTGTGCATGGAAGGCCTAATAGTTAGTTTGTAAAGGTTTGGTGGAATTTAAAAACATGTATAATGGGGTCAAAACAAAGAAAACACCCTATGATATTTATGAAATCATATGAAAAAAACTCTAGAGTGATTTTTAAAATATAAAACTATTTGAATGTCAATCGAGGTTTTTGTTTTCTCAGGATGACTAGAAACACGCTTTTAGTGTTTTAAAACACTAAAATATGCATGTAATAGTCAAAACTACAGAAAACAATATTTTAATGATGTGAAATCATTGGAAGGCCATATTTCAATTTTTTTTACACTTTGAAATTAGAAATAATGTTAATATGACATTCAATGTTACCAAAATGGCATAATAATCAGTTTTTAATGGTCTGACAGCCTTTAAAAATTTGTGTCTGGAGGTCAAAACCAAGAAAAAAATATTCTTTCCATGAAATAATACAAAAAACACCATATATTTATTTTGGAAATGTTTTAACTAAGAGATAACTTATATGAGGTTTCATTTTATCAGTATGACCCAAAACAAACTTTTAGTGTTTTAAAACACTAAAACGTTCATGTAGAAGTCAAAACCATATCAAAATACCTTTGAATGATGTGGATTCATTCAAAGATCATATTTGATATTTTTTGATGTGTTTGAGTAGAATACATGTGATTCGAATGTGCAGTGTTCCTAGATAGACCGAATTAAAAGTTTTTAAAGGTATTAAGGTCTTTAAAAACATGTTTCATGGGGTAAAAACCAAAAAAAGTCTTATGATTGTAATTAAATTAAAACCATAGGGGTTTTTGAAATGTAAGAAATAACATTCCATAAATATGTGGTTTCATTTTCTCAAGAATATTAAAAACACACTTTTTGTGTTTTAAATCACTAAAACAAACATGTAACATTCAAAACAATAACAAACAACCTCTATATAATATAAAATCATAAAATTTCCATATTTGAATTTATTTTGATCTGTATGAGTGGACCAAATGTTAATATGTTATGTGGTGATCCTGAAATGACATAATAAGTAGTTTTTAAAGCTATGATAGCCTTTAAAAATGTGCATAATGGGTTAAAATTAGAAAAAATAACATTTTATTATCATGAAATCGTACTAAAACAATAGTATTGTGATTTTTAAAATGTTTTAATTTACATAACATCATGATGAGGTGTTTTTTTATTAGGAGAACCAAAAACACAATTTTAGTGTTTTAGTATAATAAAATGTGTGTTTAAATTTTAAATAATATCTAACTAACTATAAATTATGTTAGATTATTATAAGACTATATCTATATTTTTTTGACTTGTAACAGCAGTTGAAATATTAATCGAACGTCAGGTATTCATGGATAGACCAGATAAGCATATTGTAAAGGTTTTATAACCTTTAAAAGTGTCTGTAACATGGGAAAACCCAATTATACAACCTATAACTACCATGATATAATTAAAAAACAATCATAGGGTGATTTTTTAAATGTTAGAAAATGAATAATGTCAACATAGGTTTTCATTTCTTATGATGATCAGAAATACACTTTTTGAGTTTAAAAATACTAAAACATGTGTGTAAGGATTAAAGACATTAAAAACTCCCTCAAGATGAAATGAAATCATAGAATAATATTTTTTTATTGTTTTTTATTTGTAAGATTATAAAGTACACTTATAGGAAATATGGGGTGCATGGATGGACCAAATAAGCAGTCTTTAAATTATGGACTGCCTTTATGAACCTACAAAGGGGGACCCAAAAAAATGACCTCCAATTGTCATGAATCATAAAAAATAAAAAAATGATGACTTTTAAAATGTGGGAATTGACTGAATTTCAATATGATGGGTAATTTGATCTAGATGATCAGAGAAACAATCTTAGTATTTTAAAACAATAAAATATATATGTAAAGGACAAAAGCCTATAAAAAATGTACAAATTATATGAAATCCTATAAATATGGACTTTTTATTCTTTTTAACATGTAATAGCATACGGAATATGAATCTAATTTGAGGTGTTCCCAGATATACTAAAGAATAAGTTTTTAATGACTTGTTTCCCTTTAAAAACATGTATTATAGGGTTAATACCATAAAAAATAACTCATCTTAACACGAAATAATATGAAAAAAACCATGGAGGTATTTTGGAAATATATAAACATATAAATCATTACTCTATGGTTTCACTTTCTTAGGATGACTGAAAATACACCTTTAATGTTTTAAAAGAAAAAAATGTGTGTAATGGTAAATAACATAGCTAACAGCCTTTGAATGAATTAAAATCATAGGATTGTCAAATTTTTATTATTGTTATTTTTGTATGGGTATGTATAACATCATTCCAACATTCTTTATGATCAAAATTTCCAAATAAGAAGTTTTTAATGGTTTTTTGGCCTTCAAAAATGTGTATTATGGGGTTACAAACAATCAAAGGAACTTTAATTACAGTGAAATCATACAAGAACAATTGTAGAGTGATTTTTGAATTTTTGGAAATTACATCACCCCAATCCAAGGTTTAATTTTAATAGGATGATCAGAAACACAGTTTTAATGATTGAAAACAAAAAAACATGTGTTTAATGGTCTACACTGTAGATAATGACCTATTAATTATATAAATAATAAGAAGACTAATATATTATTATTTTTGACATGTGTGAGTAGACGGAACATCAATAAAATGTGTTTTGTGCTGATATAGCCCAAATAATCCTTTTAAATAGTTTAGAATATTTTAATACATGCATATAAGGTTACAAATCTGGAAAAAACTACAAATTTCCATTAAATAATACACCAACTACCATAGATATATAATTTAAATATTTTAACTAAAATAATATCAATATGGGGTGTTATTTTTTGGTATGATGGTAAATTCATTTTTAGTGTCTTAAAACACTAAAGTGTGTATGTAATAGTCAAAACCATATAAAAATATATTTTAATGACATAAAATCATATTAATACTATATTTATATTACTTTTGACATGTATGAGTAGATGATGCATCAGTTCGACATGCGGTGTGCTCAAAATGCATTAATAAGTAGTTTATAAAAAATTTACATCTATAAAATTGTACCCTAGGGGTTCAAAACCAAGAAAAACCTATAAATCAAAAGAAATAATCAAATATAAACCATAGATTTATTTTTAAAATACTAGAAATGAAAAAACCATCAATCAATGGTGTCGTTTGATTGGGATGATCAAAAATTCACTATAAGTGTTTCGAGATACCAAAAGCAATATATGATGGTCAAAAACATATAAAACAACCTCTGAATCTCATGTAATCATATGATGAACATATTTATATTATTTATGATGTGTATGAGTAGATGGAATTTCAAACGGATGTTCAGTGTGCTTAGATGGAAAAAAAGCATTTTTTAAAGGTTTGATGACCTTTAGAAACATGAATATGTGAGCGAAAACCAAGAAAATGGAATTTTATTTCCATAAAATAATATTATAACAACCATAGAAAGATTTTAGATATTTAGGAATTTAAAAAACATCAATCTGAAAAGTTTATTTATCAAGATGGAAATATACACACTTTTAATATTTTTTAAACTCTAAAACATGTTTGTAATTGACAAAACTAAATAATGACCACCTAATGATTTGAAATAATATAAATGTATTATTTTTATTAGTTTAAACATGTACAAATAGATGAAATATTAATTGGATGTGTGGAGTTCCTGGACTGATAGAATCAGTAGTTTTTAATGGTTTAAATACCTTTAAAAACATATTTATGGTGGTAGAATCCATGAAAATTCCCTTTTATTTACATTAAATCATACAAAAACAGTTTTAGAGTTGTATAATAAATTTTGGAATAGATGGAAAATCATTCTAGGTTATCATTTTATTTTTATTGTATAAAATATTCATTTAATGTTTTAAAACAATAAAACACACCTACAACAGTCGAAACCATAGGAAAAAACAACTTAATGAGGTGAAATCATAGAATGAACATATTCATATTATTTTTAACATTCACGAGAAGAATAAAATTCAATCTGATGTCTAGTGTGCATGAAATGGAAAAATAAGTAGTTTTCTACGGTTTAAGAGCATTTAGAAACATGCAATGGGGTCTAAATCCAAAAATTATAATATATAAATATTGTGAGATCATATAAGAGGAAAAAAATTTATTTTTGAAATGTTTTAATAGATATAACAACAATCCAAGGATTTATTTTCTTAGGATGAAAAAAATTCCCTTTTAGTATCTCAAAACACTAAAAATTGTGTGTAACGATAAAAAACATAGTACCTATGAATGATGTGAAATAATTGGGAGACCATTTTGTATTATTTGTGAAATGTATGAGTAAATAAAATTTCAATCTAAAAATGTGTGTGTGTGTAATAAATGAATAAGTAGTTTTTAAAGGATTAACTACCTTTAAAATGTAAATCTAAGTGCTAAGAATCAAGAAAAAAACATGTTACTTCCATGAAGTAATATAAAAACAACTCTTGATTGATTTTCAAATTATTGAAAATAAATTACAAAAATCCAAGGTATTGTTTTCTTAGGATGACTAGAAATGCAGTTTTAGTGTTTTAAGATACTAAAATGTTTGTGTAACAGTAAAAATCATTGGAAATGACCTCTAGAAGACCTTAAATCATATGATGTTCATATTTTTATTATTTTTGATGTTTAATAGTAGAAGACACATCAATACAAATGTTTTGTTCCTAAAATGGACTAATATGTAGTTTTTATTTGATTGAATACAATTAAAAATAAGCATATATGGGTAAAATCCTATAAAATAACCTCTACATGACATGAAATCATATGATAATAACTAAAGTGTGGTTTGTGACATTTTGGAACTAAATAAAGTCAAATGAAGGTTTTTTTTGATCGGGATGAAGGGGAACACACTTTTAGTGTTTAACAATACTAATACATTTAAGTAATAGTCAAAACCATATAAGAAACATCTGAATGATTTTAAATCATAGGAATTATATTTTTATATTATTTTTCACCTGTATGAGTTTATATATTGTCAATTCGACTTTCGATGTTCTTATAAGGTCTGAATAACTAGTTTTTAAAGGTTTGGAAGCCTATAAAAACATGTTATAGTAGGTCAAAGCCAAGAAAACAGCCTATTATTAACATGAAATCATATTATAACAATCTTATGGTGATTTTTGGAATATTGAAACTAATAGAATTTAAATATAAGTTTTTTTATTGGGATGATCGGAAAAACACTTTTAGTGTTTAGAAACACTAAATTATGAATTTAAAAGCTAAAAAAATAAAATAACCTTTTAATGATGTGACATAATAGGAAGGTCAACTTTTTAATATTTCGGATATGTATGGGTAAACGTCTCTTCAATCATATGTGTAGTGTGGTCAGATAGACCAGATTAGTTTTTTAAGGTTTTATGATCTATAAAAAAGTGTTTCTAGGGTTCAAATATAAGAAAAAACCTATGATTACTTAAAAGTGAGAAAAAAATAACCATATATTTAGTTTTGAAATTTTTAAACTGAAAGAAAAACAATTTAGGGTTTCGTTTTCTCGAGAAAACCAAAAAACTGAGTTTTAGTGTTTTCAAACACTATAACATATATGTAATATTCAAAACCACTCAAAATAACTAATTAATTAAATGAAATCATATAAATACCATATTAATATTTTTTAGATGTTTATTAGTAGATGATACATCAATATGATGTGTGTTGATCTCAAAACATTATAATAATTATTTTTTAATGGTTTGAATACCTTTAAAAATGTGTATTAGGGGGTCAAAAACAAGGAAATGACCTATTATTCATTTAGAATCCTATGATAATATCCATATAGTGCTGTTTAAAATGTTGGAACTAACATAGTTTCAATCAAATGTGTCATTTTATCATGATGACAGCAAACATACTTTGAGTGTTTCAAAACACTAAAATATGCATTTAGTTATCACCATCTTAAAAAATATCTTTGAATGATGTGAAATCATAGAACAACTATATATATATATATTATTTTTCAAATTTATGAGGATAATAAACATCAATCATACAATTGGTGTGGGTAAAAATACTAAATAAGTAGTTTTTAAGGGTATGATTGCCTTTAAAAATGTGTGATTGGGGTCAAAACCAAGAAAAAACCTTTTATTATAATAAAATCATATTAAACAACCATGGAATGAATTTTTAAATCTCTAAATTGAAATAATTTAAATCCAGGGTATAGTTTTTTCAAGATTGTAACAAATTATTTTTTTGTATTTTTAATCCCCAAAATGGTCATGTAATAGTCAAACACATAGAAAACGACTACCAAATACAAGTAATAATAGTCCTTAGTCACTATGGATATATATTCATCCATTTAGTGACTTCTTTAAGCTTCCTTGGGAGTACAAACAGATACCACCACAGCGAATCACCCCCCCCCCCCCCCCCCACCACCCACTAATGACAACTCAACAGGCCCCATTGATGTGGGACTTCTCTATTAACCAAATTCTAGAATTAAAAGCACCATGGATCACAGAAGTGAAGGATATGAAAATGAGGATATTATATTTTTAGTTATCATGTAGAAAATAATGGGGTTCCATAGTGACCCTGATATTTCATTTTTTGGATATTCAACATGGATCATGGAAGGAAGAAGGTGTGGAATTGAATAATGAAGAATGGGATTATAGTTAAGTTCATTTTCCTTTGATACATCCTTAATTACAACACCATGGATTCAAAAATCATAGTTTCCATCATTATAAACACACCATAAAATTATAAATAATCTAAAAATGGGATTATAGTTATAGTTCATTTCCCATTGAAGGAATTTTTAAAGCCACTTAGAGAAGGGAAAGGGGTTTGGAAATGAGCATGTGATTTAACCATGTAGAGATTAAATGTGGATCATAGATATAATATTTCATGTAAGTGGATGGGGAATAATGTGATTATGGTTTCAGACCATTCTCTTCTCTTATGCTACCCTAACCAACTCCATGGATTCCAATGTCATAGTTTTCATCACTATGACTACACACGTACTTTGTGAATAATCTATAACTGATCAACGGTATTATTAACTAGTATAAACTAAACTTACTCATGTCATAATTTTATTTTCAATTGAGTAAATTTAAAATAAATTTATCAAAATATTATTTGATATAATAATTTTTAAATATATGCCTTATTTATAATAAAAATTTAATCGTTATTTATCATTAAATTCATGATCATACTTTATATAATTATGCTCATGGAGAAAAAATTATAATATCCAAAAATAGACTCCATAATAATATTTTTCAACTACTTGTACAAATATATATATAATTATAAATATATATCACTATGTTCTACATTTTTTATGCACGAAACAATTCTATTAAATTCATTATTTATATGATATGGAAACCATTACAATATGGTGATAAAAAATAATTCAAAGAGAAAAAATATTGTAGAAAAGATAAATGAAATATGGTACATTGGAAAAAAATAATTATTGAGTGGCCAACATACTTTATGAACCATCACTAAAAACACTTATTATCAAACCATAACTGAATATATTCAATGAAAAATATTTTTGGTAACTCACCACTAATGAAATAACATCCATAAAATGTAATTAAAAATATTTCTTCTATGTCACAAATGATAAAAATAAGAAAACTCTTTCAACAATATAATGTAGCACCTTCCAAGGACCAAGTAGAAGCAACATATATTATGGGAATACTAATTAGTTTAGATAGATATATATATATATATATATATATATATATGGATATTTGTACTAAGTCAACATACATATGTTGATTTCGTATTGAAAAGATGTACGATTGAATAGTTTAATAGAGTATCGGTTCTGATATCTTGTGGTATTCAGCTCTCCAAAAAAATGTTTTTTAAACAAAATATGATTGATAAATAATCATTTAAATACCTTACAATTAATCGATTGGATTTATTATATATTTCATGTTATGTAAGAAGCTACATTTTGTATACTCCATGAGCATGTTAGGTAGACATAAAGAAGACCCAAGAGAGCCATAGTTCTTGGTCATGTAGACGATAGAGACCTAGGCATAACATAAATGGATATTAGATAATTTTAGATGAATATTTAGAACATTTCAAAAAATAAATAACCAAGGACAGTAATAGTTTAGTATCTTTTGAAACATAGAAACAAAATCTTCTATCCTGGTTAAAGATCTTAAACATCTCCCATAAATATCTACACAATTAACACTTCTACCTAAAACCTTTCTACATAACCTGGAGAAAGGAAACATAATAAAGGGGTGATCTTATATTCTTAGTAAGGGTAAACAAGGGATATACTTAATCATAAACATGAACATCGTATTATGATAACCCGGTCATACCATTAGGAGATCATACCCTTCATATCAAAGGTCATAAATATAAGCAATGGGATAATGGTTTGTAGTTCATAAGACATGAATCATAAGGAAATAAACATCATGATCCATGAAATCATAACTAAGTAATAAAACATAGGATTTTTTTCATACATATTAGAATAGAAAAATTTATGTCAGGGCAACCTACTAAGACCTTTATAACATGTTAAGCTTAGGCTACGACCTGTGTACATACTTTGGGTTTGGGCTAGAAACCCATGTAGCCACTTTGTTTTAGGCATGGGATACAAACCATGTACCTTCTTGTTCTTGGTTTTGGTCTACTACCTGTATTCCCACTTTCATTTAGTCTTGGGCTACAACCCGTACGCCCTCTTTCTTTTTTGTCTTCGGTTACAACCCAAACGCCCTCTTTCTTTTCAGGCTTGGGATATAACCTGTACACCCTATTTCTTTTTGGTCTTGGGATACAACCCATGTAACCATTGAGCTCATATAGAACATATCATTACCCAATGCATTGTAGGGAGATATACTTCCCACCCATATCATAGTAAAATCATTCACACATGTGCCACAAGATAATAAAACATTAATCATATCATGACCCATAAAAAATATATGTCTTATAAACATCAAATCATGACCCATAAAATGAAATGGGTATCATTGACATTTCATCACATCATAACCAATGTAAAATAGATAGGTTTAATAACCATTTCATTGAAGGATAACCTATGATAGTGAAATAGATTTCATAAATATATTACCCATGAAATAGAAATAGGATTCATAAAGACCATGACATTAAGCATGACCCATTCATAGAAAGGATGTGAATGGAAAATTTATATAATTTCCAAAAAGTTCATGAGTAGCATAAATGGATGTCATCTTAGATGTAAAATAGTTTAGTAATATCTTTCAAAAACATTTATTGAGAAAAATATCATTTCTTCTTTGAAAAAGGCTTGTTAATACATAAAACCATTTAAAAAATATTTTCTCAGAAAATACATTGAAAAGATATATAAAAAACTTCAAAACATTTGAAAAATATTATTCCTTGAAAATTACTTATAAAAAGATTTCTTAACTATTAAACATTTAAAAATTAAAATGAATCTTTAAAGGAATGATAGTGGGTAAATCCATACATGTCGTACGAAGTAAAAATGAACATTCCTTTTGCATGGTAAAAAGGATAAAAGGAATGCCTTGTTAAGAAAGAGACCATAATATTCCCATGAAGATATTGGTAAAATATAAAAATGGTAAAAATTTCTTTAAAATATTATAGGATAATTTTATAATATTCTTGTAAACCCTTTTTAGAAAATATAGATTTCTGGTCGAAGAAAGGTTAAAGTCGGGCTTTCTAAAAAAACACTTTCTTAACTATATTATGAACCAGAGATTATAATATGGTACTAATACAATTTGATATCATGAAATAAGATATCATAATTAAACTAATGAATATTCTTGATATATGTATCATAACATTTCATCAGGGGAAGAAATAACATAACCAATCTCGAAAAGTGATGAGATTGTCTCAATAAACTCTTATAACTCGATAACTTGGGATCATACTCTCCAGTAAAAAATGAAATTACATGAATCCTAATATAAAATTAAAATAATTATATTCATGTTATAACTTTTAAAATGGAATTATGTGCACCTCACATAAGATTTTAGGTTCATAACAAAACACGAATCTCAAAGAAGGCAAATTGGGACAAAACTGTTTTACCGATTTGGTAACTTTTGAAAGATAAAACCCATAGAATAAGGAACATAAAATGGGAATATGAATAAAAAAATTAATTAAAAGATATATATAATAAAATCATGTATATTACATACACCACACAAAACTATATATTGGTGAACATAACTTGTATCTCACAAAAATTAAAAGTGAGATGAAATCCCCTTACCTTGTGTCTGGACTCTCTCCGTAATCATACAAGATTTATGTATAATAAATATAAGTTTGTTATAAATATTTTATAGAATAATTTTATTATATATAATACCATATATTTTTTTATTATAACCTTATATTACCCTCTAGTTAATGATCCTATATTTATGTTTCACTTCGGATAAAATTCTCTTTGTTATTCACATGTGTCTTAATTTGTTATATCATTGGTCCTTAAACATATATCATGAATCCATAATATATATCTTGATATAAATATTAGGTATACAAATTATATTCAAATTATATTAATTTATAACATATAGAAGTATGAAATGGAATACATGTTTTATGGACATGGTAAGCCCTACGTACGCATGAATGTTGTTTCTGTTTTTATTGTCATATTGAAAGAAAGTATGTAAATGAAATATATATATATATATATATATATATATATATATAATTATTTTAGTAGAGTTATTATATATCATATATCATATAATCTCATTAAACTCATCCTTAATAAATTCTATGTGGTGTGTGAACATATCACATCGCTTTGAGGGGGCGGTAGTATGCACTTCCTCAAACAAGATTATCGTATTATCAGCGAATGGAAAGTAAAAAGATGTGTGTTGTAAAAGGAATACATAAGGTTAAAGAAATAATAAAAATAATATATTACATATATAAATATATTATCTATCATAATGGCCACCATTATTGGTGGTAAAAGAGAAATTAATAATCATTGCTTCATGTGGCAGTAGTTTGTTATAAACAGAAACAGTATGTTCAACATCCATTAGATAGAGATTTGTGTAATTTTATGTCAAAAAATTTTCATAACAGAATCCTATTATATGTATGATACTGTTTTTGTCACACAAGAATTTAATAAATATATTTTGATAGTGAATAAGGGAGATAAAGGAAAGGAGCTTGAGAGAAGACATTACCTCTAAATCGAGTAACTCCTTTTGGTTTGTACCAAAAGGATTCCTTGGGAGGATTTCTTCCCAAAGGGGGGATACAAGGTATAAGGTATGTTTTTTGGTAGGATACTTGTGAAAATCTTGGAATAACTTTATAGTTTTTATATGTGTGAGGAATGGGTATAGATGGTGGTCTTTTATAGGGAAGGAAAAGGACTCATATGGAATTTTTAGAAACAAATTAGGTGTGCACGTGTTCTTACCTAAAAAAGTCATACCAAACCAAAAACACTCAATAATTAAAGTTTTATGGACTAAATAATGACATAAAATGGGATTTTTACAAGTTTCTAGGTCATTTGGGCCCTTAATTTTAAGGTTTAGTCCCTAATTAAGCTTAATTTGGCCTTAAACGCTGTGATTAAATTTAATCGCTTTTACAAATCATTTTGGTCAAAAATTAGCATGGTCTTATTAGACTCTAAATATTAGAATAAATAAAATGGTATATGTTTTATTTTCTAAATTCCAATCATAGAAGCGGAAAAATTAAGATTATTGTTAATCCTGCAGTTCGGATTAAATAAAGGGATTTTAAAGTAGGAAAACGTTCAAAAGTTTGTTAAGATTTTTTTATTCAGTATCAAAGAGAAGTTAATCACAATAAATTTCATTGTATTATTATATGAAATACTAATCTAATTATACCTTAAAACATATGTATAATATCATTTATCATTAATAGTAAATTAGACAAAAAGGCAGTTTTTTAACTAAAAAGCAGTATTTTTCACTATTCATCAAAAAATGAAGATTCTCAGAAAAAACCCCAAAAATAACCCTAGGATAATTTAGAAATTATGAATTAAAAAAAAATTATTTTATCCAATTAAATTTCTAAATTTCTATAAAATTACTTTTATTATTAAAAGTGATTTATTCAAGAAAACAATATTTTTAATATAAAAGGAATTTACCAAAAATATTATCTTTCATTATCAATATAATTTATTTATATAAAACAAAAAAAAATTGAAAATTAGTTATTACTAATTTTAATGGATAGGGTATAATTATATTATTTAAATAATTAAAAAAATAAAAATATATAATTCGAAGAAACTCAGTGTTGCATGTATCGTACGCAAAGTTAGTATTGTTTGTAGTGCAAGACAAGTTGGTATTGCATATAAAGTAAGCCAAGTTGGTATTGCATGTGAAAGGAATTTCTGACTTAGTGTCTTAATATATATATATATAACTATTTCCAGTTTCAGGTAAAATGAAAAATATTGAAATGTTAAATTAATTCGAAAAAATAATAATTCTCAAAATCTTAGGGTGTTACATTACACCCCCTTTAAAATGAATTTCACCCTTTAAGTTTGTCTTGGTTATTAAAGGTTAAATACTTGATAGTTTCATTCATAGAAACCCACATCGTAAAAATGGATACTAAAACTTCCTATAAAAATGGAAATTTGGAACCACACCGGTTACCCAAAGTAACATATAACTAGGTTCCCACATGAGAGAACATAAATGGAAAGTGAAAACATGGATATGTAATAAAAATATAATCATCTTGTTCTAAAGGAGAGTGTAGATAAAAAGTTTAGGAGAATGTTATTAATCAGAAATCCATAAATTTGTGAGGACTTAAGGGACCATCTATTTCATAGGAAACGATTGTACTAGAACAACATTGTTGGCTTAAAGATCCTTTCTTCTAATGTTAAATAATTTTCATGAAAGTAATTACTTTCATTATTTCAAGACATCATCACCCTTTTTTGTTCATTTATCCACTTCACATCTTTCTCTAAAAAAAGAAGGTGAATTTTTTTCATTCAAAAATTACTAACAGATCATGAGATCCATGATATACCATCCCATTTTTCATATGTAACCATCAATACAAGGTAGTTTGAACAGGATATCCAACATGTAGGAATCTTTATATGGAAGATAAAACGTTAATCTTACTAACTTAATATGAAGCTTAACTTAAATGTTCTATAAATGATTATAATTCTACCTTTATTCCTTGGATAGGATCTTACCTTTCACAAAAATCATTAGAAACTTGGGTACGTCCTTGTACTGATAAAATATCAAATGTGATTTTAGTATTCCATAATCTATTTCGGGAAAGATAATCACATGAAATCACACCAAAGGATGAACAATAAGTCTTTCCTAGGGATTATTCATACAAAATTAAATATAAAATTCCCAACTAATGATGGATAGGTAATTTATAACTATCTAGTTTCAATTCATCCATTATGATAAAATGTGTTTTCCCTTTTTCCTTTGTCTTCATAGGTTTTTGGTTTTGATCATCGCTATTAACCCTAGGATTTGGTCACTTTTGGGAGAAATGACCAAAATCCCTGCAATTGAAACACTGAAGTGTATAAGGTTCGTCCTAAGGATTTATCTCATTATTTACATCATTGTATTACTTTTTCCAATCACTTCAGCATTAAACCACTCGATATCTTTCCTTTCCACACTTAAAACGTTTACTAGTCCCATTTAAACAGTTCCCAACAAGCTTCTTTATGCATGTAGATCACAAAGTAAGGATCATCTTCTTATATCCATGGTTTGTTGATTGTATTTTGAACTTCATCTTCCTCTTCTTATTAAATCCATAATATTGATACATAACTCCAACCTCCATTTCAACTTTTATTTCACAACTCACAATATCTTCATAGCTACCAAAGTCTCTTATGGACAACTCCCTTATGAGACTTGGCTTTAAACCACTGAATAACCTATCAACTTTACTTTCTATTTGGATGATAATTCCAAAAGAATGACTCACAAGTCTTGTGAA
Organism: Viscum album; assembly: GCA_963277665.1. Taxonomy (NCBI): domain Eukaryota; kingdom Viridiplantae; phylum Streptophyta; class Magnoliopsida; order Santalales; family Viscaceae; genus Viscum; species Viscum album. The sequence goes on along the minus strand of OY728132.1, from coordinate 1,020,604,109 downwards.
ATTATCCTCATAGATACCGACAGATTCATCATCCTTTTTCTTCAACTCAAGGAAATAATTTTCTATCTTTGTATGAGGGAAATGAGGAAAGTACTTATTTAAGAATAAGTTCTTGAACTCATCCCAATCCATGGATTCAATTTGATCTTTATTCCTCATATTCTGGATTAGAGTCCACCATTGGTCTGCTTCACCCTCTAACTAATAAATAGCTAAAATTAATTTCTCATGATCTGAACACTTGATAATGGAAAATATCTTTTTAGTGGTATTGATCTATTGTTAATCAACAAGTGGATCAGATAAATTTCTAAAGGAATGTAGCTGATTCCTCATGAAGGACTCAACAAAACATTCCTCCCTAGTTTGCTCATTTGGAAACTCGGCATGATTCATAGGTTGAGAAATATGTGAGAGTATGGAAATGAGTTTTTATATTCCATCCCCCATAGCATTTCTGACCTTTATGAGGGAATTAATTTCACTATACTTCACAATCATTATTAACATGGTTTCTTCGGGTTACAGCCTTTGACTAAACCAAAATTATAGAGTAAGGAATATTTATCATAATGAGGAACCACATAATCGTGAAGAGTCACATATAGGATGTATAAATTATGAATCCTTCTTTAATCTATGACCCCTTAGGTTTATCCTAGTTCATTCATAGACAACTTCTAATTAAATAATTCATGATGGTTGTTAAGAGTTTGTGAATTCCCAAAGTATAACCCTCAGGAGTTTCAAACCATGTGTGTAGCAAGGCCCGTTTTCATGTACTAGATTACCCAGAGTCAAGATTGTAACATCTTTTTGGAGTTGTTACCCCTAGGTACATCTATAATAGATCCACATACACTTTTATTATCCAGACAAGGATGTATTTCTAGGAAACCAATTACCTCTATCCTTTACTAAGATTCCAGGACATTTTCCTAAATGTTAACTCATCCTTATACTTATCCTTAGCGACATCTGTAGATATATCCTTAGAAATAAACATACAGGTCTAACTATGGTTTTCTTCACTTAGTTTCCAAATGTTTACTAAACCTTTCCTTTGATACCAACTATAGAGACCCAAGATTTACATGCATGTATATTACGTCATTTTAGAAGAATATTTAGTACGTTTCAAAAATACATGCTCAAGGAATGTAATAGTTTAGTGTCTTTGGAATCTTGGAAACAAAATCTTCTATCTTGGTGAAGGATTTTCAACATCCCCCATAAAGATCTACACCATTACAACTTCTACTAAAAACCTATCTTCATAACCTAGAGAAAAGAAACCAAAGAATGGGATGAAATAAGATGCTCAGTAAGGGTAAACAAAGGATACATGTAAGAATAAACATGAACATAGTAGTATTATAATGAGATTGTAACATTATGAGATCATTAACTGCATGTCAAATGTCATAAAAATGAGCTACAAGATAAATCTTATCATTTCATAAGACATGAATCATAAGGAAATAAACATCATGAGCCTTGAAATCATAACTAAGTAATAAGACATTGGATTTGTGGCATATATATAAGAATATAAATTTTTATATCAAGGCTACCTACCAAGACCTTTATAACATGTTAGTCTTGGGCTATGACCAGTGTACATACATTGGTCTTGAGTTAGAAACATATGCACCCATTTCTTTTAGGCTTGGGATACAACCCATGTACCTTCTAGTTTTTGGTCTTGGGATACTACCTGTGTACCATCTTTTATTTAGTCTTGGGCTATAACATGTACACCCCCTTTCTTTTTGGGCTTAGGCTATAACCCAAACACCCTCTTTCTTTTTGGTCTTGGGATAAAACCCATACAAAATCTTTCTTTTTTGGCGTAGGCTACAACCCGTGTACCCTTTGAGCTCATATAAAACATATCATTACCCAATTCATTGGAGGGAGATATAGGTCTCACCCATCTCATAGTAAAATAATTCACACATGTTCCACAAGATAATAAAACATTCAACATGTCTTGACCCATAAAAGGATAAAAGTCTTATAAACATAAAATCATGACCTATAAAATGAAATGGGTATCATTAAAATTTCACCAAATCATAACTTACGGAAAAGATATAGGTTCCATACCCATTTCATTGAATTATAACTTATGAAAGTGAAATGTATTTCATAAACATATAACCCATGAAAGAAAAACAAATTTCCTAAAGACCGTAACATTAAGAATGACACATTCATAGAAAGGATATGAATGGAACCTTTGGAGAATTTCCAAAAATGGAATTAGTAGCTTCAATTAATTTCATCTTGGATGGAAATTTTTTTTGAAATATCTTCCAAAAACATTTCTTGAGGAAAGTATTATTTATTCTTTGAAAAAGTCATGTCAATATATAAAACCATTTAAAAATCATTTTCTCAGAAATACATTGAAAACATATAAAGAAGAATTGAAACCATTTTGAAAATATTTTTCCATGAAAATTACTTTTAAAAAAATTTATTAAAGATTAACGTTTTAAAAATGAAAAGTAATCCTCAAAGGAATGACATTGGGTAAATCTGTACATGTCGTACGAAGTAAAAAAAGGAAAATTCCTTTTTCATGGTAAAAATGTTACAAGGAATTATATTTTTGTAAAGTGACAATAATAATCCATTGAAGAGATTGGTAAAATATAAAAAGGTTAAAAATTTATTTAAAATCATATAGGTTATTGGTATAATATTCTTGGTAACCCTTTTTAGAAAACATATATTTCCGATCGAAGAAATGGTATAGTCAGGCTTTCCAAAAAAAACTTTATTAAATGTATTATGTACAAGAGTGAAATATGGTACTAATACATGATTATATCATTAAATAACATATTATAAGGAAACTCATGAATATTATTGATATATATATCATAATATTTCATCAGGGGAAGCAATAACATAAAACATCTTAGAAAGTGATGATGTTTTCTCAATAAATTCTTATAACTCAGTAATTGGGATCATACTCCCCATGTAAAAAAATTGAATGAAGATTAATATATCATGAAAATAATTATATTTATGTTATAACATGTAAAATGGAAGTATATATGCATCTAATAAGGTTTTAGGTTCATAAAAAAAAGAATCTCAAAGAAGGCAAATTGAGACAAAATTGTTTTACTGATTTGGAAATTTCTGAAAACTAAAACCCATGGAAGAAGGATCATAAAATTAGAATTTGAATACCCAAAATTTTAATTACAATATAAATATAATAAAATAATGGGTAGTACATAAACCACATAAAAGGAAAGAGTGGCGAACATACCTTGTATCTCACAAAAATTAAAACTGAGATGAAATCCCCTTACCTTGTGTCTTGACTCTCTACATACTCGTACAAGATTATTGTATAATAAATATAATTTGACTATAAATATTTTACAAAATCATATTATTATATATATTTCATATATTTTTTTATTATAACCTTATATTACTGACTTTTTAATTATCCTATATTAACGTTTCACTTTGGATAATATTCTCTTTGTTCTTCACATATGTCTTAATTTGTTATTTCATTGGTCATTATACTTATATCATGGATCCAGAATTTATATCATAATATAAATATAATTTATATATATTATATTCATATTATAATAATTTATAACATATATAAGTATGAAATTGAATACATTGTTCATGGATATTGTAAGTCGTACGTATTCTTGAACGTTGTTTTTGTTTTTATTGTCGTATTAGATGAAAGTATGTAAATTTCATATGTATATATGTGTATGTATTTTTATATATCATTATTAAAGTATCATTAATTTATCATATATATCATATAAGTTCATTAAACACATACTTATTACATTATATGCAGTGTGTGAACGAATCACATCGCTTTGAGGGGGCGGTAGTCCACACATCCTCAAATGAGATTATCATATTAACAAAAAATGGAAGGTAAAAATATTTGTGTTGTAAAAGGAATAAATATGAATAAAGACATAATAAATATAATATATTACATATATAAATATATTTTCCATCATAATGTCCACCATGATTTGTGGTAAAGCAGAAATGAACAATCATCGCTTGTGAGGCAGTAGTTCGTCGTACGTAGAACCGGTATGTTCAACATCCATTAGATGGAGGTGTGTGTAATTTTATGTCATAAACCTTTCATAAAAACATCCTAGTATATGTAGGATACAGTTTACTCACACAATAATGGAATATATTTATTTTATGTTATGAAGAAGGGAAATAATAGAAAGGAGCTTGAGAGAAGATGTTGTCTCTAAATCGAGTAACTCCTTTTGGTTTATGCCAAAAGGCTTCCATGAAAAGATTTCCCCCCAAAGGAAGGATTCAAGGTATTGGGGAAAATTTTTGAGAGGCTACTTGGGCAGATCATGGACAAATATAAAAGGTTTTAGAGGTGTGAGGAATGGGTAGAAGTGGTGTCCTTTTATAGGGAAGGAAAAGGACTCACATGTATTTTTTAGAAACAAATTAGGTGTTCACTTGTTCTTACCTAAAAAAATTCATACCTGTAACACCCAAAGATTTCATAGTATGTTATCTCATTAAAATAATTCAATAGATTGCACTACACGCAACACCGAGTTAGAGCACACCATAACTTACCAAACTAGCCATTCAAAAAGTGGTTATGAACAGTATTAACTGCATTTTGAATCTTATATACTCTATATAACTTTAACATCCATATTATGTGTTTCTTAGACATAATATAAGAATAAATTTAATTTTTTCAGATAAAAGAAGTACTTTTCAAAAAATGTAATTTTACCGCCTTTTAATGGAAATCCTTTTTTAAAACCAATATTTGAAAATTTTAAATATTCAATTTAATAAAATCAAATTCCTATTTAGAATAGAGACATAAAAATTTAGTTTGGATAAATTTTTGGTACTTTTCTAATAACTTTCATATTTTGACGAATAGTGAAAAATACTTTTTTTAATAGAAAATAACTTTTTTAATCGATATAATTTATAGTGTTAAATTATTATTTTGAAAGGTTTTGAAGTATAATTAGATTATATTTTTATCATTTAATACAATTTAGTTCATTATAAGTAATTTCACATTTAAGTTTGACATAAACACATGTCAATCTTTTGATAATTTTTACTTTTTAAAAACCCGCTTTTTGGTTTGACAATGAGAATTGATTTTAAATTAATAAATTCAACATCTATGTTTTGAATTTGGTGAAATAGACTGCATTTTTGAATTCTGAATATCAAAATTAGCTCTGCGTGAATTCTTGGAATTTTTCTGAAAACTTTCAATTTTTGATGAATAGTGGAAAAACAATGTGTTATTGGTTAAAACCGACATTTTATTTAAATAATTAATTATTTTATTTTATTTTATTTAAGTCCAAATAGACATATAATACCTATATAAGTTCAATTTAATTCATTGGAGTCATTTTATAATAAGTTTAGATATATAAATTTTATCGAACTTTTTACCGTCTTTTACTTACCTCCTAAGAGCATTTACAAATCTGCATAAAACTTAATTTTACCACTTATGTGAGTTGAATTTCAAAAATCCGAGAGACATGGTTTATATTAGTAAGTAAAATGTGGTTCAATAAGATAAAAATATTTTTTTGTGAATAGTAACTTATGACTTTTATTTGCCACGGTTAAAAGTAAATAGGGTAATTAAGGGTAAAAATGATATCATAATTACCCTAACACATGTCCTAATTCTATTGGATAAGTATAATTAGACCAAAAACAACCTTATTAATAAAATATGACCCCCTTTGTCCACTTGGATAATATTAGGACATTTATTATTATTTTATTTAAAGAAGAGTTAAAAGAGTTAAATTCACTATTTAATAACTAAATCATTTCTAATATATGGTTATACATAAGATAAATTAGACTATAAATATTCATTTGAAATATAAAAAAATTTCCCACATAATGGTATTTTATTTATAATTTTTAGACATTAAATAATTTAATTTATTTATGACACAATGATGATGTAGTAATTACCTTATTAATGAAAGATTAAAATAATTGATATTATAAATATCCAAATAAATGTAAATTGAGACTTCTGGTGAATTCCGATAATTTTCTAAGTTAATATGACATTTTAGGGTTGTTTAAATAAATTTTATTCAAAGTGATAGAGTTTTTATGGCTTTCAAAAAAATCAAATACTAAATAGTGTCAAAATTCACATAATTGAGTTTTTTATTAAAAAAATATTGTTAATTGATATTCTATTTCTAAAAATATAATTTTCCTCCAAATGGAATAAATAATATTATATATTCATTTATGAACCACTTGAGGTTCTCTTGGAAGTTTATATTAAGTTTTTTATCCATATAAAATAAAAATACAAAGAGACATGGTAAATGAGAAACTATTTAACTAAGAGTTAAATCTAAAAGATAAGGTTAATATGATGACCTAAACCTGTGTAAAACCTATTGGTTGAGGATTTTTCGACCCATCCCCACCTTATCCTTTAAATAATTCATTTTGGAGCCATTATAAACCGAAAATTATTTTATTATAAAATAATATTTCATGCTTTTCCTAAAGTGACCCGCACCTCTCCTATAAAAGGGCACTTCCCCTTCTCTCAAATTCACACCTCAAAAGGATTTTGTCTCAGACAAAACCTACCCAAATATCCTCCTAAATTTTCCCCATTCATCTTAGAGGCATTATTTTGGTCATAAATCTAACCTAAGGATCCCTTTTATCAAATAAAAAGGAAGAACCTGAAGAAGAGATAAAAATTCCATCACCTCTTTCAAGTTCTTTTCTTCTTCCACATCCTATTTCTTTGTGGTTTCCATTATAAAATAATAACTCCGGTATATTCTATACACTGTAAGTTTATTATAAAAATGGTACAGCCATATTCATTATTCTATCCATCCTATAAATGACAAATTCACCATACGTGCATACGTACGGATTACCGTCTCCACGTCGTGGTGTAGTTTGTTATTCAAACAATTCATTATTTGGATGGGTATAATAATGAGTATAACTGATGTAAATTATAAATATAACATGTTAATTATTATTTATATATGATATACCATCCAATTACATACGATTTATCCATTAATATAATGATATTATCGCTCGTGCGTAGGTACAGATTACCGTCTCCATGACGCGATGGGATTCAATTCCACGTTCACCATTCAACGATGATTATAAAATATATATCATTAATAAGTATATAATATATGACATAATAATTCTACTGGATATATATATATATTTATTTATTTATTTATTTATTTATTTATTTATGTACTTACATATATCTTATTCACTTAGTTCTGTTCAATACGATATGAAAATGGAAACAGCGTTTATGCGTACGTACGGCCTACCGTCTCCATAAATGGTGTTTTCCATTTCATATATATATATATTATACATATTTATATTCTAAATATATATGATATGTAAATAAGTTTTTATATTCATGAAGTATTTAAATCATTATCTATGTGATACAATCAAGAGTAACAAGTTAAAACACGTACGATAAAGAAAGGGATTATTACCCAAAATGTTAATTTAACATTGAAATCATTATTAAATGGGTAGTATAAAGTCATAAATGATTCATTTATGATATAATAAATATTAATATGGTTCTGGTATAATTTAATAACATACTATGGTCATTATACAAGAGGTTAAACATACCCTCGACTAAAGGAAAGTTCAAGGTAAGGGTTAATTTCACAATCTCTTTATTATCTAAGATTATTTTTATGTAAGTATCTACTGGGAATTATTTATTATCCATGTCCATATTTCATGAAATACTTTTCAAAGGGATTATTTTAAGGTACTTTTTTACGAAAACATCATTTTAAATGTTTTAAATATTTATTCTTCTAAATCAGTCTCATTAATGTCCACGTTTTCAAAATGGTTTTTAAGGATTTATTTATATGGACATGAATGTTTTTAAAATGTTAGTACCTTTAAAAAGTTTAAAAGTTGTATGGGACACTTTTATAGAAAAAATTATTTAAATTTCTTCCTTTCTAAATTGTGTGACTTTTAAATGTTTTCATGAAAAAGGGATATTTCTCTCAAAGAGTTTTACAAATCATTTTCGTCTATGTCAACACCATTTGATGGATTTTAAAGTTGTTTGAAGTTGATTTATTATGATACAAATCTTCCATATTGTATTTAAGGTTTTGTGATATGTTTGACTATAGATGTGTTATTTTTATACCATTCATGGTTTCTAGATATAGTATTGACATTTCGTATTCTAGTTTTAATACAAATTTTTATGTTATGTTTAAACCTTTTCATATGAGGAATTCATTGGACTTAGTAAGTGACTGGTGGAGCCCGCTATAGCTCCTTGATGCATTGGTAGGTCTCATGAGACAAACTAGTGTCTTGGCACAAGGCCTTGACAAAATCTTATTTGTAGTATTGGCATAAAGCCTTGACTATGTGGTTATGAAGTCTGGAATTATGCATTCCATCATTATGAAAGTGGCTATTGATATTGCATGTGATTATTCGACTTGTAGAATATCCATGTGAATAAGTAATGGCATTATTTTATTGTATATTTTCCATATTATTCTGAAGTTTAAGTTTAAAATGATTTTGTTTTAGTCTTATACATTGCCTTAAATGTTTATGCTTATTTATGAAAGTTTTCGCTATATTGTTATCCTTACTGAGCATCTGAGCTCACCTTTTTCTATGTTTTAATTTTCCCAAGATTCCAAGAAGTGTATTATGGCCGATGAGCAGGGCTAAGCTAGGGGGTTAATGGTTCTCTCAAAGGATCATTTATGTTGTGTTTTATTTTCTATTGTGTAATGTAACATTCATGTATGTAATCTATTTTCCAAGACTGCTAAATTGATCGGTCTTTAGGGACTTGATTCCTTGTAATCATGTCAATGTATTAAAATAATGCACTGACCCTGGTCTTCTGGGGTAGGGGCGTTACAGTTGGTATCATAGGAAGTTTAGATACAACCTTGGAAATAGATTTAGATAAAATCTGATTAGATAACATTACCCTAAGATGGAATTTGAGGATTAGTACATAAGAACTTACTAGAATTTTGGTAATGTAGATATTTTGGGTATTTTCCAAGTAATACGTCCCTGTCTGGATACGATCAGGTAGAGGCGGCTCTAGAACAAATATACCTAGGAGTAAAAACTCTGACAAGGAGTTTCGGGCTTGACCCAGGATATCATGGTGCACGACAATGGGTCTTGCTGCACATTTGTTTAGGACATTCCTGGGGCTTATTCTTAGGATAATTCACATTTTCATTATAATACATTATAAAGGATTTAGGAGTAAATAATTTCTCAAGGAATACATTTTATGATTATAGATTATATGCGTAATATTTTTAATTTATGTTAGTTATTTTACAAGTTTATAATTATTCATTGTGATTCATAAACTAACCTAGTGTATTCCATTGTTTAGAAATGGTGCCCAGTAGATAGAATAAGAACTCTAGTAGCATGACTCAAAGAGTAAGAAGGATCATATCTTTCTTGGTATTAAGCCAACATTTATATAGGAAACAATCACCCACAAATTATCATCATATGAATAAATAGTATCATGTGTTAACAAGATAAGTAAATAATTATCTGAGACCTATGGATTTGAAGGGAATCTAGAGAAAAAACGGATGTTAGAAAGAAAGATGGATTAAGGGAATAAGGGAAAGAAGTATTTTCCCATATGTGATAATTGTGGAAAGAATCACCTAGTTAAATGCTTGAAGGGAATGGGAGTTTGTTATAAGTGTGGAGAAAAAGGACACAAAGTACATGATTTCATGGGTAAGAAAAAGGATTCAAATGTATAATTCTTCATCTACACGGAGTTGGGACACTATAGGAATCAACGTCCAAATCATTAGAGTATACCACAAATGATGTTGTTGGATAATAATAATGTTATGATATTACCACAGATGAAGAGTAATGACTCGTGTTCTTATGTTGATATTAGAGAATTATGTCATTTGAGTATTGTAACAACGATGTACTGGTTATAATAATTATGTTGTATATAAGAATTGTAGTGTAGTACTATTTCATTAAGGACTTAAGATTGTGTGGAACCAAGAAAAGTGACTCAATAGTAGGTTATTTTTTTTGGAAAATATATGGATGACAGAAAGATAAACCATAATATGGTTCTGATACTAAGGTAGTTATTTTTGAATAATATATGATTGATTTGGATAAATTATATTGGATATTCTTGACTACCTTGAAACTGATTAATGATTTGTATATTCCATCATTGTTCGAATTTATAAGATTTTTGGATAAAAGAATTATATCCAGTATTCTATAAAGAATAAGGGAGCATGAATGTAATAAATAAGTTTTGGTGGTAATTCATGCTTTTACAGTGTTTTAAAAGAATACATGATGAAGGTATTCACATGTTGTTATGTGGAAAAAAGGATCTTCATTGTGTTTACCTTCTTTATAAATTTTGGACTATGAGTTTGGACATAAGTATTTTGGATAATTCTAAAGCTTAGAATCAATTAAGTTTGGCATTGGATACCATTGTTAAGGGTAAATCATTTTTTGAGATTATTTTTGGATTTTCATAAAAAGGACAACCAGGAGGTCATGGAACAACCCGTTGCGTCCAGCAAGGCTGCGAGACTTGAACCTGCAACCGAAGGGCAACAAGGGTGGATCACCTACCACTGACACACGTGATCTCCTGATTTGTATAATTTAGTTTTTTTAATAGTCTGACAAATGAATTATAAATTCATTATTTTTGGAACCCTGTATGATTAGGATAAATAAAATATTTTTGAATTCTATTATCTTTTGGAGTGAAAGATGAGTTTGTGGTATGAATTAGTTGAAGGATGAAACTATACTTGTCAAGTATTTTTTTCATCTTATTCTATGAATAAATTAATTCTAAAAATTTAGGGAAGGGATCTTAAAATCAAAAATGTGTTATCCTAATACCTTATTTTTTGTTGAACTGACGATATTTTAAATCATCATAGATTGATGACTTTTAGGCCCTCAATTTTTCACTTGTTTGTAATTGATGACCTCAATCACTCCCTATAAATGTTAATGTTTTTCATCCAATTATATGTCTCTAGTTTATACTTATTTTCTCCTAATCGAGATCATAATTTAGTGGTGACTTTTTCATTTCCCTATCCCTCTTATTAAGACTAAATTTTATTAACCCAATTTTCGATGTGGGTTTTCCAAAAAGGTATTTTTCTATTTTTAACCTTTTATTTTCGAAGAAAAATTTCAAATTGTGATAATTCAATTTATTGAAGGATAGGAGAATGTAACATCCCAATATTTTATAGTACGTTATCTCATTAAAGTAATTCAAAAACTTACGCTACACACAACACCGAGTTCGAGCGCACCACAACTTACCAAACTAGTCATTAAAAAAGAGGTTATGAATAGTATTAACTGAATTTTGAATCTTATGTACTCTATATAATTTTAAAATCCATATTATGTGTTTCTTAGGCATAATATAAGAACAAATTCATTTTTTTCAGATAAAAAAATTATTTTTCAAAAAATGAAATTTTACCGCCTTTTAATGGAAAACCTTTTTTAAAACCAATATTTGACAATTTAATATATTCAATTTAATGAAATTAAATTATTATTTTGAATTGGGGCATAAAAATTTATTTTGGATAAATTTTTGGTACTTTTCTGGTAACTTTCATATTTTGACCAATAGTGAAAAATACTATGTTTTAATTGAAACAAATTTTTTAATCAGAATAATTTATAGTGTCAAATTATGCATTTGAAATATTTTTATATCTTATTAGATTATATTTTTATCATTTAACACAATTTAGGTCATTATAAGTAATTTCACATTTAAATTTGACATAAACACACGTCAATCTTTTGATAGTTTTTACTTTTTAAAAACCCACTTTTTGGCTTGACAACGGGAATTGGTTTTAAATTAATAAATGAAACATCTATGTTTTTAATTTGGTAAAATATATATAATTTTTGAATTCTTAATAGCAAAATTATCTTTGGGTTAATTTTTGGAATTTTTCTGAAAACTTTCAATTTTTGATGAATAGTGGAAAAACACAGCGTTATTGGTTAAAACCGACATTTTATTTAAATAATTAGTTATTTTATTTTATTTTATTTTAATTCAAAATAGATATATAATACCTATATAATTTCAATTTAATTTGTTGGATTCATTTTATAATAATTTTGGATATATAAAATTTTATCGAATTTTTTACTGTCTTTTACCCACCTCCTAAGAGCATTTGTAAATCTGTATATAACTAAATTTTACCACTTCTGTGAGTTGAATTTCAAAATTACTAGATACATGGTTAATATAAGTAAAATGTGGTTCAATAAGATAAAAATATTTTTTGGTGAATAGTAACTTTTGACTTTTATTTAGCACGGTTAAAAGTAAATAGGGTAATTAAGGGTAAAAATGATATCATAATTACCCTAAAACATATCTTAATTCTATTGGATAGGTATAATTCGACCAAAAACAACCTTTTTAATTAAATATGACCCAATTTGGTCCACTTGGATAAGATTAGGACATTTATTATTATTTTATTTAAAGAAGAATTAAAAGAGTTAAATTCAATGTTTAATAACTAAACCATTTTTAATATAGGGGTATAAGTAAGATAAATTCTACTATAAATATTCATTATAAATATAAAAAAAATTCCAACATAATGGTATTTTATTTATAATTTTTAGATATTAAATAATTTAATTTATTTATGACACAATGATGATACAGTAATTACCTTATTAATGAAAGATTAAAATAATTTATATTATAAATATCCAGATAAATGTAAATTGAAACTTCTGATGAATTAAAATAATTGTATAGATTAATATGACATTTTAGGGTTGGTTAAATAAATTTTATTCAAAGTGATAAAGTTTTTCTAGCTTTTAAAAAAAATCAAATACTAAATAGTGTCAAAATTCACATAATTGAGTTTTCAAAACAAATATTATATTATTAATTGATATTTTATTCCTAAAAATATAAGGTTTGGACAAAGGGATTAAATAATATTATATATGTCATTAATGAACCACTTTATGTTCTCTTGGAAGTTTATAGTAAGTTTATTATCCATATAATATAAAAATACAAAGAGACATGGTAAATGACAAACTATTTAACTAAGAGTTAAATCTAAAATATAAGGTTAATATTATGACCTAAACCTGTCTAAAACATATAAGTTGAGAGGTTTTCTACCCATCCCAACCCAATCCTTTAAATAATTCATTTGTAGCCATTATAAAAAGAAAATGATTTTATTATAAAATAATATTTCAAGCTTTTCCTAAAGTGACCTTCACCTTTCTTATAAAAGGGCACTTTCCCTTCTCTCAAATTCACACCTCAAAAGCCTTTTTTCTTGACTAACCCCTACCCAAATATTCTCCCAAATTTCATCCCTTCATTATAAATTCTTTTCTTTGGTCAAAAATCTAACCTAAAGAGCCCTTTTTCTCAAATCAGAAGGAAGAACCCGAAGAAGAGGTAAATATTTCATCACCTATTTCAAGTTCTTTTCTTCTTCCACATCCTCTTTATTTTTTATTTCCATTATAAAATAATAACTTCAGTATCTTCTATATATTGTGATATATTATAAAAATGGTACAACCATATTCATTATTCTAACCATCCTATAAATGACAAAGTCACTATACATGTGTGCGTACGGATTACCGTCTCCACATCGTGGTGTAGTTTGTTATTCAGACACTTCATTATTTGAATGGGTATAATAATGAGTATAACTGATGTAAATAATAAATATAACATGTTAATGATTTTATATATATGATATAACATCCAATTACATATGATTTCACTATCAATATAATGATATTGTTGATCATGCGTACGTACGGATTATCATCTCCACGATGCAATGAGATTCATTTCCATGCTCACCATTCAACGATAATTATAAAATATATATTATTAATAAGTATGTAATATATGAAATAATAATTCTACTAGAGATATATATTTATTTATTTATTTATTTATTTATTTATTTATTTATGTACTTACATATATCTTATTCACTTAGTGTCGTTCAATACGATATGAAAATGGAAACAGCGTTTATACGTACGTACGGCCTACCATCTCCATAAACGGTGTTTTCCATTTCATATATATGTATATTATACATATTTATATTCTAAATATATATGATATATAAATAATTTATTATATTCATTAAGTATTTAAATCATGATCTAAGTGATACAATCAAGAGTAACAAGTTAAAACATGTATGATAAAGAAAGGGATTATTATCCAAAATGTTAATTTAACATTGAAATCATTATTAAATGGGTAGTATAAAGTCATAAATAAATCATGTATGATATAATAAATATTAATACGGTTCTGGTATAATTTAATAACATATTGTGGTCATTATATATCAGGTTAAATGTACCCTTGACTAAAGTAAAGTGCACGGTAAGGGTTAATTTCACAATCTCTTTATTATCTGAGGTTGTTTTTATGTAAGTATATACTGGGACATATTTATTATCCATGTCCATGTTTCATGAAATACTTTTCAAATGTATTCTTTTAAGATACTTTTTTACTAAAACATCATTTTAAATGTTTTAAATATTTATTCCTCTAAATGATTCTCATTAATGTCCATGTTTTCAAAATGGTTTTTAAGTATTTATTTATATGGACATGATTTTTTTTTAAATGTTAATTCCTTTAAAAAGTTTCAAAGTGTTATGGGAAACTTTTATTCAAAAATGTATTTAAATTTATTCCTTTTTAATTGTGTGATTTTAAATGTTTTCATGAAAAAGGGATATTTCTCTCAAAGAGTTTTTCAAATCATTTTCATCTATGTCAACAACCATTGATGGATTTTAAACTTATTTGAAGTCGATTTATTATGATACAAATCATCCATATTGTATTGAAGGTTATTTTATATGTTTGATTGTGTATGTGTTATTTTTATACCATTCATGGTTTATAGATAAAGTATTGACATTTCGTATTCTAGTTTTAATACGAATGTTTATGTTATGTTTAAACCATTTCAAATGAGGAATGCATTGGACATAGTAAGTTATGGGTGGAGCCCACTATAGCTCCTCGATGCATCGGTAGGTCTCATGAGACAAACTAGTGTCTTGTAATAAGACCTTGACAAAATCTTATTTGTAGTCTTGGCACAAGGCCATGACTATGTGGTTATGAAGTCTAGCATTATGCATTCCATCATTATGAAAGTGGCTATTGATATTGCATGTGATTATTCGACTAGTAGAATATCTATGTGAATAAGTAAATGGAATTTTTTTATTGTATATTTTTCATATTATGCTGAAGATTAAGTTTAAAAGGATTTTGTTTTAGTTTTATAAATTTCCGTAAATGTTTATGCTTATTTATTAAAGTTTCTGCTATATTTTTATCCTTACTGAGAATCTGATCTCACCCCTTTCTATGTTTTAATTTTCCCAGGATTCCAAGAAGTGTATTATGATTGATAAGAAGGGATAAGCTAGGGGATTAATGGCATTATCAAAGGACCATTTATGTTTTGTTTTATTTTCTAATGTGTAATGTATCGTTCATGTATGTAATCTATTTTCCAAGACTGCTAAACTGATCGGTCTTTTGGGACTTGATTCCTTGTAATCATACCAATCTATTAAAATAATGCACCGAATCTGGGTTTCTGGGGTCGTGGAATTACAATACCAAACCAGAAAAACTAAATAATCTAAGGTTTATGGAAGAAATATGGACATAAAATGGGTGTTTTACATGTTTCTAGGTCATTTGGGAACTTAATTTCAAGGTTTAATCCCTAATTAAGCTTTATTTGTCCATAACCATTGTGATCAATTTTATTCACTTTTACTAATCCTTTTGATCAAAAATTAATATGGTATTATTGGTATCTAAATATTATACTGAATACAATAGTGTATGTATGATTTTTAAAATTCCGATCATATAATAGGAAAAAATAAGATTAGTGTTAATCCCACAGACGGGACGAAGTAACGGGGTTTTAAAGTAGGAAAAAGTTCAGTGTTTGTTACTTTCTTTATTCAGTTTAAAAGATAAATTGATCCTAATGAATTACATTACATTATTATATGTAATATTCATCTAATTTCAATGTCATTAATTCAAAATTTAATTTTACATTATCCAATTCAATTTTTTAATGTGTATAAAATTACTTTTATTATTAAAATTTATTCATTCAAGAAAATAATATTTTTAACATAAAAGGAATTTACCAAAAATATTATCTTTCATTATCAATATGTTTCATGTATATAAAACAATAATATTTGAAAAGCAGTTATTATTAAGTTTAGTATCTAGGTTATAATTATCTTATTTATACAATTAAAACAATAAAAATATTTATTTCATAAAAACACAGTGTTACATGCATCGTATGACAAATCGGTGTTGCTTGTAGAACAAGCAAAGTTGGAATCTATTATAGTGAAATCCAAGTTAGTATTTCATGTGAAAGTAATTTTTTACTTATTGCCTTAATATATATATATATATATATAAAGAACTATTTACATAGTCATGTGAAATGAAAAATATTGAAAACTTAAATTAATTTTAAAAAAAATAACTCTCAAAATCTTGGGGTGTTACATAGACTGTCCTCATGTACCTTAAATATAAGTACATCTTTATAGTTTTTTATTGTGAAGAGGAACTAGTTATGAGGGGATACACAGACACTATTTTACAAACACAATAGAATGATCTAAAATAAAAATTAGATATATGTGTTCTGCCTCAATGACAGAGTTGTTAGCTAGAATAGCAACCAACAATCTCAAATTTTATATCATATTATGAGTATATTGTAGAATCTAATGCTGCTAATGAAAAAATGTGGACACTCATATTTGTTATGGATCGTGGTATTATTTAATGCAGTATATATCTCAACACACTTTATTGATATATTACTGTAGTTATTTTTTCAGGATAAGAAGCCTATGTAATATCATTGGATAAAGAATATGTGAGAAATATATGCTCATTATATATTATACTCAGGTGAAAATTGATTTAGTTGAGTAGTGTTGTGATTCAATGATCACTAAGAAAGGAAATGAGTTGATAATAGAAATTTTATTTCACAAAAAAATGGATTACAAACACCATAAATAACCACCCCCACCCATCCCTTCCTTATATTCTCCCACTTTAAGATCACAAGGTTCTATGAATTAGAAGATTCAAGGAATCACTGTAATGCCTCTTTATATATCCTTGAATGATTCGTCTTGATTAATGAGAAATGAATCACCCATATAAAATCATTAGAATGGATTTGTTCCTATTGATCCCATCCTATATTGTCCCTAAAAATTCCCATCTAAAATCATGCACCAAAAATAATAGCAATAAAAACTCATTTAAATATCCCCCTCCAATGGAAATCAACTAGAGAATATTCAAAATTATATCTTCTCATAAAAATACAAATTTTGCAAAAATTAATTTTTAGTTCTCTTTAGTGTGGACCTTCATGATTCAAAGAATTTATCAATCGATCACTCCACATCTCTAATGAGAGTGAATGTTGACATATTTCATCTTGGAATAATACGTGGACTTGTTTATCATGTCCAAAGAATATTGAATATGGAAATAAACCTTTTACACCTTCTAGTTTAATATAATCTCTAGTAGAAAGATCTTTAGACCTGAAATATCATTACAAGACTCCATAAAAAATGTAATCTACTTTGGTCAGGGATAAACGAACTAACTTCAGTATCCTTGACTACCATAATACGGCTCCACCTATAAAATCATAGATTTATTATGATATAAACTTATGACTATTAGGATCGTGGGATATATATGCATCTATGTACCCCTCCAAGAGTGGATAAACTCCCCTATAACACAAACATAGTTTCAATTCACCTTTAAGATAACTCAAAATCTAGTTTATTTCATTATAGTGTTTCTTCTTTACATTTTAGATAAATTGGCTCAAAGTCTCCACTGCATGGGTGATGTTTGGCCTTATGAACACCATAGAGTACATAAATCGTTCAAATTCTGAATAGTATGTTACCTTCTCCATTAACTCAATTTCATCCTTAGATGACCGATATGAACTCTTTCATAACTTCATATGATTGTGTATAATAATTATCAACATATTGTATTTGTACATATCAAAACATTTTAAAACACATTCAAATACTTACCCTGAGATATCCATAACAACCTCTTATTTCTATCATGTGTGACATATATCCCCAAAATTTTGTGGATTTGTACCCAAGTCTTTAAAATTAAAAAACATAGGTAGTTACTTCTCCAACTAAAAGATCATTACTGCATCCTTACAAATAATCAACATGTCAACAACATAATATAGAAGAGTAATAAAGTTACCATCATATAATATCTACATGTGAACACACCAGTATAACTATGTTTTATTGTTTCCATGAATCACCATGAATTATTAAATCTTATTGTAATACTTTCTGGGGTCTTGTATTAGTACTTATAAGATATTATTCAATTGGAAAATGAGGTTTTGTTTTCTTAATTCCTCAAAACCTATAGGATAATTCATTTATAAATCCTAGGTGATGTTTCTATGAAGTAATTTTCCTTTATATCCATTTTATGATCCAGGTCCAAGTTGGTCACTAAGAATATAATAACTCGAGTTGATTCCATATTCATCAAGGGTAAAAAATATCATCAAATTAAACTCATTTATTTCAAAGGAGTCCTTTTATAAATAAAAATATTTCTACTTGACCTTCTTTCCAATTCCATTGTTCTTTATCATATACACCCATTTATTCATTAGTATTCTCTTACCATTAGGTACTTAAACAGAATTTTATGTCTTGTTCTTCATCAATGACTCCATCTAATCCTCGATTTCATGTATTCATGAGAGTTTTTCTAGATGATATACTACTTCCTAATATCATTCTATCCCCACTTCTTCAGTTGGGAATAGGTACTTAGAATCTGAATATTTTGTTGATGGAAACCCTCCTCAAAAAGATATTTTAACCTATGAAATGTTTGGTTTGGAAGGAAAACTATCACCTAGCTTATATAATATTTATATAACATCCTACAGAGAGAATTGAGTTTATCCCTACTAAAGATCCTCATGAGCTACATTTAATTCTACTACTAATGATTATTCTTACACCTCCTCTTCTTCAGTGATAGGTGGTACTGGTATAGGTGTTGGATTGGGAATTGATTCCTTCAAACTTTATCCATGGTAAATTATGGGACTTTGAATGTCCTTGATCATATATTACTCATAAAACACAACATCTTTGTGATAATGATTAAAATTTACATTTCAGGGAACCTAGATAAAAACAAGGGGGTTGTCAGTGGTTAGGCTATTACACAAAATAGATATTCAGTATGAAAGGATGAAAGTTTGCAAGAAGATGAGGGAAAATATTATTATTTTTATAGACCACTTTATTTTGATATCCCCCCACAAACCAAAACCTTTGATTCCAAAATCATGGTTTATATTCCCATGACCACACATGAATGTGTATAAAAGGATTTATCCACTGAAATTATAATTTTAAACAATGGAATATTATATGTTTTTTAAATAAAACATGATTAAAAAAATTTGGTTTTTCAGTTTAATTTTCCTTTCACGTTTTAAATTTTTAACATGGATAAATATTCATTTAAGTTTATTATAAATTCTAAGATGTGGAATAACATTCCAATATAATAAGGTAAGTTTTTTATAAAAAATCATTTATAATAATTAAAAAATTATTGTACTTTATTTTGACTGAAATATATATGATGGTCATTATATTTCATTTTCATGTATATTCAGTTCCATTTTTTGATAATATTTATAAATATATCATTAATTATACTAAGTCGTGTATTTTATGATACACAGGTCTACCTAAATTCCACCATTTATTGAAAAAATTTCCAACCTTCTCATATCTACATGTTCAACACATCCAAGCATCCATCTGGCATCCCTCCTTACTATTCCATGTATCCTCTTACCCTGAATGTCATAAACCTTAAAAAAACTAGTTCCTTCTCTAGATTCCATGAACATCATCATTTTATTACCTTACATATCCCACCCAAGCTTCCCTATTAATTTTCATATCCACTATTCCATCCCTTCAATCTACTATTAAAAATCTTAGTTCCATAAATCTCTCAAATTATCCCTCCTCCCTACCTCTCCATCTTTAAAAATCCTCATATTTATCCTCTACTTCCCATCTAATAGATTCCACCTCCCCTTATCTTCCACCACCTTCCCATTTCTAGATTCTAATTTACCAACCACTGTATCTCATTCTTTGATCCCCCACCACCACCTTTATATCTTTTTTCACCTATGCCTCTAACTAATTCTCTACCCCCTTCCATATTTTCCAAAAAAAATCACCCTTCGAATTCATCCCTCTAGTTAATATCATTGAAATTATCCAAATTTCCCCCTAATTTTTTCGATGCAGGCATGATGCTTCTCAATGCCATGACAACTCTCCCCTCCTACTATACCTCCACTACCCCTCAATCACGATTCTAATCTTCTACCAACAGTCATAATCCTCATATCTCTCCCCCGCCTCCAAATCCATAATTTTCAATTACATCACATAAATTTCCTCAGATACATATTTTATTTATTTCTCCCAAAGGCCTTAATTTTTAATAGTTCTCACATCAACATAAAGAATCCAAATATATATGGTATCTACATATAAGACTTACTTATATATATATATATATATTATAGTGACCCTATGTTTTATTACATGAATATTACATAATTTTAAAGATAAAAAACATAATAGTGTTGAAAATCTAGGATCCAAAGGTTTAATGTATTGGGAAAATTAGGATCATACCTTAATTATACATAATAAAACATAAACAATTAATTAAATAATTCTTCTTTATCCTTCTAAAATATCACCTTATCCATAGTACATGTAATTTCTTGAGGATATACCTCAATGAAAGGGGTGAGCTAAAATCCTTGAAAGATGATGAATAGGAAACATGAATCAATATAACATGGGTGATCATAACCATCATCATCGCATAATAATCATATAATCAACATAAACAACATGACGGAATAATGTGATAAAGGCTTGGAATGTTGAAATTCCAAAAAATAAAACATCAAGTCTTAGTGGTCAAATACCACACATAGTTGGGATGAAACCTAGAATCATGTTCATGCATAACATATATTAATAATCATAACATCATAATTTTGAAAAAAAATTATCAACTTGTTACAGAATAAATAAACATCATCTCATGAGATACATCACATTGACCAATTCATTGGAGGGTAATACAATTATAGGCCAGCCTTTCATATCATAATAGTTACATAATCATGCTTGACACATTAAACATATTATAATCCTAGTCATGAATTAACCCATGGAAAAGAAAGGGTTTTTATAAGTATTTCATCAATCATGATTTAATGAAAAAATTTGGTTCCCAAATGAAAAAGTGTAAAAATATTTTTGGTATAATAATCATTATTCTTGAGTGAGGAAGAGATAGCTAAGGATGAGTCAATATATGTTTTAGAAAGAAGAGTTATTTTGGAAAATATTTAAATAAAGCTGGTATAATTTATATCCCCAAAAATAAAAATGAAGAATAATGAAATTATATTTTAGGAAAATTAGACAAATATTTATTCCAAATAAGTTGTTAAAGAGGTCTAACCCAAAGAAAAGGATTTGTGTTTGAGAATCCCCTTACCTTTATTCTCACTTTATTTTGTTACTTTTTCACCACCTGAATAAAAAACATAGATGTTTATAACATTAATATATAAGTTAATTACATTCATTACAAATATTTATAAATTATAATAATTGGATTATATTTCATAATTTTCATTGACGAAATTGAATTCTTTTGATATCATGTTTTTCTTAAAAATTTCACATTTTTCTTTAATTAATATATCCTCATTCAAATTCATTTATATAAAATTATAATTAACTCCATAATCCTATATTACATGTAATTAATTATTTTATATTATATATAATTAATAATATCCACCCATATAGGTTGTTATAACAAATTTCTTGGTAATGTCTTTGTGGGTGGTTAACTACCCTTTAACAGGACGTTGTCAAAAGAGAGGGAAAGGGAAGGGTAAAATTTATATTTCTCATAAATATGATAATTATAGAGGGTAAATATCATTAGTATAATGTTAACATACTTAATTATTAATTTTAGGGTATATTTTTTTAAATGAATTGGGAAAAAAAGAAGGAGAAGAAAAAAAGAGGGAAGAGTAAATAGAGAATAACTCTCTCCTTGGTGTAGATTCTCTTATACACCACTAAAAATACCTTGATGTTTGGAGTTGGATTACTCCAAAACATACTTAGGATTATATGGGGCTTTAGAGGAAGGAATTTGGAAGATAATGGTACTTGAAATGGGTGGGAGGGGTGATTTTCCAATGTAATGGAGAGTAGTTTTTTATATTTGAGAAGATGGGTATTTTTAGAATATAATATTGAATAAAATACTATATCAAAGTTAAAACACGTAATAGTGAATTTTTTACATTATAAATAATATAATAATGTAATATAATGAGTTTAATACTTTAAATACCCTTTATAATTCAAATTCCTTAGTTTATTAAAAAGTAAAGTGGAAAGAAAGAAAAAAATTATTTTAAGGAATCACTTTTGACTTTAGGTTTTCAAAATTAAATTTTTTGTATTTTAAAAACTAATTTATGAAATAAAATATATCATGGATAAACCTAAATTTATATAAATTTTTATTTAATTATTACATCACAAATTATGTAATTTAAGATACATCAGACCTATGAAAACGGCATTTTTACTATTCACCATAAAAGTGAAGTATTTCAGAAAATTACCAATAAGCTACCCATGGTTAATTTAGAAATTTTTATTTTAAAAATGATATTATTTTTATAAAAATAAATTTCTAAAATATTAAATTTTAATTTTTAATATAAAAAATAATTATTTTTAAAAAATACATTAAAATACAGTTAATTAAAAAACTGTGTATATTTTATTTGATTTTTTTAATCATGATATTTATTTTTTTTAATTATTATTTATATATTTATGTAAATTAATCATGATAAATAGTATTTATGTCATTATTTATTATTTTTAGGTATAATTACTTTTCCAATGTTAAGGTTACTTTTTCCAATGGTCAAGTTACTATTCCAACAGTTAGGTTACTATCCCCAAGAGTCACATTACCTCCTATATATAAAACTCCATTATTTCACTGTATATCCAACTAAATTACTATCAAGGTTGTATATTAACATTTTCTAATAATTTTATTAGTTTACTAATATTTATTTCTTTTCTATGGTGTTGTTTGAGGGAGGAATGATTCTAGCAAATTAGGGTGACCCATATTTTCTCATTTTATCCTAGATATTTTATATTTTTTGTTCCTTTTTAAGATTTTTTATTTTATTTTGATTATTCATTGATTAATTTAATGATTAATGGAATAAATTATTCATGGTTTATCTTTTTATTATATGATAATAATAATGTGTAATATAATTCACATTTATTTCAAGAAGAAAATGTAATTTATAAAATATATTTTGTTAAATTCTTCCCCCTTTAGAGATTTTTTCCTCAAAATTTCAACTCATATTCTTAGTTGAGAATATATGAGGGTAATTTTGTTTCATTGTTTCCTTTGTTTACCTTGTACCCTCTTCATACATATAGTTCCTCTATAAAACTTTGATAAGGTGAGTTGTCTTGTTGTGTAGAACTTTTTCTCTATAGTTCATGATCTTCACCGGATGATCTTCATATGAGAGTTCATTCTCTAGTTATACCACCTCTGGATTTAGTACATGATAGGGATTGAGTATATACTTCCTCGGGAGGGATATGTGGAACACTTTAGAAACTTGAACCATGCTTTGAGGAAGTGACAGTTGATTGGACACTGCTCCTATGTGATCAAGGATATCAAAGGGGCCAATGTACCTAGGGATATGTTTCCCTTTATTTATAAACCACATGAATCTCTTCCATGTTGATATTCTAAGGAAAACTTTTTATCCCACATCGAACTCCAAGTCCTTTCAACGGTTATTAATATATCATTTTTTCCAAATCTAAGCAGGTTTTATATGTTGTTGGATGGATTGAACCTTCTCAATAATTTATTGTAGAATTTTAGGTACAAGTATCTTTTATTACCCAATTTAACCCAACAAGTTGGAGTTCTGCATCACTTCCCATACAGAGCTTCATATGGATCCATCGAATACTCGAGTGGAAACTGTTGTTATATGAGAACTACACCAATGGGATATATTGATACCATCCTTATTTTAATTCTATTGAGAAGGATCTTATCATTTTATTGATCATATGAAAATTCCTTTTAGATAGGCCATCAAATTGAGGGTGATAGACTATGAAAAAATTCAAATGAGTTCTCAAATAATGTTGAATAATTATCCATAATTTAGATGTGAACCTTGGATAATGATCAGATATGATTGAAATTGGAAACTCATGCAGCCTCACCAATTCCTTCTAATGAGAACCATGTCGAAGGCACCAAGTTGGTTGCGCGGGAGGAAGAGTTGGATTTGCAATGCCCAATGACAGGAGGGAGATTAAAGAGGCTCAATGCTACAATGGGCGCACATATTGCTTCATTAAAGGCCCAATGGATCTTGCCTTGCATGGATGGAGAAAATGGGCATATAATATCACTTATTCAAACCCAAAATTTATGTTTAAATCTTGGCCCACATGGTTGCACGAATTTGGATGCCTTTCCCACATGGAGGATTCTAGAAATGGCATCTTTGGACACCAAAGTCAAATCTGGTGGGCTATGCACTCAAAGTCAAATCTGGTGGGCTATGTTGGAAAGTTGTGTGCTACTTTTCCAAAAGTCTTTGTTGGATTTTATCTTTTTGACTTTTAAGGGGACAAGGTAGGTTTAGACTTTATTACTTTAGGGTACTAGACCCTTGACCATTGTATCACCCCCTTGGCTATAAATAGCCACCCCATGGCATTGTATTTTCATTCAAGAATTAATTGAGAGCTTATTCTTTGCTTCTCTCCATTGTGTGAGAATTATTCCAAGTTTCCCCTTGCTCTTGTGCATTCTTGCCTTGTCAATCTTCAAGTTAGATTGGTGATCCAAGATCACAAAGCCCCCAATTCTGTGCCTCAACCCAAGTGCGTTGTTGTGTAGATTGGCTATCACATCCCTCCCTTGAGTGTGTTGTCTAAGTAGTAGGTCGCGCTCCTTATAGTGTTGATTGACTACTTGCATCCGTTATCCATACCCATCATTCGCCACTTAGACACAACCCGCATCTTACATCCTCCGCCCTACGCCGTGAAGATCGGGCCACCCCGTGTGTCTCACATCAGTTGGTATCAGAGCTCCGGTTGACACGGTAGGCATCTATCACCCTCTTTTATCTCATATATCTATTATCTTGCTCATCTTTCCTTATTATCCACCCATTCAAAAAAACCTTTTTCTTTGAAAACCTCCAGAATTGGTCTTTGTTGAGCATGATTGAAATATATTTTTTTTGAGTCAAATTTTCATCCATCTTATTTTCACATTTAAATCGCTATATGTGATTTATATCCAAAAAAAATCAAATTCCCTCAACTCATCATTTTGTGCTTCTCAAAATTAAGCACATACTTTCCTTTGAGAGATTTCAAAAAAAAAATCTTACTCTCCGTTCATCATTTTGTGCTTTAAAACTCCATGCACAACACTTTTTGGGGAGATTTGACAAAAAAAAGAGAGAAAAAAATGGATACAATTACTTCATCATTATGCTTTATATTATTAGCACTTTCCATTTACATACACCACTTTATCCATTATTTTTCTTCATCCCCATATTATATTTGGCTCATATTTTTGTTAATCTTGCACAATCGGGAAAAACCCACAATCCACCTATCTACCCCTTCTTTCCACCCTCTTTTTGACCCTTTACCATTGTTAAACCCCTTACCACTCAAGTGGGTTGTGTAAAACCATCCCCCGAAACAATCTTGATTGGGGAGGAATTAGTGGCACTTGATTTCCCTAAAAAAGGTATTATATTTCATAATATCTTGGGATTCAATTTGAGTTTTGATAGTGGAGAGAAATAAGCAAAAAAATATATCTTGTGTGTTTGAGTGTGTGCATCTTTTTGTGTGCGTGTGTGTGTACATCTTGTGCGTGTGAGTGTGTATATCTTGCGTGCGTGAGTGTGTATCCTTGTGTGTGTGAGTGTGTACATCTTGTGTGTGTGTGTGTCCATCTCGCGTGTGTAAGTGAGTGTGTATCATTGTGTGTGTCCCCCCCCCCCCGGTGTGTGTTTGTGTTTGTGTAACTTATCATGGAACAAGATCGTGGGAAGAAAATTGCTCATGTTAGCGATGAAGGAAGTCAAAGTAGATCTCCTGCACCCGAAGCTACGCAATTCCAAATTCAAGCTTTAGTGAGCCACTTCGATAAGCTTCTTGATCGGAAGTTGGAGGCGTTACATGAGAGGATTGATGAATTGGAGAATAAACCAAGCCCAAGGATGTTCCATGATAACCCACGACGCGCTCCAGCACCACGTCGTCCCCACATCATGGAGGAGGAGATGGTGAACTTTGATGATGATCTTGATGATGTCCCACAAAGGAGGAGTTTGTACCAACAACTGAGAGGAGGACAAAGGAGACAACATGATGATGAACTACTTGGCGGGATCAAGGTGAAGGTCCCTCCTTTTCAAGGGAAAAGCGATCCTGAAGCATACTTGGAGTGGGAGATGCGGATCGAGTAGGTCTTTTCATGCCATGCATATTCCGAGGAGAAAAAGGTCAAACTTTCTTCCCTTGAATTTTCTGATTATGCTTTAATTTGGTTGGATCAAGTTCAAAAGGAGAGGGCTAGATATGGTGGACGTCACATCAACACTTGGGAAGACATGAAGTTCACCATGCGGAAGCGGTTTGTTCCCACACATTATCATAGAGATCTCCACAACAAACTTAAATGCCTCATCCAAGGGAGTAAGAGTGTATAAGACTACTAAAAGGATATGAAAATTGCCATGATTTGGGTAAACGTTGAGGAGGATCTAGAGGCAACCATGGCACAGTTTTTACATGGGCTCAATCGGGAGATTGCGGATCAAGTGGAGATGTACCACCATGTAGAGATACAAGATATGATCCACCAAGCCACCAAGATTGAGCAACAAATCAAAAGGAGGAGTAACAAGAGGAAACCCACTACCCCTTTCACACCATGGAGAAATCCAAGTAATTAGATTGGATAACCATCAAAGGCAAAATAGGTGGTTGATCGCAAAAGTGACAAGGTAATTCTTCCACCTAAGAAACATACTTTTGAGGCTAACCAAACCAGGAATAGGGATATTCGGTGTTTTAAATGTCAAATAAGGGGTCACATTGCTAGTGAGTACCCAAACCGGTGCACCATGACCATCAACAAGTATGGATAATGGGAGACCGATGGAGAGAGCTCAGAATATGAGGAGGAAGAATCTTGAGAAATTGATAGTGGAGAGTTTGCAGAAGATGGTGAGATTCTTGTCACTAGGAGAGTTCTAAGCTCACAAATCACCGTGGGAGAGAATGAGCAGCGGGAGAACCTTTTCCATACATGATTCAAGATCCATGGGAAGGTATGTAGTGTTATTATTGATGGAGTAAGATGTAGTAATGTTGTGAGCACCGAGTTAGTAGAGAAGTTGGGACTTCCTACTTGGAAGCATCAACATCCATATCGGCTTCAGTGGTTGAATGATTGTGGAGAGCTGAAGGTCACTAAGAAAGTGAAGGTATTGTTCTCCATTGGTAAATACAAGGATGAGGTATTGTGCGACATTGTTCCTATGAAGGCGTGCCACTTGTTGTTGGGTCGACCATGGTAGTACGGTCGACGTGTTACTCAAGATGGTTTCTTGAACCGTCACTCTTTTGTACTCCGAGGGGAACCTATAACCCTCAACCCCATGTCCCCCAATCAAATTCTGTAAGATCACATTTTGAGAGAAAAGAAAAAAAGAGTGATGAGGAAAAATAGAGATAAAATGAAAAAGGAGAGAATGAGGGAAAAATAGAAAATGAGAGAAGAAAAGAAATGGAGAGCAAAGAAAAATCAAGAGGGGAAAAATATTTGAGAGGATAGAAAAGTGTGATGTTTGCAAAAAAATAGTGAGGTTAAGGAAGCTTTGATTTCTTGAAAAAATCTCTTAGTACTTATGTACAAAGAGGTCATGTTGAACACTAACGACTTAACATCTTCTTTGCCACATGTTGTTGAGTCTTTGTTGCAGGAATTTGAAGATGTGTTTCCCGAAGAGGTGCCACCTGGTTTGCCACCCATTAGAGGTATTGAGAATCAAATTGACCTCATACCTGTAGCATCACTACCGAACCGCCCAACATATCGCACCAACCCAGAGGAGACAAAAGAAATTCAAAGGCAAGTTCAAGAGTTATTGAATGTGGGGTATGTGAGAGAGATCCTTAGTCCTTGTGTGGTACCGGTGCTTCTCGTACCAAAGAAGGATGGAACATGGAGAATGTGAATTGACTGCAGAGCCATCAATAACATCACAGTCAGGATATTTGTGAAGGACTTCAGCACATTAGCAGCACCGTTGAATTAGTTGACAAAGAAGAACGTTCCTTTCAAATGGGGGATATCTCAAGAGAAGTCCTTCAATGAACTTAAGGAGAGACTCACCCACACCCCTCTACTTTCACTTCCGGACTTCAGTAAGACCTTTGAAATTTAATGTGATGCAAGCGGAATTGGCATAGGAGGAGTACTCATGCAAGAAGGTAAGCCTATTTCTTTCTTTAGTGAGAAGTTAAATGGCCCAACTCTAAACTATGCTACATATGATAAAGAGTTGTATGCATTGTTTAGAGTACTAGAGACATGGCAGCACTATATTTGGCCTAAAGAATTTGTGATCCATTCTGATCACGAGGCTCTTAAATACCTTAGAAGCCAACATAAACAAAATAAGAGACATGCTAGATGGCTGGAATTCATTGAATCATTCCCATATGTCATCAAGAATAAAAAGGGTAAAGAAAATACTGTGGCGGATGCACTTTCATGTAGATATTCTCTTATATCCTTGTTGGATTCAAAACTCCTTTGTTTAGAATGCATTAAAGAATTATATGCTATAGATATTGATTTTAGTTAACCATATGGACATTGTAAACCTGGAGTTAGTTGGGAAAAGTTTTATTTACATGATGGATTCTTATTCCGGATTGATAAGCTTTGTATTCCCAACTGCTCTATCCATTTACTTTTACTAAAGGAGTCACATTCTGGTGGGTTAATGGGACATTTTGGTGTTGCAAAAACATTCAGTGTTCTAAGTGAGCATTTTTATTGGCCTAGAATATCTAAATATGTTGGAAAATTTGTGGGAAAGTGCATTGTTTTCCAAAATGCCAAATCAAAACTGAACCCACATGGATTATATCTTCCTCTCTGAATCCCCAAAAACCCTTGGGAGATCATATCAATGGACTTTATTGTGGGGTTACCAAGGACCAAGAGGGGGAGAGATTCCATTTTTGTTGTGGTGGATCAATTTTCTAAAATGGCACATTTTATTCCTTGTCACAAAACAGATGATGCCACTAACATTGCAACACTCTTATTTCAGGAAGTAGTCAAACTCCATGGAATGCCAAGGGAAATTGTGTCGGATCGAGACACAAAATTTCTTAGTTACTTTTGGAAGACCTTGTGGAACAAACTGGGTACAAAGTTACTCTTTTCCACTACTTTTCATCCACAAACTGATGCGCAAACAGAGGTGGTGAATCGGACATTATCATCCCTTCTGTAAAAACTTGTCAAGAAGAATATCAAGAATTGGGGGGAGTGTCTGCCACATGTGGAATTTGCATATAACAGGGCCAAGCACTCCACTACTCAATATTCTCCATTCGAAATTGTTTATGGTTTTAACCCTCTTTCCCCTATTGATCTAGTTCATTTTCCTTTGCAGGAAGCAACTAATATGGATGCGAAAGGGCACGCATAATTCATCAAACAACTAAATGAAAAGGAAAGGAAAAATATCGAGTGGATGACCCAAAAATATGTTGCTCATGCAAACAAGGGTCGTAAACAAGTGTTTTTCGAGCTTGGGGACTCGGTCTGGATTCATATGTGAAAGGAGATATTTCCTTAAAAGCAGAAATCAAAACTCATGCCATGAGGAGACGGACCTTTCCGAGTTCTCGAGAAGATTAACAATAATGCTTTCAAGATATATTTTCCAGGTGAGTATGGTGTAAGTTACACCTTCAATGTTTATGATCTTTCTCCTTTTTTGGGTGCAGAGGATGAAGAGTCGAGGACGACTCCTTTTCAAGAGGTGGAGGATGATGAGAACCATGTCGAAGGCACCAAGTCGATTGCGCGGGAGGAAGAGTTGGATTTGCAAGGCCCAATGACACGAGGGAGATTAAAGAGGCGCAATGCTACAATGGGCGCACATATTGCTTCATTAAAGGCCCAATGGATCTTGCCTTGCATGTATGGAGAAAATGGTCATATAATATCACTTATTCAAACCCAAAATTTATGTTTAAATCTTGGCCCACATGGTTGCACGAATTTGGATGCCTTTCCCACATGGAGGATTCTAGAAATGGCATCTTTGGACACCAAAGTCAAATCTGGTGGGCTATGCACTCAAAGTCAAATCTGGTGGGCTATGTTGGAAAGTTGTGTGCTACTTTTCCAAAAGTATTTGTTGGATTTTATCTTTTTTACTTTTAAGGGGACAAGGTAGGTTTAGACTTTATGACTTTAGGGTACTAGACCCTTGACCATTGTATCATCCCCCTTGGCTATAAATAGCCACCCCATGGCATTGTATTTTCATTCAAGAATTAATTGAGAGCTTATTCTTTGCTTCTCTCCATTGTGTGAGAATTATTCCAAGTTTCCCCTTGCTCTTGTGCATTCTTGTCTTGTCAATCTACAAGTTAGATTGGTGATCCAAGATCACAAAGCCCCCAATTCCGTGCCTCAACCCAAGTGCGTTGTTGTGTGGATTGGCTATCACATCCCTCCCTTGAGTGTGTTGTCTAAGTAGTAGGTCGCGCTCCTTATAGCGTTGATTGACTACTTGCATCCGCTATCCATACCCATCATTCGCCACTTATCCACAAACCGCATCTTACATCCGCCGCCCTATGACATGAAGATCGGGCCACCCCATGCGTCTCACATCACATTCATATATATATTGGTAGGTTTTTCAATCAATAAATTCACTTGAATAGAGAGAATGTGGGAAGTCTTGGTAAGTCAATCCACCACAACCCATATCATATTATTTACTTCAGGTTCAAACTATGAAAATTATACAATATTATGCTTTAGCAAGTGGAAACAGATTATAAAGCTCTTTTTGGACTCCTACAAGGTACAACTAACCCTCCTTGGGATATGGACTATTCATAAAAAAAGGAAATGAGATTTTCAGGTCCTAGTTTGAAGGTTAGACACAAATTGAGAGAAGAAAACTTTGCAGATGGTGCCTTATCTGGTAAAGGGACCTCAGGTGAAGCGGTTATTTTAAATTTTAGTATGGTATATATCCCATAAAAATGTAATCTCATTGATAGGGAATATGCCCTTGGAATTAACCACTTTCATTCTCCATGATTGTGGTTCCACACTCTTTTTTCCTTTATAAAAATTTAACTTATCAATCAGGAATTCCTTCATGTTTTCCCACCAGAAGTGTTCTCAAAGATCACAGTACATATTGGTACTTCCATGGTGGATAGAGAAAGGTGATAAGTATACATTATCCAATATATCCTTCTCTATATTAGATTATTAAGGAATATAAATCCTATTTCCAAACCAAATCACACCATCATTATAGATGTGGAACTCAATTAGCATCCCTTATCTTACCACTTTCACCATCTTTTGTAGCTCTAGATCATCCCTTTGTGCCTCTTTGATATTATATTGGGTAGATGGTTGAGTAATAATTTGTTCAAGGTTAGATGTGTTCCATGTCTTTATGATTTCCAAATATATATTTTCCATGTACAAGAAGATATGGTCTTTCTCAATTCACATCATGGATATAGTAGCACATTCTTTTTTACCAAGAGCACCAGCTACCTTGTTCACTTTTCTAGGATGGTAATCAATAGGGAAATCGTAATCCTTGATTAGCTCTGACCATCTTCTTTGAGGCATGTTGAGATCCTTCTATGTGAATATATAGTTTATAATCTTATTATTGATATATATTCCACAATTCTCACCATAGAGATAGTATCACCAAACTTTTTGAGCGAAGATCACAATTGCTGACTCCAAATCATGCATCGGGTAATTCTTCTCATGGATCTTCAACTATCCTGAGGCATATTCTATCACTTGATCATTCTGCGTGAGTACACAACCCAATCCTTTCTTCAAAGAATCATTTTATATCACAAAACCTTCTTCACCAGTTGGTAGTGTGAGTACAGCGTTAGTGATTAGCCTCTTCTTGATATCCTTAAAGCTATCATCACATTATCTCATCCAAACATACTTTACTCCATTCTATGTTAAACTAATTAGTGAGCTAGAAAATCATGAGAAATTTCTCACAAAACATCTATAGAACCTATATATGCTAAGAAAACTATGTATTTCCATGAAACTATTTGGTTGGGTCCATTCCTCATTTTCCTTTTTGTTTGAAGGGTCTACAAAAATTTCATCACTTGTGATCACATGCCATAATAATGTGACTTTCTACATCCAAAAGTCACACTTTATGAACTTATCAAACATTTTAACCTTCCTTAATGTCTCCAGTAAAATCCTTATATTCACTTCATGTTCCTCCATTCTCTTGGAGTAAATCATAATATCATCGATAAAAACTACAAAAAATGAGGTAGTCTATAAAGATTCTATTCAACAAATCTATGAAGATTATAGGGGCATTAGTAATTCTGAATTTCATCACTATGAACTCATAGTGACCACAAATTGTATGGAAAGTTGTCTTCAGAATATCTTCCTTCTTCACCTTTAGTTGATGATATCCATAATGAAGATCCAACTTTGATAAGTATTAAGCTTCTCAAATTTTAATGAACAATACATCAATCCTTGAAAGAGGATACTTATTATTTTATGGTGATATTTTTGAGCTCTCCGTGATCTATAAGCTACCACATAGATGAATACTTTTTCTTTATGAAGAGCACTAGCACACCCCAAGGTGATACACTAGGTAGAATGAAACCATTGATACTAGATACTTATTCAACTCTTTCAATTCGATCAGGTCCATTGGATATGGGAATTTTGAGACAGGAATGGCTTTGGGTATGAGATCTATTATGAACACTACCTCACGATATAGATGAAGTATACATAACTCTTCAGGAAATACATTATTGTATTCCCTAACAATGGGAATTTACTTTAGGATGGTACCTTCATTTGACTTAACTAGTTTTTCAAGATATGCTTCTTCACAGGGTATCAACACACACGGTTGAGGGATTTTACAAAGGTGACTCCTGAAATCCTGTTTATTTTTTAAGGATCATTGGATGGTTCAGAATATGAAATGATATTTCCTTTTCTTGATAGTTAATGTGTGATCTATATAATGGGATCTAATTAATGCCTAGTATAGCATCAAATCTCACCAAGGGAATTATTTCGATATTCAATGGAAGAATATTCCCATGGACACTTATAGGAGAAGATTCCAACACTTGAGTTTAAATTATTCAACCACTAGGTGTTTTTACAGATATCTCTACTTCATGTTATCGAGACTTAGATTCAACCATTCTAGAAAACATGTAGTATATAATGGAATATGTAGAACCAAAATCTATGAAAATATTTTATATTATTTATTGAATAGGAAGTTTTCCTTGTATGAAATCATTTCCATTATCCACATTAGTAATAGTGAGGGAATAAGCTTTCCATTCCTCCTTTGGATTTTGTGGTTACTAATGTTGATTTCCCACAAGGGCTCATGGTTTATTTCACTCCATTTCATAGTTCCCTTGATCTCTAAATATAAAGAACTGAAGCATAGGTGGTGAATTAGGAGGTTCCTTCCTTTCCTCCACCATGTTGGTCGGCTTCTTCATGTATCTTCTCCATTCATGAGCTTGGTGGACTTCTCTCTCACACTTAAAAATTTCCCTATCCCTTTGAGGCAATTCCCATGATGTTTCTTCCCATATTTTTTACATGTGGGTAGTTTGATCCTCTTTCCTCCTTTTTCATTTGAACCTACAAATTAAGACTCCATTGTTCTCTTATTATCTCAATAACTATGGGACCATTCTCTTAACTCCATATCCACTTTGAGAACAAACTAAACCACTTTTTCATAACTCCCAAAGTCATGGATAGCTGGAGTATTTTTAAGGAGTGTTTTTAAACAACTAAATAATTTATATATTTTTTATCAATGTTGATAAGAAAACCTGATGCATATCTTGAAGGCCTTGTGATGTTTTTCTCATAAGTTGTGACATATTCACCTTCCCTTTTCTTAATCTAAATTAATTCTATCTCCATATTTTTTCAAAGTGTTTGGTGGAATTAATTAGTAAGAAATATTTTTGTATAGTCTTCCCATCCTATATAATTTATTTGATCCTTCATATTATTATTCTATATTCATGGAAACCATTTATTATCCTCTTCATATAAATGATAGACAACCAAATTCTCCTTCTCATTCTTAGAAAAATGGATCACAGTAAATATATTCTCCATTGAGTTAACCCATTGTTCCATGAAAAGTGGTTTAGATATTCCATTAATCATGAATTTTCATTATTTCATAAATTAAGTAATGTCTAATTTTCATTATTGGGTAAAGGAGGACATTCTACATGGTTTGGGTTATTATTCATATCATGAGACCATTGGGTAAGAATTTACATTAATTGTTGAACTCCACCTACCATGGCATTGGGGATGTTGTTCAGGAAATCATTGAATTTTTCCTCATAGATGTTTTTATCCAAGTTTCTCATAGTTCACACAATTTTCAAAAATAAAAATTGTTTGAACAAAAAAAAATTCAACAAGTCATGAATAAAAAATTAATTATTTTTCACAATTAAATTTTGAAGTCCTATCTTATGGGATCCCTTTGTTTATCCTTTTTCTAAACCAATGTTTCTTATATGTATACATATACTTAGTTTTATCCTAATGTATTTCACCAATGTTTTATAATCAAAATTCTCAAATTAAATAAAATGTGCTCTAATACCAAATATAGAGACCCTACTTTTTCTTAAGTGATAATGACATCATTTTGAAGACAAACAACATAATAGTGTTAAAAATCTAGAATCCAAAGGGAAAGTGTATTAGGAAAATTTGGATCATAAATACTTTTACATAATAAAATATTAACATTTAATTGAACAATTATTCTTTATCCTTATAAAATAACACCTTAAACATAGTACATATAATCACTTGAGAATATACATCAAAGAAAGTGGTGAGCTAAAATACTATAAAGAGGATGAATAAATTAGATGAATCAATATAATAAGGGTGAGTATAAAAATAATCATCAAATAATTATCATAGCATAATCATCAAAAAAATGAGGTAAACATGTGATAAAGTCCTAGAATGTGGAAATTCATAAAAATGAAACATCATGTCTTAGTGTTCAAATACCACACATAGTTTTGAATAAAGATAGCATCATTTTCATGCATAACATATGTGAATAATCATAATATCATCCCAATGAAAAAATATATATAATTGTGTTCAAACATAAATAAATTTCATCACATGAGAAACATTACAATACCAAATGCATTAGAGGGCTATATAATTTCAGGCCCACCCATCACATCATAACATTTACATAATCATGCATGCCACATAGAACATATTACAATAATAGCCACGAATTAACCCATGTAAAGGAATGTGTTTTTATAAGTATTTAATCAATAATTATTTCATGAATAAACATGAGTTACTAAATTAAAAAGTGTAAAAATTTGTTTCCTATAAGAATCATCATTCTTATGTGTAGAAGATATAACTCAAGATGAGTAAATATATGTTTTGGAAAAAATAGTTCTTTTGGAAAATATTTAAATCAAGTTGGAATGTATATCCAAAAATAAAAAAGATAAGAATAATTAAATGATATTTAAGGATAATTAGAGAAATATTTATAACAAAAAAAATCATGAAATAGGGATAACCTAAATAAAATGAGTTGGGTTTGAGAATCCCCTTACCTTCATTCCTGATTTATTTCGTCACTTTTGGGCCTCTTGAATAGTAATCAAAAAATTATCAAAACATTGATATAGAATTTAATTATAATAATTTATAAAAATATTTTTCAATTATAATCATAGGATTACATTTCTTAATTTTATTTGATGAAATTGATGCATTTTGATATCTTTTTTTTCTTAAAAATTCATCATTTTACGTTGATTTCTCTATCCTAATTCAAATTAATTTATAGAAAATTATAATCAACTCAATAAGAATATAATACATGTGATTAATTATTTTTATATTATATATAATTAATAATATCCATACACAAAGGTTTTCATAAAAATTGTCTTATAAATGACTCTATAGGTGGTCAAATGACCTTTAATGGGATGTTATCAAAAGATCATGAAAGGGAATTATGAAATTTAAAATAGTAATAAATATAATAATTAAAGTAGGTTAACATCATTAATAAAATTTTACCATACTTCTTAATTAATTTTATATAATATGGTTTTGAAAGGAATTGGGAAAAAGAAGAAAGAGAATAATAAAATATGGAAGAGTAAATATAGACATATTATCTCTTTGGTGTAGCTTCCCTTGTAAGCCACTTCAAATCACTTGAGGTTTATAGTTGGATTACTACATCAGTTATGTGAAAACAATTTTTTTTCTATTCAGTTGAAAATTGAATTATTTTATTAAATTACTAAAAATTCACCCTTGGATAATTTCAACATGTTGATTTAAAGAAAGAAATTAATTTTATCAAAATAAATTTCAAAATATTTATTTTTAATTTTTAATAAAAAAAGATTCATTTTTATAAAATATTATAGATTATAGTTTATTAAAAATGTGTGTATATTTTCTTTGAGTCAGTTAACCATGTTATTTGTTTTTTTAATTATAATATTTATATTTACTTAAATTAACAATGATAAATATTATTGATATCAAAATTTATTACTTTGTGTTAAAATTAATATTCCATCAGTCAGGTTACTATTCCCAACATTCAGGTTTCTTTTCCAATGGTCATGTTACTATTCTGAACAATCACATTACCTCTTATACATACCACTCCATTCCTTCACTCAATATTCAACTCAATTCCTCTCAAGGTTCTGTATTTCCTTTTTCTAAGATGTTGATTGGTTTACAAATATTTTTTTCTTTTTTATAGTGTTATTTATAGGAGGGATGATTCTAGAAGACTGGGTGATCCACATTTTCCCATTTTAGATTTTATATTTTATTTTTATTATCCCCCTATAATATCTGTAATTTTATTAGGATTTTAAATTGATTAATGTAATGATTAATGTAATAAATTCATTTTGGTTTCTCTATTTATTATATGTGTATAAAAATGTGTACTATAAGTCATATTTATTTCAATAACATAATATCATTTATAAACTTTTAATTGTTATATATATAACTATTTATGAAGTTACGGTTTCTTATAATTTCATTAATTTTTTACACTTTTACTGATGCACTCTATCATTTCTCTAAGTTGGGTTTTCATCCAATTTATTCAGTACTAGACCCATTTCCAAAAACCTATTGAATACAATTGATAATATATATTCATCAATGTTATTTATTCTACTATATTAGACTATTATATTAAAATACATAATTCATTTATGTATTCATTCTATTGATAGGTCTAATTTAGTTCTAAATTTTTTGAGGAATAACTATTTTTAGTTATCATAATAATGGTAGTTTTTTTTTATTATATTATAATATCTTTTTCATTTTTTATTTATCCTATTGGAATATAATAGTAAAAAATATGATACTTTAAAAATGAAAATGATTATATGAGTTTATTTGTTATTAATTTTTCCTTTCATATATGAAAAATAAAAATA
Source organism: Viscum album (assembly GCA_963277665.1). Classification (NCBI taxonomy): domain Eukaryota; kingdom Viridiplantae; phylum Streptophyta; class Magnoliopsida; order Santalales; family Viscaceae; genus Viscum; species Viscum album. Next base: position 1,020,565,640 of record OY728132.1, on the reverse strand, counting down.
AATGATTCCCAAAAACATAATTAAATTTAATTTTAGAAAGGTTGAAAACTTATTTGTGGAGTGAAAAATGGAACAATTCTATTTTATTCTTGGAGTTATTTCAAGGACTGTTGGGATTTCCCAATAATAATAATTTAATTCTATATTAATGTTAATATTATTATTGTTAATATTATCTTCACCAACTTATTATTATTTTCAACATATATAGAAAATAATATAAATATGTTAAATGTTTAGTATTAATTCATATTATTTTAATATTTTTATTAGATAAAAGTAGTGCTAGATCTCATATGTTTACTGATAAAACATTAAATACAATTTTTCATGAAAATTAACCCATGAGTCTCCATAATAATTCTCTTAGTTAATGAGAATTTTAATATTCTTGACATTCCATTCCATTTATTTCATTCATTATATTTCATTGTTTTAGATGATAGTTATACAATTTCATGCATTTAAAAATCATTTCCCATTAAAATAATTCTATTTTTTCCATTATTTTTCAAAACTATTGAAATAATAACTACATATAAATTTTATATGTTAGTAATTATTTATATGAAAGATATTTATAACACACTTCATAGTCTATCTTTAACTCATACTAATATTTTTTAGTTACGGTTTTATTTAGTTATTTAATGTTGAACATAATATAATATATTACTATATATTTGAAGTTATAAACTTTCATAATCTATAACAACTTATTATTGTTTCTTTTACTCTAGATTTATAGATGAAGACTCAAATTATGACATTATTGTTATATAGTTTAACATGTATAAGAAGATTCTTATATATCGGTGGCTTGAATGGATTAATTCACATCTATACATTATAATAATTACATCTATTATGAAATTGATTCCAAAATACATTAGACTATATAAATTAACCTTTGTTCATTTGGAAGGATTATATGTTTTAAAACTTAATATATACATGAGGCACTATGATTTTCTGATGTTTTGTTTTTTCTTTCAAATTTATTATAGTAATTTTAACACATGAATTCACTATTTTAATTTAAAATTCTTGTCCATATTAAATAAATTAATAGAGTAAAATTCTATAGTTTAATATCTAAAATAATATTCCAACTTTTTCCTATATTTAATAAATAGATTCCTGCATCCACATTAAAATAATTGAAACTATTATTATATGTATTACAAAATTCCATAAATGATATAAATGATCATTAATTCACTAATAATGGATATATTTACTATACATGAACAAAATGAATGATGTATTCTTATTTTCAAATTTCTATTCTATATTACCCTCCCCCAGCATGAAGTTTACATTTATAGGTATTATATAAATAGAATTACATTAGTGATAACTTCATAGTCTTCTACTCCTTCATATTAGTTCTCCACTCATGTCAAATAAATTGGTACACATTTATTCATTTTTTGTAAATATATTTTTTACCTCCAACTTAGCATCAATACAATTTGTTTTCTTAAAAAGTATACATAATTACATTTATGGTATAACATTGATGTAATTATGGTTTTTGGATATTTTAATTTAGACATGTGTCTTCAATGTTTTTTTCACCTCATTTATAATTACTTTATTCCCATCTTGAAATCACAGTAATAGAGAATTTTAATTTTCATCTCCTAGAGATCCCAGTTTTATTTTCATTTTCAATTCCGCATTAGATTATTCTATGTTTGTAATATTTTTTAGTTTTTCAATTTTAAATTTTCAATATGAATGTTTTCACCTATATACTATCTATTCTTATATATATATATATATATATATTATTTTAAATAGCTAGAGTATGATCAATGCTTCACCAAACATAATATATTGCATGAAAAAATATGTATTTTCAAATGAATTAGATTCAATTACAAATTAAAAAATTCATTGATTCACTCCCTTCCTAAATTAGTATTTTATTCACTAATTACTATCCTATGTTTTACTAATATAATCATTATATGGTTGACTGATTTTTTTAATTTCACTTAAATATTATATGTGTGTTTGTATGTGTGTTCTGATACATAGATATATATTCTATATTCTAATATATATATATATATGCATAATATATATGTATTGAACATATATACCTATATATTGAATATATATTCGGATATATATATATAATGATATTTTCTAAATATATATATATATATATTGAATATATTCTGAATATATATTATTAATATATATATATATATATATTCTATGCTTTGAATACATATATTTTGATATGAATATTCATAATATTTTCTGATATATATTCTGAATATATTTTCTGATATATTTTTACATATATATATATATATATTTATATATTGAATATATATTTTTAAAATATATATATATATATTCTAATATATATATATATATATATCTTAATACTTATTCTATATATGTTCTGAATATATATATATATATATATATATATTCTGAAGATATATATTGATATATTCTGATATATTTATATATATGTGTATATATTTATATATATTTATATATTCAGTTATAATATTTCTTTATAATATTACTTTAAATTAAATTTAAACACTTATTCTAAAAGTATAATATTTTTGGGATGAATATATCCTTAATGTAAATATTTTATATTTTTTAATTATTAGAAGTATATTAATTCAAAATTTCTACGTTATTCCTGCAAATATTCTTATTCTTATTCTTTTTCAAATATATAATTTGTTTTTTTGGATTTATAGCTACCGCGACTCATGAAAATTCAAATCGTACTGGGTTTATTCCACTTGGGTGGTCTTAACCATGACCTCGGCAATGCTTCTTTTGGTGTACAGCTGGTGGAGATATACAGGGTCAATGGATGGTCGGGTGAAAACGGGTGATAGGAGACATGATCCAATGAAGACTAGGTTTGTACAGAGATGTGGGCTCCCGATGGTGATGACGGTGGTTGGAGAAAGCAGGTGGTCTAGCGACTGGCCAATGTGGGTGGTACTATTGTGATGGTGGATGTTTTCCAGTAATGTCAATGTGAAACTTAGGGAGGCATGTGGTGGTGCTTCTGTGAAGTGGCAATGGCGGGCGGTATCTAGCAGCGGGGTTGATGCGGGCTCCCGACAGTGACAACGGTGATGGATACCTAGTTCTCAATGATGAAGGGCGGTGGTGTGCTATCAGCATGACAACTGACAATGAATGGAGGGGTGCTAATAAGATTTCATGTGAATGGTAGTGGTGTGATGATTGGTAATGTAGAGGCAGGTGTCCTAGCATCATCTATAGTAGGAGTTGGTCGGTAGTGATAAGCATAGTGACTGGTGATGGTGTGAAGATATAACCCGCAAAAATCACGAGTGGTACAAAGAAGGCATATTTCCATTAGTGAATAAAATTGGTGAACCCCTAAATGATAGAAAGGGTGGTGTTCTGGTAGTCATTCGTGTAAATGTCCTGATTTTTTGTGAGAAAATGGAGTTGTCTCCATCATCGTCTTATATGGGAGGCTCATTCAGGTTGTAAATGCATAGTGTGATTTGATCAGGGCATCAATTGTTTGGATGGAAAAATAGATATGTTGGATCATATAGACTATTATTATAGGATTTTGGGAAAAACTTTAAAGGTTCTTCAAGAATTTAATGGGTGGATTATCCCTTGGAGGGAATTAACCTACCCAGGGGTTGAGATATGTCTATTTGTGTCTGTTTCTCTACAATTTTACCCCTAAATACCTTGTAATATATATATTCACTATATGTATATCACATATTCAGTATATTAATATTATGTATATTCATATTTTATATTTATTTATGGATAATTACACCTTTTAACTATTACAAAGCCTATATTTTATGGTCACATACTACATCCTATTATCTGTCAAAAAAATTAAATACTTACTAAGTTAATATTAATGTTTAACATCTATATTGAAATTTTTTTCATTTTTTATTTTTCATAATATGTTATATTTTAAAAATGATCAATATCATAATTGGGATGTACTCCTTTATAAATCATATATATAGTTTCAATATATTTTCATTCAAATAAAAAAGTTTTTGCCACGACCTGTCCCTTGGGGCCCGTGCCGTGACTACCCCAAGCCCGCCTTCCATAGGCTAGGGGCTGGCGACTAGCACCGAAAAAGCGTATCGCTAATACGGGAAGGTATTTCCTTTTTAACATGTACAGACACACAGTCCAAGAACACAATAAGAAGAAACCATGAAGTAAACTATTGTAGTAAAAGAGTGTTGAAAGTAAAGGGGCTGACATACAAGCCCAATTGAAAGTACAAGTACAACTGAAAAGTTCAAATACAACTGAAAAGTACAAAATAGCTCATGGATCGTTCACCAAGGATCCTACCTAAAGGGTAGGTACATCTCACGATCAATAGTCCCTACGTCACGTCATGCCAAATGGTCCTCCTTCGAGTACCGTCCAGTCCTAGCTCCCTCAGCCTCGATCAATGTTGTCTATCATATTCCCAAGACACAAAAAGGTGCGGGTGAAGCCCGTGCAGGGGTTAGTATAACAATACTCAATAGGGACCCCGAGACCACCATAGGTCTCCCAGAGTTCCATGAAGTAAAAACCAAAAATAAATAATTCAAATATACTTAGGTATATGCCCATACATATACCTAAGTTATCAAGATATACTCATCTCATACATGAGGGAAGAATACCACAAAGGTAACACCACGAAGGTAGAAGTACCACACGGATAACACCACAAAGATAGAAGTACTACACAGGTAACACACGAAGATAGAATTACCACAAAGGTAACACCAGGAAGATAACACCACGAAGGTAGAAGTACCACATACGTAACACAATGAAGATAACACCATGAAGGTAGAAGTACCTCATAGGTAACACCACAAAGATAGAAGTACCACACAGGTAACACCGCGAAGATAACACCGCGAAGGTAACACCATGAAGGAAACACCACGAAGGTAGAAGTACCACATAGGTAACACCACGAAGATATTAGTACCACATAGGTAATACCACAAAGATAACACCACGAAGGTAGAAGTACCACACAGGTAACACCATGAAGATAATAGCACGAAGGTAGAAGTACCACATAGGTAACACCACGAAGATAGAAGTAACACATAGGTAACACCACAAAGATAACACCACGAAGGTATAAGTACCACACAAGTAACACCACAAAGATAGAAGTACTACATATGTAACACCACAGAGATATAAGTACCACACAGGTAACACCACAAAGATAACACCACGAAGGTAGAAGTACCACACATGTAACACCACGAAGATAACACCAAAAAGGTAAAAGACTCAACTCACACTAGGTATAACTTAAGTACAGAAGTATAGATGATTATTCATAAGCTAGATCATTTTATTCTAATAATAAGCACAGCTGCTGACCCACACAGGATCGATAGGTACTAACCCCCACTGACCCACACAGGATCTGACCGCACAAGATCGATATGAAATGTCCCACACAGGATTGCTGAGCGCTGATTCACACAGGATCTAATAGATGTTTACCCACACATGATCGATTGATTTTAACCCACACAGGATCGATAAATACTGACCCACATAGGATCAATGTTCTTTCTTCACGTTACAGCCAACCACTGGATTCCTCGCACCCGGTGCGCTCGAGTTCCGTAGAATCTACCCCTAGAGATATCGTTCATACCTTGACCACCACTAATCTATAAAAAGGAGTAACCCAAAGTACCGCCTTGTCATAAGGGTCCCAAATCGATAGATGGTGCGTCAATCGGATGCTCGGTCTGTGAGCTATAAGTGTTTTAGTTCTGAGGGCCTGATTGGATTCGGGTTCAATCCAACCCGTCTGTACTCCAACTATTTCCAAAACTCAAGTGGAGTATACCAAAAGGACTGTCTCGATCCAAGTATCCCATCACTCTAAATGGTTTGTCAAATGGACATACAGTTCTCAAGATTTTTCCCTTTAAGTGTTTCTGGGTCCACTTGGGCCTGGGTCCGGTCCGACCAGGTCGGCAGACCCGACCCGACCCAACCCGATCCAGATCAAACTTGGCTGGGCCGAGCTATGGCGGTCTTGGCCCGCTGGGCCGAGGTCCGGCCCAGCCCGCAAGGTGGTGGCCCATGGTGGGGTCCACCCTAGTCGACGCAGGGGGTGAGACCCCCGATCTCCGGAATGGCCTGAAGGTTCTTCAGTTTGTGAAGCGGTGGTGCCACGTGGGCACCTCCTGGTCACCGCGGAACCTGCCGAAGGCCCGGGTTCGTCCTCCACTGTGGCTTCAGCCACAAACCCTTTTCTCACCGACATCATGCTGTTCGCACCGCCCTTCCCTTTCGTGGCCGGATGATGTGTCGGCTGCCTCCTAAAAACACTGCGGCAGACAAGTCGCGGTCGATTCCACTGGCAGGGCGGGTGCATCACCTCATTCCTCATGGCCATCCGGTGTGTCGGCCACCGCCTTCATCCAACGCGGCTTCAGTCGTGACCCCTTGTTCATCAGCTGCGCATAATGACGTGTCGCACCTCCTCTACGGTCGTCCGGTGCTAGCTACTCTGCTGACCGTCGTAGCTTAGCGTCGTGGGCTCCTCTTGCAGCGCTCGACGGTGAGCCACCTCTATCGTAGCCAGACGGTGTCGTTGTGTCAGCGGTCTTCTATGGAGAACGCAAGGGTATCAAGGTAGCCAATGTTTTGAGTCAGTTTCGTTAGGCCTGCGCCCTCTGCGTTAACTTGTAATCTACACGAGGGAGGAAAGGATTCTATAACTATTGAAATTTAAACCAAAATTAAACCCTACCTCAAGAACAATGGAGAAATGCTCATGATTGAGGATGTGGGTCAGTATTCGTCATCGCCCGCAACTAGCCTCCAATGATGTCGCTCGATCTTCGATCTCCAGTTCGGATTTTCAGTGTCGCTCATCACCGCTCTCCGGAACTGATTCCATCCTCTAAGGGTTTGGCATCGTGGCACTTTATCAGCACTTCGTTGCTTGGTGAATTCATGCTGATACATCTCCCCAAGCTCCATATATATCAGATACGGGGAGGGTAAGTAACGACGTTGAGAATTAATGGGGGCTCATTAATTAGGAACCTTCTTAATTTTCCAACATTGTTGTTACTTGGATTGAATGGTCAAGTCATTTATTGGCTTGACACGTTGATGGTCCCACGTTGATGCTTGTCCATTGGAGGAAAAATAAAGAAAGTAAAATAACAAATTTATTTTATTTATTCTTTTAAAAAGTCCAAAAATCTAGCTTTTTCTCCAGACCTACTACAGTGGAAGTTAAGCCTCCCTTAAACGAATCCGGGTGTTGTGGATTCAATGGTGTCCTCGGATTTTTAATCTGAGCACTGGTTTAAGAGTTAGAAAACACCACTCGTGGATTTACTGAACGTACCAAAAAAAGTTCAATAAATTATTAACGTTCACCCTCGACCCGTGCCGGTCAAGGTTAGGCTCTGCCTAAGGAGAACATGCCCCAATGAACTCAACGGTACTCTTATATTTTTGATCTAATTTACCAATTATAATTTATGGATTTTGACAATAAAATAATCGTTACTTAATTATATTATTTACTGACAAAAACTATCTTCCACTGTTGGCCCGCGTCGGCCTATGTTAGTATCTGTCTGAAGAAAGCATACCCTCACAAGCTCAACGGTTGTCTTGGATTTTTAATCTGAGTCACCGTTCGTGAGTTATAAAAATTTTAAAAATAAAACAACTTTCTTTTAATTATTTTATTTATGGTTATCCCATTTTTGGGTTTTTCTCACAGGAGGAATGTGCCGACTAAACTTAAATTGTGTCTAGTGTAAACCCACCATCCTAAATGCATCGGTGGCCTCGGATTTCTGATCCAGAAAACCGTTTAAGATTTATTCAACTTTTTTAGGAAAACTGCTTACGCGTGATAATTAAAGCTTAACAAAACTTCGATGGATCATTCCAGGTACTCCGAACCTCGGAATCACGCACCATCAGATTTAGTGGTCTTGAAATAATTTCATATAATTAAAAAAATTATACATAAATTCCATGACATTACAGTTTTGAATATTGTTGAAATGGATACACTGTTATATATTAACATCATTTCTCAATGATCAGGATTCTTTTCATTATAAACTATATCTTAAAATGGTTTGATAACAATTATTTTTCTTCCAAACATTTTTCCATTAATTATCAGGACTAATAATGATTCGATTAATTATAATATCATTGTTTTAGATAATATTCAACATAAAATTTTGGCTAGTTTTTCCACTATAGTAGAATTAATTAAAACACTAATTGGATGATAATAAGTAATTAAGTGATGTTATAAACATTTGTTTTAAACTAAATTATAATTTTTGGAAATCTATTTCTAGATATATTATTAAAACTAGATATATTGTTCAAATTTTTAATGTATCCTTAGGGTAAAAAATTACAACATTTGATTCTTATAGCTCAATCCCAAATATTCAAACTTTTACTAACCATATAACATCTAGTAGTAAAATAATATCCAAAAGTCACAATGATGGATACTTAGATCATAAATATACTTCTTATAATTTTCATTATAATCAAACTATTATTTTTACTATTAAAAATAATATCCCCCAATTTTGTTATATAGAATATGTACAACAAATTCTTTTGAGTATAAAAACATTATATTATTATCTTACAAAAAACATGTGTATATATATTTGAGATAAAAACTCTTAAATGGTTTTAATATAGAAATAATATAAATTTATTCTTACAAGAATAGATGATGACCCAAAAAACACATCTTTTTGAATATAGAGAATAAATAGGTAATCATTCATATTAGATGTCTTCTACATTTGATCCATGATTAAATATGTCATTTACCACTATATCCTTTACATCAATATGAACTAATTTTCTTATTTTTCAATTGAATTTCACTTAGATATTGGTGACCCCATCCAACTAACAGGATATTATAGTGTAAATTTATAGTTTCATAAAAGAATTTAGAAATATGTTGGTAAACACAACACATGTTATTTATTAGTGTTCCAGAATTATTTTAAAATATTTATTTATTATTCATTTATTATTTATTAACAATCCTATTTATTGAATATTAAATATTGGTATTATGTTTTCAGTAATGGTTTTCTAAAAGTATATAGAGTTTTTTTATAGATTCATGAAAAGTATAAGAATTATATATTCTTTACTTTAATATGAAAAAAATTATACATTTCTAATTCTTTTTATGTTTATTCATTATACTATAGAAAAAAAATATTTTGGAATAGTATGTATTTAAAATAATTGATTTTTATTTGAAAATAATTCATATTTTTTAAACTTCTTCATGTATCATGGATTTGTTTCTCTATTTCTATTTTAAATAATTAATATAAAATTAGAAAATGATTGTCATGTATTTTTTCTCACAAGTATGATATAAAAAATAACACTTTCAATGAATCAAATTTCTTTTACACTATAAACCATGTATATATGCTCTATAATATATATTGTTTGCTCATTTTACAGAGGCACTGTATATACCTACACAGAAATATGTAAAATTATTCACTACACTACAATATTTTATACTCTTAAATAGTAAAAAAATATGCCAAAATTGGGATATGAAATATATAGTACTCATATAGGTAAATATGAACATATTACATATAAAACCATTGAATCATATATACATACACTTTAGTATTCACACACTGTAAATACATACACTGCATATAGTGTATATATTGTATATGCTTCAATATATAATATTCATCAATATAAATACATTGTAATGATTAAAATTATTCAATATGAATTATGTACATGTTAAAGTGATAGTCCATATGCATACTCAACATACACTAAAATATATATGTGTACACTTCAATACATGTTATACAAAAATTATTGGATTGTAACTCAGTAGTATGTTAAATATAAATTCATACATTACAATATTTATTTAGAGAGTTAAATATTTTTTATCCGCTACTTTAGCCTATTGTGTCAAACCATTTACATTAAATACTTTTTTTACTCCACTAATATTTATATAAAATAAAAATACTTATGTTTCATGTTCTAATATATATTACAATTATGAAGAAATATAAAATACATTTTTTCAAATGATATTTATAGTTTTAAAAGGAGAATTTAGGCTCCATACTTTTCAAATTCTCCCCAATTAAATATTATATTTAGTACTTTTGAAAGACTCATCTATTGATTGATCACTTTACTCTTATGATGAGCATATTAGTACTAAAATATTATAAAAATTTATAATTTTTTTTCTTGGGTCTTATGAACCATTTTATATAAATGGTCACTAATACATTTGGAAATTTCTATCAATATTAATGTAGGAAACATTAATTGGTATGAAGTGAATTAAATATAATATATGAACCAAGTTAGATTATATAGGTGGGTGTTTCTCTTATAAAACAATATCGGAATTTAATTATTTTTGTAGAGTATCATTTGATAGATCTAGATTTCATTCTTAACTGATTTACCTAGTACAATAATATACATAAGTAAAATAGAATTTTGGTGAGGTTGAATAGGTCCTATAAAATCTATAAGGACTCTTTGATTTTTCAATTTATTTGTAAATAATATGACCATAAATCTATTTGATTTTTCTTCTTTTCTTATTTATTTGTGATTTTACTGTATATTCAAAAAAAAATTCAATTTTAACACCAGAACGAATCATATTATTGACATTAACTGCTTTCAAACTATAGGAATGAGTCTATGGATGGTTTTTCATGGGTGATCCTCCAATCAATGTAGAAAATAATAAAAATTCTCTATAACTTTGGGATTCCCTAGTGCTCTATGAATTCTATTTCAAACATAGAGCTATTTGTAATTTTTATTCTTGTATTGTGGAAACATTCTTAGTTTTATTATTCTATTAAGAAAAGTGTTTTCAATAAAAAAAATTAATTTATCCAACTTAATCATTTAATTTATATCAATTAACCCAAAATTTATTTGATTGGAAATTTATTTTATAATTTTAAAATATATATTATGTGTAACTATATATTCATACAGTGTATTCGAATATCTACACAAATTATATATTCTATGATAAAGAAATACATGTTTCAAAACATGTTTTTTATATTAATCAATTCTATGTTTTTATATATATTAATTAAGTCTGTAATCTCCTTAAGATCAAAGGAAACAATCATTTTTTATATTTCCAAAAGTAGTTAATTTTTAATTTTTTATTTTTAATATCTTCCAATGTTTATATTGGTATTCTTGTATTTATCTATATTTTTTATAATAATAATAATATTTTAATTATTTTTTTTTACAAAAATATTATATTTTTTATCTTCCATTATTTCAACCCTTCACACTCATTTTTCTTCATGGAAATTTTAATATCTATAATCTATATTCATTATATTATTTATTTCGCTTATTCAATTATAGTATTCCATTAAAATATGTAATTATATTTTATTTAATATATGAAATTACATAAATTTATTATATGAAATAATATAATATAATTACATGGTATACTATATGGAATTACATTCACATTATATTAAAAACATATATAATTTTTTGAGTTGAATATTTTTTTAATAACATTTATTTTACATTATTATGTTTTTACACAACTATATTTACCATATTTAGAATTAATTTTTAGAATTTATTTATCCAACCAATTTATAGTAAACTTTTAAATTTAATTATCCAATATATAGATACATGTGTGTGTATTCACTCTTTGTTGCAACAATATAATAAAAATATTTTTTTAACTATATCAATTCTCTCTCAATTAAATATTAATTTATTCTTAGTGGAACAATTTACAACATGATTTTGATGAATAATTTTATCAATAAATAGATAAATGTGTAACTAATTTTATGTATGGAACTTCAAAATTAGTGGATATTCAAAAATAATTGATTTTATAAAACTATAGAATGAAAATAAATACTGAAAAAATTTCTAAATATCATTTGATATATTTATAAGTTTTCACGCATTGTAGTTTACCACTTACTAGAAATCACTTTTGTATCATTTTATATATTTAATATTCATTCTAACATTCATTTCTCTTATATATGCCCAATTTTTATAAACAAATTTTATTTTTAGAGTTCATTGCATATTTACATCCCTTATAGTTATTTTTTATAGGTTTTATAAATTATTTATTTATCAATAGGGGTATTAAAAATAATATATACCAAAATGAGTTTTACTTGTGTTAACATTATTGAAGAATTTATATAGTCAAATTTTGTGAACTATGCTCACATTAGGAAAAAAATCCTATATTATAAGTCATATGTTAACATGGTTCACGAAGACTATATGAATCCCACGTAGTTTCACTACTATCAATTCATGTAAATATTTTACTACCCATTATCATCGGTCAAAAAATTGATAAATGGACCACTTTTATCATCACTAACTAAATTCACTAATAAAGATAGCCTTTATCATTTTATAAAATCAATGATAAAATGGAGCCTTTTGTTATTTCATTTATTAACACTGATAATGGAATCCCTTTATCAGCCCTTGTTTAGAATAGATAAAAAAATTCTTTATCAGTGCTCGAATAGAATTAATAAATACTATCTTGCATAATAGATTTTTATATATACATATTTATAAATTCTTAAATATTATTTATATAATAATAATTATACGTATTTATATAAATGAAATTTATATATATATTTGATAATTTATATTTTTTTTCTTTTATACTTACTTAAAATTATATATATATATATATATATAATTAAATATACCCCCATATGTAGCAACCTAGTGGTTGTACCCATGTTGTGGTTAGAAGAGGTATTGAGTTCAAACCTCCCGAGGTGCGTGTATGGTTTTCTTTATATTTCTCTCCTTCCCCTAACCAGTTGTAATATAATTACTTATATATAAAAATTTAAACTAAAATATAGTGATATAAATAATATAAATAAATAAATAAATACAATAAATATTGTTTATAAATAATTTTATGTGTTTATATTAATATTATATAATGTATTGTATACAAATATATTTATAATTGTTTGTGTTTATGTTTACATATATTTTTATATATGATTATATATTATAATATATATAAATAATATATTGAAATATTTTAACATATAAAATTTATATTTGAAAAATATGAGTCATATGAAAATATAAATTTATTGTCAAGATTATTTTTATAATTTATAAGACCAAAAAATATCAAATGTATATTAATCAAAAAAAATTGAATGTATTTAAATAAATTACAAAATGTATACATAAATATGATATATTAAATTTAAATTTAAATATTTATAAAAATAATTAATTGTGTTTATTTTTATACATTTTTTTATATTAATATTGGTATATATATTAATATAATTCTTAATGTTTTGATACGAATCATGTTTAATACGTTCATAAAAGGTTATGGAGAAACAAATGAAAACAAAATATAAAAAATGGTAGGTTGGTATATATATATATTTATAATATGTGTGTGTGTGTGTGTACATATTCATTCATGTGAGTGTGTATGTGTATGTATATATTTATGTATATGAGTGTCTATGTATGTATATGTGTGTGTGTTTACATGTATATGTGTTTGTCTGTGTGTGTTATTGTGTGTATGTGTGTGTGAATGTATATACGTATGTATGTGTGGGTATGTATGGATTTTTAGGTGTATATATATGTGTGTATATATCGAAACATAAATTATAAGTAGAAAAATGAATAGCTAATGATTAGATTATTGTGATTAATGTGTGGTAAGATCTTCATGAATGGGAACATTGATTATTGAATGGCATGGTATTTAATATTGTTAATGAATGGAATAATGAACGAAATACATATGGTAAGATGGTAAATCTAGTAATGAATATGCGGTGAAACCTAAATGATAAATATTGAATGATAATGTGGTTGTTTTGTGTGAAGGGTGGTATTGGTTAATGTTCTATATATAGAGACCCAAACTTTTCATACATAAATAAAATATATTATTATAAAAATATTCATAACATGTCAATACGATCCATGCCAGTACTGTAAATGTTCGATGACATAGAAAACATGTATACATAAATAACTAGTACCAGAAATATTTTCATAATTTCACATTAATTTCTTCACAACAAGCACCATTCATAGACATGTCATACATAAAAACTTTCTTCATAACTTGGGGAAGGGAAACATAAGAAAGGGTGATCTCTGATCCTTAGTAAGGGTATAAAAAAGATATATCAATCAGTGTTCAGTGTATAGAAATTAGTTATAAGGGTAATATAATGTGATCGAAACACACAATAATCATACCCAATCAGTCAAGGAACATTAATCATGAATTATATCTTAAAGTATTTTCATTCAAAATAAATAGGACATTAGAGTGTGGAATCAACAATAATCAATCATGATCTATGATAACATATCAAAATAATAATAAATAAGTTTGTGTCATGCACATAAGCATAGAAAATAATTTTCTTAGATAAGTACCACCTCCATGACTATCTTATTGGGTTAAGTTCACTTCTTATTCTATCATTTCTTTAGTCAAGGTCACTCCCAAGACTATCTAGTGGGACAAAGTCCCATAATAAACTCAGTTCACTCCACATTCTGTTACTTTTTATCTCATGTTATATCTATATTTACCTAATTCATTGCGGGTCTATATAATTTTGGGCCCACATGTCATATAATGAAAAGCATACATATGTGTTCTATAATATCAAAAAATCATCATATCATCATATAATAACTTGTGTAAATGATATGGGTTTCATAAAAAATTCATCAAAATAATCTTTAACAATGAAAAAAAATAATAAGGGTGGTAACATTGTATTATATCCCTATTTAATAATTTTAAACATCAATGGTAGTTTTTTTAGATGAAAATACCCTTTAAATGTTAGTAGAACATTTATTGAGTAAAATACACTTTCATTTTCAAATAACTTAATTAAAATATAAAAATTTCCATAATATTAAGGAAAAAGTATTCTTTTATAGGTACCAAGTGAAATTATAAATAATGATTTAATGAAAAGAGTATTCATTATGGTAGGGAATGAATTTCATTTTTTGTTTGTTAAAATAAATAAAAACCCTTTTACATTTTTTGTAAAAATTTACAAGTACCATGTTCATAAAATGATAAGAATATTCCTCTAAAACATTTTTTATAAAAATTAAAACATGGGTAAAAATAAATTTAATAAATATCTTAAAGTGTACAAATATTCATCAAAATATTTAAAATAAAATATGGATATAGAGGATAATATTCCCAACCGAAGAGATAAATTCTGATGGTTTTCCTTAAAAACATTATTTTGGTATCTTGAGTGCTAAAGAGAGTAAAATGAAAGGAAAACATGTAATATCTAGAAATAACTATATTATAAAAAATAAATAATATTTTGAGGAGATATATCATTTAATTTCATTATCTAATATTAACAATAAACAATCTCAGTGAAAAGTGAGATTATAACTTAAAACCATACCATTTTAGTAACTTTTGATTCATTACCCCCATGAATGAAATAAAGTAAAATAAAACTTTAGACACCATGAACATAAATATATTAATGATAAAACATATAAATTTTTTTCTATATACACATCATAAAATAATATAGGTGTATAACATAACATATATCCCAAAGAAGACAATTTGATATGATAAACCCTTACCACATTGGTAACATTCGAACCAATACCCCTTGGAATATGTAATTTGAATTTCAAATTTATATAACATGAATTAATAATAAAACATGGTATAACATATAAAATTATCAATATACACATAGTATAAACATAAATATGTTCATAACATCAAACATGTCTCAACAAAACAAAATTGAGATAAAGAACCCTTAAGGCTTTAGAACTTTTTCAACCAAAAGTCATTGGAAGATTTAAAAATCATATTTTTTTTGTAAACACATAAAATAAAATAATTTATTATTATAATATAAATTATTTTTAGTATATATTCTATATAAATAAGAATCTTTTTCATAACATTAAAACAGGGTTTGATAATGATAAATTGAGACAAAATATGTTCCGTATCTATGTCTAGATTTGTAAGAGATACTATCTATAATATAATAAATTTAAATTTATTATAATTAAATTATGTGACCATATTAATAAATATAATATTTTATATGGTCCAATTATATAATTTCATCACCCTGTTATTAACAATTCTCTATTAAAGTCATTATTTTTAGTGTTAAATGCATCATTTTTCATGAATGTTTTAGTTCATAAGTTATATTCCATGAAATTTGATCACAATTATTCCATATAAAAAATTTTAATAATGATATATATATCATATATAATTATTATATACATATTTATAAGATTTAATATTAAGTGGTGATGAAAAATTAATTACATCACTTTGGGGAGATGGTAATCTGTATGTACAAATGAGTGATGTTTCCACTTTCTATGGGTAGAAAGAAATAAAGGTAAATGATAATTATCCTTTAAATAATTATTAATATATAATAAATTTAAAATATTTTCATTAAATATATCCTTGTTTCTACTATATTAAATAATAAATGATAAATAAATCACACTGTTTCATAGAGGTGGTAGTCCACACATGCACACAAGCTACATTATCATTTACCAAAGGATCAAAGAAAAATAAGGTAGATATGATATTATTATTATAAAAGAGTAATTGTGTCATAAATATCATATATAAACAATAAAAGTTTCATAATAAACATCCATGGAATATGGTGATAGGAAATTAATTATATTTCTATGTGAAAGAAATAGTCCACATGTAAACACAAGCAATACTTTTATATCCATTTTGATTTAAAAGAGGATGTAAATTGTTATAAATACTTAATAATGAAATATACATATATTTATGATACTGGATAAATAATTTTTTAGGTATAAAACATGTATGTATGAATTAGAATAAGAAATAAAATTGAAAAATCTTGGTTAAGATTTACACCTCATCTCTGAGAGAACTCCTTTGGATGACACCTTACCCCTTGAGGGATTTGTATTTCGAGAAGAGAATAAGCTCTTGTATAATTATGAGAATATAAGATTATTTTTTATCATATATTTTCAGGTATATAGGGATCAAATGGTGTTAATAATTGATAATAATATGTTCCCTTCTATAAGTGTGGTGAGAGACACACATGGAATTTCTTAAATGATTTCAATGATATATAGTCACATTCATGGGAAAGTGAATCCAAATGGAAAAATATATGAATACAGGATAGTATAATTTTTTTCCTATCATTAGTAAATAATATTTAAACTTATTTGGGTAGAAAACCAACCCTTATCTCTTAGTTAAACACACAAGTAAACTTATATTAATGGAAACTGTGATAACAAAATGTTATTTTATTTATTATTCAATATGACAAAAAATTTAATTTATCCATATTAAATTATATTAAATATGATTATTAAAAATATGGAATCCACTTTAACAGATCCCATTTCTTTAAGAGGTTGAATTTAATTTTAAATAAGTGCACAAACCGCAATAAAATCCCATTTTAGAATAATATATTTTTAAGTATTAAAAATATTAATCCTATTATATGACTTATAAAAACCATAAAATGAATGTTAAAATGTGTTATTTAAAATATAATCTATAAATTTATTTAAAACTACTTATAAAAATATAATAATTTAATTTACTAATAAGAAACATTGCACACATAAAAATAGTTCTTTAGAAAAATGTGTTTTTAAGCCAAACATTAACCTATACCAAAATATAGACTAATTATAATTCCTAGGTAATTAATTTAATTATTTATAATTAAAGGTTTCATATATTACATTAATTTAAAATTCAAAACATAATATAAGGTTAACTTGAAAATAAATGATTGTTATTACAAAAATCAGAAGTCTTCACTATTCACTGAAAAAAAATAATTACAGAAAAATAATAAAAATTCACCATAAGAAAATACTAAAAAAAATTAGACCCTTTTTTCCTTTTATTAATTTTTAATATTTCTATATACATTTTTAGATCCATGCACTGAGGCAGTGTTCCATTCTAAGGCTCGGTGTGCCTGAAATAAATTTTATAAAAATATTAAATATATTTAGTATCATGCACGTGTAGTTTCTTAAAGAAAATAGGATAACTCCTAAAAATAATCTAAGATCGCAAATATGATACCAATTTTGAGTCTGAAATCCAGTGTTCACCCAAGGTGAGACCTAAAATAGGTCTGTGATGGGTGATCATATAAAGTGGGCGTTGGTGGTACGTTTAGTGGATTTATTAATTAATAAAACTAATTAACTAATTAATCCAACATAAATAGATTTACCATTAAATACATAATTATAGATATTATCTAAGGTTAGTTGCATAGATTCAAGGATAATTGAGAGATTTTATTCCCCCTTCCATTGTAAAATAAAGATCTGGTGATGATAAGACTCCGGATAGAGGCATATTGAGACACTATGAACACAATGATTCCAACTCTTAATTAGTGAGCACATTATTCAGTGAAGAATGATATGATATTCAAGTTGGACATATCAATTTTTTTGTTATTCCTTTATTGATTAAATCTATTGTGCATGATCATCCCTTTCTTTGATTTGTGCCAATTTCTAGATGTTGCATGAACCTATGTACAAATTAAATTTATTATCCAATTTTTTTCTCACCGAGATCACCCTACAACCATTGGCCAATAATTATTTAACAAAAAAAAATTAAACCCTTTTTCTTGTGCCTTTTTCCCACCAATTCTTCATGTTAGTTATCATTGGACCACAAGGTTGTGATTTGACATTGTTGGGTAGGACCGAGCTAGATCGAACCCCCAGATTCATGATAGTTTTGTGTGTATAGAATGGATTAGTGATCAAGGATGGATTTGGGGATGAATAGCTATATAATGGGTGATGGTTTCATGGATTTGGTATCTAAGACACTAAAGTGAAATGGGAGTCATTTGGTGTGTATTTCAAACCACCAGAATAAATCGGTATCTGATTTCCAACCAATGGATGCCCATTAATAAAGAACAGAGGCCTTTACATTGATATCAGGAGGCCTAGATGCATGGATCACCATGGAGTAGTTGAACTTGTGCACTGGAAAATGGATATAACATTCTAAAAAAATCAATATTACACATCCTATAATCCAAAGAACACACTGCAAGTATAACCCTTGCTACGACATCTACAGTTTCACAAAATTATAATTATCACATGCAGTTTGGACCACCACACACTATGTGACCTTGTGCTGGTGACCTGTGGTGTACTTCAAGAGTACATGGTCACACACATGACCAGTCACATGCCATGTTCTAAAGTACATGTACAATGGATGGATACACGGACACAAACAATTAGGATGGGAAGGACCCTGTGTGGCTGAGGCACACCGTGTAGCAACCCAATATACCATGTAGTACAACACAGTTAGTGATCTGTGTATCGACAAGGACACAACTAGGTGATGGAGTAGTACCACATATCATGCGGGTCCCCTTACAGGTCATTTATCTCTTCTTTCCTTCTGAGGAAACATCAACCTCATGTATCTTCTTCATTTGGACATATATTTTAACCCATGAGTAGCCTATACTTGGTGATTTTCCATGTAGAAAATGATGATGGTCTCTATAGTGTCTTTTTAGATTCAATTATATATTTTTTAAGCATTATTCTTAATTAGACGATGCGTGACGATAGAATTAATCATGAATTATGATTAGAGTCGTACCCCTAGATGCACTAAGGCATGGGGCCACTATCTAATTACTAAGTGATACCCCCTATAACACTATGACATGGGTCCTCTATCTATACACTGAGTTATGCCCCCTAACAGATCAGGCCATGGGTCCTCTATCTTACTATGTGGTACCCCTATAACATTATGGTTTGGGTCCTCTATTTTTATATAGAGTGTAACCCCTTATAAGATAGGGTGTGGTTCCTCCTTACTCTGATTGGTACCCCCCCCCCCCAATGGCATTAGGGTGTAGGTCCTCTATCTGCTAAATTTTACCCCCTATTGGACTAGGATGGGGGTTCTCTTTACTTTAAATGGGACCCACATGATGTACTGAGGCATGGGACCTCTACCTACTGAGTTGTACCCCCTATAGAATAGGGTGTGGGTCCTCCTTACATTGATTAGAACCCCGTGATAGACCAGATTTTAGGTCTTATTCTTAGATATTATGCCCCCTCGACAATGCGGAACATTAGAGAGGTGTGGTCCCTCCATATGTTTACTTATTTGGACTGACACGTAATATGATGGGCATTGTTGATGGACCTCTTGTAACTAATGGAACTCTATATCTAGGATGGGTTGTGATATGAAGATCCCCTTCTCTCCCATTTTTATTTTTTTGGTTTCCACATATGTATATATATATATATATTTATTTATTTATTTATTTATCCATGTCGTTGAATTTTTTACTATATTTCTTTGGGTAAGACGCTTACTTTCTATCCATTCTAATTGTGTCTATTACTACTCCCCCTTAAAATTTTGGGGCATCCTACAAGGTATGTATATACTCACCATAGTATTGGAATTTACTACATGTGTTGTGTCTTATTAAAATTATGGATAGGTTGGTGGTGACTACAGAGGAGAGTAGGGATACCTGGTGCATTGGATATCATACTATGGTCAGAGCTTAGAGATCAAGAGTCAGGCTCTCTTGAAACTTTTACTTTCCGATTTTGTTAGTTCATAGAATATTTTGGGTTGGGCATGTATTTTTTTTCCTTTAATTTTAGTTTTCACTATCACAATCCAGTACACCCTATATGTTTTTCATATGCATGGTGATATTCTAGATATTTCATCTTTTTCTTAATATTATTCTTCACTTTAGCCTTGAAATGGTCGGGTGTGTGCATACTAGTACATTAGGTAAATGGATCACAAATTAGATAAGACTTTTGAGGCTTATTCTCAGCCCCTGGCCTATAGAGGTAGGCTTGGGGTACTTGCGACTTAAGCCCTGTTGGGTTAGGTTGTGAAAGATTATTATCAAAGCAGTTGATTCCATAGGATAGTTTACAAATTATTCCACTTATGAGGATTTGGTTTTGATTTATGGAAATAGTGTCAAATTGTATCAAGTGCAGTTTTCATGAAAGAAAATCCAGTATTGGTGCGATGGCTGACATATAAATTTACTTGTACCTGGACTACCTATTTATTAATGTGGAATACAGAAACATTAGTTGCAAGGATAAAAGCTACATGAACTATATATGACTGAGTCCTTTTAATTTACTTCTTAAGTTATCTCCCCATTGTATATATATTCTCATATGAATGTGGTACATTTTTTTATTAAATTTTTTTGATACATTCACGATGACATCAAGCCAGCTTGTCAGTTATAAAACATGACAGTGATCCTATGAGTGATGAGGACTCAGATTAGGGTCCATCCCATGAGATTATTCTAACAAGTTGATAGGTATCATCACCCCCACCTATTTAGAATCATATCATACTAGTAGGACATGTTGAGGATACATGTAGTCTTAGTGCACTCCATGAGTTCTAGTGATAGAGGCCATTGAGATTCTATAGAGAGCATGATCCCCAAGCAATGGAGGATTGGATAGATTCTATGATTCATGTTTTATAGCTTATCCAGACACTGATGGATTAGTTCGATTCAATGGTATCTAGCCTTTTCCACAGAGTGGCTAGGTGCAAGTGGAGTCTTATTACCCAGATTCATGATAAGTCGACACTCTGATGGCCCAACTTCAAGTAGTGGTTTCGGGATTATTAAAACCCCTCTTATTTGTGCTCGTTTTAGATTCAGAATCTTATAGAGTGGTTGTAGGGAGAAATGATAGTGGCTGAGTGTACAATGAGGTTCAATGACCTTATACAGTACTCCCTTGACATGATCCGGGATGGATAATTCTTAAGCATGGAAGTTTGATCAGGGTCTTCAAAGAGATATCCATGTCATTATAGTGACCTTGTACATCCCCACCTATGATGGGTTGTTGGAGAGGGAACTAGTAATGGAGATATTCATGTCATAGGGACACTATAGAACTGGTGTTGATAGTGGATATTATAGGACTATGTCATTTACAGTGGCTAGCAGGCACTAGTCAGCAGGATCTTGATGTAGGATACCTACCCATGATCCGACTTAGGCATGTGGTCATATAGCATAGAAACTACTTAGGGGAATAAGGCAGCCCAAAGAGGAGAGGTTCTATGCATGTGACAGGCGAGGTCTAATGGAATGTGATTTCCCAACTTGATATGTTTGGGAGGGTAGAAATATATCTTATGGACCTACATGGAATAGAAATCACCATGATCAGGGATCTCCTAGGTGAGGGAAGGTTAGACCCTAGGGAGGCGGAGTAGGTTGAGGATCATGTGGATCTCCAAGAGGAGGAGAAATGGATGGTGGAAGATGATATGAGATCCTTCCACTACTTCCACCACAAGGTGGCCCATGTCTAGCTCAATGATCTGTCGGTTAGGGCCATGAACAAGTGAAGTTTATTGATTGTTATGACCCAGTATCACATGAGATTATTAGATATATGATCTTTATTTATTATATTCTTGACTCAGTATTAGTATACATGGGTGTGATTCATTAATTTATATCTCTACTCTTGGTATGATATATGGATCTCTTAGTTGATGCATTATCCCAACAAATTTCTCTTCGGGATCCTATAGGGAACACTTATTATATATCATTTATCAATTGGAAGTTTGATTTATCGCTTGGGGGAGATAGGTTCACATGGTACCTTTTTTTTCATCACAATAGAACCCTATAACATTATCTTGGTTATGGATTGATTTTCCATAGTCTGATACCAGATCAATTATCATTTCATATTATTTAGATTCATTTGCACTGATGGGAAGAGATTCTATTTTATGGGTGAGAGAGGTATTATGAAAGGTAAAGTAGGATTTAAGAGTGAGTGGCTGAATCCCATCACCGGTTAGTTGGAAAATGTATCCCTTGGTGTAGCATTCTCCCCAGGCATCTAGATTTATTTATTCATGGAGGATTTTATGGATGTCTTCCCTGAATATTTTCTGGGAATACCTCTGATATGGGAGATGTATTTTTTTTATCAACATTCATCCCAAGACCACTCTGTATCTTCTACGAAATATCATATGGCCCCAACCAAACTCTGGGAGATGTGGTTGTAGTTATAGGACCTTCATAAGATGGTTATTATATGGCCAAGTGTGTCCCCCTGGGCATCACCCATGTTTTTCTTCAAAAAGGAATATGGGAGCTTGCAGTTTTGTGTATATTATCATAGCCTGAACCATTCCTTGATAAAGAAAAATTACCCCTTTCCAAGGATTGAAGACCTCTTTGACCAGTTGTGAGGCATGAGATGGTTCTCTAAGATCAATCTAAGGTCTGGATACCCCCAGTTTAGAGTTCGTGAGGTTGATTTTTCAAACCTGACATTCCGAAGTTTCTATAGACACTATTAGTTCCTAGTAATGACCTTTGGTGTGATGAATGCCACCATCATGTTTATAGATTTGATGAACTAGATTTTCTAGTCGTACTTGGTCCAGTTTTTGGTAGTCTTTATTAAAGACAAACTCATATACTCTACATCATAGGAGGATCATGAAAATAACTTTTGGATAGCCCTAGATGTTCTTTGGGATAACCAACTTTATGGTTATCTCTCAAAGTGTCATTTTTTGATCCATGCGTCTCACTTTCTAGGTCATGTCATTTTTTTGCATGGTTTATCCATGGACCCAATAAATATTGATGCAGTTCTTTCTTGGGATACACCCAAGAGAGTGATTGAGGTGCAAAGTTATCTTAGCTTGGTAGGGTACTACCAGAGGTTTGTGGAAAACTTCTCCAGGATTATATCCCCTTTGACTTCCCTAATGTATAAAGGCTAGAATTTTACCTGTACTAAGTAGTGTTAGAGGGCCTTCAAGGAGTTGAGACTGAGGATGATGAGTTTTCCTATTTGTATATTTTCATAGGAGGGATTGGAGTATGTAGTGTATTGCAATACCTTACAAGCTAGGCTTGGTTTTGTGTTGATGCAGAGATAGGAAGTTATCAGATATGGGTTGAGGCATTTGATACCCCATGAGAAGAACTATGCAACTCATGAACTAGATCTGGTAGCAGTAGTCTTCTTCTAGAGGATGTGGAATAACTAACTTTTGGGATAGCATTCATTGTTAACTCAGACCATCAGATTCTCAGGTATGTCTTCACATAGAGGGACTTAAACCTGAGATAGTGGTGCTGATTGGAGTTCCTATAGAACTATGACATCGAGAAGTTTTATGCATAAGTTAAGTGAAATGGGGTAAAATATTCCCTTATCAGGAGGGTTGAGGCTCATTTGGTATAGGGGTCTTCTAAGTTGTTGGATTCCTTGAAGTTAACCCTAGTTGAGCATCGGGGTGTATCTTTTCATTAGTTGATGGTGTTGACTCCTATCCTCCTTCTGTGTTTGAGAGATTCCCAGTTGGGAGACATTGACTATGAGGACATGTGTAACCAAATATCCTCAATAGATTCACCAGATATATTTTTCTAAAGGAAGGAATCACATAATTCATTCCCACATATGGACAGTGGTATTAGTCACAATGTGGGATGAGTTAATGAGAGGGTCTCACAATTATCCTTTAGCTATACATCTTAATGTGAGTAAGATGTATAAAGACATTCGGTGTTAGTTTTGGTGGGATATCATGAGATAGAGTGTGGATGAATTTGTCTCATGGTTCCTCACCTATTAACAAGAGAAGGTTGAGCACCAGGTTCCAGCTAGTTTTTTGTACCCCTTCTGATCACGTAGTGGAAATGGGATGGAACTTCCATTAACTTTTTTGATATGGATTCCATGGATAGTGAAGGGTCATAACACCATATGGGTGATAGTTGACTGACTCACAAATTCATCACACTTCCTTACTATTAGGGATCAGAGTTTGGTGGAGAGTTTGGGGAAGATGTATGTATGATATATTTTTCACCATCATGGGGTTCCTTTAACTTTTGTCTCTAACTGTGATTCATGGTTCACAACACATCTATGGATAGACCTACAAGGAGGAATTTGGGACCCATATGGGATTATTATAGCCTTTCAACCCCAGAAATATGGGCAGACTGAGCACACTATCTAGGTTTCAGAGGATATACTGAGAGCTTACGTGTTAGAATTTAGTTAGATCTGGGAGGATCACTTGAATAGGTAGACTATGCATAAAATAATAACTAACAGTCTATTATTGAAATGGAACCTTTCAAGGACCTATATGGGTGACCCTCTAGGTCAACCTTGTCATGGATAGAGATCATTGAGGCATCTCTTGTTTTCCAAGACATGGTGCAGGTGTTGATAGAAAAAGTTTAGGTCACCCATGAGTGGATGAGGATAGATCATAGAAAGTATAAATCTTATGTAGATCAAAATTATAGGCCCTTGGAGTTTGATCAGGGAAACCACATTTTCCTGAGAGTATCCCCACAATGAGGATTGTAGATATTTAGTTAGGGAGGTAAGCTATCCTCGAGGGTCATTGATCCATTAAAGATATTGTATATGATTATAGAGGTTTATTACCACCTTTCTCAAACCCCATAGTCAGATCAGGTGCAAGACATCTTCCACATTTTATAGCTAAGGATATATGTTCATGACTCCATGCACATTGATTGGGGAGATTTGGAAATTGAGGATGGATCCACCTTTGTGGAGAACTATGGGGATATCGAGGATCGATAGCATAGGACCTTGTGTGGATGGACCAACCCCTCAGTTCACATGTTGTGTCAATTTTGGATAATGTATGAGATCCCTGGGAGTGGGAGAGCCAGATCAGGGCTCAATATCCTGAGCTTTTTTTTCAGTTTTTCTTTTTTGAGGATGAAAAACATGAAGAAGGTAATGATGTAGATACCCTGTTTTTCCTTGTAAAATTTGGAATATTACTCTGTACATTTCTAGTCCCAGGAGGTGAGATGACGTGTGTTTCCAAGGCCCGGTGTTCCCAGAATTAATTTTATAAAAATATGAAATATAGTTTATATCGTGGACATAGAGTTTATTAAAATAATTGGGATAACAATTAAATGATATCTCATTTCAAAAATTTGATACCACAATTTAGTATGTAATGTGGTGTTAACCCTAGGAGAAACCTAACATACATAGGTGTGGGGTGTTTTAATAAAATGTTCATTGGAAGTATGTTCAGTGGATTAATTAGTTGATAAAATTAATTAATTAATTAATCTTACCAAAACATATTTTTCTTTAAATACATCATTATGGAAATTCACCAGGGTTAGCCACATAAACCCTTGTACAATTGACAGATGTTCTTCCCCCTTTCATTGGATAATAAGGATTTGATGACGACAAGACTTCAGATTGATGCAAATAGAGACACTGTGAACACAATGATTCTACCTCTTCATTGGTGAGTGTGTTATTTAATGATGAACAATCCAATATTTAGGTACGACTCCTCAATTTTTTTATTATAGACTTATGGATTAAATTTATTGATTATGATCATCACTTTATTTGTTCTTCAGAAATTTATAAACATTGCATGCACCCATGTATTATTAAATTGATTATCCAATTGTTTTCTCACCCAGATCATCCCATTGGTATCTTTTTTCCAAGAACCGTTAGACAGAAAAATGTTAAACCCCTATTCTTGTGGCTTCATCCCACCAATTCTTCATGTTAGTCATCACTGGACCACAAGGACATGATTTGACATTTCTAGGTAGGACTGATCCTAATTGAACCACCAGATTCATGACGGTCTCATGTACGATGAATAGATCAATTATCAATGATTTATTTTGGTATGAATCATGGTATAACGGGTTATGGTTTCACAGATCTGGTATCCGAGACATATAGGAATGATGGGAGGCATGAAATGTGTAAAGAGAACCACCAGGATGAATCTGTTTCCGATTTATGGATAACAGATAGCTAGAAATGAAGAACAGAGGCCTTACCTTCAATTTTGGGAGGTATGGAGGTGTGGATTTCCATGGAGGAGATGAATAATTTTGATGTCGGAGAATAGATATGACTTTCTAGAAAAATCGTGACTACAAACCATGTAGTATATAGAACACACGACATGTAGGGCCTGGGCCGCAGTATCTAGGGATTCACAAAATTATAAGCATCATACACCATATGGGACCCCACATGCCATGTAACCCTGTACTAGAAACCTAGTGTATACTATTGGAGTAAAATAGCATATAAACGGTTGGGCACATGTCATGTGCTGAAGTACATGGACAGAGGCTGGATATACAGACACAACTAGGGATCACAGGCAAGACCCTGAGTGGCTGAGGTTCACCATGTATTACCCCAACACTTAATGTTTTTGTACATAGTTAGTGAACTGTGTACTTTTAGGGACATGGCCATGTAATGTAGTGGGACCACACACTATGTGTGTCCCCTTAAACAGAATGTATCCCTTATTTCCTACTAAGTAATCTTCATCCTCTCATATCTCCTTCATTTGGAATTGTATTTTAGCTTGTGATTATACTATAATGGTTTTTTCCCACATAAAAATTGATGGTGGGATCCATAGTTCCTTTTGAGATGTGATACATGATTTTGCAGGCATGACTCTTACTTATACGGCATTCTATGATGATAGTGATCAAAAGGATCATTAAAGTAGTACCCCCTAGTAGACTAGGGTGCAGGTCCTCTATCTACATACAAATTGTTACCCCCTATGGAACTAGGGTGTTGGTCCTCTATCTATATAAGGGTTTGTACCCCCCCCCCCCCCCCCAACAGATGAAGGCATAGGTCCTCTATCTTACTAATTGGTTCCCCCCTATAACATTAGGGTGAGATTCCTCAATCTCTATATGGAGTGGTACCCCTATCGGATAGTGTGTAGGTCATCCTTAATATGAGTGGTACCCCCTATGGAATTAGGGTGTGGTTCCTCTATCGTATGAGCGGTACCCACTATCAGACTAGGGTGTGGGTCCTCCTTACTTTGAGTGTCACCCCATAATGATCTAGGGTGTGAGTCCTATACTCACTGGTTTATACACCCCATTAGATATGGTGTGGGTCCTCATTAAATTGAGTAGCACCCCCTAGTGGACCAAGGTGTGGTTCCTATGTATGGATATTATTTCCCCTAGACTATTCATCATAGTGGTGAGGCACAAGCCCTCCACCCAGTTACTTCTATAGACTAACATGTGAGATATTGGGCATTGTTGATGGACCAATTGGAACTAATGGAAATCTTTACCTGGGATGGGATGTGAGATGAAGATCCACTTATCTCTCATTTGGGATTATTTAGTTTGAGCATATATATATATATATATATATATATATATATATATATATGCATCCATGTAATTGGATTTTGTACTCACTTACTTTGGGTTGATTTGTTTATTGTCTATTTATTCATATCATGTCACTTGTTGCTCATCTTCTGATTTTGGGGAATCCTATTGAGTATGTATATACTCACCCACACATAGTCTTTTCTCGCACCTATTGTATCTTATTAAAATGATGGTAAGGTTTGTGGTAACTATAGTTGATCATAGGGATAACTAGTGCATTAGACCATGTGTGGTGGTCAGAGAATGATGATCAAAACCTAGGCTCTCTCAATACTTTTAATTTCCAATTTTTTAAGGTCGAGACATATTTCTGGTTGGGAGTTCATTTTTCCACTTTACATTCAGTTTTCACAATCGTACTCTTTTACACCGAAGAGGTTTTTCATATGCATGGTTATGTTATAAATATTGCATAATTTTCTTATTATTCCTTTTCACTTCTATATTGGAATGGTCTATTATGTGTGTATAGATACATTATGAAAAGGCCTCCCATGTTAGATATGCCTTTTGGTGCTTGTCATTAGCCCTTGACCTATAGAGGCTAGCTTGGGGTAGTTTTGTCTTGAGCCTCATTGTGTCGGGTCATCAAAGACATGATGATTTCAAAAATTATATTAATTTACTATAATAAAATTTCTAAAAAACTTAGAAATTAATTATATTGATCCCATCAAAAAATGAGATAAAACACATTTTTGAAGAAAACGTATTTTTGAAACATAAAAGGACTTTACTGAAAATTGAGTACTTATTTATTATACATTAATGAATAAATTTCCATTTTCTTAAATATTTATATATATATATCATAATGTGGTTTTTACAGTTCATACATGTCAATTTAACAGTAATATTATAATATTTTACTATATTACAGTTCTTCTAGACATGGTATTATGTGTATGGAATTATATCGAACACAAAAAAATTATTTAAAGAAAAAATATATTTTAAATATCATGTTGTTACAATATAGATGGCAGTGGTTTCTAGAGAATGGTGGAATGATTTAAAGGTTGTGATGGGCATTGTAGTTAAATCTTGGTAGGAACATGGTTATGTTTTTTTGGGTGTGGATATATATATATATATATATATATTTGTATTTCCTTGTGTTTTAATATGCGTTCCATTTGATTTAGATAAAATCACTAAAACAAAAATGTGTTGGTTTTCATGTGTATTCCCTAAACATCTTGGTTGGTGAGAAAACAGATCAATGACTACTCAATCTTCCCCACACTCACTTCCAAGAACAATACGGGATATGATTGTGGTATTGGTACATGGTAGGGGTCATGCATAGAAGGAGAAGGGAACAAGGTTGATTTCCATAATATTCATGATAACCTATTGTAATTTATTTTTGTATATATGAATTTTGGGATAGAAATTTATTCCAACATGAGATGTTAGACCCTACTGGATATTGGGATAGGTAGAGTAGTGATCCGGCCCACATCAGATATGACATGAGTATCTTGACTGATGACAACATGATATGTTCAACCATGCAAACTATTGTGATATGTAGGGTTTTGGTCTAACCCCCAAGAGTTTTGAATTCATATATATACTTTTTATGCAATTGATGAATATGGGAGGGAATTAAGTACAAGTCATTTGACATTGGGGTGTGTGACTGAAAAACTAGTGGGGAAGTGGTTGTAAGGTATCAATTTTCTATATTCTTAGATATAATATTAGTATAACCAGATGAAAGATTTTATGAATAAGCCTTAGTGAGGTTGGGAGAAATTTGACCTAATAGGTGTATGTTAGTAATACTATTTATTCACTAAAAAAATTTAATTCTTCATCCAGATTTTCTTGTTTAGTTTTGAGGATTATCCAACGGAATATACATTACTGGTCACCACTATATATATAAATTTTTTTTCAGGTTTCTAAAGTTAGTTTATATATTGTGAGAGACATTAAAAGATCATATCATAGATTTTTTGTCATAGTTTCTTCCCAAGAGATTACTATTTCTATTTTACTTTTGTGGAGTATGTTTTCTATGTATATGGATAGTTTTTTATGTAACCACTAGATGAACCTACAATAGAAAACAACACATAGAAAAAAACCAAAAATTAAAATACACACTATGACATATAGATCATGGAAGATGATTGAACCCAATCCACCAGACTATATCATAAAACATATGAAAAAAAACATATAATACTATTGAAATCAATGATCCAAAGAAAACTAAAAATTCATAAGGATAAAATAATTTTTCATGGTTTATATTTTTATCCTAATCCATATGTGGAATGATATGTCAATTTTATTAAGATAAATAGATGATTATTATAATTCAATGATGATTTATTTAATAATGTGATTGTACCCTATAATTATAGTTTTTTCCCGTTAGTGGATTCAGTCACCTTCACATTCATATCCTCATAACCTGACTTCCACCTGATCCTATCTTCATATAAAAACCCTAAAATGGGTAAAATACTCCAACTACTTCAACCTTATCTATCAGTGTACCATTCCCTCTTCCAAAGATCTCACATGATGACTCTATCTCAATTTTCATTTTTTATATTTCCTATTTCCAATTGTATCTTCCAAAAAACACATCCTAAAAACATATGATTGTATTGAATCTGGAAGTATGGACCTATTATAGTTGGGTATTAAATCATCATCCAATCCATCAAACAGTATTCTAGTGGATCTTATCCTTCAACTGGTGTTAATTTTTTTCTGAAAAATGGTTTCCATAACCAAAACACAACAATTTCTCACATGGAAGTTAATTCAATTCTTCTTCTAAAAAGTCCTCTATATTATTTAGCAGATCACTTTCCTTTATCTGATCATAGATTATAGAATTGTGTGGTTCCCCAAACACACTATTCATGTCAAACCAAACTAAGTCACAATATCACCTCATATCTTCACTATTCGTGACTTTTTTCATTATATACACTGAATTTTGAACTCATTATATCATTTTGAGATCCATCACCTTATCCTCCACCAACTTCTGAATGAACTGGTACTTTTTATAAATTTTCTTCATATAATAATGAATCATAGGAATTCTTACTATGTAGATTTCACTCTGTAAATGACAAAAAAAACTCCATGATCCTTCCATCATCTGAGATTCTCAAGAAACCCTTTCAACTTGAAAACTTATTCCTTTATTCCATCAATGAAACATACTTAACTTCCATTTTCAATATTGAAACTACTAGTTAAAGATTTAATATACAAATCATTATTGTTCTACTGAAAGTAAACACATATTAATAGATGATCTTTGGTGTGTTTCAATATCAATCAAATCCCATGTTTAAAAAACATTAATATGGATATTTAGTTTTGAAGTATCATTCTAGGTATTTGTAACTCTTAAGGTACTATAGAATCCACTTTATACCTTCCAAATTCACCCAATAATGATTTTTTTAACATCATGTTATAATTCCTCAGTGCTTGTCCCAATACTTAAAAGATAATTTTTGTCAGAACACAATTCCCCAGTTTTGTTGATCCTTGAAACCAATTGGTTGTTCCATAAATATTTTCTCCTTTAGGTCTACATAAAAAAAAGTAACATCACATCCATTTACTTTATATTTAATTTATCAGATGAAAACATCCTCAATTCCATTAAAATATATTTGACCTTAAATTCTAGAGGAAAAATATCTAAGAAATTAACTACTTTAATTTATTAAATGATTTTTACAACTAGTTTTACCTAGTACCAATATCTACCATCTAATTCCACCTTTCAGATAAAAACCCCATTTGTTTTTCAAGACTTTATTTAATAGAATTATCATTCATATATCTTATTCTGAAGACATTGATCAAATAATGATTGTACCTCATAGAAAACACTCACAATTCTAAGTCATTCTTACTCATTTTCGATTTTGGTAATGCGGGATCCCTATCATCCATTAGAAGAAGACAGTGCAGAATAATTTCATATTTTTTCACTAGGAACCTCTCTATGTTAGATCTCTATAGATATCCATATAGTTGATATCCCTTTGTTTCTAAAGATTCCATAGTTTTAAATTTTAGGGATTTTCCTCAATCCTTCACAATCCTTGAGCTTTATAGTATATCAATCCAGAGAAACACCATCAGAACATGACCTCCATCTGGTATATCATCCATATTTTTTACTATTTATCAAACTACCATGCTTTCTAAATTCTATGAAACACATTATTTTAGATGTTCATTTAGGAAAACCTCTACATTCGATGATACCTTGATTTAACAAAAACATCCCACCATGTTCCAATCCTTCTATAGGGTCTCTTAATTGAAGATAAAGTTTCAACATCTAATGACCTTCATAGAATTATTATGCCATATTCAAAATCAAAATTATTCAACTACAAACCCCATAAAGTAACATAATTTATAAATAGCCTCATGATTTTCTCATTCCTTATAATAAACGTGAACATAGGGGAATCCTAGAAAACATTGAGGTGGTTAAAATAAACATTCCATCTGACTAATAATTTACTAAATATTATTATTTAATTAGATATGCAAGATTACACTTAATCAAACATCCTATATAATTCACTAATTTATACAAAAATACCTTGGTGAACCCCATATGAATCCTCATGCTTTTATAATTCTTCACTAATGTTTGGTTCGTTCTTTCTAAAACACCATTTTGTTCAAGAGTACATATCATATTTTTCTATAACTAAATATCCTTTCACTAAAAGAACCTCTAAAACTCTCTACTTCTTAACTCCTATATATTATTCAGCTGTAGGAACTTAAAATTTCACTTCAGCACTTTTTTCACCATAGACCTTTATTGGAATAAATTATTTAACACTTAAGAATTTTTTCTTATAATGTAAACTCGTACAATTCATGTGAAATTTAAATGAAGGTCACATAGCAGAGTGATGCTCTAGGAGAATTCATTGGACATGGTCCCCAAACATCTATCAGTAGTACAAAACTGGGTTGTAATGGTGCTAATAAAGGTCCTTTAATAGGTCTTATAAAGTGTTTTCAATACAGGTAGTGTTAAAGGGAAAGCTTTAACAATGCTTGAAAAAAGTACTGTTAAAGGGGTCCTTCAAAAGTGCTAAAAAATAACTATTAAACACACTCTTTAAGAGTTATTTTTTATCATTGTCAAAGGAACCCTTTAATAGCCCTTTTTACTACTGTTACAGGGGGATTTAATGTTGTTTTTTCTCTCAAAAAGGCAACCTTTATCAATGCTAAAAAAACATTGTTAAAGGTGGTAAAATTATATTTTTCAGACCTATAGGAGCCTGAACCCTTTATCAGTGATTCAATAACCCCTTCAATCATGCTCCCCACCCTCTATCATTATTTTTTACCCAACCACAACTTTAATAGTGCTTTTCAAATTTCTAGACTCTTACACACACCTAGATTTGAACCATGCACCTCGCCTTTGATAATGGAACGCCTTTACCACTGCACCATATTGTTTTGTTGTCTATTTAAGGATATTTATGTTTATTTATAAATATATTTACATATGAATTTTTTATTCATATATTTATATTATTATTTTTAAATAAATTTATAAAATATATGTTTTTCTATGTGTTTAATATATATATACATATATTTACTTAAATTTATTATATATTATACTCAATTACAAATACTATAATATAATATAAATATATATCTATTTATTATCACACACATATATGTATATATAAACATTATATTTTTTTATAATGTAAAAATGGTTAAATATTTTTTTAAATATTTTTTGGAATATGTTTTTATTTAAAAATGTTAGAATATACATATACATAATTTATTTATTGACACACACATGTTTATATATAAGCCTTACTTGTATAGGTATATATATAAATATTAGTTCATTTTTATGAGGTAAATAGAATGGATATTTTTTTACTTTAAGTAAAATGGAGAATAAATATTTATTTTTTATATTTTAAAATGCATTTTTACGTAAATATGTTGATATATGTATTTATACAAGTGATGTTTTATAATTAAATATAAGAAAATATACATATATTTAATTATAAATAAAACTATGTTGAAAAATGGAGAAACTTAAAAACAATAACATTAATATGAGTGTAAGTCCTAGGAATAAATTTATTCCCCACAGAAAAAAAAAATACAACAAGACCCCCTTAACCGAAGCTAAAATTCCTTTGAATGCTAAAAAATTGAGATACCTTGACTAAATACTCAATTTTGGAGGACTTATGGGACTTTTTTCCTACAAAAATGACTAGGGGTTACCCCCATTCAGTATGGTGTAGATCTTGAGGTAGGATTATATTTTATATTTGGTAAAGATCAAACAGACACTCGTATCAAAATTTATGGCCGTTTGAAGTTCAAGTAAAATTTTTAACTTATCTTATACCATTAATTAATTAATTTAATGTTTACATCATCAAAGTATTATTAAATTACTATTACTTTATAATAATTAGAAAATTATTTATTATAATATTTTTTAATTATTTTATAATCCATTTTAACTAAATATTTTTTATATTAAATGTAAATGCCTATTTATCCTTATCCAAAACATATTTAAAAAATATATTTTATATTTATAAAAATATGAATATATTTATATATTAGTACATTACTTTTAATGAAATTTTTTTTATGAAATATACTTTTTATCATTACTAGAAAAAAAAATCACTAATAAAGGGTGTTCCTTTATTAGTTCTTTTTTCATAGATAAAGGGGAGCATTTATCAGCTCTTTTTTATAGGCACTCATAAACATGCCCCTTTTATAGTGATTTTTTTTATGCTATTAAATAAAACCTTTTATAGAGATAAAAAAGTTATGTTAAAGTCCCCCTTTAACAATTATTTTTCTAGCTCTGAAAAAAGGGTCTTTAGCAATGCTTTTAGCAAGCATTGTTAAATCCCTAACACAAGGTAAACCTAGTTGTATAGTAGTGCATGTAAACTAACACCAACTTCAAGTGCCTTGTAATCTTCCTTTATGACTAGAAGGACACCTTATACTAAATCCTAATGATAAAATCTTCACATGTTCCAATATCCATGATTCCTACCTTCAATATACCTTTTTCCACAATTATTTTTTACCCTTTATCACTAGAATTCCCTA
The DNA here is from genome assembly GCA_963277665.1 of Viscum album. Taxonomy (NCBI): domain Eukaryota; kingdom Viridiplantae; phylum Streptophyta; class Magnoliopsida; order Santalales; family Viscaceae; genus Viscum; species Viscum album. Next base: position 1,020,529,884 of record OY728132.1, on the reverse strand, counting down.
TATGATCAATTTATGACATTACAAAAGTTAACTCTACATCATGTAATGCTCCTTCCAATACCCTTATTAGTTGTAACATCCTATAAATACCTCATTTTAAAAAATCGTGGAACCATAAGATATTTTACATACACCAACCAAGAACATTTTATCCAAAGCCACATCATCAGGTTCACCAACTCAGATTATGTTTATTAAAACCTTGGTATGTGTATCACAAAATTCAACCACATCCTCTTTCATATCTTTATCTATATCAAAATATCACCTTCATACAATCTTGGTAGCCTTTTATTTTACATGTTGTACCTTTATAAACCATTTAGATTTATAATTTCTCATTCTTTCTCCCTTAGATATAGAGTTGAGTGAATATCTAAAATCTATCACCCAAGACAACAACGAACTAAGGACACATTGAAGAAAGTTTCATCTATCATCAAAAATATGGTATATAAACCCACATTTGGAAGTATAATTTATATAATTTTTCCTATATTCACTAAAATCCTTTTTTAGGTGGCATTTTATCCAAAATTATTGAATAATGTAGCACTATTCGTCGAGCTAACCCTACTCTAACTCATCATTCCATCACCCTTCTTTTGATTATTCCATCTAATGGTGAGCCTTCTTCCTTCTATATTGTAGTGTTTAGAAAGATAAATTGGTCACCGTCTAAATAATCTACTAATTCATGATTAGGTATTGAACTTTTATAAACTTTAAATAACCCTTTCTTCATGAATTACTCAAAACGATCACCATCACCCCCCCCCAAGATTTAAGGAGAAAGGAAAGTAACAAAATCACCCATTACAATTCATCCAATTTCACCTTCAATGACTAAACCTAGATATATATCATATTAACTATTTTAATATGATTGAAAATATACTTCTATTCTATCATTTTCATATCTAATATTCTCTTTAACAAGAATAAATTGTTCATATACAATGATTTTTCATACATTTCTACAAGGTTATTCATGAGAACCGAGGCGGTTTTTACCTCTTGGCTGTAGAATGTTGTGTTCTGAGTGACTAGAATTTAAATCAACCCTATAAAATTTTTATAAATCCTGTCTCATTATTTAATTTTTATCACATTTACAATAGAAAATAAAATATCAAGGACCATATTTAGAAGTAAATATCCTATATATATCTTCTAGAACCCAGAATCCATTCTATTAAACTTCTCCGGTTGGACTATACTATCATCAGATATCATTCCTCCAAAAACATTGATCTACCAATACTTCCAAAAAAACTTATAGAAATAATTTTCAAACTCATTACTAGTATTATTCTTCTAGAAAAATGGTTAAATGATTATACTAAAAAGATCTCTAAAACAACCTCACCGGGTTTTCTATATCTGGAACTCTACTATAAGTTTTGGTAATAGTGTAAGTGTCAGTTGATCTCATGAAAATATTATATTTTGCTAGATAAAATTAATTTTTCATATGATAATGAAAATTAATCATTGTCTCACCATAATATACCAAAATAATTTTCAAAAATAATCTTAGAATAAGAAAGATAGTATTTTTAGGATAATTTTATATGTAATTTAATAATAATAACTACCTTTGTCATGAGATTTTTTATTTTATAATGATATTGATAGTTTTTAATCCTAATAAATTACGATATATTTATTTACAATATGGAAGATAACATTAAGAATATAAAATATATGGTCATGATTAAATGTTGACAATGTTCTGGAATTATATTCAATTTGGGTTTGTTGAAAATATAGAAGATAGGAATGGAAGGAGTCTAGAGCCAATTTATATATGAAAATGAATTCTATAAGTACCTTATATGGTTATGATAAGGTCCATAGATATGTTAAATGAATCTTAGTGAAATAAATTTGATGAAGTTTTCCAACACAGCCAATACCACACCATGGTCAGTTGTTATAGTGATCATTAAGGAGAAGATTGGTATAACCATTCCATGGATTATGGTTTTGGACGAAAAGGAGATTCCAAAATGGGAATTCTAGAGTGGGACATGATTTGGTGGTCCTCGTGATTGGTTTCTAGTGAACTTGTGAAAAATGGATAGTGATAGTAAAACTAGGGAATCGCTATAGTAACCCAAGATTAACATACATGAATATTACATCAATTTATATGAGTATTAATAACATTACAAAATTAAATTCCTAAGGACCATAGTATTTTATTTTCTTTTTAAAATTGGAACCCATTCTTCTAATTTGGTGAACGATCTTAAACATCTCTCATAAGATCTTCCTCTTTAGTACTCCTAATTAAAACCTTTATTCATAACTTGGGAAATGAAACATAATAAAGGGTTAGGTTAGATTCTTATTAAGGCTAAGAATAAAGAATATATAACACGGTAATAAGGGTATGAGAACATTATAATTACATTTTAAGATCATAACCTATATATCAAAGATCATAATCATGAGTCATGGAATAAATATTGGAATTTTATTAGATAAAAATCATAAGGAAATCAAAGAACATGATTCATTATAGCATAATAATGGCATAAGACAAATACTTGTGGAATACACATAATCATATAAAATCATTCTTTAAAAGTCAAGGCTCATTTCCAAAATGTATCAAGACACTTCATGGGGGCTAAACCTACTAAGTGGGTCACACCACCATCCCCAGTCATAGCCATTTATATATATTGGATTATGTTACACCTTATTCCCATAGTGGGTCAAGACCTTTGACTTGTTTCCCATATTAGTAGTCAAGTTTCACTCCCAAGACAATATTTGTAGTCGAGGATCATTCCAAATACCATATTAGCCGAAAAAGTACCTAAAAAAAATTTCACTCCCCATTTATGCCATGAATATCTCATGAGATATAAATATTTACCTAATTCATTTTAGGGAGATATTGGTCCCACCCATGATATAATGAAATCATGCGTACGAGTTCCACGATATAATAAAAAAGTCATAATATCATGACCCATAAAAATGATGGGTTTCAAAAACCTCATATCATAAACACTGAAATGAAATGGGTATTATAAATATTTCAACTTATCATAACCTATGAAAAAGAGACAAGTTTATTAATTATTTCATCATAGAATCAACCTTGAAAGGAAGCATGTTTCACAAGTTTTTTATCATGGTATAACAGATGTAAAAGAAATGGGTTTCGTAAACAACATGCCAATTTAAAAATAAACCATTCAATGAAGGAATAATAATGGTATCCTTGGATCATATCCCTAGTAAATCATAAGCTATATTAAAGGATGGCATCTTATATGGAGGACTTTGAAATATCACTTAGGTCATTTATTAAGGAAAATATCATTTCTTTGAAAATAACATTCATAAAAGATTTTCAAAAATCCTTTTCTTATAAATAAAGATTTGAAATTTCATTCAAAACATTTCTTGAGGAAAATATCCTTTTTTCTTTGAAAATAGATTTTTAAATCATAAAACATTTTGAAAATAAAATCTTTGAAAACAGAAATGAAAAAATATAAAGTAAGATTTGAAATTATGGAAATCATTTTCTTTGAAAATAAGTTTTTAAAACTAATAATTAGTGATTTGAAAATCATTTAAAACATTTTTTAAATTTCACGAACCCCTCCCCACAAGGTGTACCCCTCATGGGTCAGCGATGTGGGAAGGGATATAGTGACCCCTGAGTCCTTCCTCCAGTAGTCCCTAGGTTGGCGACTAGAACTGAGGATATAGTAAACACACAAATGGGAGGCATTTTCCTATAAAAGAACACATGCAAAAGAGATAGATAAGACAGAAACCAACCAAATACAACTCAGAGTGCAATATAAAAGAAATCTCAAGTACACATATGTAATTTCATTAAAAAACTAATACAACTCAAAGTAAAAACTGCAAGTACCAAAAGAAAGTAAAAACAGCACCAGCCACGAAGATCGAACAGCTCCTACAACCCCAAGCTAGTAGTAACCAAAATGATCTAAAACCTAATCAAAGTGAACTGAAAAATAGTTTATATATACGTAAGGTGAGTATAATAGTATACTCATTAGAATCCTCCCTAGATACTCTTGTACAAAAGTAAAGAAAGCATGCTAAAGCACAGTGAATAACAAGTGAAACTAACTCATCACCTAAACAGGTATACTAAGTTCCCAGCCTCACCATGGGTACTCTCACCAAGTATCACATAAAATAGTATATAATATAATAAAGAATATCAAGGTTACCCCACTACCACTTCTCCACTGGTTTTCCACTTTTCCCCAACATCGCACATCCTAAGAATCTCTCTCCAAAAAGGCATGCCCACAGACACCTGGGCATAGCACAACAACATGCACCTCATGCAACAAAACCACCATGTCCATGTAACTAAAGTAACCAAGTAGTTTCTAGGAGCCACCAAAAATCACATAATGTGTATCATATGTTGGGTATTAAACATCAAGCCATTATATTCCACACACCGAGTAAGGATCCTCAAGCTATCAAAACCTATACATGTTACAACTATTGTAGTCCATAGGAAAATATATCTAGAATATATGTGTGTGAATAACCACATTCCATTAAATCCATAAACACACATATATGGGGAAAATTAAACACTTTGCCTACAAGCACAAGTAACTACTAAGAGAAGAGAGTGAGGCCAAAGGGGGTAGTCAGTCATCCATCCTCCCACTAGAATGTTGGGGAAAACACCCCCCAGGGCTCAAAATCCTAAGGGTGTCAATTTTCCTAACTGATGGGGTGGATTAGTGTATAGAAACACAAAAAATAAAAAAAGAATAAAATATCTCACAACCACACTATGGCCATAACCTATTCATAGACTCAACTGCAGCCGACATCTCTCAGACTCCGGGCTGTCACTTCTAAGATTAGGTATCCTATAGGCACATAACCATTTAAATAGATTTATTATATTAATTTATTCCCTTTTTATCAATTTCAATTTACATTAATCAATTATTTAAACATTAATTAACCATTAACAATTCAACATTATATTTCATTAGTATCACACCAAAGTTTCATGCACACTAGGCATAGCCAAACCAAGTCCATTACTTCTCAGAAAATATTACCTCAGCATTTCATCCCAGTAAGCTCATACCCCAAGGGTTAACATAATTTATACAATCATTTATTAATAGCATAATTTATTTCCCAGATGCCTAGTAATTCTAAAAAAACATTTTGAGATACTAAACACAGGGGGGGTCAACATGGTGGGTAGATAAACTACCTGCCAAGTATATTCCACCTATAAAAAGAGTGTAGACCCATCCTCCCTCGATAAGCTAAACATGGAATGAACGTGGCATACCTCGCATGTCTTTGCCCCTTTTTAGAAGGAGGTTAAGCAATACTATATACCTTGAATAGTGGGGAATGTAATTTAGATAAACCAAAAATATTTAGCAAACATCCAATCATTCACATCCAACCTGTTTCATCATCTCTGACGTCCTCCCCGACACCCACATGCATAAGTCGATGCATTTTTTCACCCTAGGCGTCAATTGATGCCACAACCAATGGGCCTTCCTACCCCCACATATCACGACATTTATCCAGGATCACATCACAACACAAGAAGTAGGAAACAAACATAATATCAACTAGGCTCTTATCCCTTAAACAAGGCATTATTCCTTCATATAAAATGATCTCTCACAGCTCCAAGCATAAGGCTCTTGGCCTTTACAAGCAAGAGGGTAACTCAGAACCCTACGAGGAATTATATTTTATCAAAAAAACCAGTTCTTTAATCCATATTGAATTAACATGTTCAATAATAGTAGGTTCCAACTACGGGAAACCTAAATATAAATCTATCATAGCTATCACAAATAATTATACATGCTTAATGCACTAATTTGATTAACATAAAATTGCAACAACAACAACTGGATTCATTTACAATTACTGTTATCTTTGAAAGCAATTAAAATTAATCCCAGTTTACGTTCTTTACAAATTTCTATCAAGAACAACATGATAAAAAAGGAAATAATAGATATCACGATATCTAGCAAAACAAGAGGCAATAACATACGATCGATACCAATTTATTTATCCGTTTCAAATATTTATTATGTCAATTCCATTGTGGTCTAGTGAATAAATCATTCTAACTCTACAAATTCATGTAAAATAATCTAGAAGCAATGAATCCCCTGCCTCAAAAGGTTCTTGAAGTTATTTATATGAGAACGATATACACAATGGATTATGATCTCCTCCCCCGTGACAAATGCATCCTCCCAAGGACGCCGCGACACGACCGCACCAAAAGACACCCAAGAAAACTCCATTAGAAGCATGGATATCACATTTCATAATAGGTAAAGGAGAAAATGGGGGGAAGGATCAAAGAAAACACAAGAACAGAGGTAGCTCATACCTTCTATCGATGACGGATCGACACTTTCTTCTTGCACAAAAATAGGGGGTGCGCATGCAGGAGGAAGAAAATTCAAGGGGAAATGATCCAAGGATTAAGGTTCCATCACACATCTCCTATGGGAATAAGTAAAGTTTAGAGAATCTCACACTAGGGAACAAGAAGGTAGAATAAGGGAGGAATATATCTTGTCCCTTTAGAAGATTTATGGAGCAGTAGTTTAAGATGCGCTGGATTTTCCATTAAAAGTGTATCGCATTAAACCACACAGTTTGACCAAGTAAAGGCATGTAGAGACTTAAGAAAATTAATATAGGAGTAATGGGATTTGAATTAGCCTTAAATCCCTTAAAACAAGGCCTTGAATGTGTTTTACATCAAAGAAAATTTCAAAGGGTTGAAACTGTTGGAAGCTAGAAACATTGTACACCTACCAATGCTAGAAACGATATAAACCTACCGATGCTAGAAACATTGTACACCAACTGATGTTGGAAACACTGTACGCCTACCGATGCTGGAAACATTGTACACCTACCGATGATCAAAACATTGTACACCTACCGATGTTGGAAACATTGTACACCTACCGATGCTTGAAACACTATACTCCTACCGATGCTAAAAACAGTATACAACTAATGATGCTGGAAACATTGTACACCTACTAATGCTAGAAACATTATACACCTACTGTTGTTGGAAACATTGTACACCTAACGATTTGGGAAACACTATACTCCTACCAATGCTGGAAACACTGTACACCTACTGATGCTAAAAACACTATTCACAGAACTAGAAATTTCGAAAAGTGTTGGGGATAATCCACTTTGACCTCCTAGAACACCTTAGACACCAGATTTCAGTAAAGGAATGAAGAAAAGATGTCCAGACCATTACATAAGATACCTCTCAAAATATTATTGTCCTCGAGAATTGAAAACCAACCTAAAATGAAATAGAAAAAGGGTCTGAACAACCACCCATTGAGATACCTCTCAAAAGAGAGTAAGTCACAGAAAGTAACAAAAGAAATCCATATCATAAACACAAAAGTTCTACTACCACAAAGAGAACATCGTTACATGAAAAGAGTTAAACATCAAACAACTCTGGGTACTGAGCATGTATCTGCAACACATGTTCCTAGTCACTCTCCTCCATGCCTCTGTGTTGCAAAAAGACACAAACCAAGGGGATAAAATTCTTACGCAACACCTTCTCTTTGTGATCTTGGATCTCCACAGGCCTCTCCTCGAAGGTCACATCATCATCAACATCGATGTGTCCCCAATCGATGATGTGAGAGTCAACATGATGGTAATGATGGAGCTGTGACACATGAAAAACATCATGTGATTGGATCATCTATGGGGGAATTTCTACTTGATACTCCATGACTCCAACATGATCCAACACCTCGAAAGGTCCAACAAACTAGGGAGAAAGATTACTCCCATGACCAAACCTTCGCTTCCCACGATGGGGATTCACCTTTAGAAACACGTTATCCCCAACATCAAACTCTAATGGTATCCTCTTTTGATCAGAATATGATTTCTGATGATATTATGATGCCTTCATCTTCTCATGAATCACTTAAACCATCTCCGTCGTATTCTACACTAGTTCTGGTCTGAGAATTGATGAATCTCTGACCCCAGTCCAATACAATGGAGAACGGAAAGGTCGTCCATACAAGGCTTCAAACGGTGTCATATCGATGGTGGAGTAAAAACTATTTTTGTAAGTAAACTCCTCTAAGGGTAATTGCCTCATCCATAAACCTCCAAAATCCAGGACACAAGGGCACAACATGTATTCAAGAGTCTGGATGGTCTGCTCTGTCTAACCATCTGTATGTGGTTGAAAAGCAGTGCTAAGGAATATTTGAGAACCAAAAGCATTATAGAGACATCTCCACACCCTAGAGGTAAAACAAGGATCTTGATCGGAAATGATCTTCCTCGGGACTCCATGGATTCTCACCACCTTCTCCAGATACTGCCTCAATAAAACTTCCACTGAGATTGACTCCTTGATTTTTATAAAATGGGATGATTTTTTTAAATGATCCACTACCACCAAAATAGTGTCATGTCCTCCCTGAACTCAACGTAAACCAGTAACAAATTCCCTTTATATATCCTCCCACTTCCACTAAGGAATATCAAATGGCTGGAGAAAAACACGAGGGACATGGTGCTCGACCTTCACCTTCTGGAAGACAGAGCATCGAGACACAAACTCTGCAACTGCATGCTTCATCCCGGGCCACAAAAACTGACTCCTCGAGGCATGGTACATCTTTTTTACGCTATGATATACCGCTAAAGGATAACTATGGAACTCTCTGAGAACTTTCTCATGCATCTCCAAAGGAAAAACAAATCCTTCCTTGATAAAACACTCAGTGTTGTTCGTCCTCAACCCAACCATCAGGGGCCTCGCCACAAATAACTTAGTCTCTCCAGACCTCCACCTCTAGATCTCCCAATTGGGACTCTTCCACCTAATACACCATAGATTACTGCATCGTCATCTAAAAAAGACAACCTCTCCCCCCAACTTCTCCCATATTGAGATTTAATGCTGAAATTACTTCCATCACTCTCCAGGAATCACCAGATTCATGCACTGCATCACTACGTGACTTCATTCTCAGTGCATCAACCATAACATTCCCCTTTATAGGTGTATATGATATTTTGAAGTCATGTTACGGTAAGAACTCCATCCACCGATGCTGCTGCAAGTTCAAGTCACACTGGGAGAAAACATACCTTAGGCTCTTATGATCGGTGAAAACCACAAAGCGTTCTCCAATGAGGTAATGTCTCCACAACTTCAGAGAAAACACCATTTCTGCTAACTCAAGATCATGGGTGGCATAGATAAATTCATGGGGATGAAAATTTAGAGACCCATAAGAAACAACTGATCTATGCTACATCAGAACACACCCTAAGCCCAGATGCAAAGCATCGTAGAAAACATCAAACTGAACTCCATCTTATAGAAGACAAAGAAATGGAGCACTTACAAACTTTTTCTTCAGATACTCAAAAGATTCCTGGAATTTATCAGTCTCCACAATCATCTGATCCTTCTTGGTCAATGTTGTCAGAGGAATTTCAACCGAATAAAAATATGCTACGAACCTCCTGTAGTATCTTATGAGACTAAGGAAACTTTGCACCTCTTCCACTGTCTTAAGAGATTACCAAGACATTGATGCTTCTATATTCTATGGATCCATAGCTACTCCCTATTGGGACACCACATTCCCTAAGAAACAAACTTATCAAGACCAAAACTCACACTTCAAAAACTTCCCAAAAAGTTGTTGTTGACAAAGATCTCCCAAAACGGCATGAGGATGCTTTGCATGCTCCTCCTCATATGTGGAGTACACATGGATGTCATCGGTGAAAACCACCATGAAATTATCTAGAAACTCACAGAACACAACATTCATCAATCCCATGAACATAGTTGGAGAATTCATCACACCGAACGGTATTACAATGAACTCGTAATGACCATGACGACAATGAAAAGCAGTCTTCAAAATATCCTCATCATTCACACGTATCTGATGAAATCCTGACAGAAAGTTGATATTCAAGAACCATCCTTCCCCCTTCATTTGATCAAACAAATCATCAATACATGGAAGAGGATAGTGATTCTTCACTGTCACTTTGTTTAAGAGAAAATAATTGATACACAGCCGCAAACTGCCATCATCCTTCTTCACGAACAAAACTGGTGTGCCCCACAGTGACACACTCATCCGAACAAAACTTCATTGTAATAGACCATCAATTTTTATACATAGCTCTCGTAGCTTCAAAGGTTCCATCCTATATAGAGACATAGATATAGGATATTTAGTAACTCAATCGCAAACTCAATCTCTTGTTGAGGGGGTAATGCTAAAACCTCTTCTAGAAAGACATCTGGGTATTCTTCTATAACCCTAGGAAATTCAAAATGTTGAACCTCTGAGAAACTTAGCATCAACTCAGCCATCAAGGATGATAAGGACAAAACACACCTCTAACCCATCTGAGGGTCTCGCTCGACAAAAAGCACCACTAGATCTTCATCAGCATCAAAGAGCACCACATGCCTCCTGAAGCAATCCACAATAGCCTAAACATAATACAACCAATCCATGCTGAGGATGAAATCATATGGTTGTATCTATAAACATAGTAAATCTCCTCAAGAGAGGTGCTTCCCCATCACTAACTCACAGTCTCAACATACTTCAAACAAGTCAGCTCGACCTCCAACTGGCATAGTCAATTCCAAGGGCACTGTAAGAGTCTCTACCTCAAGTCCCATAGCATAGAAAAGGGAAGGTGATATGAAGGAGTGTGTTGCTCCTGAATCAAACAAGACATACACTCAAGTGGAAAACAAGAAAAGGGTACCTCGAATGACTTATGGATCGCCTGGCGCTAGAAATGATAAATCATAAAGCTGACCACAACCTCCTCTACAGCCTCTCTGACCCTAACAACGACCACCACCATGGTTGAGCTATACTCTATGAGGATGGGGAGCATCATGGGGCTATCATCTACCTACCCCATCTGCTCTCTACTGACCCAAAGAGTTTGCAACTTGCTGCTACTGCCTCGGGTGGAACTGCCTCAATAGAGGAACATAGAGTGGAAAACCCGGTGCATGATGACTACTTTGAAAGGTCAAGCACTCTCGTTGTTGGTGACCTTGATCTCCACAAGAAAAACAAGCACCTGATCCCTTGGCATAGGCCTAAGAGTCGCTTCTCCCAGGGAAATGTGATGCTGAGGGATGGGACCTAACCCAAGCCGAACAAAAACTCCTCTGCCCTGAAAACCGGGAACCCTGGACCATATCTCTTCTTCGTGATGAATCATTATGACTCCCCTATCATGACAATCTAGTTCTAGCCAATGTTCTATCAATGACCTCTTCCCCCGCCAACACCTCAATATATGCCTTCAGCATAAACGTTGTGACCTGGAACTGGATCTCTGGATGCAAATCCTCCTTGAAATGCCTCATCATGGCCTCCTCATCTAGAAATAGGTCTAAAGCATATTGTAAAAGGTTCCTGAAATGAATTCCAAACTCTCGCACACTAGAGCTCCACTGTTGAAGGGTAAGAATCTCATGGAGACTGGACACCTTTGCGGTTGAAGAATGAAACTTGACTCCAAACTTGTCTCGAAACTCCTCCTATGAGATCTCCAACTCCTTTTGATCCTAGAGGAATAATAACCACCATTTCCTTGCTACTCCACGCAACATCATCACAAGAAAAAACACCTAGTGCTCCTTCTGAGCACGGATTGAACTGAAATCTATCTCAACCTCCTCCAACCAGTCTTCCATGACTGCATCTGAAATGAATTCCACGTACTTATGTAGACTCTAGCCCTAAAACTCTTAGAGTTTCCTCCTCCAAGTGTCTTCATCATCAACCTCTACCTTGCGGCGATCTGTTGGCGCAGCTTCGTGGACATCTTCTGCACAATCCTGATGAGGATGTCAACCTAGAGCCATACCTATAAAATAAAAAATACTTAGAGCTCCTAAACATGGAATATAGAAGACTCAAAATTAATTAATTAATTTTTTTCTTTTATTCATTTTTGGTTAACCTATCCCAAGTTCTACATATTCAAACATTGGCACAAATAACAATGATGCATGATCCTTTCCTAGGTCTCTATCCTATAACTAGTATCACCTCATTTAGTAGCCACTGTAAACTTAAAGTTTTGTGCATCAGACTATAAAGGGCCCTAAAAACCTATGTCTCAGCCGGTCTCTAGTGTTTACATCAATTTTTTAACTTAATTGACATTGTTTCCCTACCAACCCATGCAACCTCACCAGTGCCTAACACCAAACTCCATCCTATCCCTCAACCAGAACTCTAATACCACTCTGTCATGACCCCATCCCCACAAGGTGTACCCCTCCTAGGCTAGAAATGTGAGTAGAGAGATAGTGACCCTAAAGTCTCACCTCCAATATGCTCCGGGTTGGAGACTAGCACAAAGGGTATAGTAAACACACATATAAGAGGCATTGCCCTCTAAGAGAACACATGTGAAAGAGAGAGATAAGACAGACACAAACCAACTCCAACATAGACTAAAATATAAAATAAATCCCAAGTACACATATGTAATGTCATGAAAAAACTACTACAACTAAAGGGGAAAACTACAAGTACAAAAAGAAAGTAAAAAACAGCATCAACCACGAAGCCCAAAAAACTCATGCAACCCCAAGCAAGTAGTTACCAGCCTAATCTCTGACCTACTCCAAGTGACATGAAAAATAGTTTATATATACATAGGGTGAGTATAACAGTATACTCAATAGGATCCTCCCCAGAGCCTCTCCTGCAAAAGTAAGGAAAGCATGCTAAAGCACAGTGAACAACAAGTGAAACTAACTCATCACATAAACAGGTATACTAAGTTCCCAACCTCACCATGGATACTCTCACCAAGTATCACATACAATAGTGTATAATATAATAAAGAATATAAAGGTTACCCCACTACCACTTCCCCACTGGTTTTCTGCTTTTCCCCAATGTAGCACGTCCTAAGCATCTCTCTCTAAAAAGGCTAGCCAGTAGACACCTAGGCATAGCACCACAACGTGCACCTCGTCCAACAAAGCCACCACGTCCATGTAACCAATGTAACCAGGTAGTTTCTAGGAGCAACCAAAACTCACATAATGTGTATCATATATTGGGTATTAAACCTCAAGACATTATATCCCATACACCTAGTAAGGATCCTCAAGCCATCATAACCTATACACGTTACACCTATAGTAGTCCATAGGAAAGTATATCCAAAATATATGTTTGTGAATAAACACAAGACATTACTGCCCTCTACACGCATATATGGGGAAAACTAACCATTGTGACTACTAGAAAAGTAACTGCTAATAGAAGAGAGTAGGGCCAAAGTGGGTATTCAGCCATCCATCCTCCCATTGGAATGTTAGGGAGAACACCCCCAGAGATCAGAATCTCTAGGGTGTCAGTTTCCCTAACTAATGTGGTGGATTAGCGTATAGAAAAAAAATTACAGAATATATTATAGATCACAACCACACTATGGTCATAACCTATTCTTTGACCCAACTACAACTAACATCTCTCAGACTCCTGGTTGCCACTGCTAAGACTATGTATCCCATATGCACACAACCATTTAAAGATATTTATTATATTAATTTCTTCCCTTTTCATCAGTTTCACTTTATGTTAATCAATTATTTAAACATTAATTAACCATTAAAAATTCCATATTATATTTCAATAGCATCACACCAAAGTTTCATTCCCTCTTCGAATAACCAAACCATGTCCACAGCTTCTCAAAAAATATTACCTCATCATTTCATCCCAGCAAGCTCAAAACCCATGGGTTAACTTCATTTATTCAATTATTTATTAACAGCATTATTACTTTCCCATATTCTGAGGCATTCTAGAAAAAGATTCTAAGCTACTGAATACAAGGGGGCTCAACATGGTGGGTAGTTGAACTACCCGCTAAATCTTTTCCACCTATAGCAAGAGTGTTGACCCATCCTACCTTGAGAATCTAAACAAGGAAAGCAAGTGGCATACCCCATGCATATTTTCCCCTTTTTGGAAGGAGGGTAAGAAAGAAAAGCTTCTTGGAGTAGTGGGAAAAGTAATGTAGATAAACAACCAACAAGATTCATCAAACATTCAATCACTCACAAACAACCTGTTTCATCATCTCTAGTGTCCTCCCCGACAACCACATGTATAAACCGATGCATTTCGCCACCCTAGGAATCAACTTCTACCACAACTAATTGGCCTTCCTATCCCCACATATCACAACAACCATTCAGGCTCACATCACAACACAAGCAGTAGGAAACAAACTTCATATCAACTAGGCTCTAGGCCCTTAAATAAGGCATTCTTCTTTCACATGCAATGATCTCTCACATCTCCAAGCATAAGGCTCTTGGCCTTTTTAGGAAAGAGGGTAACTCATAACCCTACGAGAAATTATCTTTTATCAAAAAACCAGTTCTTTAATCTATATTGAATTAACCAGTTCATTAATATTAGGTACCAAATATAGAAAACCTAAACAGAAGGTTATCATAGCTATCACAAATAATAATACAAGCTTACTCCACTAATTTGATTAACATCAAATTAAAACAACAAAAACAACTAGATTCATTTACATGCCTCTTTATCTTTGACAAAAATTAAAATTAATCCCAGTTTACGCTCTTTACAAATTTATTCCAAGAACAACATGCTAAACAAGTAAATCATAGATATCACACTATCCATTAAAATAAGAGGCAATAACATATGATCGATACCAATTTATTTATCTATTTCAAATATTTATTATGTCAATTCCATTGTGTTCTAGTGGATAAATCATGATAAATCTATGAATTCACGTAAAATAATAGAGAATCAACAAATCCCCCACCTCAAAAGGTTCTTGAAGTTCTTTATATGAGAATGACCCACACAACGGATTACGACCTCCTCCCCCATGACAACTGCATCCACCCGAGGACGTCATGGCACGACTGCACCAACTGACACCAAAGAAAACTCCATTAGAAGCATGGAGATCACATGCCATAACATGTAAAGGGGAAAATAGGGGGAAATGATCGAAGAAAACACAAGAAATAAGGTAGATAATACCTTCTACTGATGAAGTACTAACACTTACTGCTTGCACAAAAATAGGGGGTGTGCATGAAGTAGGAAGAAACTTCAAGGGGAAACGATCCAAGGATTAAGGTTCGATCACACCACTCATATGGGAAGAAGGAAATGTTCTAGAATCTTTCACCATAGAACAAGAAGGTAGAACAAGGGAGGAAGATATCTTGTCCCTTTAGAAGATTTACGGAGTAGTATTTTAAGATACGCTAGATTTTCTATTAAAATAAGATCACATTAAACCATGCGGTTTGACCAAGTAAAGGCATCCTGAGCCTTTGGAAAATTAATATAGGATTTATGGACTATGAATCGGCCTTAAATACCTTAAAACAAGGCCTTTAATGATTTTTACATCAAAGAAAAAGTCAAAGGGGAAAACTATAGGGAGCTAGAAACATTGTACACCTACCGATGCTGGAAACATTATACACCTACTGATGCTGGAAACATTTTACACCTACGGTTGCTGGAAACACTATACACCTACCGATGATGGAAACACTATACACCTACCGATACTGGAAACATTGTACACCTATAATTTTAGCGGGTTTCCCGATGAGTCTCGGGAGCACTGGATCAGGAAAAGTCCACTTTAATGGATCTACATGAGCAACGCATGGTTGCAGTCCAACCCATGGAGTTTACCCTAATTAATAAATTATTTAATTTAATTAAAGAATATTATATGAGAGATTTTGATTTATTAAAAGAAAATTTTAATAATAATAATGATGAATTTATTATTATTATTATTGTGGTTGTTTAATTAAATGAATGATAAATAATTAATTAAATGAAAGATAAAGAAATTAATGTAGATTTGGGGTTTATTGAAGAACCATTATAATTAAATAAAGTGTTTCAGAATTATTAAAGGAAGATTTATTATTAAATGGAGGAATGTGCTAATAATAATAATTTTTTTATTATTATTATGGTATCATAAATTATTATTATGCCTTGAGATATTAATTTCATGTTAAAGGAGTGTATCTTTTATGATAATTTAATGTTTCTTTTGAGATTCTCAGAGAAAAATTTAATAAAAAGAGGAGTCTCGGATTTAATGAATCACTCTTATTAAATAGTGGTGTCAGATTTATCAAAGGTTTCAAAAATAATAATAATGAGATTATTATTATTTTATCTTTATGAATGTAATAATTTTTATTATTATGCTAATTAAATTAGGGGTTATGGGTTGGAGTTTTTATTATATTAATGATA
The DNA here is from genome assembly GCA_963277665.1 of Viscum album. Taxonomy (NCBI): domain Eukaryota; kingdom Viridiplantae; phylum Streptophyta; class Magnoliopsida; order Santalales; family Viscaceae; genus Viscum; species Viscum album. The sequence goes on along the minus strand of OY728132.1, from coordinate 1,020,513,451 downwards.
TTATAATAAATTGGGGGTTTGGGTTTTAAATAAATAAAAGTTAGAATAATAATAACAATAATAATTTTATTGTTATTTTTTTGGTTATTTAGTTAAATAAATGGTAAAATAATTTAATGATAAATAGGGAGTTTCATATTTAATTACGAAACGTTTATTAAGAGAATAATAAATGAAGACACGTTTTTAATTAAATGGGGAGTTTTTCACTTATTAGATAAGTGTTTAATGTGTATAATAATAATAATAAAATGAATACTATTAATTTAATTATTACATTCAATTAAATGGATTAATTTAAGGGGGGAAATAAAATAAAAAGGGGAGGCGAGACCTGCAGGTGGCGCGCCCCCCCATGTTTCTCCTTCTCCATGCACGACACAGAATCATCTCCAGCCTCCTCCTCTAAACAGCACTCCTCCTCGGGACCTCCAACAATGAGAAACCCCAGGTGAACCTCCTTTTAGTAGCACAACACTGAGGTAGATCTCCTGCAGTGCACGACCCCCGTAGCGCGACCCCCCACAAGGCAGTACCCAGAGGTGCACCACCCCCTCTCCCAGACTCCACTTTGCACGTGATGATTCCTCTCAGACTCTTCATGAATCTTGTCTTCCTAGTCAAAGTGATTTTTTCTAAGTATAACTCATGATTAACATTAACCTTATGATTCCTCTCTCTTTACTTTTTTTCTCAGCCGAAACCCTAAGATTTGGGTTTAATCGGATCGTTGTGTTCCTCTATTTTTAGGATATGTGAATGTTGACTTGGGACCCATTGGTCCATAATCCGGCATCCGCCGCCAAGGGAGAGGCAGATGGTATCAAATTGTTTTTCCTATATTGGTTCAGGTAAGCTTCCAAACCTGGTGTTTAGTTTTTCATTGGTTATATTAAGGCATGTTGATTTTTTTATGAGTCAACGGTACCATGTTAGAGATGCGTTGTTCATTACTACTTTGATTCTGGGTACCAGTTTAATATATTGAATTTTTTTATCAATGTAGACAACATGAACATATAAATATATAAGTATATATATATATATATAAAGGTGTGTTTTCATGCAAATGTGGTCCATTTGTGGACTTGTTTCCACCAAGTACATTAAAGTGTTGCAGAATAAAAATAGTGCCACCCCGAGGTAGGGTTCTAAATCCCTATCACTTTATTTAAGAATTATATATTATTTAAATAAATTGAGAATGAGAGTTTCCTTGATTATGATATGTCGATGCATGACACTTTTGATGTTATTAAATGATTTCACCCATGTGAGATAAATGTGGAATTGAACATGTGTTGATTTTAAGAATGTTTTTCTAATTTTGTTAAAGTGATATGGTTAAACAGTTAAATGATTTGAATGGGAATAATGGGTAATATGGTAATTAATTATAGAATTAATTATCAAGTTATGAGTTGGAATAAAAATTGTGGCTTTTACTGATTATTGAGAATATTTAATATTTGACATGTTTAGAATATAAATTGGAAATTTTTAATAATAAATGGATGGATTAATTATTACTTGTTAAATGGTAAATGGTTAATTAATTGATGACTGGTTAAAGAGATAAGATTTAATTAATTAATTTTTGAATTAATTAATTTTCATACATTAAATTAAAATTTTGAATTTATTGTTTGTTACGACAGTTGGCCAAGGTTACCTTTTGATGTGTGTTATTTCTCTATGCCTTAAGTTGTCTTGGATGGATTTTTTTAAAAATATGATATGCTGTGGGATATGGTTTCTAAATATTTTGGCTTTGTTCAGCATGTTTTGAGATAATTATTACATGCATATAAATTGTTAAAGTCCTGGATGAATCACTGTTTGATTGGATGGGTTTAGACTTGTTAAAGAATTTGGATAATTAAATGTTGAGTTAATTATTTTGTTGGCTTGATAAGAATAATTAATTGTTAATTAATTATTTACTATTGAGATGTTGAATGGTTAATTAATTGTTGACTTATTTGACAGTTGATTTATGTTGTTAATTAGTTTTTGAATTAATTAATGGATTAGATTAATTAATTTATGAATTAATTAATGGATGGTTTTGGGGTGTTAGACATGGTGTTCTACACTAATGATAAATATATATGTATGATTGATAAATGGGTTGTGAGACAAGGACTGAAGCTCCAAATACTCATAGGGTACTAGATATGGTATTCTAAACCAATGATAAATATATATATATGACTAATAAACAGGTTTTGAGACAAGGACTGAAGCTCAAAATACTCACGGGGTTCTAGACATGGTGTTCTACACCTAGCTTGCATGCCAACATTCTTTTATGGGACACAGACTAATTCTCCAAATACCCATGCATTGTGAGACAAGGACTAATGCTCCAAATACTCATGATGGAGCTAGACATGATGTTCTATATCCATTAATTGACATTAGATTTTGGGTCCAATTGGTCATACATGAAATGAATTAATTAGTTAATTAAAACTATTGTGACATTATGATTTGTGAATGGAATTTGAGAAAGGGTTCAAACTTATCAATGAATTAGGTGAATCACAGTTAGTGGACGGACCTAGGAGCGAATCACTATTTTTAGTTGATGGGATCAGATATAATATATGAAAGATTAAATTTAATATCTTATGACTCGTTGTCTAATACAAAGCACAAACTCGGATACAGTCTTTACTTTGATTACTAAGATGGTATTTAGAGACATTTTTGGTGAGTGATGTATATGGGGGACGTCAATATTAGGTCAAATCTTGAGACTTTTATATTTTAATGAGTTTTGAATAATTGATAAATGAAAATGATCGTGTAATGACTATTGTATATGCATGAAAAATTTATAATAAAGGTTCAGACACCCACTTAGGGCTGAAGCAGGTACTTGGGTATATAGTTACATTTTACTGCTTACTTTATTTTTGCATGCTTTCACATAATTTAAATTATTTATTAAATGTCTAGATTTTCATTAGACACCAGTGGTCCCGGCCAACTGAGATTTATGTCTCACACCCTACTCGGGCTACCATTGCATTGGGGTACCCGAGTAGATTCTATTTGGTTGTGGGATTATGATGTTTGAATTTACATGGGAGATAGGAGCAGAGGACCGAGCGGAAGCTCAGGTTGCTCAAGGAGACCTCCCTCAGGGCTTTGAGTCATTGTTTATTTATTTCTGTATTGGAATGTAAAGCATGTTGTTTTGTTCACTATTTTCCATTTTTGTATCATTGGCATGTCATGAATTCATCTTATGTATAATTGGTGTTGGCCACTTTTATAAAATTAGTACTATTTTTCTTCCACTACTTTATCATTTATTAGACTACTTTCTCTTTTTATTTTCATTATCTATTATAGAACTCTTATATGAGGGTATATCCTCCCCACTGAATATCCATAGACCCTTTCTTCTAGTTGGCAGCCTCTGGAATACTGGGAGATATACTTGAGGTCATGTGGAAACTGGTCCAGCTACCAGTTTAGTGGTGAGTTAGGTCGGGACATTACAAAGTGGTATCAAAGGGTTTCTTTTTCGCTTTCTTACTGTTTTAGGGTTGGTAGACAAGAGACTAGGAATATGTTGGCATCTGGGTTAATAGTCGTTCTTGGGAATGATCACCCCATGTATGGGAAATGACCAAGTGGTTGGGGTTTGTATTGTTGTTCGTGGTGTTTTCTATTACAGTTGATATGATTTCACCTTGAGTGACTGGTGTATTTTCCGATGCTTATTGATTATGAAAATTTTGGAAAAAATTACCTTCGCCTGATATAACAAGGAAGTTGTATTACATTCATCATATTAGGCACTTATAGATTCATATTCCATTCATATAACATGCCATGTAGTTGCATTAGTAGGATGCCTGCTAATTTGGATTGTGTACCATGGGTTCAATGCTATCATTTGATCTTCTTTAGCATTCCTCTATAAATAGCATGTTGGGGTGACATATTTAACATGCTTGAGTGATTATATTCCATACTGTCTCAGTTATTAGCATGGTTTGTTATTGTACCATTCTTCTGTGTTATAGCATGATGTTGTGTTACTGCTTATGATAACATGCTAGAGATGTTTTGATGTGTGAAAGGTATGCTAAAGTTAAAATGTTATATGAATATTGATTGTCATAAATGGGACCCAAATTCCAGTGATAAGGTGTATGGGCGCCTTATCAATTGGTAGATGTCCAACCATGTGTTTGAACCTTATATAACCATAGTATATTTGAAAAAGGTTATAAATGTAAAATTGATGTGTTTTGATTGAAATGAACTATTGTTGGGTTGCCTATTGAAGAACCTAGATTGAATAAATGGGACCCTTAGAGGTCGCCATTTCGGTAAAAGGAATTTAAATGCTAAATTTTCTATTTATATTTGAATAAAATTATATGTGAAATGTTTAAGATTATATTTTTTATAGCAGGTCTGTTTTTCTGTAGGGTGTTGTTTTGAAAACCAGGTGACTTGTTATGAAAAAATTACTTGTGTATTTTTTGAAATTCATTCAAATGTTGAAAGGTTGAAATGAATGAATTAAAATGGATAAAATGAAAAGGGGGATTTTGAATCGTGTTTTTTCAGTTTTGTGTGGCCATAAGAGAGAGTCTAGGTTTATGTTTCGTAAAGGGATAACCTATGGCAGGTAGTACCCTTAGAATGTTCTAGGTCATTAAAGTATGTCTACTGCTCGGTAGGACTTATTGGGACTCAGCTATTATGGAATGACGATAGGTTTATGTTACGGATTTTATGATCAATGTTTGGTGTGGTGATCGTGGTTTAAGGAACATCACACACATAATTTAAGTGTTCTGAAATAGTGTGTCGGTGAGCGATTGATCTTTTATTTCAATGTCATGGAAAATCCTAAGGTGGTTAGTGTCGCATCGTTTTCGGTAAATGTATCGGCAGGAGATGTCAAGCTTTTAGAACAGAGTTTTCCAGTAGTAGTTCGACTAATCTTCTTAATGAACTTCGTTTTCTCTTATTGCGCTCTTCTGAATACGAAGATCATGTACCCTATCTTACCTCGTCTTTGAGACACTATGATAGTTTCGGTCTCATGTCGTGCTAAAGTTTCAAATGTTTTTTGGCTTGATAAGTGGTTGTTATCTGGGTTGTACATGGGATGCGTGGTTTCTTTGGGCTACTCTTTTATTCGTGTTGGGGAATGGTTATTTTTAAAATATCCTTGTGACACCTTGACTTGAAAATTTCACCAGAGGTCGGGTGAGGACTTAGTTATACATGCGGGTGGTTTTGGAATAGTTTTAAAGGCACATCATCAGATAAAGGATGAATGTGGGTTTTGGGTCTGCGGCATCTTTCGAGGGAAGCATGTGCAACCTGTTCTGTTGATTGATCGGGATTCAACCATTTTTGTTGAAGAGGTTCCTCTAATGGCCTTGGATATAAGCTATGTTTCAATGTTTAAGCTATAAAGTGAGCTTTGGGTCTGGGTTTAAGGACTTAGTTGTTAGGCTTGTGAAGGGTTAAAGGTTCATTTGGCATTGGGAATGTAACACGTCAGTTCTAACAAGACTAAATGACCTTGGTAGGTCAGTTGTTTTAGTAGTGGTTCCCAATGGCTTCTCGAGGACGAGATGTTTTTAAGGTGGGTAGATTATAAAGTCCCGCGTTTTTTAACTGGGTTAAAATACGAAGGTTTTTGAAAAAAAATCGGTTTATCAACAGGTAATTTTTTTTAAAAATGATCTCTAGAGTATTATTCTAAGTGTTGGAACACCTAAAGGTGTCATTTTTGGACTTGTATAATTACCCTATAATTTTAGAAGGTTTCTCAATGAGTCTCAGGAGCACCGAATCTGGAAAAGACCACTTTAATGGATCTGCATGGGCAGTGCACGGTTGCGGTCCAACTCGTGGAGTTTACCCTAATTAATAAATTGTTTAATTTAATTAAGGAAGATTATATGAGAGATTATGATTAATTAAAATAAACTTTTAATAATAATAATAATAAATTTATTATTATTATTATTTTGTTTGTTTAATTAAATGAATGATAAAGAATTAATTAAATGATGGATAAAGAAATTAATGTGAATATGGGGTTTATCAAAGAACTATTTTAATTAAATAAAGAGTTTCAAAAATTATTAAAGGACTATTTATTATTAAATGGTGGAATGTGCTAATTATAATAATGTTATTATTATTATTATGGTGTCATAAATTATTTTTATGATTTAATATTTTAATTTCATGTTAAAGTAGTGTATCTTTTATGAGAATTTAATGTGGCTTTTGAGCTTCTCAAAAAAATGTTTAATAAAATGAGGATTTTTAGGTTTAATGAATATTTCTTATTAAATAGTGGTGTTGGGTTTATCAAAGGTTTCAAAAATAATAATAATGAGATTATTATTATTTTATTTTTATGAATGTAATAATTTTTACTATTACGGAAATTAAATTTGGGGTTATGGGTTGGAGTTTTTATCATATTGATTATATTGTAATAAATTGGGGGTTTGGGTTTTAAATAAATGAAAGTTGAAATAATAATAATAATGGTGTTATTATTATTTTGGTGGTTATTTAGTTAAATAAATGTTAAAAGAATTTAATGATCAATAGGGAGTTTTATAATTAATTATGAAACTTTTATTAAGAGAATAATAAATGAAGACGTGTTTTTAATTAAATGGGGAGTTTTTCACTTATTAGATAACTGTTTAATGTGTATAATAATAATAAAATGAGAATTATTATTTTAATTATTACATTTAACTAAATGGATTAATTTAAGGTGGGAATAAAATAAAAGGGGGAGGCACGACCTGCAGGTGGCACGGCACTCCATGTTTCTCCTCCTCCATGTGCGAGGCAAAAGCATCTCCAGCCTCCTCCTCCACACAACCCTCCTACTTGGGACCCCCAGCAGCGTGCAATCCCCAGGAGACCCTCCCTATAGTAGTGAAACACCCAGGTAGAGCTCCTGCACCGCGCGACCCCCATGGCGCGACCCCCCCTCCGAGCAGTACCCAGAGGCACACCACCCCCTCTCCCGGACTACACTTTGTGCGCGACGATTCCTCTCGAACTCTTCACGAATCTTTTCTGCCTCATCAAGGTGATTCTATCTATGTATAACTCGTGATTCTCATCATCCTTTTGACTCTTCTCTCTTTCCTTATTTTCTCAGTTTAAACACTAAGTTTTGGGTTTAATCTGATCCTTATGTTCCTCTATTTTAAGGATATGAGAATGTTGACTCAGGACCCATTGGTCCATAATCCAGCATTCACCACCAAGGGCGAGGTGGATGGTCTCGAATTGTTTTGTCACTGTTGTTTTAGGTAATCTTCCGAACCCGCTGTTTAGTTTTTCACTGATTATATTAAGGCCTGTTAATTTTTTTAAAATTCAACGGTACCATTTTAGAGGTGCGTTGTTCATTACTACTTTGATTCTAGGTACCATATTGATATATTGAATTTTTTTATCAATGTAGGCAACACGCACATATAAATATATAATAATATATATATAAAGGTGTGCGCTCATGACTGTGGACCAGTTGTGGACTGGTTTCCGCTAAGTATATTAAAGCATCGTGGTTTAAAAATGGTGTCACCCTAAGGTAGAGTCCCAAATCCTTGTCACTTTATTTAAGAATTATAGATTCTTTAAGTAAATTGACAATTTGAGTTTCCTTGATTATGATATGTCAATGAATGACACTTTTGATGTTATTAAATAATTTCACCCACATGAGATAAATGAGGACTTGAACATGTATTGATTTTAAGTATTTTTTTCTAATTTGGTTAAAGTTATATGATTAAATAGTTAAATTATTTGAATGGGAAGAACGGGTGATAGGGTAATTAGTTGTAGAATTAATTATCAAGTCATGAGTTGGAATAAAAACTATGTCTTTTATTGATTATTGAGAATATTCAATATTTTAAATGTTCAGAATATAAATTGAAAACCGGTAATAATTAATGGACAGATTAATTATTACATGTTAAATGGAAAATGGTCAATTAACTGATGATTGGTTAAAGATATAAGATTTAATTAATTAATTGTTGAATTAATTAATTTACATATATTAAATTAAGATTGTGAATTGATTGTTTGTTACGACTATTGGCTAAGGGTTCCTTTTGATGCGTGTTATTTTTTTATGACTTAAGTTGTCTTGGATGGAGTTGTTTAAAAATATGATATACTGCGTGAGATGGTTTCTAAATATCTGGGCTTTGTTCAGCATGTTTTGAGGTGATTATAATGTGCATGTTAATTGTTAAAGTCCTGGATGAATCACTGTTTGAGTGGACAGGTTCAGAATGGTTAAATAATTTGGATAATTAAATGTTGAGTTAATTATTTAGTTGGATTGCTAAGAATAATTAATTGTTCATTAATTATTTACTATTGCGATTTTGAATGGTTAATTAATTGTTTACTTATTTGATGGGTGATTTATGTTGTTAATTAGTTGTTGAATTAATTAACGGATTGGATTAATTAATTTATGAATTAATTAATGGATGGTTTTGGGGTGTTATACATGGTTTTCTACACCAATGATAAATATATATATGTACGATTGATAAATGGGTTGTGAGATAAGGACTAAAGCTCCAAATACTCATTAGGTGCTAGACATGGTGTTCTACACCAATGATAAATATATATGTATGATTGACAAATGGGTTCTGAGATAATTAATGAAGCTCTAAATACTCACGGGGTCCTAGAAATGGCATTCTACACCCATCTTTCATGCAAACATTCTTTTATGGGACATGGACAGATGCTCCAAATACCCATGGATTGTGAGATAAGGACTGACGCTCCAAATACACACAAGATTGCTAGACATGATGTTTTATTCCCATTAATTGACATTGGACTATGGTTCCAATTGATCATACATGAAATGAATTAATTAGTTAATGAAAAATAATGTGACATTATGATTTGTGAATGGAATATGAGAAAGGGTGCAGACTTATCAATGAATTAGGTGAATCATAGTTAGTGGATGGACCCAGGAGCGAATCAATATTTTTAGTGGACGGGCTCAGATATAATATATGAAATATTAAATTGAATATATTATATAACGTTCTCCAAGCCAAAGAACAAACTTGGATACAGTATTTACTTTGATTACTTAGATAGTCTTTAGAAACATTTGTGGTGACTGACTTATATGGAGGATGTCGGGCTTAGGCTGAATCTTGAGACTTTCATATTTTAATGAGTTTTGAATAATTGATAAATGAAAATGATTGTGTAATGACTATTTTGTATACATGAAAAATGTATAATAAAGGTTCAGACACCCACTAAGGGATGAAGCAATTACTTGGGTACATAGATACGTTTAATTGCTTACTTTATTTATCCATGCTTTCACATGGTTTAAATTATTTATTAAATGTCTAGATTTGGGGTAGACACTGGTGGTCTTGGCCTACTAAGATTTATATCTCACACCCTACTCAGGCTGCTATTGCATTGGGGTACTCGAGTAGATTCTATTTGGTTGTAGTATTTTTTTTGTTTTCATTTACATGGGAGATAGGAGCAGAGGACCGAGCGGAAGCTCAGGATGCCCGAGGAGTCTGCCCTCAGGGCTTTGAGTCATTGTTTATTTATTTCTGTATTGGAATGTATTTCATGTTGTTTTGTTCACTGTTTTCCATTTTTTATCAATAGCATGTCATGCATGAATATTCTATAAAATTGGTTTTGGACACTTTTATAAAATGAGTACTATTTTTCTTCCACTACTTTATCATTTATTAGACCGCTTCGGATATTTATTGACATTGTCTATTATTGAACTCTAATGTGAGGGTATAGTCTCCCCACTGACTATCCATAGACCCTTACTTATAGTCTGAAGCCTCTGGAATATAGGGAAACATACTTGAGGTCATTTGGCGACTGGTCCAGCCACCAGTTTAGTGGTGAGCCGGGTCAGGATGTTACAGTTTAGAAGATTTACGGAGCATCAGTTTAAGATATTCTAGAATTTCTATTAAAATAGGATCACATTAAACCATGTGGTTTGACCAAGTAAAGGCATCCTGGTCCTTAGGAAAATTAATATAGGATTTATGGGCTTTGAATCGGCCTTAAATCCCTTAAAATAAGGCCTTGAATGCTTTTTGCGTCAAATAAAATGTCAAAGGGGGAAACTATAGGAGGATAGAAACATTGTACACCTACCGATGCTGGAAGCATTGTACACCTACCAATGCTGGAAACATTTTACACCTACTGATGTTGGAAACACTATACACCTATCGATGCTGGAAACACTATACACCAACCAATGCTGGAAACACTGTACACCTACCGATGTTGGAAACATTGTACACCTACTGATGCTAGAAACATTGTTCATAGAATTGTAAATTTGGAAAAGTGTTGGCCATAAGCCACCTAAACCTCTTAGAACACCTTAGACACTAGATTTCCGAAAAGGAATAGACCGTAGAGGTCTGGGTCATTACATTAAATATAAAACATTTTGGAAATGATTTTCTTTTAAAAATATCCTTCAAAACATGTAAAAGAAGCTTTGAACCCCATTTTAAACACTTTTTAAAGCATAAAGAAATAAAATCATTTTCCTTAAAATGATCTTAAAATATCATTTGAAAAAAAATAGAAAACAAGGTTTTTGAATAAAATAAATTTCCAACTAAATAGATAGATAATATTAGATTATCTTGAAACATTTTCTTAATCATCTTAAGTACCAAAGAGTAGAATATGGTACCGTTACCTGAATATATCATGAATAACCATAGGAGAAGAAAATTCATCAGTTTTCTTAATAAACGTGTCATAATATTTCATCAATTTAAGCATAATCGTAAACAATCCTGATATACAATGAGAATGTAGAAATAAACTCAAACAACTTTAGTAACTTTGAATCATAATACCCATAAAATAATAATATTACATGAATCTTAAATTTCATGAGAATAATTATATTCATGATATAAAATTTAAAATTTGTGTATATATATATCATAAAATAATATAGGTTCATAACATAACATGTGTCTTAAAGAAGGAAAATCGAGACAAAATTACCATACCGATTTGGTAACTTTTGAAGCGTAAACCCCATGAAAGATAGATAATAAAATGGATATGTATATACCCATAAATTTAAGTATAAGGACCATAAAATACATTAATTTCCAGTATATACACCACACAAAATAAACAAGTGGTTAATATGGTATAAGTCCTATATAAATAAAAGTGAGACTATAAATACCCTTACCATAAGTCTTGACTTCCTTCATATAGGTTCAAAACTCCTATATAATAAATATAATTTTATAATAAATATACCAAAGAACTATATTCATATATATAATAACATATATTATTTACTTATGACTTTATATTACTCATTTATTAACAATTCCATGTTAAGGTAGTGTTTTGGGTAATAACTGCTTTGTTTTTCATACATGTTTTGGCTTTTATACTTGGTAATATTAATTAGATAAGGATTTAATCATATAAATAATGATAAACATGATATAAATATCATATATATTCAGTATATATGTATTTATAATTTTATATAAAATATAGGAATATGAAATGAAGTACATTGTTTGTGGAGATGGTAGGTTATACGTACACATGAACGCTATTTCCATTTCATTGTCATATTGAAATAAAGAAAAGTAAATGATATATATCTTTATGTGTCTTATAATTCCAGTATAATTATTTTTTAATATATATCATATATTTTTCTTAAACCCATCCTTAACATATTCCATGTAAATTGTAAACTAATCGCATCACTTTAAAGAGGAGGTAGTCCATACATCCACAAACGATGTTATCGTATTCCCAAAAAATGGATAGAATGAAGTTATGCATTATATAATAATTAAATATTCATAAATAAATCATATATATCATATAAAAATAGTATTTAAATCATTATTCAACCTTGATAAGTGGTAATGGAATAATGAACGACATGGGTTCGTGAGGCGGTAGTCTGTTGTACACATGAACGATGATTGTGTATCCTATTTGATGAAAGTATGCTAAGTTATAGGTATTAAACATAAAATAATTAAATATAAATAGATTTATGACACTTATTTTATAATATAATCACTATATAAATAGATTTTAAGGGGTAGAGAAAGAAATAAAACAAAAGTGCTTATTGAAGAATGTTACCTCTTCTTCAAGTAACTCCTTTTGGACTGAACCAAAGGACTTCCTAGGTTAGATTTATTCAAAAATTTATTCTTATAAGTTGAGATGTGGAAATTATGGATCTTATTGGGTCCAGTTTTGGATGATAAAAATGGATTTATATGTGTAAATAAGTGAGGGGTGAGTTCCCATTTAATGTAGAGGAGGAATGACATTCATATAAATACAAAACAGTAAACACTAATGAGAGGCCTTCATTACATCATGTGCCTACAATAATGAACCAAATTATATAAAATATAGTATAAGGTATAAAAAAATTCATCCAATGGATTTTTTATATGTTTCTGGGTCATTTATCTTATTACGAATAAAATTTAACCTCTAAGTAAACTTGTTTTTATCTTAATCACTATAATTAATTTTAATTGCATTCAATAATATTTTTTATAAAAAAACTAATTAAATAATATTATAAATTATAAATTTTTGTTATTAAAAATAGGTAATACTTTTTAAAAAATTATAAACATGAAATTAGAATAAATCAATTTAAAAGTTATCTCGGAGACATGTCATGAAAGTGAGTTTTTAATATAAAAAGTTCAAAATATTGAAATGTTTTTATATCCAATTTCAATGTGAAATTGATCCCAATTACCTAAATAGGATATATTTTTGTATTATATATCTAATTATACTATAATACAAATTTAAAATATAATTTAACTATATAAATAAATTATATGAAAATATAGTTTTCAATTAAAATGTTGTGTCTTTCACTATTCATCAAAAAATTAAAACTTCTCAGAATAATATAAAAAATTCACCCAAAGTAAATTTTGATATTTATATTTAAAAAAAGAAGTTTATTTTTTCAAATAAAAGTTATAAAAATTAAAAAAATTACTTTTAAAACAATTAGTCCATTAAAAGGTTGTAAAATTGTCTTTTAAATAAATATAGCTTTTTATACATAAAATTGGACTTATACTTATATCTTGTATAGAAAACACATAATATGAATTTTAAATAGATTTTAGGATATATAATATAAAATTTATTTTAAAATAATTCATAAATAGTGGTTTTTTAATTTATTGATATAAAGCATGTTTGTACAAAGAAAAATAGTTTTCTTATAAAAGGAATTTCTTTATTTTTTAATTGTTCTTACTTTCATTTATAACTTATTAATAAAAAAAGGATTAATTTTACATACATGTTCAAACCATATTTTCATAATTTAGTTAATATTATTCATAATTTCCATTCTAATAGCTAGGTTGTAACTATAATTATATATTAATAACAATACTAATAGTATATTGTAGTTCAGTAGAACTCAGTCTTGCGTGTAATGCAAGATGTCGAAGGAACTTTGTATTGTGTGTAACATAAGCCAGACATGGTTTTGTGTGTAATTTAATCAAGGCTAATTGTTTTATGTGTCATAATCATAACTTGAGGTTTAATATAAAGAAATATTAACTTTTTTACATCGTGCATTGAAACCCATTAAAAAAATTAATTTATTCAGAAAAAAATAATTATTAAAAACTCAAGGAATTGAATTATACTCCCTTTAAATGGATTTTTACCTGAAACTTTGTCTGCATTATCAAAGGTTTTATACTTTAAGGTTACTTTCATAAAAACCTGAATTATAAAAATTATTTCTAAAACTTCCTTTAAAAATGGAAATTTGGAAACATAATGGTTACCCAAAGTTGCACATAACTGGGTTTCCACATTGGAGAACATAGGTGGAAAGTGAAACTTTTTAAGTTGAATAAAAGTGTAAATAGTTATAGAGTGTGATTTGGGTCACAGGTAATAAGAAATTTAATGATCAATGGAATGTCAAGGGCTTCAAAACCATAAATCTATGATGATTTAAAAGAACATAGTTTCAATAGAAATGAAGTTATTGGGATAAATCCTTCTCAATATCCTTTATCTAGAGTTGAGGAATCATTCAACTATCTAAAAACATAATAAAATATAATTATTTCAGTTTATTCCTTTTTATATGCACAATATCACCCCCTTTGGTTGTGCCTTTCTTGTTTTCCATTTCATCTCTTTCTCCATGAAATGAAAGTGAATTTTTCATTCCTGAAGCACTACCATATCATGAGTTAGAATGATAATTAATTCCATTTTTCTTTAGTTAACATCATATAAAAATGGTTCGCATAGGTTATCTAATATTCATAAATCCTCATGTGGTGAGATAATACCTTAAATCTCTAAAACATCACATGAATTTAAACATAAACCATCCCATGAATGGTTAAACTTGAAACCCTTCTAAAAGATGAAAATAAAAAATCATTATAAAAAAGTTCAGTAAGTTTTTCAAAATAAACATAAAATTCGTTCCCCTCATATATCGTAAAGTATATCTTGTTTTTCACATACCAAACATATGAATACATTCATCATGTAGTCTCTTGAAACAAGTTAATAACATAAATTACCCTAAATACTTATTGAAAACATTAATTATTTCTTATTCCAATCATTATTGGATATATTCCATAAATATAATAATATTTTAAACTCGATCCATGATAGCATAAAACAATTTTTCAAAAAAAAATGCTTAATTAGTTCCAAGGTAATCAGTACCATCTAATTGACTTATTCATATCCAACATAACTGTATTCAAAAATCATTATCTCAACATCAGGAACATATTAAGGGTTATATTTCCTTTAATCATGTGTTTTCAATGAATATAACCTTTCCATTAAATCTCTTTTCTTGTCTATCAAAATCATTAAATATATTATTGTAAATCCTTAGTGAAAAAAATAAACCGATCAATCCATATATATTTCACAATTTATATAACATAATTCTTGAATCAAAATATATAAAAAATTCAATTATTCTACTTCATATTTAGTACTTTAACCAGTCTTCCAAATCTTATTCCTTGATACCTATTTACTTTCACATTTCAACTATATTCAATTTATAATTATAAATATAATCATTAATCATATCACATTGTTGATTCTCTTTGTGAACTTTCCACTTAGGAAATAATTTTTCATAATTCCCAATATTTCTACATTTAAAGTATTGAACGAATAAT
Source organism: Viscum album (assembly GCA_963277665.1). NCBI lineage: Eukaryota > Viridiplantae > Streptophyta > Magnoliopsida > Santalales > Viscaceae > Viscum > Viscum album. The sequence continues at coordinate 1,020,498,125 of OY728132.1, read as the reverse complement.
GATGTCTTATGGAGTCCATTATTTTCATTAATTGTGATAACATAACCTTGAATTTTCTATTTCTAGTTACTTTCTTTGTGTCCTTCTTTTCTATAGTCAAAACATCTTCTCATTCCTCTAAGGCATTCACATGGGTGCTTCTTTACACATTACATATACAAAGTAAACTGAATCTTCTTTCTTTCATGGTCTCCATTACATGAACCCTCAAAATATTATTTCCTTCTCTTCTTTGGTGAGTCCTAGTATTGGTTAAAGTACATGTTGTTAATCATGTTATGTGAAAACTGATTAGGAATTATCACAACATCCTTTACTCCAATAAATATCTCATTTAAATTATTATCAAAAAAAATCTATTACATTCAATGTTAACCCATTTCCTTATGGTTCCCTCTATTGATTAAAACCAAAATGTATAGTTTCAGAAATAGTTATCATAGAAAAAAACCTCATAATCATGAAAAATAACTTAGAGGGTATCTAAATCATGACACCTAATTCTTTTATTAAAAGAACCATAGACTTATACTAGGTTATTCACAGTAATATTCTATTTAAATCTATCATGATGGTTCTTAAAGAGTTTTTGAATTCCCAAAGCATATCCCCCTGAAGTATTAAACCTAGTTTTAAATAAGTCCCATTGTCATGCACAAATTTCTAATTGATTTTATCTCAATATAGTTTTTTTAGTTTTGTTACATCTATGTACATATATTCCAAATCCACATCCACTTTTAGTATCCAGACAGTGATGTATTACTAGGAAATAACTCCCTCTATCCTTTACCAAAATTATATGATATTTTCCTATACATTAACTCATCCTTATAATTAACCGTAGATACATCCCTATACATATCCTTATAAATATTCCTAAGGTCCTCACTAAAGTTGTCTCATCCTAATTTTCAAAGGATGACTAAACCTTTCCTTTGATACTAACTATAGTGACCCGGGCTTAACATGAATAGATATTACATCATTTTATATTAATATTAAGAACCTTACAAAATTACTTGCCTGAGGACCATAATAGTTTAGGGTATTTGGAAACATGAACACATTCTCCTAGTTTGGTGAAAGATCTTCAAAATCTCATGTAAAGATCTTACCATTTAGAACTACTAATTAAAACATTTATTCATAACCTGGGAAAGGATACATAATAAAGGGTGAGCTCAGATTCTCAGTAAGGGTAAAAATAAAGTAGATACATAATAATAATAATGGAATAAGTGAATGATAACATGATAAAAACATTTTACGATCATACCCTGCATATAAAATATCATAATCCTAAGTCATGAAATAAATAATGGTAGTTCAAAAGACATGAATCATAAGGAAATAAAATAATATGAGTTTTGATAGGATTAAATTGGAATAATATATAGACTTATGGCATATACATAATCATACAAAATAATTCCCTATAAGTTAAGTTTAATTGGAAAACGTATCAGGGCACTTCAAGGGGGCTACACCTACTGGGAGGGACACAACATTATCCCCATTCACATCCTTTTCTTTATAGTGGACCAGGTTACACCTTCTTCTCATATTGGGTCAAGCCAACAAACATGTTTCCCATCTAAGATTTTAAATATTCCTCCCAATACCATATTAGTAATCAAATTTCATTCCCAATACCATCTTAGTTGACAAATTTCCTTATTGAACCAGGTTCACTACCCATTTTATCCATGTCTATCTCATTAGATATAAATATTTACCCAATGAAATGGAAGGATATATATGTCCCACCCATCACATAATGAAATCATACATATGTGTGAAACAAGATAATGAAACATTCATAATATCATGACCCATAAAAAGAAATGGTTTTCCTTAACATAATATTATAACCCTTGAAATTAAATTGGTATTATAAACATTTCATCATATTATAACCTATGGAAAATAGATAGGTTTCTTAATCATTTCATCAAAGAATACCTCATGAAAGTAAGTGGGTTACACAATCATTTTATCTTGCTATAACCCATGGAATAGAAATGGTTTTCATAAACGACATGGAAATTTAAACATGAACCATTCAAAGAAATAATAATAATGGGGTCCTCGGATCATATCCCCAGTAAAGACTACACTATATCGAAGGATGACATCTTAGATGGGGAAGGATTTTTAAAAATCACTTATAACATTGATTAGTAAAAATATCCATTATTTTTTAAAATACCTTGCATAAACTATTTTCAAAAATCCTTTACTTATAAAAAAATATTTGAAATTTCATTTAATACATTTCTTGAGGAAAATATATTTTCCTATTTGAAAAAAAAATTAAATCATAAAACATTTTGAAAACTGTTCCTTTAAAAAAGCATTAAAATTTTATAAATGAAGCTTTTAAATCATGGAAATATTTTTCTTTGAAAATTATAACGAAACCTTTTAAAATAATTTAAAACACTTTTTAAACATAAAGTTTTTTTAAATCCTTTTCTTTTGAAAATAGTTGTTAAAAAATATAAAGTAATATTTGAAAACCATTTTGAAAAAATTTTAAATAATAAAAAAATATCATTTTACTTTAAAATGGTCTTAAAATATCATTTAAAAATAGTTTTGAAAACATTTTTACAAAACATGGTTTTTGAATAAAATAGATTTTTGATCGAAGAGAGAAATAAAGTATGATTATCTTGAAAACATTTTCGTAATCATATTAAGTACCGAAGAGAGAAAAATTGTATTGATATATAAAGATATAACGATTGATCATAGGTGAAGATAATTAATGAGATTTATTGAGAGATGGATCATAATATTTCATTAATGGAATCATAATCATAAACAACCCCAATAAATGATGAGATTGTTTTAATAAACCCATACCACTTTGATAACTTTGAATCATAAAAACCATAAAAGAATAATATTACATGAAGTTTAAAAATTCATGAAAATAATTATATTCATGATATATAATTTAAAAGGGTAGTATATTCACCTTGTAAAATAATATAGGTGCATAACATAACATGTGTCTCAATGAATTAAAATTGAGACAAAATTACCATACCGATGTGGTAACTTTTGAACTCTAAACCCCATGAAAGAGAAATAATAAAATGGATATTTAAATTCCCATAAATTTATGTATAAGGACCATATAAAACATTCATGGGTAGTATATACACCACAAAAAATAAATGAGTGGTCAATATGGTATAAGTCTCAACTAAATTAAAGTGAGACTAGAAATCTCCTTATATTAAGTCATGAATTACTTCATACACATTCAAAGCACCTTTATAATAAATATATGTTTATTATAAATCATACACAAAACCATATTCATATTTATAATACATTATATTATTTACTTATGATTTTTTCTTACTCATTTATTAATAATTCCATATTAATGTTAAGTTATGGGTAATAACCACTTTGTTTTCCATACATGTTTTGACTTTTTATTCTTGGTACTCTTACATAGATCAAGATTTCATAATATCTATAATGATGAAATATATATAAATATCATATATATTCAGTATATATGTATTTATAATAGTGTATTAAATATAGGAATATGAAATAAAATACCCATTCATGGAGATGGTAGGTCGTACGTATGCATGAACACTATTTCCATTTCCTTGTCATATTGAATGAATGAAAAGTCAATGATATATATACATATATACATATATATAATCATTAAAAAGGAATTATTATTTAATATATATCACATATGTCTCTTAAACCCATCCTTAATACATTCTATGTAGAGCATGAACAAATCACATCGCTTTGAGGAGGTGGTGTTCTACATGTCCTCAAACAGTGTTATCGTATTCCCATAAAATGGAAAGCATGAAGGTATGTGTTTATAATAATTAAAAAATTATTATACATAATAAATATCATATATATCATAAAAATATATTAATTCTATAATTATTCTCATCCTTGAGATGTGGTAATGGAAGAACAAATTCCATCAGTTCGTGGGGTGGTAGTCTGTCGTACACACAAATGATGATTGTGTTTCTCATTTGATGAAAGTGTGTGAATTTGTAGCTTGTAACCTTAAAAAAATATAATTATATTTAATATAATGGAGTTATTATATAATAATTATATAAAAATAATTTAATCTTTGGAGAAAGAAATAAAATAAAAGTGTCCATTGAAAATTATTATCTCTTCATTGGGTAACTCCTTTTGGATTGCACCAAAGGACTTTCTTGGTTGGATTTCTGCCCAAAGTTATGATTATTTGTTAAGATTAGGGAATTTTGAATATTTTTTTATTATGTTTTTTATTATCCAAATGGTTGGAGAGTTGTGAATAAGTTGGGGGGTAAGTTCCCTTTTATTGTGGAGGAGGAGTGGAATTATTGTAAATACAAAAATGTAAACTCTATTAGGATGTCTAAATTACATATTATGCCTCAAATAATGAAAAATATTATATAAAATATATTATATTTTCTAAATATGGCCATAGAATTCATTTTTTACAAGTTTCTAAATCATTTAGTCCCTTAATATTAAAATTTAACCACTAAGTAAACTCTTTTATACATTAATAATTGTAATTAATTTTAATTTTTTCACTAATATTTTTTATCAAAAACTAAATTTGAAATTATTATAAATTATAAATTATGCTGAATAAAAATATAGAATTCTTGTTTCCAAATTCTAAACACATTAGTGGTAGAAATTAATATAAGATTAATCTCACAGACATGTCATGAAAGAGGGTTTTTAAAGTAAAAAAGTTCAAAATATTGTAAAGTTTTTATATCTAATTTCAATGGAAAATTGATTAAAATAAAATAAATTATATTTATTGATTTATAATTGAAATAATTTTACTTTAAACCCAATTTAAAATATAATTTAATTATATAAATTAATTAGACAAAAATGTAGTTTTCAATTAAAATTCAAGGTTTTTAACTATTCATCGAAAAAGGAAACTTCTCATAAAACTACAAAAAAACACTAAAATTAAATTTTAATATCCATCCTTAAAAAATAAAATTTATTTTTTAAAATAAAAAATTATTAAAGTTTCAAAATTAGTTTTGAAAAAATTCTTCCATTAAAAGGCGGAAAAACATCCATTTTGAAAAATATAGCTTTTATGCCGAAAATTTGATTTATTCTTACTTCATATCTTGAAAACACATAAGATGAATTTTAAATGGTTTTTTGAATATATAATATATAAATTCCATTAGAATCATTCATAAAATGTGTTTTTTTAATTTATTGAGATAAAACATGTTTGTACATAGAAAAATAGTTTTCTTATAAAAGGAATTTCTTTATTTTCATATAGCTATTACATTAATTTATAACAATTTGATAACCAAAGGCTTTGTTTTATATAAATTTGAAAAAAAATTCTCAATTTAGTTAATATTATTTGTAAATTCCATTTCATGTTCTGTGTAGTCACTGTAATAGTATTTTAATAAAAATATTAGTAATATATTGTAGTTTGGTATAACTCAGTCTTGTGTGTAACAAAAAATATCAAAAGAATTTTTATTATGTGTAACACAAGACAAATGTAGTGTTTTTTGTAATTAAATATAGTCTTTTTGTTTTTTTCAACACAAGATTAAATTTTTTGTATATAAATAAATCTTAACTTGGTGTAGCATGCAATGAAATCCATCAAAGAAATTTAATTTATTCAAAAATAATAATTCATAAAAACTCAAGGTGTTAGAGTGGTGATGGGTTTGGCGGCTTGGGAAATTCACTATAGGGATTGGGGAAGTCCAATGTGATCATTGAGAAGTCATGTAATGTATTGGATATCATTATGTTTGACACTATTAAAAGGTGATAACCACATTATAGATCTTGACATGTTAAAGAAATAAAATCCAAGGACTTATAACCACACCATATCTCATTGAATGTTGATTTAGATATTCACTTATGAGACACAGTTGACCCATAACAAGCATGTTGGTGCCCATGTTTAAGGTATTTGCTTCAAATATTTGATGTTTCTTATCCATATTCTACAGGATAAAGGAAAAAATCTAACAGGAAATAGATATAGGTTGGATGATGGGTTTGTTATCCAAGAGGTAAAAATAATATTTCATGATGTTAAATGAAAATCTATGTTGGTGGTAATATTAGTTGGAAATATATTAAATATGGAGGATTTTATTCTGATAATTCTTAAATGGATTATTGATTTTTAAAACATCATGTGTCTTGATTTTAGACCATGATATTGATTAGATTAAATGGTGATTATAGCATTACCCATGTGGATTAAATAGATATTTAATCCATGTTTCAAAAGAGGAAGTTTGAATGTGAATCAGTTTTGGTGAAAATAGTTATAGAGATGGTGAAGGAAATTGTGAAGGATATATGGAAAGTTTTTATATCACATAATTTTGTTAAAATGTGTCAAATTGGTGTGCATATGACCCCCATTATTTCAATATGGGAGTCGACTGGAAGCTTGTTTTGTTGAGATAGAGGGGATCATTTTTCATTTCCATGAACAAAGAGAAAGGTAGGACTTCACATAGTGTGGTTTTAAAGAAACATAAGTATGTATTGTAAACTATTGAATACTCATATAACAAAATAAGGGAGACATACCTTATATGCAGTGAAGGTCACATTTAATACTTTCTTCTTGAAGTAGAAATATGGTTTTTTGAGATGATATTATATCATGTCTGTGAATATAGGAAATATAAATTCAATGGAATTTATCCATACTCGATGAAACCATGAATGTGATTTGATAGAAGGTACATGTATGTCTATAAACTATGTGTAGATCCTCTCTTGGTGTAATGAGAAAAGGATTAGTAAAAAGGTAGTGATTTGGGAGTGATCCTTGGGTGAAATTGAGTCAACCCAAAAAATTATAAGATAGTAATCTGAGGAAATGATTAAACTATCTAAAATACCATTTTAAGATTATTTTTCGTTATAGTTATCAAGTGCAAGGAACATCAATGATTCATTCCCCTTAGAGAACCTCAAGGTGGGTGAACCAATTAAATTCATGTGTCCCTATTTACTTTATTCATGCACAAAAACATTTCCATTGAATATTAAATAATAACTAGTTACTAATGGATGTTCAATTGATTTAATAATAAAAATATCTAAGAAAAATTTCATAGAAAGTGACCATCAAGGTTGATCGGTCAAGATCTATTTAGGGAACTAAGTGTTAAAGGAAAAAGTGATAAATTTTATAAGACATTTCATATCATGATTCACCCACCCACCCACCCCCCTAAAGGTAATATCACTCTAATACTCCATAGAGGGATTAATGAGGGGTATCAGAATGGTGTTTAGCTTCAATGTTTTTGGCATTCACACTGTGAGATATTGTTAGAACCATAAAAACATTGTTTACCCTAGGGATCATGACAAGGGTATAACAGCCCTTCTAGTGGAATATGGCCAACACCACGCTTGTATCCTGTAAGGAAACTCTTTGGTGTAACACCACAAGTCCCAAATTGGGTATTATGGAGTTATAGTAATGGATTATAATTCCTATGTGTTCTCCCTCATATAATAATGACTTTTTAAAGTGAGGTGGTAGTGATCCCCCCGGTGGGAAGGGAGCCCTACTGATGAATAAAGTTTTGAGATTGTGAGACAAAGTAGAAAATTATGATAGATGGGTTATGAATTAACCCTGTATCTAGTATCAAAAGAGATGACCCCATTGAAATTGGGATTTTTATATTTAATGGTAGATCCCCAATATTTTATGGAAGTGTAAGTTCCCTTTATATTTCATTTTCAATTTGGATTTGGAAATATTTGACATAGGTGCATGATATTGTCAATAAATACATAGGGGAAGATTTTCATGAACCCTAAAAGATTTTTTTTTATTTGTTTACAATAATGAATAAGACCTTGAAAACAGGGAAGAAGAAAACCGGGGTGAATTTTTGAAAATGATCTAGATTGTTATTCATGTTGGATTTTGATGAACATATGGAATATGGGAAAGTAAGGAGTCTGTAAGAATTCTTATAGTTTTAATGAATTATAATATGATGCTACATATATGTTGAAGTAATATTTGATAATGAAAGTTGAAAGAGTTTCCCAACATGGGAAATACCACACATTTTTCAGTGGGTGTGGGGATGTTGAAGAAAATATTAGGTGAAACTACATCATATCTTATATCCATAGTATAGAAGGATAATACCAACATACTAAATTTGGAATGGGGCATGTTGGGGTGGTCCCTATGGTTGGTTTCTAGAGAACCATTTCAAAATAGCCAAAAATAGGAGAACCACACCATAGCAATGGGCGTGGTAGTCTGAGAGTTTCCCTATGTGACATGAAGAAGTCCAATATGACCATGGAGAAGTTATGGAATGTATTTAAGGTCAACATGGTCAACAGAGTCTGAAGTTGGTGACCAAATCATGGTTTTCAATGTATTGATGGAAAAACACCCACAGTTTTTTCACCATATCATAGTTCAGGGCGTAATGAGTTGGATCATCACCATTGAGATACGGTGAACCCAAAACAGTCATAGTGGTTCCCTTGGTGAAGTTATTTTATTTGAAAAGGGTAAATGGATCATTGTGATTATATAGGATAAAGAAACATAACCAAAAAGCTGTGTAACTCTGTATATTAAAGGGTGTATTATCCTAGACATACAAATACCACACTGGGCTATTCAAAGGAAAGTCGTGTTGGTGGGTGTGTTGGTTAGAGATGAATTAATGCTAAGGATTTAATTTTTATGATTCTTTAATAGATCATTAGTGTTCTATAAATCATGTATCTTGGATTTAATCCATGATCCAATCCAGATTAAAATTTTATTGTTGTGTCACCATACTAGATTAAATGGAGAATTAATCCATGCTATAAAATATGGTGTTTTCCCACAAAGAATTTATAGTAAAATTTATTTGTGGGGATCATGAAGAAAATAATAGAGGTGTTATGGGTGATTTTTATATCAGATAATTATTCAGATAGGTGCCCAATTTTTAGGCGCATGAACTCCCTATTTTAATATAGTAGATTGCCTAGAAGTAGGTAACATAAATATATATATATATATATATATTGATAGAGATATAGAGAGTAACATATTCCATATTTGAACTCTAATAGGAAGAGTAGAGTTGTAGGCGAGGGGCTAGAAAGAAGAAGAATAAGGAATTTATTCACATTAAAGACTCTACCAAAGGAATATGGGAGACATCATTATTATGTAGTGAATGTGAAATTACAAACATTTTTTAGTAATAATGAAGAAATATATTCAAGATGAGATCATAGATTTTCTTTAAAAAGTAATAAGAGGACATAAATTCAACCAATCCCTGCTTGGTGGAACTATGAGGGTGATGTTGGTAAAGGGACATTCATATCCATAAACTATATAGATATTATACCTTAGTGTAGTGATAAAATAAGGAGGAGGAAGGTAGTGAGGTGGTAGTACACCATGGGAAATAGTGAGTGGACCCTAGAATTTGTAAGGAACATAGCCTATTAAAGGAGTTACCAATTGAGTCTCATTCTAATAATAGATAACTTTATAGAAATTTGGTTAAAGAAACAGCATCGATGAATTCTCCTTAGAGTAACCAGTGTGGGTGAACCAAGTTAATTATCATATCCCTATTTACATTATGCATGCACAACAAAAGAGGGTAAAATGAATCTTAAAGAATTTTTGGTAACTAATGGTTGTTCATTTGATTGAATTAAAAAAAACATATTAGAAAATTATCATATAAAGTGACCCTTATGGTTGATAGGACGTGATTCATTTAGGTATATGAGATTGAATGGAGAAATTGATAAATTAAGAAATACATTGGATACCCTGATTCACCCCCCTGTTAGGGTAATCTCATTATAAGGCCCTATTTGTAGACAAACATTGATCATTAGAACCCATTAAATGAGTTTTATTTCCATTTCACTAAGAGGATACAAAATTTATTCCCTCTAAAAGTGATTCACATATGATTCATAATATTTGAATGATTATGATGGAACTCTGGGTGATAGCATAGATAATCCAAAAATATTGTGTTTTTTGTCTCGAACATAACACAGTCATTGGGGCTCAACAAATTTTCTATCATGTTCTCTCAATCTTAATAAGGAAAAGGAAGTGGAGAAATTTTCCAAGTAATGAGAGTAACCTTAGAGATTCATTTTTAGATATATTTCTCTAGGTGCATGACATGTTGTGGAAAACACAAATAATTCCACACATCCTATAAAATGATATAATTTGGTATTTATAAATATATGGATTATTGTTGATAATTTTTTAAAGGGACATAATTAAATAACAAACATAATTGATTCCCCATGCCACTAATAATAATAATAATAATATAGAAAATATAATGGAACACATTGGCTTGTGAAAATAAATATTATATTATAAAATAAATAATTTTTTATTTATTTAAATGATATTTATGATTATATCATTTATGTTATCAAGATATTTAGATGACCTGATCACCTTCATCCATATTTAATGAACCTCAGATAATAAATATTATTAATTTGATAAATAAATAAATATTTTTTCTAGTCTTAGGAATAAAAATTTATTTTAATATTCATCTACCTAAATAAATATCTATTAAAAATAAATATTTTTTATTACCTTGTGAACAATACAAGTGATAAATAAATGTTATATTTGATGGTATTGAGAATGAATATTTATTTAAATATCCAATGCACATTAATGACTGAATAATTGAAATAAGTAATTATTAAGTGGATATTATTTATCAGTCTTGAGAAAAATATTTATTTAAACTAATAAATTCAAATATAATTTAATGTAGATCTATGGATACACTAATTGTGTGAACCTATAGTCCTCTTTCTGAATGTAATTAGATAGGTTTTACAAAATCTAATACCATCATCTTGAAACACATTAAGGAACCCATATATAATTAAGTTAATGTCATAATGACAACAATCACATATGAATGTTCACCATGTAACATAACACCTTTGTCTTGATATCTATAGTCAGGAAGGTTTTATAATAAGGTCATCAACCTATATGCTTGATATATCTTTTTTTGACATCCAAAAATGAACTCATTATTCACCATAACCATGGAATTTTAGTTCAATAATCTCATTCACATAAAAGGTCCTAAGATAACCCCTTCCTTAAATGGTAATGGAAAAATACTATATTTACTTTCATATTAATACAATATCACATAGAACACACTTAATATATCATAACACATCAAAAGAATATGTTTTCATGTTTTTAATCATTACATAAAAGTACATGACTCATTATATACAGTATTAATAATCCAAAGTTAAAGGATCGTTACAAATATATGTGTATATAAATATCAAATGACATTTAAAAAATTAGAATTCCTATCGTCGGGTCTATCCTAATAATCTCCCATCTTGGATATTATAACATGTAACCTTCGTGAGATTAAGTCTTATTTTATTAAGATAATAAAGAACCTATAAATAAAATATATTATGTAACCCATCATAGAATTTCTTTTATAATCATAGGACATATGTTTAAGAATCTCATCATAGCATTTCAAGGTATTCATCATAGCGGGGAACTAATATTTACTTTTCAATATTATAGTTTCTCTAGGAAATTATCATATTATTTTTACATTTAATAGAAAAAAATATGTGATAATACAATTATTAATACTCAAATTTTTAAATATACAAGTGATGCAAACTATAAAGTAATTAGTTATAGTGAACCAACTATAATATAATTTTATTTGAACTAGAGCCAACTGCTAATTAGTTTTAGTCCTCTAGCTTTCACATAATATTCCTTCTAACGCTGAGATAAGTCTTTAGTCAATGGTTCTTCCTTATTCTCATCTATGGAAACACTATTTATTATAACCACATATCTCTGAGAAAAATTCCTGAAGGGATAATACTTCCAAATATGATTCATCTTCTAATATAACCTTAGCTCCATAGAAAGATCCCCACTATAGTATTATCATATTATAGTTTAATTGGGTCTTTATTATTAGTCACCGTATTAATATCATGGGTGAAGTTTCATATCCAAACTACTTCCTTTGCTGTATCAAAATCTGTAATATACTTGGAATCAATTGTAGAATCAACAACCACTACTTGCTTTGAGTTATTTTAGCTCATAGCTCCTCTACTGAGGGAAAATACATATCCTGATAATAATTTCATATTATCTTAATCTATTTAGAAACTATAACTATATATATCCTATGATGACTAGAACCACACCTCCTATATAAACATATAACATATCATTAGTACACTATAAGCACATTATCATATTCTTGACTTCCATCCAATAGTGGTCACTTGTGTCTGCTTATCATCTACCTACCATGATCAAGGAAAAGGAAACATCATGACTAGTACATAGTGTATCATATATAATTGAACCTTTTAGTAAACTGTATATGATCACTATCATCATTTATTTCTCATCATGTTTCTAATGACACATTTTATTAGAGAAATGTATACCATGTGACATTCGAAATAATCCCCCCTTTTATTGTCCCATACTTAATCTCATTAGTATCCTATCAATGTATATACCTTGAATTAGTCCATGTAGACTCTTGTATCTCTCATGATGGATCTTGATCACAATAATATATATTTCTTCATCTAATTATTTCATGGAGAAGTGTATATTTAACCACATATTAATTGAATTCTCATTTCTAATTAGTAATTTTCCATCAACATATACTATTAGGAAAATGATTTCACACTCACTAAACTTATTATAGAAAAAATTCTTACATTTATTCTTTATGAAACAAATTTACCGTATAGATTTATCAAAATTAATGATCCATGATTAAGAATATTTCTTCAATACATAAGTGATCTTTTAATATTGTATATATTATTGGAATATATTATAGTCGCAACCCCCTTCAAGTTTTACTTATAGATAGCTTCCAAAATGTTACCATTAATCTAGGTTGTTTTGAAATCCAATTTCCAAATCGTGTAATCATAAAATGATACTATATCAAGTAAAATTCATATGTATTTCAACATAGAAATTTGTTAAAATTTTTCATTATAGTCAATTAATTTACACTATTTAAACCCTTTTAAAATTATCCTAGATTTATAGGTGATGGATTAACCTTCCATGTATAGTTTCAACATGAATAGCCATTTGCATCCAATGATATTTACATCCACTAGAGAAACTATGAAAATAGAGATTTGGTTTTAGTATATGGAACCCATTTTAGAATTCAGGAATTTTATCCATCTAGTATATTTTTCACCACTTAGTGCTTATTTATAGGATACAATGTCATTTTTTTGAAATAATAATTATCTCTCATATTCGATAACTATAAAACCATATCTTTCTAGTTCACTAACCTATAAAGTGATCTAATACCATACTTTTATATCTAGAACATCCACTTCCACAAGACTATATGTAATATATTATTTTAATACCAATTGTGTATCATCATCCTAGACTTCATCGAAGTTTGTCTATCTACCACTATAATTTTGGAGATTTTTTTCACTCTCTAGGAATATGGAAATATATTTACACTATTTCTTTTCTTTATGATTTTTTATATATGTAATACAATTTAGTTTCCTATAGATATCCTATAAAGATACACATAGTTACTTGGGGGTAATTTTTTTCAAATGTTAGATTTAACAAACCATTCACAATCCCAAGAACAAAAATATGAAAAAATATGGCTCTTTCCACATTATAAATTGAATAGAAATCAATTTCCAATATTAATAGGAACTTAGTTTAGAATATATCTTGTTATCTGTAATGTTTGTCCCCAAAAAGTTAATAGAGGACTTGCATGAATCAACATTGATCTCACCATGTACAACACAGTGCAATTCATTATTTTGCTTAAACCATTCCATTATGGTTTATAAGGAGGATTGATTTAGGATAACATCTGAAACTCATGTAAATAATCAATGAACTATTGGTTCATATATTCTCCTCTATGGTCTAAGTGGAGTCTTTTCTATCATATTGATAAGATGATTCTGAACTTCATTTTTGTATTCAATACATTTCTAAAAGTAATATTAATTATACCAAATTAGTTTTACATGTCCATATCTACTATTTTTGTCAATAAAAGTTATAAAGTATGATTATTCACTCCTTGATTCAATAATAAATAGTCAAAAAACATATGTATGAACCAATTTATGAATCTTTGTGTTCTTTTCACCCTTTCCACTAAATAGAATATTAGTCATTTTACCTTGTAGAAAATTTGGAATATACCAATTAGTTTTTAAAAAAAATCTATATACCCATCTTAATATAATTTTTGAAATTTATTTTCATTTACATGACTTATCTAATGATCCCAAACCTAGGATCGATATGAGTCTTGCAAACTATACTTATTATTTATTTCCAATACGTGATTTTCATATTCCAATACATAAAAAACTATCAAGATGTTTCACACCATAACATATACTATCATTTGAAAAATAATTGAATGTATTTGCAAATTTTAAAATAATACAGTCAATATAAATATAGGATATCAAAATAAAGGTTTTAGCCATGATTTCCGAAAATTTGTAGTTATTTAAAACAAAGAACCGTAATGTTGGTAATGTGAGGAAATAATCTACCATAGTTAATCCATTAAAATATGATAATTTAGAGACTAATAGATCCACCTATCCTATTCAAACTCTTATGAATATACTTGGTTCTTATACTTGGATATAAATGTGATCAATATAAGTTATATCAAACACCAAATTTGTAGAAAAAGAAATATTACAGATGATAATGAACACACCTGAAGATTCATCTTTCTTATTTGTCATAGTGTGGTTCTTCTTCCAGTGTCCCTTCATTCCACAAGAAAAATATAATTCATCCAAATCCCTTTATTTCCCCTTGATCTAATTACACTTGATCAGGAATTTCATATCATTATTAGACATAGAGTTAGTCTTAGGTATTTTATATTTTACTTTACACTTCTTCCCCATATGTATATAATATTTATCATGATTTATGTCCTTATATACTAAGTGAAATAGGGTAAGATTATATGGGATTAGTTTATAAATGTTTTCCATATTGAAATTTATAATAAAAAAATAGATAATCTCTAAGGGGTGAATCAAGTATGAGATCAATGCATAATTCATCGGGTAGATTAAAACATAGAATATCAAGATTCTCAATTCATCTAAAAATTTTGACAATAATATTTCCATATGGTTCACCTTATACATGTGTAACTATAAATATTGCTTTTAAAAACTCAAACCTCTCATATTTATCTCTCTCTTCATGTAAATCATGGGGATTATTGATCATTTTATATGTATCCATGTTCTCATGTGACTTCTTATGTCAATTAAACCTTGATGATAAAGTGAGACATTGTACATCATGCCATAAGTAAAAAATTTGATGTATACATAGGCATAACATTCATGCTTATAATTTTCATTGAGAAAATTTTTGGGCTATAAGTTGTTCGATGTAGAACCTAGTCCATGATGGGCCTATAGTTATGAGCAAAAAACATATGGTTATAGGTCCATTTAAAAAAAATCTCACCAATGTTTTGATCTCTGGTCTCCCATGGATGAACTAATATATACTACCACTAATATAACTTTCATTTATTTATATATACATACAAATATATATATATATAAATAATTTTATAAATACATTTAATTATTATTATTAAATGAAATATAATTTTGATCCGGATGTTTTAATATATATCCATGGTGATAAATTACCATGGCTACAGGGTATGAATATAGGGGTAATAGCCATGGACCTAAGGTACCCATGGCTACAACCCCCCTCCACACCACCCTATAATTATGGGTGTAACACATCGAAAATTTATATTTATTTCCTTTGAAATAAACAATTATTTGATATCATTTTTTATACACAACCCCAATTCTAAATAAACTATGCTATATTAATACTTTATAACATGGAAAATAATTTGGAATGGTTGAATAGTGATAAAAATATTATGAAAAATATGTGTACAATTTTTAAATAATGAAAATGTATTTAATAATTCAGGATAAATACATACTCAATTTTCAGTAAAATCATTTTAGGCTTTAAACATATATTTTCTTCTAAAATAGTTTTCAAAGCATTTTCTATATTGAAATTAAAATTGATTTCTAAAATTTTTGTAAATTTATCTAAGGGAATGAATATAATTTTTTAAATCATCATGTTCATATTATATTAGGGTTTATTTTAGGATTTTTCAAGAAATATTTATTTTTAGTGAATAGTTAAAAATACCTTTTTTGTAAAACTATTTTTTATTTTCATTAAATAAAGTATTTTAAAACTAAAACTGTGTATTAAATTTTAATAAGTATTATTTAATTATAAATAATCCAATTAATTACATAGTAATCATTATTATACTTTATTTTTGTATAAGATCATTTTTTGTCCTAAAAACATATTTTTCTTAAAATGTTTTTTATGTGTGCAATGTATTTTTATCGTAATAAGTTAAATTACTATATATTAATTAAATTTTTCTAATAAGTTTAAATATTATATATTCAATAAAATATTTTAAAATTCATTTTATGGTTTCTTAAGGCAGGTAATGGAAGTAAATTCAGTTTTCTACTTAAAAATGCATTTTACCATAAATCTGTTTTCATCAGGGTGATTAAATTCCTAAACTTATAGAAATTGAGTTTGATAAAATGGAATCCATATTTGTAATTATAATAATTTTAATAATTTAATATTTTTTACTTACTTTTTTTCATAATGAATAGTAAAACTAGTTAAATGTTGTTACCATGATTAAGGTTAAAATAGGTTCACATAGGGTTAAACTAAGAGATAAGGGTTGTAATGCCTCTAAAACCTATATAATATTTTTAAAATATTTTAACCTTATATTATCTAAAGTTTTATTTCATATCCATTTGGATCCACATTCATATGATAGTGGAATTATATTATTTATATTTTTAATATAATTCCATTAGTGTCCATTCCCTCAATTATAAAAGAGATCCTATTATCCTATATCATTCACATAATTTTACCATTATAAATCCATAAATACAAAATCAAAAACCTTAGAGTAGTTCTTTCATTCATCTTTGATCCCCTATTGTTCTCCTAATAATAGTATTTCAAGGATTATGGTGTGATCTAAATGAGTTCTCTAAAAGAAGTGGTATAAATCTTAATCAAGCTCTTTCAATGTTATTTCTTCTTCCATATTATATAAACCTATAGTATACATAATAAAATTATGACTATAGTAAAAAATTATACTTTTATTTTATTTAATTATAGAATTACCATTTCCCACCTCTTCTCCTAAAAATGTAATGGGAAGGTAGCACTCGTATGTATGTGTGGACTAATTTTTCAATGTAAAGATATAATTCATTTTCCATAACCATCTTTCATGGTTGGATGTAATTATGGATTTAATGTATATATATTACATAAATTATATAATAATTATTCTGTAATTTCAATTTGTTATTTACCTCCTCTTCGTTCCATCCATCAAAAATTGGAAAACATCACTCATATATATGTACTGATTACTATCTCTGCAAAGTAATGTAATTAATTTTTCATTACCAATTTATATGAATTGTCATAATATTTTATACAATTATTATATATTATACTTATGAAATGATTAATATTTTTTAGATTGTGGAACAATGGTAAAAGTGTAAGGACCATAATAGCTAAACTGAATCATTCATGAAAAATAAAGCAGTCAACACATAAAAATGATTATTTTAATAAATAATTGTTCATAAATGGTTATTTAAATATTATATTTGTGCCATATATATAGTAACCCTTACTTTTAATACATATATATTTCATCTATTTTAATGAATATTTTTTACATAACATAACAATTAATTCCATAATATTATAGGTCTAGTGCCTTTGGAATCATGGACATGTAAACAACTGTTCATATAATTCTCTAATTAAGTCCTTAATAACTAGAACCCTTCACAAACATACCATTCCTAGAACCTTTATTCTTAAACTAGGGAAAAGAAAAAAAAGGAAATGGTGAGATCATATGGTTAGTAAGTTTAAACAAGGGATACATTAATGAAAAATTGAGTATAACATAAGAATAATGGTATGCGAACATTATCATAAAATTTTAAATTCAAACCCTACATATCAGATATTATAATCTTGAGTCGTTGAATAATTTTTGCTATTTTATAAGACATGAATCATAAATGAATCAATGAATAAGATCCATGAGATCATATCATTGGTTTAAGACATAAAATTGTACCATACACATAAGATTATAACTTTTTGAACATGTATAAATAGAAATCAGTACACTCATCCTGTTAAGGACATGAAATCAGGCCCTTGCATACACTTATATACAAATAACCATGTCCATGCATAATTTTATGAACATGAAATCCAATTCTATAAGTAAACCTATGTACATGAAAACCAGGTTCGTGCATAATATTATGAAGATGAAATCTATGTCTATACTTAATCTTATATACATGAAAGTAAGGTTTATTCTTAATTTTATAGACATGAAAAACCGGGTCCACACATGAAATTGTGAACATGAAATTAGGTTCATGCATATCATATTTACCTCATTGGTTATCCATATTTACCTAATGAATTGGAGGTAGATATATATCCAACCCATAACATGATGAAAATCATACATATATATTCCACAAGATCAATAAACATTACTCATATCAAAACCCATGAAAATAAAAGGGTTTCATAAACATTTTATTATATTAAAACACATGGAAAAGAAATGGTTTTCATAAAAATTTCATTATTTTATTATAATATAACCCATTGAAAAGAAAAAATTTCCATAAACATATTATCATCATAAACATAAACCATCAAGATAAAGAATAAAGATCGTATCCTTAGATCATATCCTTATTAAATCATAAGTGATAAAAAGGGTTGTTAAATTTGATGAATATAAATACCATTAAAATGTAATTAAAGCATTATTAAGGAAAATATACTTTTAATTTTGAATTCACATCTTTCAAATCTAAAACAATTAGAAAATATTATGGAAAAAATATATCATTTAATATAAACATGGGAACTTCTAAAATAAGGTTCAAATAATTGAGAGGTCTGAATGGTGGGAAATTTTTTTTATGTTGTAGAAGACAAAAACATATTTCATTAATAATTTTGAAAAAAAATAAAAATTATCTCATTCTGAAAATGAAAATATGAATCCTTTTAAAAAAATTAAAAAAATTAATCAATGCTAAAAATGACTTTATAAATTCATAAGAAAATTGTAAAAAAATTCTTTAAAACATTTTTAGAAAACATGGAAATGTAATAAAACGGTTTTTCGACCGAAGAAAAAAATAAATTAGATTACCCTTAAAAACATTATTTTGGAATCTTAAGTACATAAAAATAGTAAATTAAATGAAAACATGTAATTTCTAGAAATAACATGAGGATAATAAAATTAATGGGTTTCATGAGAGGTTGATCATAATATTTCTACATCAAAAACTTAATCAAAATCAATCTATATAAACAATAAGATTTTATCATAAAATCATTAACACTTTGGTAACTTTTGAATCTTAATCCTCA
Source organism: Viscum album (assembly GCA_963277665.1). Classification (NCBI taxonomy): domain Eukaryota; kingdom Viridiplantae; phylum Streptophyta; class Magnoliopsida; order Santalales; family Viscaceae; genus Viscum; species Viscum album. The sequence continues at coordinate 1,020,478,372 of OY728132.1, read as the reverse complement.
TGAAATAAATAATTTTAGATTGATATTTATATCCCATAATTTTCATTATATTAATAATAAAATATATTCATGTGTAGTATATGCACCATACAAAAGAAACAATTTGGGAACATGTCATGTGTCCCATGGAAATAAAAGTGAAATGAAAATATTAAATTAAATAACAAAAATCATATATATAATATAATATAATATTTAATTATAATTTTTTATCACCCATTTCTTTACAATTATTTATTAAAATCATTGTAATGAGTGGTATCTGCTTCATTTTTCATGTATATTTTGGTTGTGTAATTTTAATCCTTTTATTTTGATCATGGTTCCATCATATACATAATTTCAATAATTATATAAATATCATATATATTAATTATATATATTCTTATATTCATTCATAAAATATAGAGATAGAAAAATTAATTACACTATTCATTAAGATGGTAGGCCATATGTACACATGAATGATGTTTCCATTTTTTGATGGATGGAACAAAAGAAAGGTAAATAATAAGTAAACCTTTCATAATAATTATTATATCATATATATATATATATATGTTCATTAAATTCACCCTTATTACCCTCTATGTATAATTAAAATGAAAAATGAATCACATCACTTCATAGAGGTGGTATTCAACACGTACACATGAGCAACGTTATCATTTTCAAACAGTTTAGAATGTAAGAAGGTAAATATGAAATAATAATTAAAAAAGTATAATTATTTCATAAGTGTAAAATATAATAATTTATCCCATAATAATACCCATCCATAAAATATGGGGATGATAAATGATTTTTAATGATACATGGAGATTGTAAGTCGTATATATGCCCGAGCAATACTTTTACTTCCGATTTGATGAGAAATAGGGCGGATAATAGTGGTTTCATAACAATAATAAAATTTTAGTATATTTATGATATATGAGTTATTATTTTAGGATAAAAACAATTTATTTATATGTGGTAAAAGAAAATTTAAAAATAAAGTGATTGGTTAAGGAGATTACCTCTTCTTTGAAACTAGTCCTTTAGATCTCATTTTAAGGGTCCTAGGGTTGGTCTTTTGGGAAGACCATCGCCTCTAAAATGTGTCTAACAAATTTTAGAAGGGATTTTTATATGGTTTATCCAAGAAATAATGATCAATTTTTTTTGAATAAGAGAAAGGAGGGTTTCACTTTTATAATTGTAGGGAGGGGCACTCTTGGAATGTCTTAAATGATTAAAATATATTAATGTAATTATGAATAAAAATGGTTCCAAATGGCCTATAAATGGGTAAGAGATGAAATTATAAAACATATATTATCCCCATTTGCTTAATTAAATATTTTTATGATTTTAAACAATTTAATAAAATATTAGTTTCAGAAAATATCATTATTTCATATTTAGACACTATTCATTTAATTTTACTCAAAATACAAAAATAAAAAGTTTTAATTTGAATCCAATCCATTCAAAACACTCAAATATTTCATAATAATCGACAAAATTCGTGTCACAATATAACACCCCTAATTTATACTAATTTAAATATTTTTAAAATCATTTATTGTATTTTTTATTAATTCGTGAAACAATGCATTGGTGTTGCATAAGAATTTAAGCTAATTATATAATTAATAAAAATAGAAATAAAAATATATCATGAATATAATTTTATTATGCTCAAAATAGAAATTTATATTAATTCATATGGTTCTTTTATCTCAATGCGGAAACATAAGATATATTTAAATCTATGGGAGTAAAATTTTGAAATGTTCATTGATTTAAATATTGTATAGGTAATTTTAATGGAAAAGTTTCCATTAAAATTTGATTTAGAGCCTATGGTGATAAGGGTCAAATTAAATTTATATAATAAGAATTATGATAAATTATTATGACCTTATCATTAGGTTTTAACCTATATTAACCTGATTAACCCTTTAACGAGCTGAAACATTTTACAACAGTTACCCTTCTTTTTTAGAAAAAATAAAAGAGAACTATTTACCAAATTTTAAAATCTTAATTCCAAATATGGAATATATTTTATCAAATTAAATACATAAATATTCTAGAAATTTATTTTAAATTAAGTACGCAAAATACGATGAAATCCACTTTTTAGAAAAAAAATATTTTTAAAAAATAAAATTGGTTTATTCTTATCTCATAATTATAAAGATATTAAATAAATGTTAAAAAGTTTTTTTAAAAATATAATATATAAATTTTATTAAAATAATTCAAAAATAGTGATCAATTTAATTTATTAATATAAAAAAACATTAACCACAAAAAAAATTATTCCAGAAAATGACTATTTACATACAAAAGTGTTTTTATACTAAAGTCAGACATAAATTTGATTCTAATTAAATTAATTAGATTTTTAAAATATAATATAACTAATTTTTCTTTGAATCCAATTAAATAAAATATATAAATTTTTATATACATGAAACAAATATACATTTTTCAATAAAAATTATTATTTTCCACTGTTCAATGGAAAATAAATATTTTTCAAAAAAATCCCAAAATTTCACCTTGAGATAAGTTTGATATGATGATTTCAAAAATATATTTAATTTTTTGAAATAAAATTTTTAAAAGTTTCACAATTTTAATATGATATTTTCTTACAAAATGAAATAAAAAGTCATTTTTAATGGAATCAATTTTTTTAAGTATAATATAACATTACTAAAAATTATATTCTTGTTTCCTAAGAATTAATAAATAAATTTATATTAACTCTGATATTTTTATATATTCATAATGTATCTAATCATATTCATGTCCAGGGGAGCTTCCTACTCTCAGGGGCGCCCTAGATTTTGGTCGTTGGGTGGACGGCATGGGTTTTTAGAGGCAAATGGTAAGGATGATGGTTCTCTAGTGGTGGGGGTGGATTTGGTGAGGCAGATCTAGGGAGGTAGCTGACTGGGATCTAGGAGTTGCTGTGGTGGAAATTTTGGCGCGGACGAAGGCTTGGTAGCTTGTCAACTTCCATCGTGACTCCCCCAACAAGGCAACATCATATTCCCAACATAGGTCTACTGGTGGTGGAACCTTTATTCTAAGGCATAGAGGGTTGCGTCGGTGTGATTTGGGAATATCTGATATAGAGCCAGAGACTCCCAATTCAATGAATAAAACACCTAATACGAATAAGTCCCATGTTTTGAAGTAAGATATCGGCGGCCAAGATGACTCCTACGTAGAAACAAATGCCAAAAAGGTGGCTCAATCGAAACCTAAAGCAACTTCAATGCCAAGGAGGTAGTTTGTTATAAAAGATAAGACTGCTTGGCTACCAATATGCTGAATATATAAGATGTTCAATTCAGAATACATGAGTTGTATTATTGGATCCCAATGTTGTTTGAAGTGGTTTGGGTGGCAAATATTGTTTTCTTGGTCCTGATGAAAGATCATTTCTTTTAGAATCTTTTTCCTCTGCTCTTTCTCTAGAATTCCACCACTCTTTCTGAGGCAGATCAGATTGGTGGTCTTCATGGTGTTTTGGGATATGAGGGAGAGTGACTATAGGAATTATTGGAATATTGTTTTTTAGGCTTAATCTATGGAATGTTAAGTGATCTGATGCTGATTTGAGTTTGGTATTTTTGGATTCTGTGATGTTCGTTCATCTTTGACTGTGTGGTGATTGTCGACATTGGGGGCCATGGAGACTTGATCCGTTGAGGTAATTGGTTGCTCATTCCTCTGTTCTTGCCCGATTATTCTGCCACTCTCTCCAAGGCAGATCTGATTGGTGGTCTTTATGGTGCTTTGAGATGTGAGGGTGAGCGATACAGGTGTCTTGTGGTGGTTTTATCTCTATTGGCTTCCAGAGGTTGAAAGAATCGAGGATATGATGTACTAAAATGAATTTGGATTCTGTTATGTGAAATTACCTAGAAACTATGAAGAATATCTACAGATGAGGAGTCAGAGCAGGAAGTTTCCACCTGATCTTGGCTATCCAGATTTGGATGAACGAGAGGGTATGAATTTTTCCATCGGTACCAGGCCCGTGAAACCCTGCATGGGATATCTGGACGAGCAGTTATGCGATGGTGGAGGCTTGACAAAATGATATAGTCACTTGGTAGGGGTAGTTGTTTTAGTCTCTATCTAGGATGACTTTCCTTTTATTCTTTTTAATTGGTTGATGTTGTTTGGGTTCACACTTACCCTTTAAAAGTTTCATTTGAAAATACAAAAAAAATGGATTCTGGATATTCATGTGCACCAATTTAATTTCTTGGTTATAAAGGTCATATTTCAATTATAATATTTCATGGTTTGTTTAAGTTTTGTGTTTTTTGTCACATATTATATAAAACATAATGTTTTTATTTTAAAAAAAACTTAAAGTGTTATACTCTCCCTAATAAATTGCATCCTCAAAATTTGAAATTATTCATAGAAATCAAAGGTTTGAAATTTTAAAATTCCTTCTTGGAAATCCTGCATTAAAAAAAGGGTTAATGAAACATCCTATCAAAATTAGGGAAAGGAAAATATTATGTTCATATATAATAACACTTAAAAAGGTTTCCAAATAAGAAAAAATTATTGGGAAGAGAAAATATTTACATGGAAGGGTAAAATGATGTCCAAGCACTAATATAGAGTGATAGAAAACATGCTTAGTGTAAATTTATTAATCATGAAACCAGAAATATATAATGAGTTAAGAGACCATAGATTCATTAGAAATGAAGGTAAAAGATTAAAATTAAATTTCAAGATGCTCTAAATTTATTTATTTCCACATTATAAGAACAATTTCATCTATTGTTTATTATTCAATCAGTTTCCACATCATATATTACTCTAATAAATAAATAAAAAGTTTTTTTTCATGCCTGAAGCGCTAATATTTACTTTTAAAGGATCCTAAAATCCATAAAATAAATTAAATACATTACTTATATCTCTATATTTACCAAAACCAAAATTATTATTATAGGTTATCCAATATTATAAATCATATTTTAACCTCAAAAAATAACACCCAGATTTTAACATAATTCATTCCATAAATAGTTAATCTCAATTCACCTCTAAAATGAGTATGAAAAATATGGAATCCAAAATATGATTTGACAAAATATCCTCCCGTGGTCTACTTAAAAATAATTTTAATCAAACTTGTCTCATACAAAAATTTATATACCTTAATCATATTTGTGAATCATTTCCCAAAATTAATTAAAAATAAATTCACATATGCTTCAAAAATATAATTTACCCATTATTCCTTGAATAAGATATTAACTTATCCAAAAAATATTTTCATTAGAGGTCCGGGTTCATCCTCACATAGATATAAGATCATAGGTTAATTCAGAATATCAAATACGACTTCCTTATTCTAAAAATTTATATAAAATCTATGTAAGTAGATCTAATCAATTATCAGTGTAACATAAAATTTCACTAAAGGATAATATTTTCATAGGATTTATTCATAAAAACATAAACATGGAATCCATAATTTTAGAGTGGAGGACAATTTTTCCCTAACTATCAATATTCACTTTAACTATTTTAATTACAAAAGCTTTCCCTTTGTTTTTTGACATCAGAGGGGTTTGTGTCTTGTTATCTTTATTATCTCTGGTATTAGGGAGTTGATTCACATAATTCCCAAATAATTTTAATATATTGCACTAATGTTTGAGTGGTGTATTCTATTGATATCCCCTTCTATTCAATTAATTTACTAGACTCTTTACATCACTTCAATTTTCTTTTTTTTTATTACTATGATTCCCACACATGAAATATCTTCTTATTCCTTTCAGGAATTCACCTAAATTCTCCTTCCCACATTTTTGTAAAGTAAGAGTTTAAAATTTTTCATTCCATCTATGTGAAAAACCACTTAATCTTACATTAATCTTTAATTCCCTTTTTTTATCACTAGAACCTTGAGGGTTTCCATATTCTATTTTAACTTTCAGTTCACATCGAATGATTTATCCATATCTTCCATAGTCCCTTATGTGTAATTCCTTTTGAAGATTTGGTTTCAAACCACTGAAGAATAAATCAATATTACTTTCATGGATTATGATTAAAACTAAATCATACCATTCGAGTTTTGTAAAATTATCCTCATATATACAAATGTATTCATCATTCTTCTACTTAAGCTCGAGTAATTCCTTCTCTATTTTATATATATAATATGAGGGAAGTATTGATTGAAAAATATTCCCTTAAACTCATCCCATTCCATTGATTCAATTTCATCATCTTTCCTCGTATTCTTAGTAAGATTTCATTATTGATCTACTTAACCTTCCAAATAATAAACAATTAGCATAACTTCTTCATAGTCCCATGATTGAGGAATTGAAAATTAATTTTCAAGCACATTGATCCCTTTGTAGTAACTAGTGGATAAAAATACCCTCAGAATGAGGGTGGGAGTTATCACATCAAATATTAAATAACATTTTTATCCCTCCTTATTGTATTCAAAATTTAAAAAAACCATGTTACCACCAATAGAATGAGATATTTGAGTGAACACTTTCATAAGATATTACATAAAAACTCTTAATCAATTTGGCTGATCATGAGGATGGTCATTACATTGTCCATCACATTCATTTTTCATATGATTTATTCAGGTTTCATCCATTAACTAAAACTAAAATTAATATTTTAATAAATGATAGTCATAGCGAAAAACTAACTAATTATGAAAAATCATTCACTGGATGTCTAAATCAAGACACATTCTTTTCAATATATGACACCTTAGGTTTAACCTAGGTTCGTTATGATATTTATAAAAATATTATGATATTATATTATACTTATAATTATCCCCAAGCTTCTCAAAAAAATTTCTCATCCTAGTTTATAAAGGTTAACTAAACCCTAATCTGATATCAACTATAGCGATACATACTTTTCATACATATATATTTCATCTTTTTAGATAAATATTCACTACATAAAATAATGATCCATTATAGAATCATATATGTATAGTTTCTTTGGAAACATAGACACATAAACACATAGTTAATAAGAGTCTCCCATTAATTCCTTCATAGTTTTCACCCTTCTTAGACGTGTCATTCCTAAAAAAATTCCTCATAACATGGGGAAAAGGAAGCATAAGAATTGTTAGACTTTGATTCTCAATAAGGTTAAATGAGGGAGAAATTAATGATATCATGAGTATAATATCAGCATAAGTGTATGAGAATATGAAAATAACATTTTAAATTCATTCCATTTATATCGTAGATCATAATATTAAGTCATGGAATAATCCTTATAGTTTATAAGAAAAGAATCATTAAGGAACCAAATTAAATAAGCAATAAGATCATAAAATTGGTGTAATACATAAAACTATGGCATACACAGAACCATGTAACTTTTTGATCATGTATAAATAGAAACGGTTTTACTCATAATGTTAAGTACATGAAATTATTCCCTCGCATAAACTTATGGATATTGAACCAGGTCTATGCATAGTCTTATAGACCTGAAATTTATCTCCATGCATAAAATTATAGATATAAAAAAATCCACACTTAATCTTATGAAAATAAAATCTAGATCCATGATTAATTGTAAAAACATGAAATATAGGTAAATGATTAATATTATGTACATGAAACACTAGGTCCACATATGAATTTATAAAGATGAAATTGGATTGACGCATATCATATTTACCTCATGATTTATCCATATTCATCTCATGCATTAGAGAGAGATATAGTTCCTATACATTACATTATCAAAATCATAAATATTTGTGTCAAAAAAAATAAAACATTCCCCGTACCATAACACGTTAAAAGAAATGAGTTTCTTAAACATTTCATCTTAGCACAACTCAGAAAATAAACAGGTTTTATAAAAAATTCATCATTTCATCCTAGTATATCTGACTAAAAGGAAATAGGTTTCATAAATAACTTTTAATCATTTAAAACAAAACATCCATATAAAGAATAAGGATTGTGTCCACGGATTATATCCCAAATAAATTATATTTGATATCAAGGTTTTTTTCTATGATGAATAGAAATATAATTAAAATATCTTTAAAGTATTCATGAGGAATATATCCTTTTCTTTTTAAAAATCATTTATTTAAAATATAAAAATTTTAAAAACATTATGAAAAACATTTTCTTCGAAAATAAAAATTGAAAATTTTTAAGAATTCTTTAAATCATTGAGTGTTCATAATGGTGTTAAGTTATGTTCATGTCGTATAAGTAAAAACACATTCCTTTTATATTTCTAAAAAATAAAAAAGTACCACATTTTGAAAATGGAAAGATGAATCCTATATAAAAAGTCAAAAATTGGTAAAAAAATACTTTAAAAATCATAGGATAATATAAAAAAACTTATTCAAAACGTTTTTACAAAACATTAATAAGGAGGTAAAAGTTTTTTTGACTAAAGAGGGAAATAAAGTCAATTTTCCTTAAAAACGTTTTTTGGACTCTTACATACATAAAGAGGGGGAAATGAAAGGAAAAAATAAAATTTCAAGAAATAAATTGATTAAAATATAATTCATGAGTTTATTAATCATTATATAATAATATATCATCCTCAGAAACTCAATCATAAACAATCCTGATAAACAATTAGATTATATCGTAAAACTCATACCACTTTGGTAAATTTTTAATCATAATAAAAATGAAATAAATAGCTTTAAATTTATTTTCAAATACCATAATATTAATGATAATACTCAATAAAAATATATTAATGTGTAGTATATAAAAATTAAAAAATAAACAAGTGGTGAATTTGGAATGTGTCCCATAGAAATAAAAGTTAAACGAATATCCCTTACCTTAGGTCTAAATTCCTTCATACATGTTGGAAACTCTTATATAATAAATATATATATATTATTAATATATTATAAAATCATACTAATATATATATATATAATACCATATATTATTTACTTATAACCTTTTATCATTAATTTTTTTGATAATTATTTATTAAAATCATAGTTACGAGTGATATTAGCTTCATTTTTCATGTACATTTTGGTTCGGTCATTTTGGTCTGTGTATTTTGATCATGGTTATATAATCAATAGAATTTTAATAAAAATATAAATATCATATAAATTCATCATATACATTTTTAGATTCATTCATAATCTATAGATATAAAAAAATGAATCACATCATTCATGGAGATGGTAGGTCATACGTACGCATGAACGTTGTATTCATTTTTGATGGATGGAACAAAATATAGGTAAATAATAAATCACATTTAAAGAATAATAATTATATAATATATGTCTTAAATATTATTTTAATCCATAATTATTACCATCTAAGTAAAACTAAAATTAAAAATGAATCGCAACACTTTGTGGTGGTGGTGGTAGACACGTATGCACGAGCAAAGTTATCATTTTCCAATGGTTTGGAATGTAAGAAGGTAGGTATGATAATATCATTAAATAAGTATAATTATTTAATAATTATCATATATAAACATTAAACCTACAATAATACCCATCCATAAAATATCGAAAGGATAAATGAATCGTATCACTACGCGAAGACAGTAAGCCATACATACGTACGAGGGATACTTTCTCTTCCCATTTGATGAGAAAGAGGGTGGATAGTGGTGGTTTCATAATAATAATAAAATTTAATAATATTTATTATACATAATTTATTATTTTATGATAAATACAACTTATTTATAAGAGTTGAAAAAATAATTCAAAAGAAAGTGATCGGTTAAGGTGATTCCCCCTTCTTTGAAACAAATCCTTTAGATCTCCTCTTAAGGATCCTAGGGTTGGTAACTTGGATATAATTGAACATCTATAATGTGTTTAATGATTTTTATAGGGTATTTTTGTAGGTTTTTGTTGATATAGAAGGCTCAATGTTGTGTGAATAAGAGAAATGATGGTTTCCATTTTATAATTGAGGGGGTGGGAACTTTTGGAATCTCTTAAATGATTAAAATAAGTTAATGGAATTCGCAAGGAAAATTGTTCCAAATGGCTTATAAATTGGAAATGGATTAAATTTTAGACCATATATTATCTCCCTTATCATAATTTAATATTTTTATGATTTTAGGTAATTTAATAAAATATTACTTTCATAAAAATCACTATTATCAATTTTGAAACAATTCACTAAATCTGACTTAAAAGACATAAAGAAAAAAGTTTTAACTCAAATCCAATCCTTTAAAACTTCTCTAATATGTCATAATTATCCAAAATTTCATGTAAAAATATAAATCACTAAATTTATATTACTTTTATTATTTTTAAAATAATTTATAATATTTATTTATTAATTGAATAAATATTTCATTGAGGTTTCATATGAATTTAATATAATTATATAATAAGTAAAAATTAAAAATAAATTTATATGAAGAAAATATTTTTATTCTTCAAAAAATGAACATTTATATTAATTCATATATTTATTTTCTCCGAATGTGGATGTAAGGACCTGACCCCAGTTTCTTAGAGTCGGTTCTTTATTTTATTACATTAGAATGATTATGATAAATTAGTATCCCAAAGGAACGAATAGTTTAGTAGTTTTGAAAACTAGATACACACATAAGTTCAACAATACAACTTGAAAAGATAAACAACATATCAACTTCTTTTTAATCACACATAATCTCTTAGATTATTATTACAATTCATTCATAATATACTTCTTCACAACCTGGGGAAAATAAAACATGTGAAATGGGTGAGTTCAGATTCTTAGTAAGGGTAACTAATATAGTGGAAGAAATTATAAACATAAACACTAGGCATGCTGAATAACTAAAAATTCATGCCTTTAAAAATATACTTGAGAATAATATGGAAGGAATAAAAATTGATTAAATAATTCCATAAAACTTAACCATGGATATTATACTAGTCGAATAATCACATGGACTATCAATCTCTAGTTTCATAATGAGGGAATTAATAATGTCAGACATCATAATCACACCATCAAGGCCTTGTGCTAAGACTATAATAACCATTTTGTCAAGGCCTTGTGCCAAGATACTAGTTTGTCTCGTGAGACCTATTGATGCATCTAGGGGCTATAGCAGGCCCCACCCATCATGTAATAAGTCCAATTAATTACTCATATGAATGGTTATAAACATAAATAGCATATACATTCATATTGAAACTAACATATGAAATGTAAATAACTTTCCACAATCATTAAACATAAACACTAACCATTCCAAGTAATATGGTGAATGGTATCAAGATAGAAAATAAACAGTCAAACTAATCATAAACCATTCAATAATATATGTTAGATTATATCATAAAATATTAATCCCAATTTAATATAATAATCAAAAAGGGTGTTGAAATAGGTGAAAATACTCTTATAAAATAATCGAGTAATTCTTGAGATAAATACTCTTTTACTTTGAAAGGAAGAGTTCTTTTGGAAAAAATATTTGTATAAAACTTGAAGTGAATTAAATTAGTTTTTCATAATAAAAACAATAATTTTATAATAATAAATTTTTCTAAAAATATATTATAGAGTTCCCATGAAAATAGGTAATAATTCGAGAAATTCCCTTGAATTGGGATTGTATTTCAGGAATAATTTTTGAAAGAACCTTCCAAATATGTAAATCCCCAAAAAATAAAGACTTATTATTATTGATACATATATATATATAACATTAACACAAAATTTATGATGATTACATAAAAATAAATAAAACTTTAATTGAGGTATGTAGAGAATAAGAGTAACCCAAATGAAAATTGAGGTTCAGGTAGAAAACCCTTACCTTATGTCGGAATATGTTCCACTCATGAACTTAAGGTCCTAAAATATGAAATTAGAATTATTAATAACTTAATTTAGAACCTATTAGACATTTATTTTATTTATTATAATTTTATTAAGTTTATTTATGGTCATTTTTATGGGTTAAGAGATTCAATATCATCATTTGTGAGTGGTCGTTTCATTAGTTTTCATGATCGGTTCATTTATATGGAAGTTAATGAAAAATGAGAATTGAATTCTAGAATTTATGTCATATGTTATTAATTTTCATACAAAATTTTAAATGATCATATAATTCATTTGGTTACTTTGGGTTAAGATGAATCATTAGAGAAAATTTTGATGATAAACTCTTAGATTAATTTGGTGGTTTTTTGATCACCACGAACTCATTTTGTTTTATAAATTAATACCATGTGTAAAAGACTGACTCTAGAACATTAAATAGGATATATTACATATATTATGATCTATTTCAACCATAAAAATGGTTTCATGACCAAAATTGAAGATGGTAATATAAGTTGAAACCCCATCATCCTTGAATGTGGTAAATTAACACATCTCAGATGGTGTGTTCATTTCTAGTATAAAGAGAGGGTAAAGTAGAGATGATTATGAATTATTAAATTATAATTTATCATAAAATTTTTGGTAAGGAAGGTGAGGAAAGAAAAATAAAGTAATTTGAAAGAAAATAAAAGAGGAATTTACCTCTTGAATTTATCTTCCTTGAGAAAATCTTTAGGGAAGAGAATTAGGTCTTTTGAAGAGACCAAGGGTTGATATATGTGGGGAGGATCTTGGGAGGATATTTTAGTTGAATTTAGACAAGGTTCAAGTCTTTATAGTATTCAATAGATGAGGAAGGGATGGGTGGATTTTATAGTGGAGGAGAGGAGTTATTTCCCATTATTTTAATCATTATTTTATTATTTTGGCTCAAGACTATGAATAGTCTTGATTATTGTGAATAAAAAAGTAATAATTTCATGTGAGTACAAATAAAGTGTTATTAGATCAGCCTTACATCACTTGTGACTCAATAAATCATGTACTTAGCATTTATCGTAAATTATCATATTTTACTATTCACCAAAAATTCACGTATTTTAAAAAAATCCCAAAAAGATCACCCTAACAATTTTTTGATGTTTAGAATTAAAAAATTAACTCTATTTTATGAAAATAATTTTCTAAATAATAGAAATTTTATTTTTAAATAAAATCATTATTTACTTGAAATATACATATTTTAAATTTAAAACTGATTTTATAATACTTTCAAAAACTAAATGAGGTCTCATAAAATTATCCTAAAAAATTATGAAAAAAATATTTATTAAGGAATATATTTTATTAAAATGTATTGTATTTTAAATAAATTTATTAATTTAAAATTTTAATTATTTATTTATTACTCACAAAAATACCAATGCCTAATTATTAATTTCTAAAATACTCTATTTCATTTATAAAGTATTTAAGTTTTATTTATAATTTCATAGGAGAGGTTAATATTCCTAAAGATTATATTAATATTCATAAGGGCGCATTACTATTCTTAAGTTTACATTACTATTCACCAAAAATGTAAGTTGATCTTATTAGACTCTAAATATTTTACTGAACACAACCGTGTATGTTAGTTTCTCAAAATTCAAATCACAGAGGTTGAAAAATTATGTTTATTGGATAGGTTATAACAAGGTGGTTTTTTTAAAGACTCATTGTTTCATGCATTAAATATTAAATTTATTTATAAATCCTTGGGGTGTTACATTCTCCCAAACTTAAAAAATTTCATCCTCTAAATTCCAAAATGTTACCTCAAAAAAAGATTTGGGTTGTTCTTCATCATAAGCTCCTCAGGATCCCATGTTACTTCTTCAATTTTGTGATTTTTACAACGTACCTTTACCAGTCATGTCATCCAATTCCTCAACACTTTTTCCTTAGTTTCTAGAATTCGGATAGGCTCTTCGTAGTAAGATAAGTCAGGTTCCAATTCTATACCTTCATAAGGAAGCACATGCGTTGGGTCTGGCATGTACTTTCTTAACAATGAGACATGTAACACATTATGTACATTTTAAAGGCTAGGTATCATTTCTAAATGATAAGACACATCTCCAATTCTCTCCATAATTTTAAAAGGATCAATGTACCTAGGTCTCATATTACCTTTCTTCCCAAATCTTATAACATCATTCCATGGAGATACATTCAAGAAAAAGTGATCTACCACTTGAAATTAAAAATACTTCCTTCAATTATCATCATAGATATTTTCCATACTCTGAGATACTTTGATATGGGTTTGAGTAGTCTTTACCTTCACTGTTGTTTACTCCACAAGCTCTGGGCCCACAAGTTTCCTTTCATTGACTTCATCCCAATATATTGTTGTATGAAACCTATTTCCATACAATGCTTTATATAGTGTCGTTTGAATTCTAGAATGGAAACTATTATTGTAGGAAAACTTCACAAAATGTAAATATTGATCCCACATACCTTGAAAATCATGTGATAATGATCTCAACATGTCTTCTAAAGTTTGGATCATCCTTTATGATTTCCCGTCAGGTTGAGGGTGATAATAAGTACTCAATAGAATCTCAGTATCCAAATATTTTTTGAATAATTTTCCAAAGTTTTGATGTGAATTATAGATCAAGATCAGAAAAAATTGATATAGGTTCTCCATGAAGTCTCACAACTTCATTAATATAGAGTCGTGTAAGGCGCTCTAGTGGAAACTCCTCCCTTACAATGAGTAAATGTGCATATTTTATAAGTTTATCCATAATTACCCATATTTCATCATTCATTCTTGGAGTTTTGGGTAATCTAATTACAAAATCATTGGTGATGTCATCCCATTTCCATGTAGGAAAAAGTAGAGGTTGCATGAATCCTCTAGGATGTTGTCATTCAGCCTTCACTTGTTGACAGGCTAAAAATCTTGATACATAATCTTCAATTTCCCTCTTCATGTTATCCCATCAGAAATGATCCTTAAAATATCTATACATCTAAGTGATACCATGTTGTATATAGAAATTCGAACTATTGGAATCATCCAATAACTTCCTTTTTAGCTCATTTATAGATAGAACACAAATGCTCTTCCCAAATTTCATAATCCCATCCTCATATACGAAGTCTTTCAATATCCCATCATTCACAACATTAATTTTCTTTTGAATATTTTCATCATCAATTTGAGAACTTTTAATTCTTTCCAATAAATATAGTTGGGCAACCAATTGAAAAAGTAATGATGTTTCACCTTCTTTGATAATTCACGTGTCCATCTTTACTAGATCCATGAATACAGGATCCCTTTCAATCCTCGTTTTTTTTTAAACTCCATGATCCTTCTAGATCAATGCATCAGCTAACTTATTTTCCTTTATTGGGTGGTAGTGTATAGAACAATCATAATCCTTGAGTAGTTTGATCCATCACCTTTTCCTCATATTGATTTCCTTTTATGAGAAGATATATTTCAAGCTATTATGATTCATATATATCTCACATATTTATCCATAGAGATAATGTCTCCATATCTTTAGAGAAAATATTACATCTACTAACTCAATATCATGAGTAAGATAGTTTTGTTCATGAATTTTTAACAACCTTTATGCATAGGCAATAACTCTATCATTCTGCATAAGGACATAGTCAATTCCTTTCTTTGATGCATCACTATAGATCACAAACCCATCATTCCTTGATAGTAGAGTTAGGATCGGATAATTCACTAATCTCCTCTTTAATTCTTTGAAACATTCCTCACATTATTTTTTCTATACAAAATTAATCCCTTTATGAGTAATCTTGGTTAACAGCTTGTCTAATAGGGTGAAGTTCTAAATGAAACGCTGATAATAACCTATTAAACCAAAAAAACTATGTACCTTGGTTATGTTCATTGGTGTAGGACATTTCTGAATAGGCTTTTTCTTTACGGGATCAAAAGATATTTCATTCTTATAGATAATATAGCCAAGAAAATAAACTGATTGAAGCCAAAATTCACACTTGCTAAACTTCCCATATAATTCATTTCTTCTAAGAGTCTTTAGAAAAATGTGCAAGTTATTTTCGTGATCTTCATAGATTTTGGAGTATAAAAAGATATCATCAATAAATAACACAAAAAAGTCAAAAAGAAATTACTTGAAAACCTGATTCATTAGATCCATGAAAATAGAGGGTGCATTAGTTAGTCCAAAAGGAATTACTATAAACTCGTAATGCCCATACCTGATTTGAAATGTTTTATTTGGAATATATTCTTTCATCACATGCAACTAATAATATCTAGATCAAAGTTCAATCTTCAAAAAATATTGGGCTCTATGAAGTTGATCAAATAAATCATTAATGTGAGGAAGAGGATACTTGTTCTTTATCAAAATAGCATTGATCTCTCTGTAGTCAATGCACTGCCTCATAGATCCATATTTTTTCTTAATGAAAAGAACAGGAGAACCCCATGGAGAAACACTAAGTCAAATAAACCCATTACTAATCAACTCCTCTAGTTTTTTATTCAGTTTCACTAATTATACTGGGACCATTCTATAATGATTCTTTAATATAGGCCTTGCATCATGATTTAAATCAATAGAGAACTCAACTTCCCACTCTGGAGGATGTCTAGGTAAATCCTCTGAAAACACATCAACATATTCTTATACAGTAGGTACATACTCTATTTGAACCTTCCTTTCCTTACCCATATATATTTCGTCTCTTCCTCCCTAAGAATTGAATTTATTAGAGATACTGAGGGTGTATTTAGATGAGAATCAGATGGTGATGTTTCTTCCCTAAAGATAAGGGTTTCTACAAAATTCTCCAAAATGTAACTTCCTTCTTCTTACAATATATTTTCTCATAATAATTTTAAATTAAATCCATTATTAGGATTATATCAAATTCAATCATGGGTATGATGACAAAATCAGTATATAAAAAATGTTCATATTCTATAATAAAGACTACCTGTCACATCTTTGTTGTAATGATACTTCCCTTGTAATTTTTGATTGGAAACTCCATTATTAAATAAAATTGGAAAATATAATTTTCTTGGAAAATATAATTTTCTTGGAAAATTGGGAAGATATAAAAGAATGTGATGATCCAGAATCAAATAATGAATTGGAAAAGTTTTAGGAAATGATTAAAGTATCTGCCACCACATCATTAGGAACTTCAACTTCAGCAGTTGTGACAGCATAAGCTTGGGATTTCTACCTTGGCCTTCATTGGGGAATGTTTCCTTGAAACTTAGTAAAATAATTTTTATAATGTCTCGTATCCTTGAAATTTTAGCATTGAACATTTGTAGCTTATTTCTTCCCCTTGAAATCATGAGAGTGGTGACCTTTTTCTCCATACTTCTAACAAACACCCATACTCTTCAGGAAAGTACCAAGGTGTTTCTTATCACAATTATCATAGATTGGAAAGTCAAATATTCCCCTCTTACCCATTTCCTTATTTCCTTTTTTAGAGTTTTTAGCATCCCTCTTATTATATTTCTTTCATTTAAAGTTGTAAGAATTAGAGAATTTCTTTTCCATCTTGATGGCACATGAGACTATATCTTTATATAATGAGAAACTTTAGGAGACTAGTTCCCTTCAGAGGAATGGTTTTAAAAAATCAAATAATTGATCAATATTAATCCATGGAGTATATATGTAGTTCATAGAATGTCTTGCTAACCTTGTGAAGTTATCTTTATACTTTGAAACATTATCATCCTCTTTTTTCCTCAAATTAAGAAACTTCCTTTTCATATCTTCTTGTTATTCATGAGGGAAGTGTTTTTCTAAGAATATTTCCTTAAAATCATTACATTCCATTTATTTTATTTCTTCCTCATCCTTTTTTTTAATTAAAGA
Organism: Viscum album; assembly: GCA_963277665.1. Lineage (NCBI taxonomy): Eukaryota > Viridiplantae > Streptophyta > Magnoliopsida > Santalales > Viscaceae > Viscum > Viscum album. The sequence goes on along the minus strand of OY728132.1, from coordinate 1,020,460,584 downwards.
CCACCACCAGTCCACATCTCCCGATAGATGACAAACTGCCATGACAACCTTCTCTCTTTCGTTACATCCCAAAGTGAGAAATATCTTCTCTAAAGAACTTATTCACTACTTCGCTATGAATGGGTTTTTAGTCCTATTGAATAGTGAAGGTTGTTGTCTCATAAAGAGTTCAAAAAAATATCCTCCATGTTTTGGATTTGGATGCTTCATAAGAGTATGGTTATTGTTCATAACCTATGTCAACAGTCCTAGTATAGTTATAAGTTGCTCACAACCAACCACAATACCAAAGCCAGCATAATTATCTTGAATTAGAGGTAAATCCATACATGGGATATGCACGTTCATGTGGTTTCCATTCCTTCCACTAGGTTTCATCTCTAAATAATGGCATACAATAGATTAAGTTATGAATCACAGTATATAATCTCAACTTAGAAAAATATATAGCATAAATTTAAATCCTATCTATAGCTAATATCATAATCATAAACATGGTTTCTTTGGGAAAAAATTTACATTTAATTCTTTAATAATGGTTTGTAAAAAAAATGTGAATTATCCTAAGCATATCTTCCAAGAGTTTCAAAACAGGAGCGTAGTAAGGCATGTTATCGTGTACCAAGATACCCCAGGTCAAGATCGAAACTCCTTGACAGAGTTGTTACTCTAAGGTACATCTATGCTAGAATATATCATAATTATATTTAATAAATATTAATCTAATGATATGAAATATTTATATATGTAAGGATTGTGTCTCTATAGTTTTCATCAAATTAAGTTTTAATTATTTATGGAAACTATGATGAAAAAACTTTAGTGAGAACCATTAGGATAAGCCTAAGTATTAGATAACATCTGAAGGTATTGTAAAAAAAGAATATAGTTTTCTTAGAAAATACATCCATGTCTGGATACTAGAGTGGATACATTTGTGTCATAAATGAACCTAGGGGTTATAACTCTAAATGGGGTAGATTGGATATTAACTCAATAATTGTAGTTGCATGATGAGGGGGTCTAATATTTCATGCCTAGCTAGACACTCCCAGGGTATATTCTTGGGTTATTTAAAATTTTATTCATGATTCATTATGAATGATTTGAAAAGATAATGATTATTTATGACATTTCTTAAACCTAATGTGTCATAAATTGAAAAGGGGGTTTCATGATTTATATATCCAAGGAATTATTTTCCATGATCGATCATTCTGATTAAAGATGCTTGATAATCATGTTAACCATCTTGGTTTTAGTAAGGGATTGATGATAGAATTATAAAGTTGAGTTGGTTACAGATATTCAAAAATATTAAAGTTCCTATTTGGTATTAGATATATGAATTCCTATATATCATAAAAATTCTCAAGGAATTTTAATTCATAACCTCAACAACTTGATTCTAAATTAGTAGTGAAATCTTATAATGGTATGATAATCACTTCTTAAGTCAATTATTCTTATTTGATTTAAGTTTTTGGGAATTTTCTTCCTATAAATCTTGTTATTCTCACTCTAGTTAAATTTTATGTGATTTATGGAATGGATTGTCTTTCATTATATAATGACCATACAAATTTTCAAGTAAGGGAAGTTGCATTTTATATAATGAACCATCCAATTACTGTCTATTAGTGTAAGGATAAATATGAACATATAGTGGAAATTAAATCCATTTTATTGGTCTTGGTATCTATTAAAAAGGGAGATTTATCTTATATGGTCATGAATAAACTCAAAAATAATGATATTTTTATTTTATGGAAGTTTGTTAATGTATTTTTGGAAGATCTTACTACTCTTCCTCCAAATCATGAAGTTGTGTTTTCAATAAAACTCATACTTAGTGACACAAATATCTCAATGAATTTATATAGAATTTCCCTAATTGAGTTTCATGAATTTAAGAAGTAGCTCCAGGATAATCTTGATAAGGGTTTCATTATTCCAATTGCATTATGATAGGGTGCACTTGTTCTCTTTTTAATAAAAAATATGGATCAATGTGACACTACATTGATTATCTAGAATTTAAAAAGATCATGACTAATAATAAGTATAACATTCCTTGTATTGATGATTTTTTCAATCAAATATCTGGTGCTCAATATTTTTACAAGATTGATCTTCGATATGGATACTATTAATTGATGGTCAAAAGTGAAGAAATTCACATGACAGCCTTCCATTCAAGGTGTGGCTACTATGAATTTAGTTCGATTCCATTTTGTCTTACTAATTCACCCATTATCTCCATTGATATAATAAATATATTTTTTAGAGAATAATGTGATTATTTTGTGGTGGACTCTATAGATGATATTATTATATATAGTAAGAGAAAGTAAGAGACTTAATATCACTTATGGATTGTACTAAAGACCCTAAGTGAGGATACGTTGTATGAAAAATTTACCATATTTTAATTTTGGATATAAAACATTTCATCTTGGGTCATATAATCTATTTCAAGGGTATATCAGTGGATCCATCAAAGATGTAAGTTGTTAAACATTAGTGAAAATTGAACACTATGATTGAGATGTATATTTTTCTTGTATTGTTTAGATATTATTGACACATTATAAAATATTTCTCATAGCTATCTAATCCACTCACCATGTTTACTCATAAGGGAGTAAACTTTCTTTTGACTAATAAATGGGAATAAATTGTCATTAAACAGAACATAATATTTGTTAGTTCTTCTATTCTCACACTACACTATAGTAGTAAAGGGTTTTTTATTTATAGTGTTTCATTTAAGAAATTTATAGGATGTATTATTGTGCTGGATTATGTGGGGTAGATTATTCCTTGCACTAATTGAAGGTTCATGATAAAAATTTCCTGACTCATGATTTATATTTGGCTGTAATAATTATTTCATTAAAGGTATAGAGGTATAATATTTAAGGAAATGGTTTCACATATATAATGATTATAAATGTTTAAAGTTTATATTCTCCTAGAAAGAGTTGAATATTAACTTGAGAAGATGATTATAGGTATTAAAGATTACACCTACACAATACATTACCACCATAAAAAAGGAAACAAAGTCCATAATGTTTTGATTTGAAAGGATCATGATAGATTATCTATGATGAGGATCACAAAAGATCTCATATTTATGGATTTAAAAAGTATGTACCTTTAAATCATTAAGTAAGGGGTGAAGTCTTATCATTCACAAGTGAGTGTTCATCCATCTATCTATGTGAATATTAAATAGGATAAAGTGGGGGATGTAAAGAATAAAAAAATAAGTAAAGTTTTCATGAGTTTTACATGGATTTTGATGGAATAATAATTTTTTTGTAACTGAGTATGTTTCATGTAAATACTTGACTTCAAGAAAGATATATTAGATGTAGTTCATAGGTAATCATTCTCTATTCATCCTATAAGTATGAATATGTATACAGATATGAATGATTATTTATGGTGTTGCAACATAAGGAGATATATTTCAGAGTATGTATCTTAGTGACATGTATTTCAGTAAGTTAACACTGAGAAACACAATTCTATAGGTATGTTACAACCATTAACCATAATATAATGAAAGTGTGAAACATTGCCATAGATTTCATCATTGGACTCCCCAATATAACTAAATTCCAAAATACTATTTGGGTTGTAATTGAACACATTATAAAGTTGGAAAACTTCATTTTTATTAGAAATGATTTATCTCTTGACCATCTTTCCATGATATATATTAAGTAAGTTGTAAGGTTTCATTGAGTACCCCATTCTATTATATTTGACTGAGATATGAGGTTTATCTCAATGTTTTATAAGTCTTTAGAAAGTTTTGGATATAGATTTGTGTTTTAGTACTTCCTATCATCCTAAAACATAATTTCATTATGATATAACCATTCATACCATATATCATGTGTTTATATCATTTTATCATTATTTCAATGGTGGTTGGGATCAACACCATCCTCCAGTCAAATTCTTTGATAAAAATAGATTTCAATCGAGTATTCTGATGGATATTTATAAATTCTTCTATGGAAATAATTGTATAACTCAATCATGAAGGGATAAATTTGTAGTAATAAAGCTTAGGACAAGATCTAGCTAAGGAAATTTCAAAGAAAGTTAGATCTATTCAGCAGCACATCATGGTAGCTCAAAGTTGACAAAAGATTTTTTCTAACAATTTTCGATGAGATTTGGAATTATAAGTTGCTAAGAAGGTATTATTATGAATCTACTGATGGAAGAAGAATATTGTATTTTTAAAAAAGGTAAATTTGATTAATATGTTTATTAGAACCTTATATATTCTTGATTGAGTGGTTCTTGTAGCTTAACTCTTGGTGTTTCCATTAAACCTCTCTCAACCTCAATATGTCTTCCACATATCTCTTTTGAGGAAGTGAATAAGTAATCCTTTGCATATAGTGAACTAATAGGTTGTAATAATATATCATGATCTATCCTATAAAAAATGAGTATAAATTTTATTTAATTGGGATAAATTTATATAGAATAAAACTACACATCTTGTTAATGTTCTTTGAAGGAATCACAAATCTGAGGAAGATAAATGGGATCCAGAGGATGTGCTCATGAAGTGATATCCTCATTTTTTTATATTAGAGTGATATAAATTTAAGGTAGAAAATCATTTTAATGGTGGAATAATGTAATACCCCAATAATTAATATGTATTTTTTTTCATAAAAACATAAAGTTTTCGATAGATTTCTTTACACACAACCCTGATACTAAATGAACTATGATATAGTAATATTTTATAATCTAGACATTAAATTGGTTGGTATGAATATTAGAAACTAAATTATAAATAATATGTATAAAGTTTTTAAATAATTAAAATGTATTTATTCATTCATAATATATAAGTTCTCAGTTTTTAGTAAAGTCAATTTATTCTTAAAAAATAATTCTTCAAAAGTAATTTTTATAGTTGTTTTCTGCATGGATATTATAATGAATTTCTAAAAAACAATTATAAATTTTATTTTAGGAAATTAATATAATTTTTGAAATCATAATTTAAATATTATTATACGGTGAATTTTTAGGATTTTTCAAAAAAAATATTTTACAGTGAATTGTGAAAAATACATATTTTGGTAAAATTATCATTTCACTTAATTAAATCAATTAGTTTATGTTTTTAACTTAAATAATTCTCATTTAATAATAAATATTACAATTATTTACATTGGAATCCTCATTATACTTTATTTGGGTATAAGCTCATTTTTGTGATTAAAAAAATTCTAAAAAATGTTTTTATGCGTGTAATGTTTTTTATATTAAAAAATTAATATTTATCTATATTTATTTATTTATTTGATAAAATTTTTATATTATGTATTCAAATAAATATTTTAAAATTAATTTTATAGTATTACAGGGAAATTAATGGATCTAAATTTAGTTTTCTACTTAAAAACGCATTTTTTCTAAAAATGGGTCTTCGTTATGTTTTTCACACTTATTTAAAATTAAATTCTTTGACTTATAGAAATTGAATCTACTAAAATGGATTCCATATTTGAAATCATAATATTTAAGATAATATAATAGTTTAAATATAATGTTTTTTCATAATGAATAGTGAAAATAGTAAAATTATGTTAACATGGTTAAAGTTTAAACCAGTTTACCATGGGTTAAACTAAGAGATAAAGGAGGTAATTACACTAAAATATGTCTAATTATTATTTATTGAACATATTTCAACCTTTTATTTTCTTAAATTTGAATTTATTTCTATTTGGATCCAATTTCACATGAAAGTGGCATTATATTATTGAAATGTTTTATATAATTCTATATGTGCCCCTCCCTTCACTTATAAAAGGGAACTTATTATCCTCCCTTATTCATAATATTTTACCCATATATATCAGACAATAATAGCTCAAAAATATTATTAAATTCATTCCCTTCATCCTTTATTTCTTGTTCTTCTCTTCATACCAATATTTCAAGGCTTACGGTGTAAGAAAACAGAGGTCTATCAAAGAAGAGGAACAAATCTTGATCAGGAACTTTCATTATTATTAATTATTCCACCTTCTCTAAACCTATTGTATCCATAAAAAGATGATGAATATATTATCATAAATATAGTAATATTTTATTATGTTTATGGTAAAATCATTTCCCTCCTCTTCTCTATCAAATATTAATTGAATGTATCTCTCATGTGTATGTGTCGACAAGTGCCTCAATGTAGAGATATAATTCATTTTCCATTACCAACATTCATGGTTGGTTATTATAATGGATTTAGTGGATATTTAAGATATCATAAATATTATTTAATGGTGAATTATTATTCAAACTTCTTTCATTTGATCAATCAAAAACTGGAACACATCACTCGTGCGTACGTATGGACTATCATCTCCATGAAGTGATGTAATTTGTTTTTCATCACCACTTTATATGAATGGTTATATAAAAGTGTATATAATTTTTAAATATTATAATTATATCATGATTAATATTTTGTAAATTATTTAACCATGATCAAACTAAAAGGGTCATAACTTAATAACCGAAACTTTCATGAAAAAACGATACAGTTAACTCCTATAAATGATGATTTTAATTAAGAATTATTAACAAATGGGTGTTAAAGTGTTATAAGTGGAACATATATGGTATTATTAGTGTAAATATAGTTATTTAACTGAATTATAATAATTTTTAATTAATTATATAGGATTTTTGTGTGATTATGAAGAAATTTTGAATTGAGGTATAGGTTTTATGTTAAAATCTCATTTTTATTTGGATTGTTTATGCATAAATTTTCTGATAATGAAATTATATGATATATCTCAAAAAAAAATTCTTATAAGTTATTTATATTTTAATATTACATATTTTTCTTCCATTTTCTTATCTTTTAGTACTCGAGAGGTTGAAAGAATGATTTTAAGGAAAACTGATGTTATTTCTCAATTTAGTGTGGAATATTTTTCTTCCATGTCCATATTTTATTTAAATAAATTTAAATAAATTTTTTACTATTTACTAGAGATTTTTTAAATTCATTTTTACCCATGTTTTAATTTCTATAAATTAAATTTAAATGAATTTTATATCTTTTACATATGAGTTTATTTTAAATTTTTACTGAAAATGTGAAAGGAATTTTTTTTAACATATACCGCATTAATATATTTTCCCCCCATAATGAATTCTATTTTATATGAAAATTAATTTAAAATTATCTATGTTTATTTTTATATAAAATTTTTTCCTTAATATTTTCTAAAAATTTTATTTTAAATATGTTGTTTAAAAATTAAATGGGTATTTTCCTCAAAAAATGTTTCAATGTTCTTTTAAAGTTATTTAAATCTATAACAATATTATTTTATGTTTATTATGATTTATTAGTAATATTATCTAATTCTACTATCTTTAATATTTATATATAAGTTTTTTTATTATGATGATAAAATGTTGATGAAACTAATTTTTTTTCATGGGTTAAGCTTTGATGTAATGATAAATTTTTTCATGATATTATGATAAACATATGACTGGGTTATTACTATGTGATGTGTGGGTATGTTATAGACCTCCAAACCATTTAGTAAATATTAATTTTTTATGTGCTCAAAGGGTACATGGGAGTATAACCAAAGTATAAAAGATGGAACATGGGAGTTTATCCCAAGCTCGATGGTGGTAAAAAGTTGGTCAGCCTAAGTCTAACATTTTATGGATGATTTAGTTGGTAGAATTGATGTAATATTTCTATTATTATGATTACACAACACATTATTCCACTCTTTTATGACATGATATTAGGCCAATTTTATGTCCTGGTAGCTAATTTCAACTTATTCCTTTTGGATTTAAGTCTTAAGAACTTCCAAGATGTATTTCATGCCTCATGGTTATATAAATTTTTGGGTATGAAATTTAAATTTTAATATCATGTTTTCAAACCCTTATGCTCATGATATGCTTAAATTTGATCATGGAGTGTAATATCCATTGACTACCCTTAATTAGAATCTAATTTTACTCTTTCTTATATTTCCTTTTCCCCAATATATTATGAAACGTTTTATGTATGATATGTTTAATAAGGGTTATAGTTGTGAAAAAGTGGGTGGGAGATGATGTGCTTCTTTTAAGTACTAGTTGTTCATGTATCCAAGTTTCCAAAGACACCACACATTATGGTTTCATGGTGTATTGTAACAATATATTGTGAATATTTATCTAATAAGATTAAATTTTTATGTATTTAAATTTTAGGTCTCCATAATGGGACCATATAGCCATGTCTCCATAATGAGACTATATAGCCATGGATACAAGAATTCAATTACAACAGGCTCTAGCTGCTTATGGCTACAAATCCCTATTACATCACCCTATAGCCATGGGCATGGGCGCCCATGGCTAAAGACCATTTATTTCCACAGGCTCGAGTGGCCCATGGATAAAGTCCCATTATTTCCACCTTGTAGCTATATGCATGAGCTTCCAGTGATTATAGAGTGTTTCTCGTTCCCATAATGTGGGAAATATTTTTTCCTGTATTGGCATGGTTGATGATATAACCATGAGAAACCATTTCCCATGGCTATATGTAACCTATATCCACAATAATGTTTTCCCCTTGGATGTTGGTGACCTATAGTCCTGGAAAAGCTTAATCATGAATATAGGTCCATCATTATATAAATTTTTTTCTAGAATTGATTTTATTATCTAACTTCTTTAAGTAAACAGTGAGATCTTATTCACTCTCCAAAATATCGAGAAGATCGAAAACTAGGTAATATATCACATAAATCTTTTGTTCTTGTCATAGTACAATTAAAAAGTTCTTTTACCACTCTTGGTAGTTAGTGCTAGTTATGAGGTTGACTTTCAATAATATAGATCACCATGATATAAATGTTGAAAAACTTGATATTTTTTTACAATAAAATAAAATAATCCTGTAAATACTATACCTTGTGCAAAATATATGAGATGGAATAACTATAATAATCTTATTAATCTCCATATACTTTATCAAGTCACAATAGTCCTCACCATTGGACTCAGAATCTTCTATCACATGGAAATTCTAGTGTAAAGGATCTATATTTTCCTTATTATAAACCATATATTGGTTTGATAAGTTATTCGAAGGTATTTAGATTAATTTTCATGACTAGTACTAACTCACATGTCCTTTATCAGTTGAGTAGACTCCCTAATATAGAAGTTCTGAATCATAATTCCCTGACATTATTCCATAAGTTTCACTAAGTCCTAACTTTCTAGTCAACATGTTAACTTAGTTAAGTCAGCCCAAAACATAGTTGGAAAACTTGAAAATTTAAAGCCCCGTGACTTTGGCCAGACATGAACTTTGAACTATGGTCACACTCATAACTTTTGTAATGGAAGGATTTTGTTTTAATATATACTTGAGATATTTTTTTATTACGTACAAATTGAATTATTTTTTTATCTACATTATTTGTTAATATTAAATGGATTTTATATAATTAATTAACCATGTTTTGAAAAAAACACAATATCTATTAATTATATTTTATCATGAATGTCTTGTTATGTTATTTAGTTTTTTTATCTAGTTTAACCATAAAACAAACATGTATCTACATAAAAAAATAAATAATAATTTATATAAGAAAATAAAAAAATAATGGGACATGATAATGAGATTTATAAGGGTTTATTTTTTGATCAGATGATAAATCAACCCATGACCCTAGGGGAAAACTCCTTTATCTATTCTTGGATTAAGTTATCGAATTCCACTATTGACCTTTATATCTTCTTAGTTGGTTTCACCTCAGATTGGTTTCTAAAATACCTCCTCTACTAGGAGTTTCATATTTTATATGTTTTATACTCGTAGGAATATGAATGGAACCAATTGTATAGGATTTGAAAAATAAACCAAGGATACATGGGTCCAACATAATAAATGTGGGAAGGATAACACACAAGCCATAATATATATTTTAATAAAAAATTATCATTTATAAAACCCATGAAATGATATTAAATTAAATTAAACCCAAATCATATATTGTTTGGTCAATCCCATGATCAGTCACATACATGAAATGACATTGTATAAATACATGGTTACATTAATTTCAAATCTCTCTACTAATTTTGAAAAATAGTTTTAGAATTAATAATTAATTGTGATATTAATTAATTAATTATTTATCTTAATTATTAGTCCAAGTATTCTTAGAGATACATGATATTCACATCCTCTATAATTTTAAATAATTTTATTTAATTTAATTGTATTTAAATTACTCAATTTTTTGGATTGTACTAAAGACAACATGATGTGTACCCACACATACTAAATGGTTTATTGAATGATCCTTTTTACGTACAGTGTATTCAAACAACATGTAGCATACATGGCATGTCACATAGACACGTGGGGTGTAGATCTGTGTGTTAATATGATTAATCAACTCAATTTATATAGACACGTGACACACATTAACCTATATGACATGTACCACATTAAATACATGTGTAACGTATAGGATGTGTACAATGACCACATAGTGTGTATTTTTGAAATTTACATGAAAATTAATTAGGCAGTTGATATTCATTAAAATATTATCACACAATGTATGTTCCATATACATTCTATGTAGTTTTTGGTAATGCCTTAATTAATTTTATTCTATGTAATAAATTTACATGTCGTAAAGCATGACTTGGAGTTTAATCTTCATAAATTGGTATAAATTACATGATGTGTACACTGACTACACTATATGTAATTATTTCAATTCATCCCATAATACATTAATAGGTAACCAGTGTGTCATATATATGGGATAATTCCATGTTACATGGAATGTAATCTAGATACATTCCATGTAACCATGTTTGTCCCGTGTTTCTCGATTGATAGTAAACACATGGCTTGCAGTTAATTACAACACATCTATATTAATTACACATTGCATATATTGACCACAAAACCACTACATTTTGTGGTTGTTACATGACTTTTATATTAATTAAATACTATAAAACCTCACAAACTGTCTATTACCCTAGTGTTCAATACATTGTGTAATTACATACCACATAATGAACCTCTTCATGGAGTGCCACAATTTCTGAAAACCTATATGTGTTTGTTTGACCAAGACTATATGGTGTATAATGTGGTTATATACCATGTAATAGGTTATTCATTTAGGATTTATGCCACCTCTAGATTATATCTCCTTATATTTTTTATTTATTATTAACTTGTTTTTTGGTTATATGATAGTGAATGAACTCATTATCTAAACTTAAAGTATTAATAATGAAAAATAAATGAAAATATAAAAAAATAATTATGAAATTAATCAAACAATTAAATAATTATAATTTTGAATTTGACCGCTTTGATAGCACTTATACATTTTAGGTGATGTAATAAGTTCCAACCAATCCCATTCCCAACATGTATTTTTCAAATTCAATGAATAGTCCACAATATCATGATAAATAATCATCATGTTACATGAGTGTAAATAAATAATATTGGGAAATAATCATGGAACCAATAAGATAGAATCATTCACATTAAATTTTTAATTAATTTAATAACTCGAATTATTTATTTGATTTGTACTATTTTTATGATAAGTTGAACCAAAATAAATTCCATCTAACAGTGATCCACATGTTCTCTGTAATTTATGAAAATTATTGATGGAAGAATAGGTGCTAGGGTGTATAATCTGCATATCTTGTGTTGTTCATATTTATCAAAATATAATCCTTTGGGATTGATGGATTGTGTCTATTGTTATCTAGATCTTGATATGGAATAAGGAGGTGAAGAAATTATCTTAGTCTTGAGAGAAACCCTAGAGATGTTCTTCATAGAGATAATTCACTAGGGAGAGGATTCATTGTTCACAACATAAATATGTTATACATTCTCTAACTAATATATTTGGAAATATATAGAGTTGGGGTTCATTATTGATAATTTCACAATGGCCCTTAATCAAATAAAAAACCTAATATATTCCCCATGACAATAATATTATTATTATTATTTTATAATGAAATATACTAACTTGCATAATTAAATATAATTTTATAAATTCAAAAATTCCTTATTTACATAAATTATATTTAAGATTATATCATTTCCCTTACAGGGTTCTTTAGTCTTCCCGATTACCTTCCTCAGCATTTATCAAACCTCAAATAATAAATATAATTAATTTCATAAATAAATAAATATTTTTCATGGTATTCCAAATAAATATTTATTTTCATATTCACGTAACTATATTAATATTTATTCAAAAATAATTATTATTTATTTCCTTACAAATAATACAAGAGATAAATAAACATTCAATTCAATGGTATTGTGGATAAAAAATTATATAAATATTCAACTAACATAAGTGATTATATAATTATGATCAGAAAATAATAATAATAATTCATTTCTTGGTCTGAAGAATAATATTTATTCCAACTATTAAATTGAAATTGAATTTCACTAATCCAGATTGATGCATGATGCATGCTACCCACTAGCCTTATCTCTCAAAATAATTAGATGGGATTGCCTAAATTACAAGATCATTGTTTGTAAATGTGTCAAGGAACCAATAGAGAAATAATTCAATGCCTCAACATTTAAAGCCACATATGAATTCTCACTGGGTAATATAATCTCTTTCTCTCAATATCTCTAATCAAGTAGGTTGTATACTCAAGTCATCAACCTATGTGATTAATATTTATTTCTTTAACTTCTGGAAACAAACATGTCATTCACCATGTCCCTGGAATTTTCATTTAACAGTTCCAATACTACTATATAAATGAACTTCATTAGCACTAGAAATGGGATTTGTCAGTGCTAAGAAGCACTGACATGTTGAGCACCCTTAAAAGTGTTAGGACTTTATCAATGCTACAAAAATCACTAATATAGGCCACCTTTATCAGCAATATATTTATCACTAATAAAGGTGACTTTTACCAACTCTTTTTATAGCAGTGATAAAGGCTATAGTAGCTACTAAAAAGATGCAGCCTTACAATACCCCTATAATAGATAATGATATTAGAAAAAACATATTGGGATAAAAATAACTAGATTGTAATAGAAAGATTATAAAAAATCATATTGGAATACAATTATTGAATTGTACCATCATTTCAATTCTAAATTTACATACAAAATACTTACATTGATGTGATATTTAAAATTAATCAAAAAAATTACAACCCAATATGCAAAATAAAAACTCTTACAGAAGTATTTTTCAAACAATCAACCTTTGTACAGAAGTTTTTCCCTACAATAAAACGAATGTTTATTTTTGTATCATTACATAGAAAATAAAAAAATTAGAATTTTAATGTTATATAATTAATATATGGAAAATTATATTTTTAATTTATAAATATATTAATGATAATATTAGTTATTCTATTAATTATATTATTAATTATTATATTCTTATTTATACATTAATTATTAATTATCAATTATAAAACAATTAATAATTATATTATGAATTAGTACTTATATTTTTAATTAAAAAATATGTAAATTATATTGTAATTAATATATATATTAATGATATTATCAGTTATTACTAATATTGATCACTTATATAGTTGATAATAATTATATCATAATACTAAAATGATATTTTAATGTGAAAATGCACACTTTGATTCAAATCAACCACATCGTGGGTTAGGTTGACATACAGTCAATATATACACATGGAAAATAAATTATGGATCATTTTCCTAAATAATAATGACAATCCAATATCATTTTCTCAGTTTTGGTTATGTGACCCATGTTTTAAACTAACTCACACATTTAATGTTAAAACATGCACTTGGAGTCATACTGGGCACATCGGGTGTTGGATTGTTGTGTGGTCAATTCCTACAGATCACATATGAATTATGGATCATTTTAATAAATTATCATGACAATATGAGATCATTTTCTTAGTTATGGATATGTAACACATCTTTTAGACTAAAATGACACTTTTATAATGAAAACATGCACTTTGAGTCATATCGAACCCATTGTGTGTTGGATTGATGTGAATCAATTCTTACTTGTCAAAATGTGTTATGTGTATTCTTTATAAATTTTCAAGAGTATCTAATATTGTAATGTCCCAGACCTCTCTGGTCCATTCCTTTGTTGAAATCTGGTGTCTAAGGTGTTTTGGGAGGTCAAGGTGGCTTATCCCCAACACATTGCCAAATTTCTAGTAGGTGTAGAGTGTTTCCAGCATCAGTAGGTGTACAGTGTTTCTAGCATTGGTAGGTGTACAATGTTTCCAGCAACGGTATGTGTACAGTGTTTCCAACATTGGTAGGTGTACAGTGTTTCCATCATCGGTAGGTGTACAGTGTTTCCAGCTTCCTACAGTTTCACCCTTTAGACGTTTTCTTTGACATAAAATGCCTTAAAGGACTTGTTTTAAGGTATTTAAGTCCAATTCAAATCCCATGACTCCTATATTAATTTTCATAAGGCTCGGGATTCCTTTACTTGTTCAAACTGTATGGTTTAATGCGATCCGCTTTTAATGGAAAATCCAGCATATCTTAAACCACTACTCCATAAATCTTCAAAAGGGATGAGATATCTTCCTCCCTTGTTCTCCATTATTGTTCCTTGGTGCATGAACCTCAAACCTTTACTTCTTCCCATAAGAGTTGTGTGATTTAACCTTAATCCTTGGATCATTTCACCTTGAAGTTTCTTCCTACTGCATGCACACCCCCTGTTTTGGTGCAAGTAGTAAGTATCGATACATAATAGATAGAAGGTATGATCTACCTCTGTTATTGTGTTTTCTTCAATACTTTTTACACAATTTTCTCCTTTTAATGTTATGGCATGTGATCTCTAGGCTTCTATTGGAGTATTTTTGGGTGTCGGTTGGTGCGGCCATGCCGCGACATCCTCAGGTGGATGTAGTTGTCATAGGGGAGGATATTGTAATCCGCTGGGTGGATCATTCTCGTATAAAGAACATAAAGAACCTTTTGATGTAGGGGATTCATTTCTTCTCTATTATTTTATGTTCATTCATAGAGTTATCAGGATTTAGCCACTGGACCATAATAGAATTGACATAATAAATATTTGAACCGGATAAATAAATTGGTATCAATTGTATGTTATTGCCTTTTGTTTTTATAGATAGTGTGATATCTATTCTTTCCTTGTTTATCATGTCATTATTGATGTAAATTGGTAAAGAACATAAACTAGGATTAATTTTAATTTTTTTTCAAAGATAAAGAGGCATGTAAATGAATCCAGTTGTTATTTTTGTAATTTGATGTTAATCAAATTAGTGCGGTAAGCATGTATAATTATTTTTGATAGCTATGATATCTTTCTGTTTAGGTTTCCCATAGTTAGAACCTTCTAGGTTTTTAAGTTACCCTTTTTCTTATGCTTGGAGTTGTGAGAGCTCATTGCGTGTGAAGGAAGAACACCTTGTTTAAGGGATAAGAGCCCAGTTCATATGATGTTTGTTTACTACTACTTGTGTTGTGATGTGAGACTGGATGGAAGTTGTGATATGTGGGGGTAGGGGGCCCATTGTTTGTGGTGAAATTTTACGCCTAGTATGGCGAAATGCATCGTCTTATGCATGTGGGTGTTAGGGAGCACACTGGAGATGATGAAATGGGTTAGATGTGAATGATTGGATGTTTTTTGAATCTTGTCAGTTGTTTATCTACATTACTTTTCCCACTACTTAAGGCAGCTGGTCTTGCTTACCCTCCTTCCAAAAAGGGGTGAAGACGTGTGGGGTATGCCACATGCTTTCCATGTTCATATTCTTGAGGGAGGATGGGTCTACACTCTTGTTGTAGGTGGAAAAGACTTGACAGGTAGTTTAACTACTCACCATGTAGATCCACATTGTGTTTAGTAGCTTAGAATGTTTTTCTAGAATGATTGGGAATATGGGAAAGTAATAATACTATTAACAAAATATTTAATAAATTATTTTAACCCATTGGGTTTGAGCTTGCTGGGATGAAATAATGAGGTAAAATTTTTCTTAGAAGCTGTAGACTTGGTTTAGTTATTCCTATAGGGCATGAAACTTTGGTGTGATGTTAATGAAATATAATGTGGAACGATTAATGGTTAATTAATTTATAAATAATTGATTAAAGTAAAGTAAAACTGATAAAAAGGGAAGAAATTAATATAATAAATCTCTTTAAATGGTTGTGTGCTTATAGGATACCTAGTCTTAGCAGTGGTAGCTGGGAGTCCGAGAGATGTTAGCTGAGGTGGAGTATAAGACTAGGTTATGCCCATAGTGTGGTTGTGACATATAGTATATTTTGTACTTTTTGTATTTATATATGCTACTCTACCCCATCAGTTAGGGTAACTGACACCTTGGGGATTCTGATCTCTAGGGGGTGTTTTCCCCAACATTCTGGTGTGAGGATGGATGACTGACTACCCCCTTTGGCCCCGCTCTCTTCTCTTAGTAGTTACTTGTGCTGGTAGGCACAGCGGTTAGTTTTCCCCATATATGTGTGTATAGGTTTTTAATGGATTGTGGTTATTCATACACGTATATTCTGGATATAGTTTCCTATGGACTACTATAGGTGTAACGTGTCTGGGTTGTGATGTATTGAGGATCCTTACTCGGTGTATGGGCTATAGTGGCTTGAGGCTTAATACTTGACATATGATACATGTTATGCGAGCTGTGGTGGATCTCGGAAACTACTTGGTTACTCTGGTTACATGGACATGGTGGTTTTGTTGCATGAGGTGCATGTTGTGGTGTTACGCCAAGGTGTCTACGGGCAAGCCTTTTTAGAGAGAGATTCTCAGGACATGCAATGCTGGGTCAAGATGAAAAACCAGTGGTTAAGTGTTAGCAGGCTACCCTTGATATTATTTATTGTATTATATACTCCTGTATGTGATACTTGGTGAGAGTATCCATGGTGAGGCTAGGAACTTAGAATACCTATTTAGGTGATGAGTTAATTTCACTTTTTGTTCACTGTGCTTTAGCATGATTTCTTTACTTTTGTACGAGAGTTTTTGGGGAGGATCCTACTGAATATACTATTATATTCACCCTACATATATATAAACTATTTTTTAGGTCACTTAGAGCAGGTTGGAGATCAGTCTAGTTACTACTAGCTTGGGGTTGGAGGATCTTTTTGGGATTCATGGTTGCTTTTGTTTTTACTTTATTTTGGTACTTGTAGTTTTACCATTCAGTTGAAGTAGTTTTTGCATGAAATTACATATGTGTACTTGGGATTTCTTTTATGTTGAATTTGGAGTTGGTTGGTGTCTTTCTTATCTCTCTCTTTTGCATGTGTTCTCTTAGAGGGTAATGCCTCTCATTTGTGTGTTTACTATACCCTTGGTGCTAGTCACCAACTCGGGGCCTACTAGAGGCGTCACTATCTCCATTCTCACATTGTCAGACCAAGAGGGGTACTCCTTGTGGGGAGGGGTTGTGAGAGAGTGGTATCAGAGGTCTGTTTGAGGGATAGGATGGAGTTTGGTGTTAAGCACAGGTGAGTTTTCATGGGTGGGTAGGGAAACGGTTTCAGTTAAGTTTATCAAGTGATGTAAACATTGGAGACCGGATGATACATAGGTGTTTAGGGACCCCCTATGGTCTGATGCACAGACCTTTAAGTTTACAGTGGATACTAAATGATGTGATACTGGTCGTAGGTTAGAGACCTAGGAAAGGATCATGCATCATTCTTCTTTGTGCCTGTTTTTGAATGGGTAGTCCTTGGGATAGGTTAACCTAAAATGAATAAAAGAAAAAAATAATTAATTAATGTCGAGTCTTCCATATTCCAGGTTTAGGAGCTATAAATATTTTTTATTTTACAGGTATGGCTCCAGGTTGATGTCCTCATCAAGTTCACATAGAAGATGTCCAGTAGGCTGCTCCAACAGATCGTCGCAAGGAGGAGGTTGACGATGACGACACTTAGAATAGGACACTCAGAGAGTTTCAGCGCCAGAGTTTGCAAAAGTACGAGGGATCAGTTTTAGATGCAGTCACGGAAGACTGGTTGGAGGTGGTTGAGATATCCTTCCATTTGATTTGTTCTTGGAAGGAGCACTGGGTGTCTTTGGTTGTGACGATGCTTCATAGAGCAGCGAGGAAGTAGTGGTTCTTGTTCCTTGGGGATCAAGAGGATTTGGTGATCTCATGGGAGGAGTTTTGAGACAAGTTCATAGTCGAGTTTCTTTCTTCGACTACAAAGGTTTCTAGTCTCCAGGAGCCTCTTACCCTTAGATAGGGGAGCTCTAGTGAACAAGAGTTTGGAATCCATTTTAGGAACATTTTATGATATGCTTCGGACCTGTTTCCATATGAGGAGGCCAGGGTGATTCATTTCAAGGAGGCTTTTCATCCATAGATCCAGTGATAGGTCACATCATTTATACTGAAGACATATATTGAGGTGCTGGTGGGGGAAGAGGTCGTTGAAAGGATATTCACCAGAACCAAATCGTCACGAGAGGGGAGTCATCATGGTTCCTCACGAAGCAAAGTTGTTGTTTGGGGTTCCCAGTTTTCAGGGCCGAGGAGTTTCCATTCAGTTGGGGATAGGTCCCAGCCCTCAACGTCTCGTTACTCTAGGGGTAGAAACTCTCAGGCCTATGCTAAGGGATCATGTGCTTTTTTTATTATGGAGGATGATTTCATCGAAGCGGGATTGGATGACCTTTCAGAGTAGTCATCATGCACCACATGCTCCGCTCCAGGTTCCTCCGTTGAGTTAGTTCCAGCTGAGGCAGCAGTAGTAGGTTGCACCAGATTTGGATTAGAAAAGAGTATATGGGGAAGGAATAGGATAGCCTCGTAATGATCCTTTTCCTCAGAGAGCATATCGCGACCAGGGTGGTGGTTGTCATCAGGGTTATAGAGGTTGTGGAGGAGGTTGTAGTCAGCTTTAAGCTTTATCATTGCTAGCTCCAGGTGAGCCAGACACTGTTCGAGGAACCCTTTTCTTATTTTCTACTTGGTTGCATGCCTTGTTTGATTCAAGAGAAATGCACTCCATCATATCACTTGCCCTTGTCCATGCTTTTGGATTTGAGGTAGAGAGTCTTCCAGTGCCCTTCGTGTTGACTACACCAGTTGCAGGTCGAGCTAACTTGTTTGAAGTATGTAGAGACTGTGAGCTAGTGATGGGGCAGCTCCGCTCTTGGGGAGATTTCTTATGTTTACAGATACAACCATATGATTTCATCCTTGGCATGGATTGTTTTTATTCTATGCAGGCTATTGTGGATTGCTTCAGGAGGTATGTGGTGTTCTTCGATGCTTATGGAGAGCCAGTAGTGTTTATTGGCAAGCGAGACCCTCAAATGTGTCATAGGTGTGGTTTTTCCTTGTCATACTTGATGGATGAGCTGATGGTAAGTTCATTAGAGGTTTAGTAGTTGGAATTTTATATGGTTGTAGAAGAATACCTAGATGTATTTCCAAAATAGGTTGTAGCATTACCCCCTCGATGAGAGATTGATTTTGGGATTCGTCTACAACCAAGAGCATATTTTATCTCTATGTGTCCATATAGGATGGCCCCTTAAAAGTTATGATAGCTACGTATACATATTGATGGTCTATTACAATGTGGTTTTGTTCGGCTGAGTGTGGGGTGCACCAATTTTGTTCATAAAGAAGGCTGATAGAAGTTTGTGGTTTTGTATCAATTGTCATCACTCAAATAAATTGAAAGTGAAGAATCACTATCCTCTTCCATGGATTGATGATTTATTCGATCAAATGAAGGGTGAAAGATGGTTCTCGAAGACCGACTTGTAGTCAGGATATCATCAGATGCATGTGAAGGATGGGGATATTCCAAAGACTAGTTTCCATTGTCTTCATGGGCATTACAAGTTTTTTGTAATGTCGTTCAGTATGAATAATGCTCCATATGTGTTCATGGGATTGATGAATGTTGTGTTCTATGAGTTCCTGGATAAGTTTGTGGTGGTTTTTATTAATGGAATCCTTGTGTAATCTGCATCTGAGTAAGAGCATACAGAGCATATGTATGCCACTTTGGGAGTTATTTGTCAATAGTATCTATTTGGGAAGTTGTCGAAGTGTGAGTTTTGGGCTCGAGAATTTCGTTTCATGGGAAATTTGGTGTCCTAGAAGGGAGTATCTTTGGATCCATAGAAGATAGAAGCAGTTTTGTCTTGGGAATCCCCCAAGATAGTGGTAGATGTGTGAAGTTTCCTTGGTCTTGTAGGCTATTATAGGAGGTTTGTATCCAATTTCTCTCAGGTTGTGACTCCTCTTATAGCATTGACTAGGAAGGATCAGTGTTCGTGTAGACTGATCAGTGTCAGGCAGCTTTTGAGTATCTGAAGGAGAAGTTGGTAAGTGTTCTAGTTCTTTATCTTCCAGTATAGGGAGTTCAGTTTGATGTTTTCTGCAATTCTTCACATATGGGGTTGGGTTGTGTTTTGATGCAACAGATATCAGTTGTTTCTTATAGGTCTCAAAAGTTGCGTCCCCATGAACGTAATTATGCCACCCATGATCTTGAGTTAATTTCATTGGTGTTTTCTCTAAAATTATGGATAGATTGCCTCATTAGCGAGTGCTTTGTGGTTTTCATTGATCATAAGAGCCTGAAGTATGTTTTCTCCCAGCGTGACTTGAACTTGTGGAAGCATCGGTGGATGGATTTCTTATAAGAATATGACTTTGAAATATTGTATACACCTGGAAAGGGGAATCTTATGACTAATGCACTAAGCTAGAAGTCACGTAGTGATGTAGTGCATGAATCTAGTGATTCCTGGAGGGTGATAGAAGAACTTTCATCATTAAATATCGATATCAGAGAAGTTAGGGGAAGAGGTTGTCTTTTTCATATGATGGTGCAATCATCTCTAGTGCAGTAGGTGGAAGAGTCCCAATTGGGAGATCTAGAGGTGGAAGTCTGGAGAGAACGAGTTGTTTGTGGTGAGGCCCCTAATGGTTGGGAAGAGGACAAACAACATCGAGTGTTGTATCAAGGAACGACTTTTGTTCCTTTGGAGATGCATGAGATGGTTCTCATAGAGTTCCATAGTTCACCTTTAGCAGTACATCCTAGCATTACAAATATGTATCGAGCCTTGAGGAGTCATTTTTGGTGGCATGGGCTGAATCATGTAGTTATGGAGTTTGTGTCTCGATGTTTTCTCTTCCAGAAGGTGAAGGTTGAGCACTGTGTCCCCGGTGGTTTTCTCTAGCCATTAGATATTCCTCAGTGGAAGTGGTAGGACATCTCAATGGACTTTTTTACTGGTTTACCTCAAGCTCAGGGCGGACATGAATCTATTTGGGTGTTAGTGGATAATTTAACAAAATCATCCCACTTTATAGTGATTAAGGAGTTGAGCTCAGTGGAATTTTTTTCAAGGTAATATCTGAAGAATGTGGTGAGACTCCACAGAGTCCCGAGGAAGATCATTTTTTATCGAGATCCTCATTTTACCTCTAGGGTGTGGAGAGGTCTCCAGCATGATTTTGGTTCTTAGTTATTCCTTAATACTGCTTTTCATCCACAGATGAATGGTAAAACAGAGTGGAACATCCAGACTCTTGAAGACATGTTGCGCTCTTATGTCCTAGATTTTGGAGGTTCGTGGATGTGGCACTTACCCTTGGTGGAGTTCACTTAAAAAATAGTTTTCACTCCACCATTGGTATGGATCCATTTTAAGCCTTATATGGATGACATTATTGTTCTCCATTGTGATGGAATGGGGTTAGAGAGTCAGAAATTCTCAGACCGGAACTAGTGCAGAATACAACAGAGATGGTTCAAGTGATTCGTGAGAGTATGAAGGCAGCATAGGATCATCAGAAATCATCTGTAGATCAAAGGAGGAGATTGTTGGAGTTTGATGTTAGGGATCACGTGTTTCTAAAGGTTACTCCTCATTGTGGGACGTGAAGGTTTGGTTGTGGGAGTAATTTTTCTCCCCGATTTGTTGGGCCTTTCTAGGTGTTGGATCATGTTGGAGTCGTGGCGTATCAAGTAGCACTTCCCCTCCAAAGTTAATTTTTTTTATTAAAAACACTTTTATGGAAAAAAGTGATAAATAAAATGTTCAATAAGGGAAAATACTATAGAAGATATTGGCATTATTGAAAACCAGCTTAAAACTACTAGAAGCAACCTCCCAAAATAATTTCGAAGACAATCTTGATACCTTTATATCCAGTTTGGTTTTGAAAGTCTCTTTGAATTGAGAAGCCAGATTTTCCCACGCTTGCAAGAACTCCGCCACTGATATCTTCTTCTTGTTGAATCCTCTGGTCATAATTAAATTTTTTTTATCAATCCAATCTCCTAACTCCCTGCCTACCTCAACTTGAATTGGTCTCCCATTCATCCTTTCCACGTCCTCTTTAGAATCGTGAATGATCAAAACCTTCTCCAGAATCTCTTCCTCAGAGTGCATAAGAAGGTCCCATGATTTCTCCATGGTCACAGCATTAGAAACCTATTGCGGATCCACCGATTTTGTCAATGGAGATTCAACAATTTCAGCCTCCTGGCCTGATAGCCCCTGTTGTCCCTCCTTGGGGGAAAGAGCAAGATGCAAGGGAATCACCTCCCCCATTTGCCGATGCACCTTCCCTTGATGGCCTCCCACCATCCCAACTTTAGCTCCTTGAGGAGCTTCCAATGCTACAGAGCTACCTTCTGCCATAAAGTACTTTTTGGCTTGGTCATGGGACTCGGTGTCTCCCACAAACTGGACCTCCTTATCATCCACTGTCTGGGTCTCATGAACCTTGGGAATTCTATCTTTTTTATCCGATCGAGTCTCCATAGGCTTCGGAAGATGGGAATAGTCTTTATGCCCCTTTGATTTCGGCTTCCTGGAAACAATACATTTCCCCGGGTCCCTGTTCTCTTTGTTCCCTTTCTTCTTTCTTAGATTGTGCACGGATGAACAATCCCCACCTAAAACATTCTCATCCCCAAGTTGTCCATCCCCATTAGATTCAGTTCCAGATGGACAAATAGATTTGCCATCACTCCCTCCCTCATTACTCAAGCTGTAAAAACGATTGCTCAAATTGAGACCTTCCAAGGCCTTACTCATTATCGGTCTAGGATCCTCTTGCATACTTACACCATGTGGTGTTCGTTCCCTCTTCTGGGCATCCATAGACTTCTTCTTGCCAGACGAAGGGGTAACTCTCTCTGAGATATTACTACTCCCTACTCGCACAACCATGGAGTAGGTGTAAGGATTAGAGGCCACATTGCACTTATCCTTTGGAACATCAACACCAGGAGACTCCACCGGAGCTTGGGGATCGGCCTTGTCTTTATACAAATTAGCTACAGTCATTGCACAGGTTATTGCATCCCTTGGTATTAAAGAGTCCCTAGGAGAACTCGCCATATCTCTTTTCAGCCTGTTGAAAATTCTAGCAACACTTGGTTCATGAGGTACAACCCTCTCTGGTTTTTTCTTCTCTAACCCTCCTGAACCCGACTTGTTGTCTGCCTTGCTTGTGACTTGACCCGGGCCTTCACAGCCATCACCAGATCCTTCAACAAACAGAACCAGATGCATGCCATCATCCCCAGACGCCTGCACCTCCAAAGCCACTCCCTGATGACTCTCACA
Source organism: Viscum album (assembly GCA_963277665.1). Lineage (NCBI taxonomy): Eukaryota > Viridiplantae > Streptophyta > Magnoliopsida > Santalales > Viscaceae > Viscum > Viscum album. The sequence continues at coordinate 1,020,436,826 of OY728132.1, read as the reverse complement.
TAATCGATTGGGGTGATATCGATGTTGACGATGATTCTACCTTCGAGGAGCGGCCTATAGAGATCCAGGACCGCAAGGAGAAGGTGTTACATGGGTGTGCTATCCCCTTGGTTCATGTCTTGTGGAAACATGGTGGCGTGGAGGAGAGTACCTCGGAACGTGAGTTGTAGTTACGTGCTCGGTACCCTGAGTTGTTTTATGTTTAACTATTTTCATGTAACGATGTTCTCTTTTTGGTTGTAGACGTTTAGTGTTTATGAGATAGCTTTCTTTTGTTACTTTTTGTGGCTTTCTCTCTTTTGAGAGGTATCTCTATGGGTGGTTGTTCAGACCCTTTTTTGTTTCCTTTTAGATTGGTTTTGAATTCTCAAGGATGATAATGTTTTGAGAGGTATCTAATGTAATGGCCCAGACCTCTCTGGTCTATTCCTTTGCTGAAAGCTGGTGTCTAAGGTGTTATGGGAGGTCAAGGCGTCTTATCCCCCACACTTCTCCAAATTTCTAGTAGGTGTACAGTGTTTCTAGCATTGGTAGGTGTATGGTGTTTCTATCATCAGTAGTTGTACAGTGTTTCCAACATCAGTAGGTGTATAGCGTTTCCATTATCGATAAGTGTACAGTGTTTCCAGCATCGGTAGGTGTACAGTGTTTCCAGCTTCCTATAGTTTCACCCCTTGGACATTTTCTTTGATGTAAAATGCCTTCAAGGCCTTATTTTAAGGGATTTAAGGCCGATTCAAAGCCCATAACTCCTACATTAATTTTCCTAAGGCTTGGGATGCGTTTACTTGGTCCAACCACATGGTTTAACGTGATCCTCTTTTAATGGAAAATCCAGTGTATCTTAAACCACTGCTCCATATATCTTCTAAAGGGATAATATATCTTCCTATGTTATTCTTCCTTCATGTTCCCTGGTTCATGACACTCAAACCTTTCCTTCTTCCCATAGGAGCAGTGTGATTGAACCTTAATCCTTGGATCGTTTCCCCTTTAATTTTATTCCTGCTGCATGTGCACCCTCAGTTTTGGTGCAAGTAGCAAGTGTTGATCCATCATCGATAGAAGGTGTGATATACCTCTGTTCTTGTGTTTCCTTAGATCCTTTTTCCCCCATTTTCTCCTTTCCATGTTATGTCATGTGATCTCCAAGATTCTAATGGATTTTTATTTGGTGTTAGTTGGTGCGGTCGTGTCGCAGCGTCCTCGAGTGGATGCAGTTTTCAAGGGGGAGGATATCATAATTGGTTGTGTGGATCATTCTCATATAAAGAACATCAAGAACCTTTTGAGTTAGGGGATTCTTTGATTCTCTATTCTTTTATGTTCATTCGTAGATTTATCATGATTTATCCACTAGAACATAATGGAATTGACATAATAAATATTTGAACCAAATAAATAAATTGGTATCAATCGTATGTTATTTACTCTTATTTTGCTAGATAGTGCGATATCTATACTTTCCTTATTTATCATGTTGTTCTTGAAGGAAATTGGTAAAGAATGTAAAATGGGATTAATTGTAAATTTTTTAAAAGATAAAGAGGCATGTAAATGAATCCATTTGTTGTTGTTGTAATTTAATGTTAATCAAATTAGTGCAGTAAGCATGTATAATTATTTGTGATAGTTATGATAGATTTATATTTAGGTTTCCCATAGTTAGAACCTAATATTAATGAACTGGTTAGTTCAAGATGGATTAAATGACTGGTTTTTTGATAAAATATAATTCCTCGTAGGGTTCTAAGTTACCCTCTTGCTTGTAAAGGCTATGAGCTTTATGCTTGGAGCTGTGAGAGCTCATTGCGTGTGAAGGAAGAATGACTTATTTAAGATATAAGAGCCCAGTTGATATGATGTTTGTTTCCTACTACTTGTGTTGTGATGTGAGCCTAGATAGTTGTTGTGATATGTGGGGTAAGGTAGGTCCATTGGTTATGGTAGAAGTTGACACCTAGGGTGGAAAAATGCATCGGTTTATGCATGTGGGTGTCGAGGAGGACACGGGAGATGATGAAATGGGTTGGATGTGAATGATTGGATGTTTGCTGAATCTTCTTGGTTTTTTATCTACATTAATTTCCCCACTTCTCAAGGAAGATAGTCTTTCTTACCCTCCTTCCAAAAAGGGGAAAAAACGCACGGGGTATTCCACTTTCTTTCTATGTTTAGCTTCTCGAGGGAGGATGGGTATACACTCTTGATATAGGTGGAAAAGACTTGACATGTAGTTCAAATACCCACCATGTTTGTGTTTAGTAGCTTAGAATGTTTTTCTATAATTCCTGGGAATATGGTAAAGTAATAATTCTATTAATAAAAGATTGAATAAATGATGTTAACCCATGGGGTTTGAGCTTGTTGGGATGCAATGCTGAGGTAATATTTTTATGAGAATCTATGGACTTGGTTTGGTTATGCCTAGAGGGCATGAAACATTGGTGTGATTCTAATGAAATATAATGTGGAGTTGTTAATGGTTAATTAATGTTTAAATAATTGATTAATGTAAAGTGAAACTAATAAAAAAGGGAAAAAAGTAATATAATAAATCTCTTTAAATGGTTGTGTTCTCATATGATACCTAGTCTCAACAGTGACAGTTGGGAGTCCGAGAAACGTTAGCTTAAGTTGAGTCTAAGAATAGGTTATGCTCATAGTGTGGTTGTGAGCTATAGTATATTCTATACTTTTTGTGCTTCTATATGCTACTCCACCCCATCAGTTAGGGAAACTGACACCCTGGGGATTCTGATCCCTAGGGGGTGTTTTCCCTAACATTCCGGTGGGAGGGTGGATGGATGACTACCCCCTTTGGCCCCACTCTCTTCTCTTATTAGTTACTTGTGCTGGTAGGAATAGCAGTTAGTTTTCCCCATATATGTGTGTAGAGGGATGTAATGGCTTGTGGTTATTCACACACATATATTCTGGATATAGTTTCCTATAGAGTATTATAGGTGTAACGTGTATAGGTTGTGATGGCTTGAGGATCCTTGCTTGGTGTATGGGATATAATGGATTGAGGTTTAATACTTGATGTATGATACACTTTATGGGAGCTGTGGTGGCTCCCGAAAACTACCTGGTTACTTTGGTTATGTGGACGTGGTGGTTTTTTTGCACGAGGTTCATGTTGTAGTGTTACGCCCAGGTGTGTGCAGGCAATCCTTTTTGGAGAGAGATGCTTATGACATGCGATGTTGGGTCAAGGCGGAAAACCAATAGGGAAGTGGTAGCGGGTTACCCTTGATATTATTTATAATATTATATACTCTTGTATGCGATACTTGGTGAGAGTATCCATGGTGGGGCTTGTAACTTAGTATACTTGTTTAGGTGACTAGTTAGTTTCACTTGTTGTTCACTCTATTTTAGCATGCTTTCTTTACTTTTGAAAAGGAGGCTATGGGGGGGATCTTACTAAGTATACTATTATACTCACCCTATGTATATATAAACTATTTTTCAGGTCAGTTAGAGAAGGTTGGAGATCAGGCTGCTTACTACTAGCTTGGGCTTGCAGGAGCAGTTTGGACTTTGTGGCTGTTGTTGTTATTACTTTATTTTGGTACTTTCTTTTTTCCCTTTTAGTTGTAGTAGTTTTTGCATGACATTAAATATGTGTACTTGGGATTTATTTTATATTGTAGTTTGAGTTGGAGTTGGTTGGTGTCTGTCATATCTCTCTCTTTTTCATGTGTTCTCTTAGAGGGTAATGACTCCCATTTGTGTATTTAATATACCCTTGATGCTAGTCGCCAACCCAGGGCCTACTAGAGGTAGGACTCGGGGGTCACTATCTCTCTTCTCACATTTCCAGCCAAGTAGGGGTACACCTTGTGGGGGGGGGGGTCATGACAAATATTTTTTTCATATTTTTGGCTATATGAAGCGTGTTTTTGAGTAAAATGGCACATTTAATGTGAAAACACATACTTTGAGACATACCAGCCACATTGAGTGTCATATTGATTTAAATTCAATTCCTACATATTAAAAATGAATTGTGGATCATTTTTCTAATGTATCAAGACAATATAAGCTTGTTTTATTATTTTTTTCTATGTAATGTGTGTTTTAAACTATAATGACACTTTTATATTAGAAACACGCACTTTGAGTCATACCAGCCACATTATGTGGTAGATTGATGTGAGGTCGATTCATACACATCAAAGATGAATTATGGATCATTTTTATAATGTTTCAAGACAATATGAGCTTGTTTTTTAGGTTTTGAAATTATGATGAGCATTTTTATCTAAAATGACACTTTTATATTGAAAATAATCACTTTGAGTCATACCGGCCACATAATGTGTTGGATTGATGTGTGGTAAATTCCTACATGTAACAAATGAATTATGGATCATTTTATTAATTTTTTTAAAACAATATAATCTTTTTTCTATTTTGAAAAATTGGTGTGTACTTTAAACTAAAATGACACTTTTATATTTAAGACATCCAGTTTGAGTCATAATAGCCACATCAAGCATCAATTTGATGTGTGATCAATTCCAACACATCACATGTGAATTATGGATAATTTTTATAATTTTTCAATTCAATACAAGATAGTTTTCATGGTTTGGCTATGTGATGTAGTTTTTAGACTAAAATAAAACTTTTAATATGAAAACACAAACTTTGAGTAATACTATCCACATATTTTTTGGATTGATTTGTGGAGAATTCATACACATAAAAATTATTTATGGATCATTTTCCAAAATTATCAAGAATATAGAATCTCATTTTCTCTTTTTTTCTATGTGATGTGTGTTTTAAACTAAAATGTCACTTTTATATTGAAAACATGTGCATTGAGTAATATCAGCCACATCAGGTGTTAGATTTATATGTGGTAAATTCCTACATATTATGGATCATTTTTATAATGTTTTAATATTATATGATATTCTTTGATTTTTTTGGCTACATTACACGTTTCTTAGATAAAAATGACACTTTTAATGTGAAAACAAGCACTTTAAGTAATTATAGCCGCATAATGTATCGAACTGATGTGTCGTCTGTTCATGCACATCATAAATAAATAATGGATAATTTTACTAAAGTATCATGAAAATATGATCTCATTTGATTTTTTTTCTATGTGATGTTTTTTAAACTAAAATGATGCTTTAATATTGAAAACATTCACTTTTGGTAATACTAGCCACATCATGTGTCGGATTGATGTTCTGTTGATTCCTACACATCACACATGAATTATAGATTATTATTATAATGTTTCAAATAAATCAAAACTTTTTTTCTCTTTTTTTTCTATGTGACATGTGTTTTAGACTAAAATGACATTTTTATGTGAAAACTTGCACTTTGAGTCATACTGGCCAAATAATTTTTCAGATTGATATGATGTCGATTCCTATGCATAAAAAATGAATTATGTATTGTTTTATTTAAGTATCAAGATAATATGGGATTTTTTTTCTAATATTTTTCTATGTGATGTGTGTTTTAAACTATAATGACACTTTTATATTAAAATCATACACTTTGAGTCATATCATCCACATCGTGTATCAGATTGACATGTTATTCATTACTATAAATCAAAAATGAATTATGTATAGTTTTTATAAAGTTTCAAGACAAACCAATATTTTTGTCTTGGTTTGGCTATGTAATACTCATTTTAGACTAAAATGAAACTTTTTATGTGAAAACACACACTTTGAGTCATACTAACCACATCGACTTTTGTGTTGATGTGCGTTCAAATCCTACACATCAAAAATTAATTATCGATTATTTTCCTAAATTATCAATACAATCCAATATTATTTTACTAGTTTTGGCTATTTGATGTGGGTTTTAAACTAAAATGAAATTTTTATATTGAAAACTCACAATTTGAGTCATATCAGCCTTATCATGTGTCATATTGATGTGCGATCAATTCCTACACCTCCCACATGAATTATGGATCGTTATTCTATCTTTTCATATAATATGATCACTTTTTATTTATTTTTTTGGCTATGTGACATGTTTTTTAGACTAAAATGACACTTTAAATGTCAAAACACATAATTTGAGTCATATCATCTATGTAGTCTTTAATTTTATTTTGCATTTAATTTATACACATAATAACTGAATTATGGATAATTTTACTAAAGTATCAATGCATTGTGATCTTCTTTTCTCAGTTTCAGATATGTGACTTGTGTTTTAAACAAAAAGATAGTTTTTTATTGAAAACACACAATTTGAGTCATATAATCCACATCATATGTCATATTGATGTGAGGCCAATTATTATAAATCAAACATGAATTATGGATCATCATTCTAAATTTTCTAGAAAATACAATATCATTTTCTTTATTTTTCCAATGTGAAGCCTATTTTAGACGAAAATGAAACTTATATTATAAACATGCACTTGGAGTCATACAAAGTACATCTTGAGTCTTATTAATGTACGGTCGATTTATGCACATCAAAATTTAATTATAGATCATTATATTAAATTTTGAAAATAATTCGAGTGTATTTTATAGGTTTTAAAAAGTGATGTTTTTTTAAACTAAAATGACACTTTTATGTTGAAAATACACACATGGATTTATATTCTCTGCATCATCTATATTATTGTTGTGTTATAAATTCTTACACATCAAAAATGTATTGTGGATCATTTTCATAATGTTAGAAAATAATATGATCTCTTTTTATCAGTTTTGATATTATTCACATGTTTTAAACTAAAATGATAGTTTTATATTGATAACATGAACATTGAGTCATACCGACCACATCGTCTATCGGATTTATGTGTAGTAAATTAATATACATTACACATGATTATGCATCATTGTACTAAAATTTTTCAGACAATTAGAGATCATTTTATGAGTTTTTTTATGTGATTCATGTTTTAGACTAAAATAAAATATAGAAATCAACCAACCTCTCAACATTTTCAACTTCCAACCCTAGTTCAACTTACTTTATAGTTAATTCTTTGTTTATAATTTTTTAATTATGTTTGGATATGGGTGAGGCATTTCTATTGGTTTTTACAGTATCTTTTATTGTCATTTCTTCAGTTGAACCAAGTATGAAAATAATGAAATCCATCATGGAGGTGGAAGTGATTGAACAAGGCCCATACCATTTTTTAAAACTCAAAAAAAGATAGAAATTCACAAAATAAAAATGATGAGGCTAGGATCATAGATGTAGCTTCCCTATATAAGTTTAATTAATATTGAACCACTTGCATAAAATAGAACAAGGATGTCATTGAAAATTGTCCCATTTTGGGTAAGGTTTCTTTATTGATAAATCTTTAGCCTTATCCACCTAATTTCCATGGAACCATAGAATACTCGATTGAATAAAATACTAAAAGCAAAAAAAATCCACAAACCTTTCATAAAATAATTAAAAAACCCTAAGTCGTACACTACTAAATTATAAGGGGTGAACTGCATCCTAACAGTTAGTGATATGTATTTAGATTTAATTTTAGAAGGATCCTTTACCCATTTACCTCTTTCTATTATATCATTTGTAGCCTCAAATTCTAATATATCATGATAGTGAGTAGCTTTAAAGAATTTACTAGCTCTTCTAGAATCTATAGAGTGTAATAAACCATGGTACTTCTCCTTGAAAAATAGCTAAAATCCTTCTTTCCTTGTCAGATTATCACCAAATATTTTTTAGTTTGTAGAAACTAAACCTAACCTCAGAAAGAATTAAATTAGTTAACATATGTTAATAAATTTAGGATCATTTGTGTAATGATCATATACCCTTTAGAATCATTTAATAATTATAGTAACAATAGAAATATTGAAGTAATCACATGAGATGCGGGTTTAGTAAATGTATCTAAAAGGAAGGACTACATCTATAGAAGAAGAAAGTGGATTTGAATGTATCTAAAATGATTTCCCATCATATTGTGCCTTGTTTTCGAGTTTCTTTTTATTTTTCTTCTAGATAAAACACCCTCAATAAAAAAATTCATATTTTTTTCATCAAGTGGAGGAACCAAAGGTTCTGGAGGATCATCAACTATGTATCCTTTCTCAATAGGGGTAGAAAATATATGGTGGAGATTAAATTCCTTTGGATTTATAGGATGATAAAATCTATACAAAAAATTGGATGGAAATTGAAAATATAGCATTATATTAAAAATATAGCCAAAAAAATTCCAATACTTCATGAATTTTATTTTAGGAAAAATAATATCTAATCATTAAAATTCTAATGCTTCACATGCCAAACGTATCTCTAAAGTTTTAGTATATACTATAACACAAACATTATAGGTAATCACCTTAACTTGATGTTGAAAAACATTTTGGCACCATGTACTCTTCCCAGACATCTCTAAAAAAATTATTTCTTCTTTTGAGTATGTAAACTATTGATAATCCTGGTAATAATGATATAATATATATAAAAATAATTAAAAAATATTTAAAATTAAATTGTAATTAACTTTGGAAATTTCCTATATAGGAATTCTAGTTTCTTGATGGTATATGTTATCATTTATAATTTTTCATACATAATATCCATAATCATTGACATTGACTTATTTTAAAAAATGTAGATACATTGACCAAAAATATTAAAAAAATCAAATATTTTTTTATAGTTAAATATTAATATATATATATATATATATACCTTAATCTATCTTCATTTGAATAAATCATTAGTCTACTTATGTTTAGTCACCAACCCCATATAATTATTTAGAATATATTTTTAGAGAGTCCTATTATAAAAAAAATTATCATTATAACACAAAATAAAATGTATAATTTGATATTTCTTTATAAAATGTTTATTTTAGTTCATTAAAAACTTATAATATAAATTTTGGTGGTCTATTTTTTGGAAATATATTCTTTGGATCCAAAAAATAAAAATTTATTGCATCCAAATTGAGTGATATGATGAGAGAGTTTTACCCCTGCATTGTAGACATAAAGAAAAGTATGTTGTTTGTTATTTTCATTTCAAACACCATAATTATTTTATCTTTTTTTTTTTAATTTCTTCAATTTCCAAATGAGTTTTCTCAATTTGAAATTATGTAAGGATTAATGACTCCAAATATTTCTTTCCAAGGTTTTCTATTTATATATTAGTAATATATATGCATTTAGAAAATAAAAATAGTTAATGACTATAATGAAAAACATGGATAATTTTTTGGACATATAGATTATGAAAATATACCTCAAGAATTCATTCATAACTCATACTCCTAGCCAGTCAAACTTGGTAATTAAATTTATAATCATGAGATCAATTGTGTTTGTAATGGTCTCTCCAAATATTTAGTCTTCATATTTAATGTAGGAAATATTTTCATATTTTCATATTTTATTTTCAGGAACTAGTAATGTTAATATATGCACCAGTGGAACTGGTGGGGTAAATGTACTATCAAAAGTTTCTTTTGATTTATTAGTTGATCCGGTGGATTTTTATGATATGTCCTTCTATTTATCCTTATTTTTGTTTGTCTACAATACCATAACTCGTTTCAGACTATTATTCATCAACTGTTAGAGTGTTTTCATTTGAAAAAAAAATTAATGGCATACCTCATGTATCTTTATAATATTAAACATCCATTCTATGAAAGTTCCTATAGCATTATCAATTTTGGTGACATCCATATCATCAAAAGGAATGTGCAACTCAGTGCTTGGATCATGAGATACATCATACCCACTCTCAAAATATTTTTTAGGAGAAATTTATTATGTATCATTTAAAATTTGATATTATACACCATAATCCTCACAAAAAGGTGAATAGTGGGTACTGGTAGATATAAACCACATACAATTTCTCCCTATAGAATTTTTCTAACATAAACTTATCAAAAAAAAATTATTCAAATTTAGGAGAAAGATTTATGAAAAAAGTGATTAATTTGGGTAAGTAAATTAGTTAAGGGGAATGGATATCCTGAAATATTGCGGTTTCCTATGGATCTTCATGTACTAATCGTTGTTCTATTGTTGGTTCACTTTGATCCTTTCACATATATTGATCCACTAAACAAAAATGTAAAATAATATATTTTAAATAATTTTTTTGTGTCTTCATGTATTTCATCATCTAATATATATCTTCTTGCAACTTTGTCTTATAAAAATGTGTTCAATGTGACATTCCAAAACCTACACCTTTAATGCTTCCATATTTTTCTGGATACTTCAAAGAAACTAAAAGTAGGTGTTCTTAAAGTAATTCCGATGAATATTATTATGTCTAAACTATATTAAAATATATAAAAAATCAGTAAATAATATTATTGTATGCTATTATAAATCATAAAAAATTACTATTATTCTATACTTACACATGATTATCATATTTCTTATGTGTTTTAATCTACTAGTTTTCCCTCTTTTTTAACATAAGCCTTCTTACAAAGCACATGATGTGGGATGAAAGTGTCATTGGATTATGATTTATCAATATACATATAAACTAAATAATATTTTTTATTTCATATCACATTAAAATTTTACTATATATTTAAAATACATACCATTTTCTTTTATTATGATGTGTAACCCATCCTTAATTTAACATAGTGGTAAATTGGTTTTGATGCATATTTCTTTTTTCAGCACTTCTTTGTTGTTTCATAATAAATTAACGATTTTAAATCAAAGTGGATAGAATGAATAATTTAAAATAAAATATTATCGATTATAATGCACCTAAAATATTTCCTCATCATAAAGAATAATGAGTGATTTCCATGATTCTTGGTTTATAATGTGTTCATATGTAGCTAGTGTGTGGGGGTTTATTTTCCTCTTAGAATCCCTAAGACTAGGCTTTTTTAAAAGTTACCAAAAGTATTTATGGATTTTCTAGTGACTAGTAACAAAAATTTCTTATGGTAATAATCTATAATAAACAAAATATACAAAGGATAATGAAATGTATATCAATATTTCATTATATAATTGTTTAGTAAAATGGAGAAATTATTTCATAACACTACAAAAATATCTTCCCAAATAGTTGTCTTCAAATCAGGCATGACATTGTTTCACATATCTATATTAATTTTCACATTAATTCTCATTGTGACTCCAATGTAACTAATGAATATTGACTTTTAGGGTCAAAAGGTTGGTCGTATTGATTCCACCTAACCTCAAATTTTATACCATTTCTTCTTGACTTGATAAATTTAGTTAACACAATGATGTTACATCATTTTTGTTTTTCTTCAGCCACATGTTGTTGATCCCCTAATAATGAAAAAAATTTAGTGTTGATAATGTGTTCTTCCTCAGGATTGGTAACATCAACATGTTGAGAATTCATTATCTTCATGAGTAGTCAAACATTTGATTTATATTTCTTAAATGCATTAGAAAACATATCATATTATGAGGAAAATCATAATATATTTAAAAAACATTAACCTTTTTATTGAACTATCTTTTTTTTATTTAAAGGTTGAATGGATTTTTATCCTACATTGAGTGTCAAAATCCCTTCCTTCTTATCCCCCTAATATAAAATCCATTATCTATATTGGGATCATCATGAAATAACTATGATATCCCAATTAAAGGGACATCTTCAATTGAATTTTCATCTAACCTTGGATCTAGGACATAAAATACTTTCACTACTTGTGATTCCATTATGAATGGTTCATCCTTATTCCCTTCCATAGGTAAATTCGCCTTCAAAAATCCCAATTAATTGAATTTAACTACACTCATGTTGTCAACCCACTTTAAATGATACATACACACTTGAAATATTTTATAATACAACTTGTATATATATTAGATGATTCAAAAATATGTTATATTGACATAAATTTGATTTTTATTCTTAGAAATGGAAACATGCACTATATCCATTAAAATAATAAATACACTATTTTTCTTTGTAATATGATCATCTTGTTACTTAATAACGAGTGTATAACAATTAATTAAAAACCAACACAAAATATAAAATTTACTTTTGGTCCCCTATCTATCCATCAAAGTCGTTAACTATTTGAATTTGGATTTTCAGATTACTCGTTATAAATAGTATCTCATAACCATTTTATAAAATTTTGATTATGGGTATTTGATATCAATGTTTCATCCCTTGATGGATTCAAATTTATAAGAATTACATTTTGGGATTAAAAATATGGAGAAACCTTTGGACTATTATGTAAAATGAAAAGGTGATATTTCTTCCACTCTATAATAATAATTATAAAAACATATATTCTGAAAATACCTTTGCCCATAAGGTTTCTTCTATGATGATATTTTGGGATACAAATGCTATAATTATCTAAAAAGTAATCAGTACAAGATTAAATATCTTTTTCAACAATATATCTATCTTCAATACAACCATATGATCAATTTTGATTCTTGGTGTACCCTTTTAAAATATTTATATAACATTCAATGGGGTACATAAATCTTTAATAAACTAGAACCCATTGTTGAATCTCTTTAACAAAGCGATCCATTAGGTGGTGGACCATTAAATCAAATAATAATAGTGGTAAGAACATATCAAACTCAAATAATATGACTATAATTTCATTATTCATGATTTGTAACTTGATTGGGTCTATAACATTACTATATATGTCTTTTAAAAATTAGTACAGACTGGTTAATTTATATCATTAATTTTTTGGTAGAATATAATTTAAAGTCATGTGCATTAAATCTTACATAAAAAACAAGATAGACATGTGATTTTAAAAACTTTAACTTCAAATTATTCATTAAAATGAAATTATTGATATTTTATGAATATTCCTATAGAACTTTTACACCATTAAGAATGTTAAAAAATTGAAATTTTTCTTATCTGGATAGAGTGTGATCTCATGGAAGAAGAAAAGTTCATCTTTCACCCTTCACCAATTCGAAATATTCTCTTATCCCTATGTCAATCATATCCATCCTAGCCTTAATGTCGTATTTTTTATGGTACATTTTGAAGTGTTCCAATAACAATGTCATGTATATTTTTTTCTATGTGCATAACATCAAGAAAATGTGTGATGTGAAAACAATTCCAGAACAGTAATTCAAATAAAATTAATCTATTTTTATAACTTGATTTTGTAAGTTTTCTAAAAAAAGGTTTACCAAAATCAATGTCAATATCTTTAAATTTCTTGAATAGTTGGTCACTCATTACTGGAGAGGGTGTTATATGTTATTCTTTATTTTCATCGAATGATGACATCTAGGATCGGTATTTATGTCCTTGGGGTAAAATTTTGTGATGTTCTAAAACCAAAGTCTTCAAGAGATGTTTCAAACTAACAAAGTGTGTACCTTCTTCATAAATGGGACACCCCAACATTCCATTAATGTTATAGCCTAATAAATTTCTATAAGTATGAAAGTCATTTATCATCCCATACAACATGGAACTCAATGTGAACACTTCACTTTTATGAGAATAATATAATGTTACACATGTATCCCACATCAATTTCAGATATTTGATTAATGGATCCAAATATACATCAATATCATTACCAGGTTGTTTTGTTCCAAATATAAGTAGAGACAACATAATGTATTTTCACATCATGTATAACCTCAGTGGAAATTTATAATTTACCAATATAACTAGCCTTATAATGTGAATACTACTTTGTACAAAAAATGAATTTATTTAATCTATATATAATGCAAGACGACCATTTCTTGGATCAATTCCAAATTCAAGATAATCATAATTAATTTTCTTCAACTGAGGAGAGACCATTGGGTGATGTAATTTCCCATCATCAATTCTTTTATCTACATTCCATGTCAATTTTCTAGTGGTTTCTTGACTTCCATATAGTTATCTAAGCATTGAAAGTGTTTTTATAAATACATTTTTGAGTAAATAAATTATTAAAATAATGGTAGGTTAAAATATTTATAAAACTAATACATAAAGGTGGCAGGGGTCTTACCACCTTTGGCCTGTTTCCACCCGAACCAAAGTCGGCAAGGCCCTTGCCGGCTTTGCTATAATGAAACAAAAAATTATCTATTTTAAATATATTTGTTTGTATATTTGAACAAAAAAATTGTTTATATATATATATAACAAAAAAAATTAGAAAAAGTTAACTATTATTTAATATCCATCATTACTGTCATTAAAGAAGCCTAGAATTCTGATAGAAACCCTCTCACAGGTCTCCCTTTTATATTCTTTTATTAATAGTTAGTAATTGATTAATAATAAATATTAATAAATAATAAATATTAATAATAATACCTAAATTATAATTAACTACTGACATTTACTATTAAATATTAATAATTATGAAATTAATATTAATATTATTTTAAACTATATTAATTAATAACTAATTAATATTAATAAATTATTAATAGTTAATAGTTATTGAATAATTAGTAATTAAAAAATATTTAATAACTTATTAATAATAGTAATTAGAAATTTACTAATTAATTATTAATTAATTAATTAATATTAATAATATTTTATTATAAAATTACTAATAAATATTTAAAATTATTATATAGTTACTAAATATTAATAATAATGATTGAATTATTAAATTACTATTTTTAATTAATTATTATTAAATTAGTATTAATTAATTTACTAATTATTTCAAATTAATATTAATTAAATAATATGATTACGAAATTAATAATATTAATTTTTATTAAATATTAATTACTAGTTAATATTAATTACTAATAATTAATTAAGGTTTTTATTTAGTAACTAATTATTAAAAAAAATATAGTTATTAGTTATTAATTAACTAGTAATTGACTAATATTTAATTGCATATTAATAATAGTAATTACTAATTAACATATTAATTATTAGTTAACTAATAAATATTAATAATTATTATAAATAATTACTAATAAATATTTAAAATTATTATTTAGTTACTAAATAATTTAATAATAATAAAATTATTAAATTACTAATTGTTAATTAATTATCATTAAATTAGTAGTAATTAATTAACTAATTGTTTTAAATTAATATTAATTACTAGTTAATATAGATTACAAATAAATATTAATTAAATAATATGATTTATTATTTAATAATATTAATTTCTAATGAATATTAATTAAAAATTAATATGAATTACTAATAAATAATTAAAATTATTATTTAGTATCTAATTATTAAAATTAATAATATAGTCATTGGTTATTAATTAATTTATAATTATATAATATTTAATTAATTATTAATAATATCAAGTAAAAATAACTACTTAATTAATGAATAATTAATAATTATGAATAATTATTATTATACAATTAGTAAAAAAATTAAAAATTTATTTAGATACTAAATATTATTAATAATGATTAAATTGTTAAAATACTAATGATTAATTAATTATTATCAAATTGTTATTATTTAATTAAATAATTTTAGCTAATTAATATTAATTACTAATCAATATTTAAAATTATTCTTTAGTTTCTCATTAATAATAATAATAATATATTTATTTTTTATTGTTTTTTTTTTGAAAATGTAGGGACAAAGCCCCTCTATTAAAAGGCAAGAAAACTGGGAAATGAAAAGATGAGGTCAGACAAAGCAATATTTCCCTCATCAATGAACATTCAAGGACCTAATTTTTCTCTAATATTAATACCAATCTTGTGCTCCTCATCACATATTACATTCCAATCAATTCATCTGCACCCTCGCTCGTATCCTCGACCCCTGGGATGACGACCTCTCCTCTAAGTTTTTGTTTGTTGTAAGAGACCTTCAATGTCCATGCTATCTGATTAAAAAGTCTCAGCCTCTGATTGAGCCTACACCCTTTTAGATGGATCATCAGTCAAACTTCATTTAAGATTTGTCTCTATGGTAGTTTGATCCATATCAACCAGTAATTCAGCTTTGGGCATATTATCATCTCCCTTCAAGTGCCCTGAGGATTGGGGTCGCATTTTTGGAGATGCCACCTGAACCTCATCTAACTGAGTTTCATTTTTACCTTCATTGAGAGTGTCAAGAACTCCAAGGAGGTATGGTGATGACTCTTGCACCTTACACGAATTATATATTGGACCACTTGAACCTATAGGTAGGAGAGATACCACCTAGATGTATGTACTTGATGAAGACACATGACTAGATTCCTCCCTTACCTCCATAATCTTGAGCGGTAAAGACCAGAACCCATTTTTCATGTTTATACTTTCCATCCTCTGCAAAAAATTTGGGAGAAGTGTCACCTTGAGTTTTTGGTAGGATGGAGTTAGGATGCCCACATTTTGGTAAGTTTGGTTTAGTATCCATTAGAATAGGTAACACATAAGAATAGTTAGTAGGTGATTCCTATCCAGGAATAGAAAAATTAGATTCAAATTTCCTAAAAGGAACAATTTGGTAGCCTTTTTTATCCGCTAAATAAATCTTGGATGATGTTTTCTTCCCATCCACACTACTATCCCTAAGGGAATTCATTTCATGTACCTGAGTGGATGGTGCATCTTCAGCTACCACACGACAACCCTTACCAGCATGATAACACTTCATAGAAGGAGTGTCCATAACCTCCTTTCCAAGAATCCCAACATCCTTCTACACTGGTTCTGTAATTGAGGAGGTTTTCTGAAAGGATTTCATTGATGAGAGTTCATCCATGTCAATCTCCTTAGATCCATGCATCACATTAGAATAATAAGTAGCAAGGAGATTCTTAGGCATAGGCTTGAGTGACTTTGCATTTTTGTTAGAAGCAGTAGGAAAACCACCTCTTCCGGTTTGATCATATTTGGGAGAAGAGTCCTGAAAAGAAATATGGGGATCTTCCAATATCAATGAGTCCATTTTATGTTTTCCATTTCTTTCCTTTTGGCCGTCAACCATTCTTGGAGAATTTTCTGATCTTCCAAATCCTGATCCAAAGCTTCATCAACTGAATCAGCCAAACCATCTTCCACAATTTCCACCCATAATTTGGAAGCCTTCTGTCCATAATTATATATTTACTAAGCACCCATGGAAGAACATTGACCTTGAAGGTTATGGACATCTCCAAAAACTGCATGAACCCCTTTATGAAAGGTAGTCTCCACTAGAAAAGTTTTTTCCTTTCTAAAAGCATCTGCAATGGCAGGGCTATCCAAAGGAAGCCCATTCTGACCCTCCTGTACAAAACCCTCAAAATAAACCTATCCACAGCTAGCATATGAAAAAATGATATGATAATAATATTTCAAGCATCTCAAATTTTTAAAAGCAAGTATTCAAATCATTCCCATGAGAAAAGAAAAAATAAATTGTAATATATTTTTTACAGTTTTCAATATAATGACCTATGACCATACAATCCATAAAAAATCTTGGAACCTTTTCATACTCAATTATAAAGTAAGCCCATTATCATGAGTAGAAAGAAAAACTTTTTCTATTAGAGTATATCATAAATCCACTTCAATTAATAGATGATAAAAGTGACTAAATATGGACGCTTTGGTAACTTTGTCCATTTTTATAAGTATTCTAATTGATAGGGAAATGTCATGATGGATCCTAGGGTGCCAAAGAATCCAATTTAATCCATATACCTTAGAATATAGGATTATTTAATGGTAGTAATGTTGGATATTAAATAGTAGTAATATTATGCTGAAACATTTATATATATATATATAAACCAAACAAAATAAAATTAAATTAAAAATTAAAAAAAAATTAAATATATAAACATTTATATTTAAAATAAGGGAAAAAATCATTCTGGAAAAGGCATAAGGCCCTTATCACCTTTATGTATTAGTTTTATAAATATTGTTAACCTACCATTATTTTAATAGTTATTTTGTTCAAAAAATGTATATAAAAAATTCACATTGGAATGATTGGAATGTATCATACAACTTTTGAAGGACTTAATTCATCTTTTTTGTATCGATCCACACCACACTTAGGGAATTCTCTGAGGGGTTCATAATTCTTTTGAAATAATATAAAATCATTTAGACATAAATATATCTTTTCAAATATTATACCCATTGAACGTAGCATTAACTTAACATCATATGATTGAAAAGGAAGGTCATTTTCTTCTAGTATCATATCATTCATAAAAATAAGGATTTCCATAATATTAGTTTTTATTCATTCTCTTCCAAATTTAAAATTATATAACATCAATACAGCTGAAAATTTTGTATATTTAGTAAAACCAATATACAATGTTCTCTTTTAACAATTATTTAACTTCTCAAACAAATTTGGTTAATCATAAAGGTCATCTCCATTTGTCATTTTCATTTCTCCCATAGGTTCTACATTATAATTTATGCTAGTATTCATATCAAATGACCCATAAATCATAGTATCAATCCAATCATTATGAACATTTAGTTTTTCCCCATGTTTAGTCCAAAATGTATAGCTTCAGTCTATTATGTAACAAATCAAATGTTCTTGTAACTCTTCTAGAATAATTTTTCTTGAATAATAACATTGTAAATATAGAAAAAGTATTTGATAAGGGTCATATGAATGATCCATTTTAAAACATTTTGAACTCATTAACTCCATCCTCATACTAATTTGGCATATGATTAGAATCCATACATTTTAGATTCATATCCATCCTATTGGGTTAAATATTTATTATTTTGTACAAAAAATAAATAAATACACATAAGGAATGAATATAATGTATATATACAATGATATGTAATAATAGTATCATAATTTTAGTGTATGTATGCTCTATTTATCAAATTTTTACATAGCTTAAATAAGTATAAGGTCACTTCTCTAAATATTATTCTTACTTTCCTCAAAAGATGAAATTTTCACTTTTCATCCATCTTTTGCTCTTTTATTTGTTTTTCATTCTTCAAACCCCACCGCTCCATGCTCATTTTCCAATAAAATTAAACACTTTGAATTCATCATAAATCTATTTTCAATAAACCAAATTCTATTCATTTTGAATCAATTAACATTTTTTCTAACAAGGAACTCAATTATAAACCTCCTTGAGAGACAACATTGGACAACTATATTAGATTCTTATGTAGAAAATATTTTGACTTTCCAAAACCTTTTGAAATCATATTAATAATGTGAATAAATAATGTGAATAAATAAAATTTTAATAATATGTATATAGATATTTGTGTGGGTATCTTAAACGTAACATGTTAACAATATACTCTTTTCAAACTCTAATTCCATGTGAATAAATCAAAATTAATGGAATGTGTAATACACATATGAGAGAAAATAAGATGGAGATTCAACCAATTGATTTCCATGCACACTCAACTATTAGAATATAAGTATGCTATGATTATCCTTAGTGACTCTACATAAACTGTAAATCAAAACAAATTAGGCCAAGCCCAAAATACACAACCGTTCCAAACCCATATCCACATATACACCAAATATATGTGTGTGTGTGTCTAAATATATTTATACATATTAGTATATAAAAATTTATATTTCGTATATTCATGTGTGTTTCCATATATATTTTATACATGCATATAGTATCAAAAAATTAAATCAAAATAGAAATAGAGTACATATATGTGATTTCTTTATGGGAATTTTTTCTTGTTATTTTTTTTAAAAAAATAACTTCATTGTTGTGTTTTCATTTTCATATAAACTTTTCCATGGGTAAATATAAACATTCATAAGAAATTATTCAAATAATATGTTAAGATCCACTTCCAAAATTTAATAATTAAAAACAATCAAACATTGAGTATCCAAACCCTTTGTAAATCAAAAATAGTGGTCGTATAGTACAAGAACAATCCACTATAGTACCCATGGGCCAAGGGGAAGGGGATTCGTATGGTACACAGGAAAATAAGGACTAAAAATGGTAAAATAATGCAATATTGACTAAAATGGGTATAAATAATCACATTCCATTGGTATTGAAATGGTTGATACATTTGTGATGTTTTACAGGGATTTGTGGTGAAGGATGATTTCTATGAGAACTTGAATGGATCGAGTGAGTGGGGTTCTCCATTAGGGTTTTTTTCATGAACTAGCATGAATACATTGGTACCCTGATACCCAAGTCGGTCCTAACATAGATTGAATGGAGTTTTTGACAACCGTTAGTTGGTGAATAACCGCTAGAATCATACACGATTCAAGTGGGAATAGTTTTTCCACAAAACATTAGAAGATAAAAGATATAAGTTGGTATTTCAACACTCCTCAAAGAGAAAGTACCATAGTCAAACAGCTAAAATAATACCCAAAATAGTAAAATATAATGAGACACAATATCAATCAAGATAAATCTCATACATAAAATGTAATAGGTGGATCACATCTTCATGGGTCCCCTCCATCACTTTGGGTCCCAAGGATTGAGAATATCCACTACCTCCAAGTGGGACTTTCCCTTTACTTGGTCTTGGTAATAGATAATCTAAAAACTCTCAAATTCAAAGGTATGGTGTGAGCTAAACAGTCTAGTACAGTTTCACCGAGTATTCCTTAAGAAATTACACAATAATAAACCATTTATTCATTCAATTTATATAAAACAAGTCATGGCATGGAATTTATATATTTTCAACAAAACATGTTATCAAATAAAAAATATGCAATATATATCAGAATAGAATTAAATAATCATTTTTATATAAAACATTTATATAAATCAATTCACATAAATAAAACAGTTCATAATCTATAGAATATATTGATCATATCAAAACATCACATTGCACCATGTAATAATCCATGTGGTAAGTTATTTTCTACTAATAGTATCCCTACACCTCTCAATCATCATCACAGCTCAAGATAGGTGTGAAAACTCAAATCAATACCCCCTCAGAGGATCCCAATATGGGAAACCATGTATAACTAGGTTTAGTTAGTGTTTTCATCATTAATCCATCACTAAGGAGTCAAGGTCCTAGCATGCTTAACCTAGTTGCCACTAACTATCCAAGAACACATGTGCTTTAATAAATTAATCAATCATTTTTAGGAAAATAATTTAGTTCAAATCATTTAATCAATCATAGTTCAATATCCCAAATTTCATTTTTCAAGATGCTTTTTCATTTCAAAACCAAATCATACGTTTTCATAAAATTCCTTCCATTTAAAATCATCATTCAATTTAATGACATTTTCTTAAAAATTAACATTAAATCATTCCATCAAATCCAGTTTCAAATGAAGCCATCAATTTCTAAAAATCATCCAACAATTCCAATTCCATTGAAATTTGGGTGTTTTTACAATTTGCATACCCTTTTCATATCACACATTATGTCATCTCAAATTCAGGTTTTTAAATCAATTAAAAACTCATTTCAAATCAATCAAGAAATATAGGGTTTCATTTTTGGGGTAAATCCTTATAGAACCACCTATATTTAGTCATGAGATATAATCAACACAACACTCGAATGGGATCCTCCAATGAAGAACAAAGGAATAGGAGATCAAGGAATCAAAAATATAATAAAGATCCATAAAAATGGAGATTATATCTATCAACAATATGATGATATATTACTCTATAAATATGATAGAAGAATACGATTTGGAGAAACCAAAAGGGAGGAGATCCACTTACTGGAAATAGATCCAATGAGATCATCGGCACTTCGAATCGTAAGGAAAAGAGGTTTGAGGAGTCAATTTCACCTCTTGAGGGACTTTGAGGACCAAGGAATCATATTAGGGTTCAAATAGGGTGATTAGGGGTTAAATTGGGGTCCCTTGATTTAAAAAACATGGGAAGTAAAATTATATCTGCACCATTTTCTTGATGGGGGTATGGTTAAACAAATTGTTTTCCTGAACCATGTGCCCCCACTATTTGGTGTTCTTGGTTTCCCCTAGGTGGGCACATTATTTAGAAAACGGTGTGAAAACCATGAATCTACAACTATTTGGGGTGCACTTTTTTCATTAAGGGGGGCACAGTTTTGGCTAACCATGTTTCAACCATGCACTAGCCAAAAAGTTTCCAAAATTTTACAAATTTAACTCGAAACATCCCATGACAAGACCTAAGAAAATTGGATCAAAAAAGTGTCAAAAAGTACCTAAAATAAGGTAACATGATGTTATGAACTCCCCACTATAAAAACTTTCTATCCCCAAAAAACCTATTAAGAAAGATCCATATCAAAAAGATGACTTCAATTCTCTCTCATTATTGCCTCCTACTTCAAAGTCTCATCAAAAGTAGAAATATGCTACCATAGCACATGAAACAAAATTATCATCTTCCCATGAATAACTTTTTCATCAGAATCAATAATCCTGATTGGTTTCTCTGTCATGGATAAATCGGGTTCAACATCAAGATCTTCCCAATACAATATATGATAAGGGTGATAAAGATAGTTCCAAAGTTGTGATAATTGAAACACATTGTGGTTCAAAGTCAACATCTATGGAATTGATAATTGGTAAGCCACATTACCAAACAACTCAATAGTATCAAAAAGAACCACAACCCTCAGTTAAAGCTTTCCCTATTTTCCAAGCTGTCGGTGACCCAACCATGTTGAAACTATCAAGAATTCTCGTTCACCCAATGAAAACTATAAAGGTCATCGATGATGATTATAATGAGATTTATACCATCTCTATTTCATCACCATTATCTGATTAATCAAATGATTCTTCGTCATCATCTCTTGGACCAAACTCGGTCCAACCCTAGAAGCATACCCATCTCGGACCAACACAATTGAGATTTACATGGCCTTCCACACATGGCCTAAAAGGGATCCATTCTAATAATGGGATGATAACTATTTTTGTAAGAAAACTCAACCCACCCTAAATGGTCATCCCAAACTTCATCAAAGTCAAGAATGTAAGCACAAAGCATATCCTCAAGAATCTATATAGCTTATTCTGTCTCGACATCCGTATATGGATGATATGTCGTACTCAAACATACATGGGATCCCATTTCATAATAGAGGTCTCTCCAAAAGAGAGAAGTGTAACATGGATCCCTGTCATATACTATAATATATTTAACTCCATTCAATCTGATGATATATTTTACATAGAGACTTACCCAGTCCTTAACATTGGTTGTTTCATAAATGAGTATAAAGTGAACTAATTGTGTTAGCCTATAGATCACAACCCATATCACTTTCTTCTTATGAGGGGTACATGGAAACCCAACCAAAAAATATATAGAAATATCATCCCAATTTCACATCATCATTGGATGTGGCTGAATAAAACCTGAAGGTCTCTTGTGATTTTTCATGACATGTTGGCAATTATAACAATGAGAAATAAATTCAAACATGTATTATCTCATACATAGGCACTATAATCCTCATAGAAAGTTATAGAATGTCTTCACGGTACTCGGGTACACTGTCCATTGGGAATTATAATAACCCCCCATCATAGCCTTTCTCAAATGTAAAGGAACAACATATTGATTCCAGAAACGGAGGACACTTCCAAAGGAGAATGACCACTCACCAATGC
Organism: Viscum album; assembly: GCA_963277665.1. Lineage (NCBI taxonomy): Eukaryota > Viridiplantae > Streptophyta > Magnoliopsida > Santalales > Viscaceae > Viscum > Viscum album. The sequence goes on along the minus strand of OY728132.1, from coordinate 1,020,413,273 downwards.
TCTCCCCATCATAAAGAGAGTCCCTAATGCCATGGAATTCAAAATTAATATTCTTCTCTTGGATAATTATCTCGGTAAGAGAGGAGGTCATCTAAACACTTCCTCGAAAAAACTCGATCGCATCATCCCGGACTCCCAAATGAAACTATATAAAGAGAACCATCATATTTTACTATTATTATGATTCTTTCATATCCTTGGTCATAATTTTCCTACTTAAGGAAAATATGAATACATTTACCTTACTAGGGGTGTATACAATTTTGAAATCAATAGATTGTAGGTACTACACCCAATGCATCTATCGAAGGATCAAATAATTTTTAGAGAATATATAAATCAATCTTTGGTGGTTGGAATAAATGATAAACCTTTCTCCAAAAATGTAATGTCATCAACTCTTAATATCATGCATCACGGCAGTGAGTTCAAGATCGTGGGTTGTGTAATTCATCTCATGTGGCCTAAGTTGTCTAGAACCATAGGTTACCACATGATCACCTTACATAAGATCACAACCTAAACCAAAACGTGATGCATCCTAAAAGACCACATAGACCTACCTAGCCTCTCGAAGAGGCAACACTGGAACAAGTCAAAATATGTTTCAACTCAACAAAATAACTCTAGCATTTCTTATCCCATAAGAACATAACTCCCTTCTGAGTGAGAGAGGTCATTAGAGAAGCTAGCTTCGAGAAATATTTATCAAACCTATGGTAATACCCCACCAATCCCAAGAAGCACCAAATCAAAAAATCATTATACAGTTAATCCCATGTCCTAATAGACTTCAACTTCTCATGAATAACTAAAATATTATGTTCCGAGACCATGTGGCCCAAGAACATCGCTTCTGAAATCCATAAATTACACTTTGAAAGATCACATAAAGTTAGTGATTTTCAAGATTTCTAGAACTGCTCTCAAATGACACACATGGTCTTCCTCAGACAAAGATAAAACCAATATTTCATCCACAAAAACTACCATGAATGAGTCATGGTGCTCATGGAATATCTTGTGCATTAGTTCCATAAAAACTATAGAACTATTGGTCATAAAAAATTACATAACAAGATACTCATAATGGACATACCAACTCTTATAGGCGGTCTTCAGGATGTCATATTCATTAATTCTCAACTAGTGATAACCATATCGAAAATCAATCTTAGAGAACCACTTTTACACTTTCAATTGATCAAAAAAATCATCAATCTGTGCCTATGGATATTTTTTATTTTGCATTACTCGATTAAGTTTATAATAATCAACACATATGTGAAGTGTCCCATAGTCTTTATTTTCAAAGAGAATAGGTGATGTCCCTTAGTCTTTCTTTTAAGGAGTAAGGGTCCTAATGTGCTTTTCCCAGTTACCACTAACTACCCAGGCTCAAATGTTCTTCAATCAATCATTGGGAAAATCATTCATTTAAAATCATTTCATCAATCATAGTTCAATCGCCCAAATTTTAGTTTTCAACATGCCTTTTCATTTAAAAACCAAATCATAGGATTGCATCAAATTCATGAAATTTAAAATCAGCTTTCAATTTAATCCAACATTCTCAAGAATAAATGTTAAATCACTTCATCAAATCAAGAATCATATCAAGCAATCCTTTTCTCAAAATCATCTAACAATTCCAATTCCATTGAAATTAGAATTTTTCACAATTTCCATTCCCTTTTCAAATCACACATTAAGTAATCTCAAATAGGGGTTTTAAAATAAATTAAAAAAACATTTAAAATAAATCAAGTAATATAGGGTTTCAATTTTAGGGTAAATCCTTGTGGAACTACCTACCATTGGCTATGAGATCCAATCAACACAACATCGGCAACGGGATCCGCCAACGAAGAATGAAGGCGTAGGATATCATGAATCAAACCTAGAATCAAGATGCATCAAAATGGATAGTCAACCCATCAACAACATGATGATATACTACTCTCTAAAGAGGAGAGAAGAAAAAGATTAGAAGAAACCAAAAGAAAGGGGATCCACTTACAGGAAGGAGATTGAATGAGATCATCAGCACTTCGATTCACAAAGAAAAAAAGGTTTGTGGAGTAAATTTCACCTCTTGAGAGACTTCAAGGACCAAGGAATCATATTAGAGTCAAAATAGGGTGATTAGGGGTTAAATCGGGGGGCCCTAGGTTTTTAAAATAATTTTTGGGGAATCAAAATCTTGTGTGCATGGTTTGCTAAAGGGGGCGTGTGGTTAAACAAAATGTGTGCCCAAACCTTGCACCCCCACTATTTGGGGCCCACAGTTTCACTATAGTGGGTGCATGGTTTAGAAAACTGTCTGCTAACCATGCATCCCCTACTGTTTGGGGTGCATGGTTTTCACTAGGGGGCACACCATTTGGGAAAACTATGTTCCAACCATGCACTACCCAAAAACATTACAGATTTTTCCAAATTTCACCCGAAACACCCTGAGACAAGACCCAACCAAAGGGGGGTAAAAACAAGAGTCAAAACATACCTAGAAGAATGTGATGAGAAGTTACCATTATATTTAAAATACTGAAAGGGTTTATCAGTGCTTTCTGAAAAACGCTGATGAAATAGGTTTTATGGTTGTTAAAATAAAAGGTGCTCATAAAACCTACCATTATCTGTGCTAAAACTTTAGCACTGATAAACATTGGTTTTATGGGCACTTTTTATTTTAGCATTGATAAAACCAATATTTATCAGTGGTTTTTCAAGCGATGATAAAAACTATTTATAATAAAATAAAAAAATATTAAACGAATATATATCAAAAATGAAATAATTATAAAAAAAGGTAAAAAAATAACATTATTAACGAATTAACATTCTTAAATGAATGAATGATATAAATGATTGAAATCTAATAACTAAAATATCATAGATTTCAAAGTAAAATAAAAAATGAATAAGTTTGAATAATTATATAAATTATTAAAAAAAATATATATATATATATATTAAAATGAAGAAGAATACATATTAAATATGTGCAATACAACTATATTAAAAACATTAAATGCTAATGAATAAATAATTATAAATAAATATTAGAAAATGAATAAATTGCAAATATATTAAATGAATAAATATTACAAATGATTAAAATTTAAAAAAGTAAAAAATAATTATCATTATTACTGAAAAAATAAAACTAAATAATATTAAATGAATAAATGTTGAAAAAGAGTGAAATTTAATAATTTAAAAATCAATAGATTGCAATAAAATTTAAAAAAATGAATATGTGTTATTAATTATGTACATTATTAAATAAATTATTGAATATATGCTAAAATAAAAATGAATACATTTTAATTATATAAATTAAAACCATATTAAAAACATTAAATGTTAATGAATAAACATGTATAAATAAATATTAAAAATCGATAAAATTACAAAAATATTAAAAAAAGTAAATAAATTAAAAATAATATTAAAAAATAATTTAATTATTAATGAATAAACAATATGAAAAATGAAGAAATTTGATAAACTAATACAAAGTAATAAATAGTATATATTGAATAAAAATAAAAAATGAATAGAATTTACCTATTAAAAACATGATTTATATTAAATCTATTATGTTTATAAATAAAATTCTAAAATGAATATTAAAAAATTAATAAATTTCAAAAACATTATGTGTGTGTGTGTTTCTATATAAAATTGCATTAGTTGCATATATGCGTGTGTGAAATTAATATAACACATGTTTGATATATATAAAATTGAAAAAAATAACATTTTAATAAATGTCCGTTCACCGATACTAATTAGTCAATATTTTTTTATTAACGTTAATTTTTTATTATAGGCCATTTTCACTAAAATATATGACTTATTAAATGTAAATACACATTTTGTGATGTGAGACGCACGGGGTGGCCTGATCTTCACGGCGTAGGTCAGCAGATGAAGTATGTGGTTCAGGGCTAAGTGGTGGATGATGGGTATGGATAGCAGATGCAAGTAGTCAATCAACACTATAAGGAGTGTAACCTACTACTTAGACAACACACTCAAGGGAGGGATGCGATAGCCAATCTACACAACAATGCACTTAGGTTGAGGCACAGAATTGGGGGCTTTGTGATTTTGGATCACCAATCTAACTTGTAGATTGACAAGGCAAGAATGCACAAGAGAAAGGGGGAAATTCGGAACAATTTTCACACAATGGGGAGAAACAATCATAAGCTCTCAATTAAGTCTTGAATGAAAATACAATGCCATGGGGTGGCTATTTATAGTCAAGGAGGTGATATAATGGTCAAGGGTATAATACCCTAAAGTCATAAAGGTTAAACCTACCTTGTCCCCTTAAAATTCAAAAAGATAAAGTCCAACAGACTTTTGGAAAAGTAGCACACAACTTTCCAACATAGCCCACCGGACTTGACTTTGAGTGCATAGCTCACCAGATTTGATTTTTGTGTCCAAAGATGCCATTTCTAGAATCCTCCATGTGGGAAAGGCATCTAAATTCGTGCAACCATGTGGTCTAAGCAATAAACATCATGTTTGGGCTTTAATAAGTGAGATAATAGACTCATTTTCTCCATCCATGCAAGGTAAGATCCATTGGGGATTTAATGAACCATTGTTGCATTCAGCCTCTTTAATCTCCCACGTGTCATCAGGCATTGCAAATCCAACTCCTCCACTCAGGTAATCAGCTCGGTGCCTTCAACATGGTTCGCATCATCCTCCCCCTCTTGAAAAGAAGTCATCCTCGACTCTTCATCCTCTACACCCAAAAAAGGAGAAAGATCATAGACATTGAAAGTGGCACTTACACCATACTCACCTGGCAAAGCAATCTTGTAAGTATTGTTGTTAATCTTCTCAAGAACTCGGAAAGGTCCATCACCACGTGGCATGAGTTTTGATTTCCTCTTTTAGGGAAATCTTTCCTTCTGCATATGAACCCAGACGAGGTCACCGGGCTCGAACAACATTTGCTTGCGACCCTTGTTTGCACAATCAATGTATTTTTGTGTTATTCGCTCGATATTTATCCTTGCCTTTTCATGGATTTTCTTGATGAATTCTGCACACTCTTTCACATCCATATTAGCAGCTTCCTTTAAAGGCAAAGGAACTAGATCAATAGGGGAAAGAGGGTTAAAGCCGTAAACAATTTCAAATGGAGAATATTGAGTAGTGGAATGCTTGGCCCTGTTATATGCGAATTCCACATGCGGCAGACACTCCTCCCAGTTCTTTATGTTCTTCTTCACAGTGGTTCGTAGAAGGGATGACGGTGTTCGATTCACCACCTCGATTTGTCCATCGGTTTGTAGACGACAAGTAGTGGAAAATAGTAACTTCGTTCCTAGTTTGCTCCATAATGTCTTCCAAAAGTAGCTGAGGAATTTTGTGTCTCGATCCGACATAATCATCCTTGGCATTCCATGAAGTTTGACTACTTCCTGAAAGAAAAGTGTTGCAATGTTAGTGGCATCATCAGTTTTGTGACAAGGAATAAAATGTGCCATTTTTGAAAACTGATCCACCACAACAAAAATGGAATCTCTCCCCCTCTTGGTCTATGGTAACCCCACAATAAAGTCCATTGATATATCCTCCCAAGGGGTGTTGGGGATTGGGAGAGGAAGATATAGTCCGTGTGGGTTCAGTTTTGATTTGGCTTTATGGCAGACAATGCACTTTCCCACAAATTTCTCAACATCTATAGATATCCTAGGCCAATAAAAATGCTCACTAAGAACACTTAGAGTTTTTGCAACACCAAAATGTCCCATTAACCCAATTTAATGTGATTCCTTTAGTAAAAGTAAATGGATAGAACAATTGGGAATGAAAATCTTATCAATCCGGAATAAGAATCCATCATGTAAATAGAAATTTTCCCAACTAACTCCAGGTTTACAGTGTTCATAAGGTTCTCTAAAATCGCTATCAGTGGCATATAAATCCTTAATGTATTCAAAATGAAGGATTTTTGAATCCAACAAGGATAAAAGAGAATATCTATGTGAAAGTGCATCGGCCACAGTATTTTCTTTACCCTTTTTATGCTTGATGACATGTGGAAATGATTCAATGAATTCCAGCCATCTATCATGTCTCCTATTTAGTTTATGTTGGCTCCTAATGTATTTAAGAGCCTCGTGATTATAATGGATCACAAATTCTTTTGGCCAAAGATAGTGTTGTCATGTCTCTAGTACTTTAAACAATGCATACAACTCTTTATCATATGTAGCATAGTTTAGAGTGGGGCCATTTAACTTCTCACTAAAGAAATAAATAGACTTACCTTCTTGCATGAGTACTCCTCCTATGCCAATTCTTCTTTCATCACATTCAATTTCAAAGGTCTCACCGAAGTCTGGAAGTGCAAGTAGAGGGGCGCAGGTGAGTCTCTCCTTAAGAGCATGGAAGGTCTTCTCTTGAGTTGTCCCCCATTTGAAAGGAACATTATTCTTTGTCAACTCTTTCAATGGTGCTGCTAGTGTGCTGAAGTCTTTCACAAATCTCCTATAAAAACTAGCAAGCTCATGAAAACTTCTTACCTGTCCAATGGAGGTTGGAGTTGGCCATTCTTGTATTGCTTTGATCTTCTCGGTGTCCACTTCAACTCCATTGCCGCTCACAACAAATCCAAGGAAAACAATCTTATCGAGAAAAAATTCACACTTATTTATGTTTCCAAATAGGTTTTCTTTTTTTAACACCTCTAGGACTTTTCTTAAGTGATCTACATGTTCATGCAAAGTCCTACTATACACCATAATATCATCAAAGTAAACTACCACAAATTTTCCAATATATGCACGTAAGACATGATTCATTAACCTCATAAATGTGCTCGGTGCATTGGTGAGACCAAAGGGCATGACTAACAATTCATAAAGTCCATGTTTTGTCTTAAATGTAGTTTTCCACTCATCTCCTTCTTTCATCCTAATTTGATGGTAGCCACTTTTTAAATCAATTTTTGAGAAAATAGTTGAACCATTTAATTCATCTAGCATATCAGCTAACCTAGGGATAGGATGACGATACATGATAGTGATGTTATTGATGGCTCTGTAGTCAATGCACATTCTCCATGTTCCATCCTTATTTGGTACTAGAAGCACCGGTACCGCACAAGGACTAAGGATCTCTCTCACATATCTCACATCCAACAACTCTTGAACTTTCCTTTGAATATCTTTTGTCTCTTCTAGGTTGGTGCGATATGTCGGGCGGTTCGGTAGTGATGCTCCAGGTATGAGGTCAATTTGATGCTCAATACCTCTAATGGGCGACAAACCAGGTGGCACCTCTTCAGGAAAGACATCTTCAAATTCCTACAACAAAGACTCAACAACATGTGGCAAAGGAGATGTTAAGGCGTTAGTGTTCAACATCACCTCTTTGTACATAAGTACTAAGAGATTTTGTCAAGAAATCAAAGCATCCTTAACCTCACTCTTTTTTGCCAGCATCACACTTTTCTCTCCTCTCAAATCTTTTTCCCCTCTTGATTTTTCTTTGCTCTCCATTTCTTTTCTTCTCTCATTCTCTATTCTTCCCTCATTCTCTCCTTTTTCATTTTCTCTCTTTTTTTCCTTATCACTCATTTTTTTCTTTTCTCTCAAAATGTGATCTTCCAGAATTTGTTTTGGGGTCATGGGGTTGAGGGTTATAGGTTCCCCTCATTGTATAAAAGTTTGATGGTTCAAGAAACCATCATGAGTAACTCGTCGATCGTACTGCAACGGTCGACCCAACAGCAAGTGGCACGCCTTCATAGGAACAATGTCACACAATACCTCATCCTTGTATTTACCAATGGAGAACAATACCTTCACCTATTTGGTAACCTTCAGTTCTCCACAATCAGTCAACCATTGAAGCCGATATGGATGTTGATGCTTCAAATTAGTAAGTCCCAACTTCTCTACTAACCTAATGCTCGCAACATTACTACAACTTCCTCCATCAATAATAACACTACATACCTTCCCATGGATCTTGCACCGTGTATGGAAAAGGTTCTCCTGCTGCTCCTTCTCTCCCACGGTCATTTGTGCGCTTAGAACTCTCCTAGTGACAAGAATCTCACCATCTTCTGCAAACTCTTCACTATCAATTTCTGGAAATTCTTCCTCCTCCTCTTCCGAGCTCTCTCCATCGGTCTCCCATTCTCCATACTTGTTGATGATCATGGTGTGCCGGTTTGGGCACTCACTAGCAATGTGACCCCTTCCTTGACATTTGAAACACCGAATCTAGGCTTCTTAGGTGGAAGAATTACCTTGTCACTTTTACGATCAACCACCTCTTTTGCCTTTGATGGTTCTCCAATCTCCTTTCTTGGATTTCTCCATGGCGTGAAAGGGGTAGCGGGTTTCCTCATGTTGCTCCTCCTTTTGATTTGTTGCTCGATCTTGGTGGCTTGATGGATCATATCTTGTATTTCCATATGGTGATACATCTCCACTTGATCAGCAATCTCCTGATTGAGCCCATGTAAAAACTGTGTCATGGTTGCCTCCGGATCCTCCTCAACGTTTGCTCGAATCATGACAATTTGCATCTCCTTGTAGTAGTCTTCTACACTCTTACTCCCTTGGGTGAGGCGTTGAAGTTTGTTGTGGAGATCTCTATGGTAATGTGTAGGAACAAACCGCTTCCACATGGCGAACTTCATGTCTTCCCAAGTGTTGATGGGACATCCACCATATCTAACCCTCTCCTTTTGAACTTGATCCCACCATATTAATGCATAATCAATGAATTCAAGGGTTGCAAGTTTTACCTTTTTCTCCTCGGAATAGGTATGACATGAAAACACCTTCTCAATCCTCATCTCCCACTCCAAGTATGTTTCCGGATTGCTTTTCCCTTGAAAAAGAAGGGGCCTTCACCTTGATCCCGCCAAGTAGGTCATCATCATGTTGTCTCCTTTGTCCTCCTCTAGGTTGTTGGTACAACCTCCTCCTTTGTGGGACATCATCAAGATCATCTTCAAAGTTCACCATCTCTTCCTCCATGATGTGGGGACGATGTGGTACCGGAGCGCGTCGTGAGTTATCATGGAACATCCTTGGGCTTGGTTTATTCTCCAATTCATCAATCCTCTCATGTAGCACTTCCAACTTCCTATCAAGAAGCTTCTCGAAGTGGCTCACCAAAGCTTGCATTTGGAGTTGTGTGGCTTCGGGTGCGGGAGATCTACTTCGACTTCCTTCATCGCTAACATGAGCAATTTTCTTCCCACGATCTTCTGTCATAATAAGTTACGCAAGAACAAACACACACCGGGGGGGAACACACACAATGATACACACTCACTCACACACGCGATATGTACACACACACACACAAGATGTACACACTCGCACACACAAGGATACACATTGACACACACAAGGATACACACTCACACACACAAGATGTACGCACACACACACACACAACAAGATGTGCACACTCACACACACATGATATTTTTTTGCTTATTTCTCTCCACTCTCAACACTCAATTCAAATTCCAAGCTCTTGTGAAATATAATACCTTGTTTGGGATGATCACGTGCCACCAATCCTTCCCCAATCAAGATTGTGTCGGGGGTTGGTTTAACACAATCCGTTTGAGTGGTAAGGGTAAAGGGTAAAAAGAGGGTAGAAAATGGATAAATGGTGGGTGGAAAAGGGGGTAGAAAGGTGGTATTTGGGTTTTGCCCGATTTTGCAAGATAAGAAAAAATAATAACAATATGAGCCAAATACAAAATGGGGATGAAGTAAAATGATGGAAAAAGTGATATATGGAAATGGAAAGTGCTAACAAAGTAAAGCACAAAGAAGTAATTGTATCAGTTTTTTTTGGCTTTTTTTTGTCAATTCTCCCCAAAAAGTGTTGTGCTTGGAGTTTTAAAGAACAAGATGATTGAACGGAGAGTGAAACATTTTTTTTTTTGAAATCTCTAAAATAAAGGATGTGCTTAATTTTTGAAAAGCACAAAATGATGAGTTGAGAGAATTTGATTTTTTTTCCTGATACAAATCACATATAGAGAATTAAATGCAGAAAGAAGATGAATAAAAATTTGCCTCAATTTATAATAATCCAAGCTTGCACAAACTAGGCCAATTCGGGAGGCTTTCAAGAAAAGAGATTTTTTTTGTTGAATGGGTGAATAATATGGAAGGATAAGGAGAGTAATGGACAGAATTAAAGTGAATGAAGGGATAGATGTCTACCGTGTCAACCGGAGCTCTGATACCAACTGATGTGAGACGCACGGGGTGGCCCGATCTTCACGGCGTAGGTCAGTGGATGAAGTATGCGGTTCAGGGCTAAGTGGTGGATGATGGGTATGGATAGCGGATGCAAGTAGTCAATAAACAATATAAGGAGTGTGACCTACTACTTAGACAACACACTCAAGGGAGGGATGCGATAGCCAATCCACACAACAACGCACTTGGGTTGAGGCACGAAATTGGGGGCTTTGTGATCTTGAATCACCAATCTAACTTGTAGATCGACAAGGCAAGAATGCACAAGAGCAAGGGGGAAATTCGGAACAATTCTCACACAATGGGGAGAAACAAACATAAGCTCTCAATTAAGTCTTGAATGAAAATACAATGTCATGGGGTGGCTATTTATACCCAAGGAGGTGATACAATGGTCAAGGGTCTAATACCCTAAAGTCATAAAGTCTAAACCTACATTGTCCCCTTAAAAGTCAAAAAGATAAAGTCCAACAAAGACTTTTGGAAAAGTAGCACACAACTTTCCAACATAGCCCACCATACTTGACTTTGAGTGCATAGCCCATCAGATTTGACTTTGGTGTCCAAAGATGTCATTTCTAGAATCCTCCATGTGGGCAAGACATCCAAATTCGTGCAACCATGTGGGTCAAGCTTTAAACATCATGTTTGGGCTTGAATAAGTGAGATAATAGGTTCATTTACTCCATCAATGCAAGGTAAGATCCATTGAACCTTTAATGAAGTGAGATGGGCGCTCATTGTTGCATTCAACCTCTTTAATCTCCCCCGTGTCATCGGGCATTGCAAATCCAACTCCTTCACTCGGGTAATCGGTTCAGTGCCTTCAACATGGTTCGCATCATTTTGTATTATATAAATCATATTTAATGTAATATTATATATATTGATAATATATATATATATCAATATGAATATATTTGTATATTGAAAATATTAAATTTATTAATGAATATTATGTATAAAAACAGTAAAAATGAATAAATGTCAAAAATGAATAAATTATAAAAAAGTAAAAAAAACTTATCATCATTGGTGAATAAATTATATTAAATGAATGAATGTTAAAAATGAATGAAATTTAATTAAAACATGAATAGATTGAAAAAATATAAAAAAATGAATAAGAGTTGTTAATTAAAAAAATCAAAAAATTCGAAAAAAATAGTTTTTAAAATGAAAATAAATACATATATTAATTATGCAACTTACACCTATGTTAAAAAAATAAAATGTTAATCAAGAAATATAAATAAATATTAAAAATGAATAAAATCACAAAAATATTAGACAAATAAAAATTTAAAATGAATAAATTACAAACATATTTCAAAAAATTAATGAAAGAAATAATAAAAAATAATAAATTTACAATATATGTATTCAAAATTAATAAATATAATATATTAAACAAAAATATAATATATAGTAACATTTTTATAATTAAATACACAATATATTAAATGTTAAATATTAATAAATAAAAATCTAAAACGATAATATTAGCAGTTTGTTTATGTGTGTTTCTCTCTATAAAATTGAATTAATTTCATATATGCACTTGTGAAACTATCGTATGACATATTAAGCGTAACATATTTAGTCAAATTTATTAATTAGTAATTATATATTTATTATTTGATATATATGCCAAGTTTTGAAAAACAAATGACATTGATAAAAAAATGCAACTAAATGTCTATTAATATTAATTAGTCAATATTTTTAATTAATATTAATTTTAAATGAACTTATAACCATTTTACACTAAATATATGACATTAATATAAACTTATCATTAAAAATTTTAAGATTTGGAATTACCGATGAATGGGGTGGATCCATTCTTTTTTCATTTGATAATGTTTTTGGAAATCCCCGCCTTGTGCTCCGGTCCACGCTCCTAAACATTTATTTCCGTGGTCAGGGTTTCCACGACCCCCCCTCTATATAATCAGATCACATTCCTCCCCAGACTGCAATTCGCACCTCCATCTTCCCGCCCATACCTTCTCCCTTCCAAGTCCCTCGCCGCTGTTAGCTGCCACCTGCCATGGCAATGCCCGCCCCACCACCAAGCCCAGAATCGAATCCCCCTCCCCTTCCCCTTCCACCCCACCGCATCAACACCGCCGCCGCACCCTACGTCACCATCTCTTCTAACGTGACGGTGGGCGGTGGGCGGTGGGCGGTGGGCGGTGACGGCTTGAGGCGGCCGCCTACAGGCTCCAGGCTCCCGGAGATCCTCCATTCCGGAGAAAGCGGAATTTTGTGGCTACAAAGGTGGACTGTTTTCTACCCTCACAGGTCCGTGACCACCGTCGGGAGTCAAAACTGAGTCCTACGATCCAGGCAGTCGGTGTGGCCGCCCTGTGACCAAAGTTCACTCAAAGGGCTATGGAGCGTAGGACTTCGTTTTGACTTCCCGCCGGTGGCCCCGCCGCCGTGTGGATTCTTTCCTCTCTTCTTCATCACCACCACGGGTGGGTGCTAGAAGGATTACAGCGGATTTTTCAGGGCAGCTGGAGAAATACAAGGGTGTCCGCCGCCGATCCGCCCCCCTCCGGATCCCGCCACGCCCGCACCGCCAACATCCCTAGACTGACCAGAAGGAAACGCCGAGCACCGACCTGCTGGCCTCCGTCCGCCACCACTGCATCGCCTTAAGGACGTCCCCACTGCAACCGCTGGACATCCGCCACGCCGTCGTCGTCGTCCAAGGCCCAACCGAGACCGGCAGGCCGTCGCTCCCGCACCGGACACGGATCCGCCGCCGAGACGTCGCCGTCCCCCTCCGGATCCCACCATGCCCGCACCGCCAACATCCCGAGACCGCCTAGATCTGTGATCTGAACAGATCTGGACCAGAAGGAAACGCCGACCGCCTACCGCCGACCAGCTGGCCTCCGTCCGCCCGAACCGATGAAGCGACACCTCACAGGGTCCGTGACCACCGTCGCCGTTGAGATCCCGCTCAAAACCGCGTCGAAGCTCCCGCATCTGAAGCTAGACAGAGAGGAATCACAGCGGTCAAAACCCTAGCTCCCGAGAGCTCTCCGTCGAAGCGGAGAGCCTCCTGGTCCATATATAATATTTATTATTAATATTAATAATATTTCTAGGAATATTATTTATAAATATTTGTGATTTTTTTTCAATATAAAATATTGTTAATTTATTAATAATCATTTGTATTATTTGTTATTAATTAATATTATAACATTATATTCTTAATTAATTAATAGTATAACAACAAATATTTATAAGATTTCAATTATAAATCTTTGTTATTTTTTTTGTTGATATAATTATTAGTAATTTATTAATGTCAAATATTTATTAATTACCAATTGTTTTATTTATTATTATTTAATAATATATTATTATATTAATAATAAAATTGATACAATTATAGTCAATTTTTATACTATAATAATGTAAATAAAATAATTTGTATTTAGAAAAATATTTACTATTTAATAAATATATTTTATTTTATTATTATTTATTTATTCATATAAGAAATAAGATAAAATTTAAAATTAATTTTATTAATATTTATAAAATACAAAATAATAATATTATTATTTATTTAAAAATAAATTTAAGATGAGTATTAGTTATACATAATATGGATAACAATACTAAGTATTAATAAAAACAATAAATTGTAATTATTACTATCACCAATGTAGTTATTAATATTAATGTTTCTTAATCGTTCAAAAATATTTTTTTTAATGTCTGATTATATTAATTTACTGATTTATGAACCAAAAGGGAGGAGATCCACTTACTAGAAGGAGATCCAATGAGATTATCGGCACTTTGAATCGTAATGAAAAGAGGTTTGAGGAGTCAATTTCACCTCTTGAGAGCCTTCGAGGACTAATAAATCGTATTAGGGTTCAAATAGGGTGATTAGGGGTTAAATTGGAGTCTCTTGATTTAAAAAAATATGGGCAATAAAATTATGTCTGCACCATTTTCTTGAGGGGGGAGCATGGTTAAACAAACTGTTTGCCTGAACCATGTGCCCCCACTATTTGGTGTTCTTGGTTTCCCCTGGGTGGGCACATGATTTAGAAAACGGTGTGCAAACCATGAATCCCCAACTATTTGGGGTGCACATTTTTCATTATGGGGCACTACTGGAAAGTAGATTTTTCTCAACACTTGTATACCAACAGTTCTGGAGAACCGTTGGTATAAGTGTTTTTTACCAACGGTTTTAACCGTTGGTAAATCTTGGTTTCATGGACCTTTACCAACGGTTTGCTACAAACCGTTGGTAAAGGCTATTTTTTTCCCAACGGTTCGAATATCCAGATTTCCAGTAGCCCCCCCCCCGCACCACAACAGAAATCGATTCCCCCAATTTCCAGAAGCCCCGGCGCAGAGGTGAACCCTAACCCACCCCGAGTTCTTCCATCCGATCAGCTGCAACTCCCCCATCCAGGTTAGACTCTTTAAACTTCTTCCCAAATACAAACATAGAAGCCCTCTTCCTCCGATTTCTACATTTATTTCAATATCTAGCAATATCACGTCATTTTTTCGTATTTTAGGGATTTTGGGAAATTTTATGATTCACACTATTTGATATTGAATCAATGACTAATACATGATTGGTAGATGTCTGTGACTAGGGTTGACTTTGGTTTCATATATCATTTGTAACTAAACATACGACATACGACCACTAATATTGTGATTCCACCTAAGAATGGTGGAATTTTCCTAGGATCATGGGGCTTCCTCTTCTTTTGTTCTATAGAGTTTGTAGTGTTGGTTTTTAATGTATTTTATTTTCTTATGGATTTATAGTGATTATGTATTGGGTTCCTTTGGTCATGAATTTCGGGCGAGTTATTCTTAAGTTCTTCTTAGAGATCATTGTATTCATAAAGTGTGCCTAATTTTTTTGTAGGTGGTGTCGACTCACTGAGTGGCTATTTGGTTATGTTTTTATGATGCCAACGTTCGATTTTTTTAATAATGAAACCTATTTATATTTTAATGATATAAATGAGTGGTTTTTAAATATATGTTTATAAAATAGGTAAAATGTTTTCTAAGTGGTTTATTTGGAACTGTACAAAGAGAGATCCCATTTTTATTGTATTCTAAAACCTCATTAAACATATTTATACTTTGTGAATCCTTTATAAGTTTGGATCCATGTTTGAGCATTACCACTAATATCCCATAACTTAATACCATTTTTAGATTGTGTTCATCTCATTAGATTTTTTAATGAGTTCACTTCTTCCTTCATTAATGTCTTCCAAGGATGTCTTAGAAATCTAATACCCACTTGAATGGTTTTCCTTGCTTAAATAATGTAATGTATTCCTGGAATAATTACTTCCATATTTGTTTTCATTGCAGGAAATGACACCCATTGAAGAGAGGTGGTGGAAAAAGATGATAGATTATAATCGTCGCATGACACAGATGAGCATTCCTCCACTCATCCCTGTTGTAAGTATTTTATTTCAAATATATATATTTCAATAACTTATAATATCATGTATTTACTTTTCTGTTAAACTTTTTTTCAGGATCCACCCCCTAGACGAGAGATATCCGATGAGGAGTCTGATATTGCTCCCAGTACAAATGCTGGTGGTAGGAGGGGTGGTGGTGTCAGAGTTAGACGACCATCTGGTGGCCCTGGTACTGAGGCCGGTGGTACGAGGGCTCGTGGTGAGAGAGTTAGACGATCCACTAGTCGTACCAGATTGGATTATGCCCCTACCACAGACGTATCTTCTACGCCTCATTTTGATCCTAGTGTGTCTTTAGGGACACACGGGATATTTAGGCCTCCGATGTTTACACTACCAGTTGGTCAGACGTCTGTGCCATCATCTTTTGCTTCTGGTTCATTATCTCCGGGGTATTATATTCCACCTTCTTCGACTCCTGCTTCGACTTAGTATGTGGCTGAGGAGCGTACACTGAGGGACACTCCACCTGTACAGGATATTCCTTCGGTTTCTGCACATCCAGTGACGCCCATTGATCCGACTACCACAAGTATATTTATATAACTCTAACAAATTTTTATACCAAATTTTATTTTTATTATAACTTGTACTGATATTTTTTTTCTTTAATAACAGATTCATCTACTGATAGAAGGCGGGGGAGGGGGCGTACTCGCTTGCGTGCGGCATGGAACCGCCAGACACAGTTGATGGTTGAATACAATGATGATGGACAAATGATTGATAAATCTGGGCAGGAATGTCGGGGTTTTTTGGTGACGCTAGCCAAATACTCCGACATCATTCCGGTCAGCCCTCTCTCTTGGAGACATCTGCCACACAAAGTCAAGGATAATGTGTGGGCACAAATATATGTAAAAAATCTATTGGATTTAATGTAATATTTTTTTGTATTTATATGAATTAATCTATTGGGTGTTAGCTTCGGTATAACTTTCCTGATGACGAAGGTGCACGACCGACGCGTTTAAAGGAGCTAGGAGAGCTTTTGAGAGCTTATAAGCATGAGCTGTATGTTGGCTGGTGTGATAGAGTGGGCACGGAGTTGGAGACATCGCCTATCGTGGATGACTGCCCGATAGAGCAATATCGCCAAATGATTACCCATTGGGCGACTGCCAAATTTAAGGTATAAATCTCATTTGAAGTATTTAAATGACACCTTTCATATTTTGCATTAATATTATCTAATTTATTATTAAAAATTATTTAGGAATCTTCTGAAAAAAACAAAAAAAAAAACATTGATTCAAAACAATACCTCCACACTTTGGGGCGCATGACTATGTCAGATCATGAGAGGCAGCTGGTACGATATAGTTGTTTATAATTTTTCATTAGGACTTGCCCTTTTTATTGTTTCCTACTTAAATTATGTGATTTATTGAATATTTAATATATGATTATACTTGAACTTTATATTGTTTCAATGTCATTATAGAAGCACAAATTGAATATTGAAGGACGTATCCCTCGAGAAAAATTGTTTTGCTCGAGTAGAAGGAAAAAAGATGGAACTGCGGTTAATGAACCGACACAAGAAAAGATTGTAAGTTTTAATTTGTTTATTTCAAAGTTTAATATCTATTTTGAAATTTAATAATCTATTAATATTTTTAACAGGCTGCTTTAGAGGCCCTTGATGCCCAGGATCCTGACAATTTAGGGCCACACGATCATTTATATCAGGTTTTGGGAGAGGAGCACTCTGGTCGAGTACGCTGCCGACCTGGTAAGAATATAGTCCCGACGAGGTATTGGTCCTCTCCAGGTATCCATTCTAGTACCACCGAGTTGGAACAGATCAAGGATCATGCAAGACAGTCTAATAAAAGGGTCACAGAGTTGGAAGTACAAGTTCAAACGAGGGACAAAGAATTTATAAAACTGATGAAAGCTTTATCTTCATCACTTCCACCAGAGGCCAGCGCAGCTTGTCAGACATTTATGTCGTCAATGGGTGCATTATCCAATGCACCAAGTGACAGTTCTAGTGGCGGTTGAGATGATGACGTTCCTGGTGATGATGAGGATGCTGAAGAGGACGAGGGCGAGGATGAGGATGAGGATGAGGGCGAGGATGGGGCCGAGGGCGAGGATGGGGCCGAGGGCGAGGATGGGGCCGATGATGAGCATGAGGATGATGATGAGGACGACGACGAGGACAGAGATGGCGGCGAGGATGAGGCCGATGATGACATTGGTGATGGTGATGGTGATCAGGGGCAGATTGATCCATTACATTTTTGAATTCTGTATAACTCTTTATTTTTGAACCTGGTTTTCCACTCTGGTATGGATATTTTTGAATTCAGTATAACTCTTTATTTTCGACCAAATATGGAAGCCTCTTTAATTTAAGAATGCTTTAAATTGAATTTAGCTTCTTTCTTAATTCTGATTAATTATATTGAATTGCATATCTTGAATAAGTTTTCTTTAATATAATTGTTTCATTTGATAAATAAAGTCATGTTTTTATAATAAAACCCCTCCAACGGAGGTGTGCTATCTGCGAAAACTCACAGTGATAGTTTAGGGTGTGATAATTTGACTCTCAATTAGTAGTTTCAACTACCTAGTACCAATTTTAAAAACAAAAAATATAAAATATATATCTTTATCATACCACAATCCTGAATCAAGAGTCTTTTTTTATAACATAAGATCAGTTTCTATAATGTGAAGGACACCTACATAGGATTTATTCGGAATCATGGCTGGAAGATGCTGCCCCGCGAATGTCGTTGGACCGGGCCACCACACCGCGGTCATGCCGCGGTCACACCGCGGTCACGCCGCGGTCACGCCGCAGTAATGCCGTGATTTGGCCCTGCTCCAGGAGGACACCCCGCAGCGGTTCGCAGTCATGTCGGAATTCTATGTATGATACCTATATAGAGTTTTAGATACATTACACACCCTCCTTCCCAGACAGCCCCCCAGACAGCACCCCCACCCGCCTCAATCTGAGGCACGGTGTGACTGGTACCACTCAAAATATCTTTCTTTTGTTTAAAATGGATACTCTTTTTCGTAAAAACAACTAGCATATGGAAAACTGAACAAACGCATTCGGATTGTGTTGATACTTTAGGAAAATGATCCATGGGTCATTTTTGACGTGTACAAGTCAACCCCGCCTCAATCCGAGGCGCGGTGTTGCCGACACCACTCAAAGTGTCTCACTTTTATTTGAAATGGACAACATTTTAAGTGAAAACAATAACTAGCATACGATAAACCGACCAAACACATTCGTATTGTGTTGATACTTCAACACAATGATCCATGGGTGAATTGTGAAATGGCCGGCCAGACAACACGTCAATCGGAGGTGTCGTGTGACCGCGCTGGCCGAAAACGCACTCTGTGTGTCGTAAATGGCCAAAACTTGAGTTTAACGGTTAAATGCATGCTGAAAAACATCGGAATGACTTGAAATCACACGAAAACACCCTAATTATTATTCTTGAGGTGTACTAAGAGACGACACATCATTCGGACATGCGGTTTGCGCGGCATGACTGAATATGTGTTTTTAAGGTGTTTGACGCGCTTGAAAAGCGCACATAGGGTGGTCAAAACCAGCCAAACGACCTCAGAATGCCATGAAATAGGACTACAACAAAGGGTGGGTGAATTGTGAAATGTTCGGCCAGACAACACACCAATCGGAAGTGTTGTGTGACCGCGCTGGCCGAAAACGCACTCTGCGTGTCGTAAATCGCCAAAATATGCGTTTAACGGTCAAATGCATGTCGAACGACAACAGAATGACTTGAAATCACACAAAAACACCATAATTATTATTCTTGAGCTTTACAAGGAGACGACATGTCATTCGGACGTACGGTTTGCACGACATGACCGAATATGTGTTTTTAGGTGTTTGGCGCGCTTGAAAAGCGCGCGTGGGGTGGTCGAAACTGGCCTAACGTCCTCGGAATGCCATGAAATCGGACGAAAACAAAGGGTGGTTGAATTGTGAAATGGTCGGCCAGACGACACATCAATCGGAGGTGTCATGTGACCACGCTGGCCGAAAACGTACTCCGCGTGTCGTAAATGGCCAAAACATGCGTTTAACGGTCAAATGCATTCCGAACGATATCGAAATGAATTGAAATCACATGAAAACACCCGAATTATTATTTTTTAGGTGTACGAGGAGACAAAACGTCATTCAGACTTTCGGTTTGTGCGACATGACTGAATATGTGTTTTTTAGGTGTTTGACACGCTTGAAAAGCGCGCGTGGGGTGGTCGAAACCGGCCGAAAAACCTCGAAATGCCATGAAATCAGACGACAACAAAGGGTGGGTGAATTTTAAAATGGTCGGCTAAACGACACGTCAATTGGTGGTGTCGTGTGACTGCGCTGGCCGAAAACGCACTCCACCTATCGTAAATGGCCAAAACATGCGTTTAACGGTCAAATGCATGCCAAACGACATCAGAATGACTTAAAATCATACGAAAAAACCCTAATTATTATTTTTAAGGTGTATGAGGAGACATCACATCATTCGGATGTGCGGTTTGCACGGCATGACTGAATATGTGTTTTTTAGGTGTTTGGCGTGCTTGAAAAGCGCGCGTGGGGTGGTCGAAACCGACCGAACGACCTCAGAATGCCATGAAATCAGAAGAAAACAAAGGGTGGGTGAATTGTGAAATGGTCGGCTAGACGGAATGTCAATCGGAGGTGTCGTGTGAACGCACTGGCCAAAAACGTACTCTGCGTGTCGTAAATGGCCAAAACATACGTTTAATAGTCAAATGCATTCCGAACGATATCGAAATGACTTAAAATCATATGAAAACACCCTAATTATTATTCACAAGGTGTATGAGGAGACGACACATCATTCGGACGCGCGGTTTGCACGACACGGCTGAATATGTGTTTTTAAGGTGTTTGGTGCGCTTGAAAAGCGCGCGTGGGGTGGTCGAAACCGGCCGAACGGCCTCGGAATGCCATGAAATCGGACGACAACAAAGGTTGGGTGAATTAATAACAATACAGATGGTTCTTGCTGCTCGGATGTCATGAAAGGTGGCGATGTGGTAAGGGACTCGGGGCCGAGTTGTCCATGCCTTTAATGCCCACTTTGGCGGAGGGCATTCACTTATGGCCGAGCTCTGGCGTTGTTGACTGGCCTTCAGATTTGTAGGAATAGGAATATCATATTGGATGTGGTGGAAACGGATTCTATTATTATCCATGACTCCATGCTGGGCATATGCATTACTCCATGGTCAATATCCTATGTTATGAGAAAGTGCAGATCTCTGGTCAGTGTCGAAACTGACGTCCTTCATACTTGGAGGGAGGGAAATATGGTGGTAGATCATTTTTCCGCTTTGGCCTCACAGGGTCTTTGTATCTTTATTCCATCAGACTTGAATTCACTCTCAAAGGAAGGGAAGAATCTTATTAGAGGGGACACCCTTGGACTTCATCACTTCAGGCCCCCTTAGACTCCTGTCTTCTGACTATTTTTGTATTTCGGGTGTTCTGCTCTCTTTTCAGTAATAAAATAAAGGAATTTGAATTAATGAAAGGGTGGGTGAATTGTGAAATGGTCGGCCAAACGGCACGTCAATCGAAGGTGTCGTGTGACCGTGCTGGCCGAAAACGCACTCCGCGTGTCGTAAATGGCTAAAACATGCATTTAACGGTCAAATACATGTCTAACGACATCATAATGACTTGAAATCACACGAAAACACCCTAATTATTATTCGTGAGGTGTACAAGGAGACGACACGTCATTCGGATGCGCGGTTTGCGCGGCACGACTGAATATATGTTTTTAGGTGTTTGGTGCGCTTCAAAAAGCACGCGTGGGGTGGTCGAAACTGGCCGAACGATCTCGGAATGCCATGAAATCAGACGACAAAAAAGGGTGGGTGAATTGTGAAATGGTCGGCCAGACAGAACATCAATCGGACGTGTCGTGTGACCGCGTTGGCCAAAAATGCACTTCGCGTGTTGTAAATGGCCAAAACATGCGTTTAACGGTCAAATTCATTCCGAACGACATCAGAATGACTTGAAATCACACTAAAACACCCTAATTATTATTCGTGAGGTGTAAGAGGAGAAAACACATCATTCAGACACGCAGTTTGCGCGACACGACTGAATATGTGTTTTTAAGGTGTTTGGCGCGCTTGAAAAGCGCACGTGGGGTGGTCGAAACCGGACGAATGACCTCTGAATGCCATGAAATCAGACAAAAACAAAGGGTGGGTGAATTGTGAAATGGTCGGCCATACGACACGTTAATCAGAGATGTCATGTGACCACGCTGGCTGAAAATGCACTCCACGTGTCGTAAATGGCCAAAACACGCGTTTAACGGTCAAATGCATGCCAGACGATATCAAAATGACTTGAAATCACATGAAAACACCCAAATTATTATTCGTGAGGTGCATAAGGAGACGAAATGTCATTCAGACGCACGGTTTGCGCGACACGGCTAAATATGTGTTTTTTAGGTGTTTGGCGCGTTTGAAAAGCGCGCGTGGGGTAGTCGAAACTGGCCGAATAACCTCGGAATTCCATGAAATCGGACGAAAACAAAGGGTGGGTGAATTGTGAAATAGTCGGCCATACGACACGTCAATCAGAGGTATCATGTGACCGCGCTGGCCGAAAACGTACTCCACATGTCGTAAATGGCCAAAACATGCGTTTCACGGTCAAATGCATGCCGAACGACATCAGAATGACTTGAAATCACACTAAAACACCCTAATTATTATTCTTGAGGTGTACGAGGAGACGAAACATCATTCGGAAATGCAGTTTGTGTGGCGGGACTAAATATGTGTTTTTTAGGTGTTTGGCGCGCTTGAAAAGCGTGCGTGGGGTGGTTGAAACCGGTCGAACGACCTCGGAATGCAATGAAATCGGACGAAAAAAGGGTGGGTGAATTGTGAAATGTTCGGCTAGACGGAACATCAATCAGAGGTGTTGT
This sequence comes from Viscum album, assembly GCA_963277665.1. Taxonomy (NCBI): domain Eukaryota; kingdom Viridiplantae; phylum Streptophyta; class Magnoliopsida; order Santalales; family Viscaceae; genus Viscum; species Viscum album. The sequence goes on along the minus strand of OY728132.1, from coordinate 1,020,390,482 downwards.
GTGACCGCGCTGGCCGAAAACGCACTCCACGTGTCGTAAATGGCCAAAACATGCGTTTAATGGTCAAATGCTTGCCGAACGACATTAGAATGACTTGAAATCATACGAAAACACCCGAATTATTATTTTTTAGGTGTAAGAGGAGAAGTAACATCATTCAGATGCGCAGTTTGCGAGGCACGACTGAATATTTGTTTTTTAGGTGTTTGGCGCGCTTGAAAAGCGCGCGTGGGGTGGTCAAAACCAGCCGAATAGCCTCATAATGCCATGAAATCGGATGAAAACATAGGGGGGGGAGGGTGAATTGTGAAATGGTCGGCCCGATGGAACATCAATCGGAGGTGTCGTGTGACCACACTGGCCAATAACGCACCCCGCGTGTCGTAAATGGCCAAAACATGCGTTTAACGGTCAAATGCATGCCGAATGACATCAGAATGTCTTGAAATCACATGAAAACACCCTAATTATTATTCATGAGGTGTATGAGGAGACGACACGTCATTCGGACAGACGGTTTGCGTGGCACGACTGAATATGTGTTTTTAAGGTGTTTGACGCGCTTGAAAAGCACGTGTGGGGTGGTCGAAACCGGCTGAACGGCCTCAGAATTTCATGAAATCGGACGAAAACAAAGGGTGGGTGAATTGTGAAATGGTCAGCCAGACATCACATCAATCAGAGGTGTCGTGTGACCGCGCTGGCCAAAAACGCACTCCGCGTGTCGTAAATGGCCAAAACATGCGTTTAACAATCAAATGCATTCCGAACGACATTGGAATGACTTTAAATCACATGAAACCACCATAATTATTATTTTTGAGGTGTAAGAGGAGACGACACATCATTCGGACATGCGGTTTGTGCGGTACAACTGAATATGTGTTTTTTAGGTGTTTGGCGCGCTTGAAAAGCGTGTGTGGGGTGGTCGAAACCGGCCGAACGGCCTCAGAATTCCATGAAATCGGACGACAACAAAGGGTGAGTTAATTGTGAAATGGTCGGTAAGACGACACATCAATCGAAGGTGTCGTGTGACTGCACTGGCCGAAAATACACTCCGCATGTCGTAAATGGCCAAAACATGCGTTTACCGTTCAAATGCATGCCGAACAACATCAGAATGACTTGAAATCACACGAAAACACCCTAAATATTATTCGTGAGGTGTATGAGGAGACGACATGTCATTCGGATGTGCGACTTGCGCAACACGATTGAATATGTGTTTTTTAGGTGTTTGGCGCGCTTGAAAAGCGTGCGTGGGGTGGTCGAAACCGGCCGAACGACCTCAGAATGCCATGAAATTGGACGAAAAAAAGGGTGGGTGAATTGTGAAATGGTCGGCCAGACGACACATCAATCGGAGGTGTCGTGTGACCGCGTTGGCCGAAAACGCACTCCGCGTGTCGTAAATGGCCAAAACATGCGTTTAACGGTCAAATGCATGCCGAACGAAATCAGAATGACTTGAAATCACATGAAAACACCCTAATTATTATTCATGAGGTGTATGAGGATACGACACATCATTCAGACGCGCGGTTTACGCGACACGACTGAATATGTGTTTTTAGGTGTTTGGCGCGCTTGAAAAGCACACGTGGGGTGGTCGAAACTGGCCGAACGGCCTCGAAATTCCATTAAATCGGGCGACAACAAAAGGGTGGGTGAATTTTGAAATGGTCATCCAGACGACACGTCAATCGGAGGTGTCGTGTGACTGCGCTGGCCGAAAACACACTCTGCATGTCGTAAATGGCCAAAACATATGTTTAACGGTCAAATGCATGCTGAACGACATCAAAATGACTTGAAATCACACGAAAAAAATCCTAATTATTATTCGTGAGGTGTACAAGGAGACGACATGTCATTCGGACACATGGTTTGCGCGACACAACTGAATATGTGTTTTTAAGTGTTTGGCGCGCTTGAAAAGTGCGCGTGGGGTGGTCGAAACCGGCCGAACGACCTCGGAATGCCATGAAATCAGACGAAAACAAATGGTGGGTGAATTTTGAAATGGTCGGCTAGACGAAACGTCAATCGGAGGTGTCGTGAGACCGCGCTGGCTGAAAACGCACTCCGCTTATCGTAAATGGCCATAACACGCGTTTAACGGTCAAATGCATGCCAAACGAAATCAGAATGACTTGAAATAACACGAAAACACCCTAATTATTATTCATGAGGTGTATGAGGAGACGACACATCATTCAGACATGCGGTTTGCACGGCACATCTGAATATGTGTTTTTTAGGTGTTTGGCGCGCTTGAAAAGCGTGCGTGGGGTGGTCGAAACCGGATGAACACATTCGGATTGTGTTGATACTTTAGGAAAATGATCCATGGTTCATTTGTGACGTGTACGAGTCAACCCCACGTCAATCCGAGGCGCTGTGTGGCTGACACCACTCAAAGTGTATTTCTTTTGTTTCAAAAGGACATCATTTTAAGTGAATACAACAATTGACATACGGAAAACCAACCAAATACATTCATATTCTGTTGAAACTTTAGGAAAATGATCCATGGGTCATATGTGATGTGTATGAGTCAACCCTGCCTCAATCTGAGGGCCAGTGTGGCCAACACCCCTCAAAGTGTTTCTCTTTTGTTTTAAATGGACAAGATTTTAAGTGAAAACAACAATTGGCATACTTAAAATGGACCAAACACATTCATATTGTGTTGATATTTTAGGAAAACAATCCATGGGTCATTTGTGACATGTACGAGTCAACCCTGCCTCAATCCAAGGCACGGTGTGGCCACTACCACTCAAAATGTATCTCTTTTTTTTAAAATGGACATGATTTTATGTGAAAACAACAACTGACATATAGAAAACCGACCAAATGCATTCGGATTCTGTTGAAACTTTAGGAAAACAATCCATGGGTCATTTTTGATGTGTACGAGTCAACACCGTCTCAATTCGAGGCACGGTGTGGCTGGCACCACTCAAAATGTCTCACGTTTCTTTGAAATGGACAACATTTTAAGTGAAAACAACAACTGACATACGAAAAACGGACCAAATGCATTCGGATTCTATTGATACTTTAAGAAAATGATCCATGGGTCATTTTTGATGTGTAAGAGTCAACCCCGCCTCAATCTGAGGCATGGTGTGGCCGGTACCACTCAAAGTGTCTTTCTTTTGTTTAAAATGGATACAATTTTAAGTAAAAACAACCGACATATGGAAAACCATCCAAAAGCATTCAGATTGTGTTGATACTTTAGGAAAACGATTCATGGGTCATTTGTGACGTGTACGAGTCAACCCTGCCTCAATCCGAGGTGCGGTGTGGCCAACACTACTCAAAGTGTCTATCTTTTGTTTCAAAATGACATCATTTTAAGTGAATACAACAACTGAAATTTACACTCATCAACGATAGTCGCAAACTCTTTTTCATGAGTTGGGTAGTTTCACTCATGGGATCATAAGTGATGAGACTCCTAAGAAAATACATTTTCACCATATATTATAAAAAATACAAGTTCAATGAAAAATGCATCACAAATCATTACATACCAAAATCTAGGATCAGAAAAAAAATTGGGATTTGAGCCAATTTCAAACTCTTATTCAACTCTAATAAGTATTTCTCAGACTATTCTGCCTATTAGAATTTGATGGGGACGTGGGGGGGCTATGCTGGTTGGGGGGGGGGGGGGGTTGTGCAAGGGTGAGGTGAATTACTACTGGAAGAGTGGTTGTCATTTGAAGATAGAAATAGGTGTAAATAATGTTTGAGTTATTGAAACTATTATTAACTTTACCGTATGATTGTTTTCATATGAAGATTGAAATAGGAAATTGTAGTACATGACATGGTTGGAAGAGTTTGATGAGGTTATGTGTTTTTTGTGTGCTATTTTAGGTGTTTTTATACTGTTTTAAGTCTGTATGTGGTTTTTTTGATATTTTTTATGCAGGTGTATACTGGAGGGGCTACTGGAGGGCTGCTGTGCAACAGTTTTGGAAAAACACATTACCAACGGTTTTAAACCGTTGGTATAATAGTTCTGAAAAAACACATTATCAATGGTTTAAAACCGTTGGAATAATATTTCTGAAAATAGAAATTTAAAAACTATACCAACGGTTTAGAACCGTTGGTATAGTGTTTAGTATACAATATATACCAACGATTTTTGGAAACCGTTGGTAAAAACATTTACACTGCCAGTATTGCCAATGGTTTGTAAAACCATTGGCAATACTCCAATTACACTGCCTTTACTAACGGTTATACAAAAACCGTTGGTAATGGGCTACTGCCACGCCTTACTTGCCAACGGTTTTCCAAATCGTTGGTATACTCTATACCAACAGTTTGGAAGCCTTTACCAATGGTTTGAAACTGTTGGTAAAGGCTTAATTTCCAGTAGTGGGGTGCACAGTTTTGGCATCCTGATACAAGACCTAAGAAAATGGGATCAAAATAAGTGTCAAAAAATACCTAAAAAAGGTAATAGGATGTTACGAACTCCCTCACTATAAAAACTTTTGGTCCCCAAAAAACCTGTTAAGAAAGCTCTGTATCAAAAAGATGATGTCAATTCTATCTCATTAGTGCCCCGTGTTCCAAAGTCTCATCAAAAGTAGAAATATGCTACCATAGAACATGAAACAAAATTATCATCTTCCCATGAATAACTTTTTCATCAGAATCAATAATCCTGACTTGATGCTTCTGTCATGGATAAATCAGGTACAACATCAAGATCTTCCCAATCTAATCTATGATAAGGGTGAGAAAGATAGTTCCAAAGTTGCAATAATTGAAACACATTGTGGTTCAAAGTCAACATATATGGAATTGGTAATTGGTAGGATACATTACTGAACAAATCAATAGTCTTAAAAGGAACCACAACCCTCAATGAAATCTTTCCCTATTTCCCAAGCTGTTGGTGATCCAACCATGTTGAAACTCTCAATAATGCACGTTCACCCATTGAAAACTATAAAGGTCATCAATGATGATTAGAATAAGATTTATACTAGCTCTATTTCATCACCATTATCTGATTAATCAACTGATTCTTCTTCATCATCTCTTGGACCAAACTCGGTCCAACCATGGAAGCTTTACCCATCTTGGACCAACACAATTGAGATTTACATGGCCTTCTATACATGGACTAAAAATGATCCATTCTAATAATGGGCTGATAACTATTGTTATAAGAAAACTCAACCCACCCTAAATGGTCATCCCAAACTTCATCAAAGTCAAGAATGTAAGCACAAAGCATATCCTCAAGAATCTGTATAGATCATTCGGTCTCGCCATCCGTCTATGGATGATATGTCATAGTCAAACATACATGGGATCCCATTTCCTACTAGAGGACTCTCCAAAATAGAGAACTAAAACATGGATCCCTATCATATACTATAATATATTTAACTCCATGCAATCTGATGATATCTTTTACGTAGAGACTTCCCCAGTCCTTAACATTGGTTGTTTCATGAATGAGTATAACGTGAACTAATTGGGTCAACCTATAGATCACAACCCATATCACTTTCTTCTTCTGAGGGGTATATGGAAACCCAACCAAAAAATATATACAAATATCATCCCAATTTCACATCATCACTGGATGTGACTGAAGAAAACTCAAAGGTCTTTTGTGAATTTTCACGACATGTTGACAATTATAACAATGAGAAATAAATTCAAACATTTCTTGTCTCATACCCATGCACTAGAATCATCACAGAAAGTTATAAAATGTCTTCATGGTACTCAGGTGCACTGTCCATTGGGAATTATAATAATCCCCCATCATAGCCTTTCTCAAATGTAAAGGAACAACATATTGATTCTAGAAACAAAGGACACTCCCAAAGGAGAATGACCACTCACCAATGGTCTCCCCATCATAAAGAGATTCCCTAATTCCAAGGAATTCAAAATTAATATTCTTATCTTGGATAATTATCTTGGTAAGAGAGGAGGTCACCTAAACACTTTCTTGAAAAAACTCGATCACATCATCCCAGACTCCCAAATGAAAATAAGTAAAGAAAGCCATCATATTCTACTATTCTTATGATTCTTTCACATACTTGGTCAAAATTTTCCTACTCAAAGAATATATGATGACATTTCCCTTACCAGGGGTGTAGATAATGTTGAAATCAATAGATTGTAGGTACTACACCCAATGCATCTATCGAAGGATCAAATATTTTTGAGAGAATATATAAATCAAGATTTTGTGGTTTGAATAAATGATAAACCTTTCTCTAAAAAGGTAATGTCATCAACTCTTAAGAGCATGCGTCATGGCAGTGAGTTCAAGATCTTGGGTTGTCTAATTCATCTCATGTGGCCTAATTTGTCTAGAACCATAGGTTACCACATGATCACCTTACATAATATCACAACCTAAACCAAAACTTGATGCATCCTAAAAGACCATATAGCCCTACCTAGCCCCTCGAAGAGAAAACATTGGAGGAGAAGTCAAAAGATGTTTTAACTCAACAAAATAACTTTAGCATTTCTTATCCCATAAGAACATCACTCCCTTCTGAGTGAGAGAGGTCATTAGAGAAGCTAGAATCAAGACATATTTATCAAACCTGTGGTAATACCCCACCAATCCCAAGAAGCACCAAATCTAAAAAACATTATGCGGTTAATCCCATGTCATAATAGACTTCAACTTCTCAAGAAAAACTAAAATATTATGTTTCGAGACCATCTGGCCCAAGAACGTCACTTCTGAAATCCATAAATTAAACTTTGAAAGATTCACATAAAGTTAGTGATTTTCAAGATTTCTAGAACTGATCTCAAATGACACACATGGTCTTCCTCAGACATAGAGTAAACCAATATTTCATCCACAAATACTACCATGAATGAGTCATGGTTGTTATAAAATATCTTGTTCATTAGTTCCATAAAAACTGTAGGACTATTGGTCATACAAAATGGCATAGAAATATACTCCAAATGGCCATACCAACCTTATAGGCTGTCTTCAGGATGTCATATTCCTTAATTCTCAACTAGTGATAACCAGATCGAAGATTGTTGGTCATAGTAGAGTACTCAAGAGGGGGGGGGGGGTGAATTGAGTATCTATAAAAATTTCTTTTGTAAAAGTTTTCTTAAAAGGTTCTCCAATAAAAATAAATATAGCCCAGTTAATCAAAGTAATAAAGTTATGGATGTTTGACTGTTTAAATAACTTCTCAAAAGAATGATTAATTCTCAATAATCTTAATATCTGTTATTAATATTACTTTTGAAGCTATTCTAATAAGGCAAAACAATTATAACTTCTTTCCAATATTAACTATCAAAGTAAATCTAGTGATTTCTAAATTATCTAGTTAAAACAGAGAAAACTAAATTAAATAACACAATAGATATAAAACAAGTGGTTCAATGTCAAGTCGAGACCTAATCCATTCCACTTGGTGATCACCTTCAAACAAGTAGTTTATATTAATAAACTTGATCCACACCCTGGATTGGGGTAAACAACAGTGCATAGGACTATCCAGGTCACATGACCTCTTCCACAGTTTTTCATGGGTATAAACTACTAAGTCACACAGGGACCTCTTCCACACTTATCTGTGGGAGTAAACAAGTATAAAAAGATATGAGAGGAAGGATATCTTGTATCCTTTAATTTAGTACAAGATATAGTGTGTGTTTTAATACACACACACACACACTGCTCGAAAAAAAAAACAGTACATAATAGAGAAAATATGATGAGATAAGGTTAAAATCTCTCTGAGTGTTATTCTATGCAGCTCTAGACTTCTTGGATGAAGTAGATGCAAGAATCGAATCCTCTTGTGAGAAACAGAGTATCGTAAGTCTGATGCTCTAGTTTCCAGTTAGATCTGGCTCGTATTCTTCATGGAGTTGGTATTGAGAAGATGTTCTTGACTCTGATCTATGGTATTCCAGCTTTTGGATTTGTGAATTTTGTGTGTGTTCTTTAGATGTATCTTGTTTCATGTGTTGGTTCACTCTTCTTCACTATATCACACCCCTTTTGTTTTTGGGACACGCTTTTCTTTTTATTCTTGGAGTGTATGTGTTGAAGCTGACAGGATGCATGTATTATTCACCTCATACCTCATACATCCAGGTGACATGACAACAAATAAATATTACTTATATCAGTGCATTTAAAAGACTCAAATACGACCGTTATAAATTAAATTGAAAAAAAAAGAATGGTGTCACAGTTTGTGTGGAAACGGTGTCACTTGGAAACGGTGTCACCACAAAATGATGTCTCCTTCTTTGCCTTTGAGCAGTGAGACAATTATGATGACATGGTTATATAGAGATCTGGAACTGGTATCATAGATGTGGTGTTAGGATCACAATGTCTGTTCACGGTGTCTAGGTCACGGTGTCTGGTCACAGTGTTCGGTCACAGTGTCTGGTCACGGTGTCTAGGTCACGGTGTATGGTCACGGTGTCTGGGTCATGGTGTCTGGTCATGGTGTCTGGGTCATAGTGTCTGGTCACAGTGTGTGGACCACGGTGTCTGGTCATGGTGTCTGGGTCATGGTGTCTGGTCTGGGTGTTTGGGTCACGGTGTCTGGGTCACGGTGTCTGGTCACAGTGTGTGGACCATGGTGTCTGGTCATGGTGTCTGGGTCATGGTGTCTGGTCTGGGTGTCTGGGTCATGGTGTTTGGGTCACGGTGTCTCGGTCCTTTTCCAGAAAAACAAAACTGGTGGTAGACTCACGATTTCTCAAACTTAGCCAAATATCCGTATATATACTTGAGCAGTAATATTCACAGAGTGAATTAGACTTAATCATTCATAAAAGAAATCATTATAGACAAAGTTAAATATAGTTTACAATAATCAAACATAGCACTTAATATCTTGGATAGTTTTATTTAAAGCATAAAGAAACCAACCATCTGTACACATGATTTGAGACAGATTAAATAGGATTAACAGGCTTTATAGAAGGTATAGGATTTGTGATCATTAAAACATGATTAAAACATGAGGAGTCCAAAAATATCCCCCCTTGATGATCACAAATCATGTGAGTGAGATATTTATTCTTATTATATGTGTCTCTCCCTTTGTGTTCATTTAGAGTGCATGAGTGCATGTCTCTCCCCCTTTTGGGATTATCAAAAAGAGTACAAAAGTAAATAAGAGAATAGACAAGAAGAGTTCACAATGCATTAGATGGAGAAAGATGTGTCATTACAAATAGTAGACAACAAAAATACAAAAATAAACCTATCAAAAATAGTGTTCACTTTTCTTCAGCACCGGTTGTCTTCCCTTTTCCCTTGGAAGCAACATTAGGAGAAGCCATAGGAGAAGAGGTAGAAGTTGAACAAGGAAGAGAACCAACTGAAAGAGAAGGTAGAGGGAGACCTTAAAAAATAGAGGGGACCAAGGCAGGATTGGTGGAAGACTAAGGTAATTGTTGGTCAAGGATAACAAGTCTGATCTGACTCAGTGCCTGATAGACAGACATAGAAGTAGAGGCAAAGGCAGTGAATGAGGAAGGAGGAAAACTAGGTTGCAAGGGTGCAGTTGTAGGAGCCATAATTGTAGTTCTCTACACATGAATATAAGGCCTCAATAGCTTGATGAAGTCATCAACAATATCACCACCATACTTCATCGCTTTCTCAAATTAATCCTTGTTCTCCATGAACTTGTCCAAAAAAGGAGTGAAATCCTTCAGCTTTTGAACTTGATTTTTGAAAGCTTGAGTGAAAGGAGGGATTTTCAGGTTCTCTACAAGGTACTTGAAATGGTTTGTCATATCATTCTTAAAGAAAATTCTATTGAATTAGAAATCCACCTTTTTAGTAATTTCTTCCTGAGCATCATTGGAAATCTTGGAATAAATTTTTACTAGATCAAGAACTCTATCAATATTCTTAAAAACCACAGATAAAGACTCTCCGTCAAGGACACTGAGCACTGATTGACGTTCTTCCTTAACAACCGTTCTAAGCAGATCACTATCCAATGAGGGTTGAGATGATTGTCCAAAGGTACTAGAAGCTTTAACAACTTAAGTAAGGGAATTCAGTTGATTTAGAACTTTCTGGAGATAGCCCTTATACTCATCAATTAATTTTTTGAGACTAATAACAAGCTCAAGCTTTTCATGAACTATTTGCTTGTTTCTTTCAGCTACCATGTCAATTATGGAAGTTAGGTTATGTTGAATCAGGGAGGGAAATTCCTGTGGAATCTAACCACCAACATCCTCAACAGGATGAACAACAGATTCTGGTCTCGATTTCAACACTCCCTGCATATCTTCAACCATAGTTTTGAGAGACTTTACTTCATCACTTAGCTATTTGTTCTCAATTATGACCTCTTGAATTTCATGAAACATTTTTGATTGAATCTGCCAAATGATCTTCTCTAACAACATGAAAACATCTCTTTCACTCAAGTTGGTTATAGGATCTGGTTGAGTGTTCATGATATTTTAAACTCCAGGCAATAAGGTAGCTCCAAAGGCTTTTAAATAATCCTTACTCACTAAGGTAGATGGTTCTTATGAAGGTTCAGAGATAGATTCTGAGACAGGATCAGGTTCCTTTGCAGAGATAATTTCAAGAGAAGATATCTATTTCAATTGAAACATAGTAGATAGATCTATACCTTTAACTAAGGCTTCTTGGGAATCATTCACATCAAAATAGCTAGGGAATCTATACCATGTATCCATAGAGCTTGGATCAACTGAATTTGGCACATCAACACTTTCCAGATTGGGGTGCTACTCCCCCTCAATAGGTGTATCTCTCAAAAGACTAAGAGATTTGGATCTTTGATCTATTTCCAAAATTTCATCCCCAAAAGCTTCACCCATTTCTTTTCTAGCCAACTGAAAGTCTTAATCCATTATTTCTTCAGCAGATGGGATAATATTAGGAACAACTTGTTCCTCTAGGTGTTCCTTTGAAGCAACTTCTTTCTCAAAAGAAATTTCTTCTTCTAAATGCTCTTCCAAAACATCCTTTTCCCTTTAAATAAAAAAAGATTCTTCTTTATAAGCAGGTTCTTCTTCCAGATCAACAATTTCTTCAGAAACATGTACTTCCTTCTCAATTAAGACTTAAGGAACAGGTTCACTACCTTCCTTATCCAGGAAAATTTTCCCTATAGGTGAATCAACCATTTATTTTTCTTCCTCAAAAGGATCATCAACAATCTCATCTGGTTCTAGACTAGGATCAGAAATGTCCTTAGGTCTTGAAGAATGCTCAACCAGGTTGAACTTTTAATAGACCCTATCATTATCTTCCACCCATGCTTTTCTCCATGAATTCCAACTGATTTTCATTCTTTTGACTGTAACCTTTGAGATAAAAAATTCATAGTCCTTAATGAATTCTTCATCTAGTCCAACCAACCCTTTAGCATGAAGCATAACAAAGATTAACCTATAGTAGAATAGTGAGGTTGACTTTGAGGTTGTATTTATCAACTCACACATATGAAGTATAACATACTTTAATAGGTTAATATTGTGTCCATTATTTATAAGATGTATCAAAAATAAATCCTGATACTTGAGTGTGGAAAAATATCCTTTTCTTGGACTAATCAGATTCTGAACAAACTTAAACAATAGTCTGGTTTCACCATCTAGCTCAATAGAAATAGATCTTCTCTTTGTTTCATTGCTAGTAAAGCTTCCCAAGCCTTCTTTTAAAACAAATATATCACTTGGAGGAATAGGACCTCTCTGGTAGTCCTAAAAAATTACCTCATGAGGTATCCTTAGCTAGGAAGCCCATAACCTCGAAGAAAAAGTGAATATTTGGCCATTGATCCAGCTTCTGACAACAAAACCATCTTCTGTATCAAATGAGAATTGAACGAACTGATAAAACCGAGCAACTAGATTTGGTTAAATCATTCTTTCCTCTTTTGTAAACCAATTTAGCCATCATTTCTATGTTAGTACTTTCAATACTAAAGACTTACTTGACAGTAGCCACTTGGGGCATATTTCCTTTTTAAGTACCACTATTCTGTTCACTAGGTTTGGATTCAAAGGACCTTCAAGCACAATCTTCGGTGTTATTTTCATATTCTTATATGATCTTTACTTATAAGGAGTTTATGAGGATGGGAGTTTCATTCTGGGCATTCAACAAAGGTTCGAGAGAGAGAGAGAGGTTTCGGGTTTGAGAGAAGAAGGCTCGAGTGAAGAAAGGAGTGAAACTTCTTTCATTTTTATCATTTAGGGATATCAAGCATCGCAAATTCAAAAGCATGGAAAATTAAAAGAATAAAATAATTAAATACAGTGATACGAGTTATAATATGTAAATAAAATGATAAAGTGTCTTTACCGTGAGACCAGAATAGACTTTCAATGTGAGAGGGTAATAGGTTTTCACGGTGAGATCCTAACAGGTTTTCACATTGATATCTTTACTACATGACTTCAAAATTGTGCGACTGTATTGTTTGAAATAGTATTGTGTGGGACAGTAATCGATAGATAGTAAATGTGAGACCATAAACACGAAACAACAACTTTTAAGATAGTAAAATATAGAACTGTAAGAGTTAGACAGTAATCTTAAGAGAGTGACTTGTGAAACCATAAACTGTGAAACAATAAGTTATGAAATAGTACACTTACTACTTAAGATTTATCATTCTCAATTCATGTATGATGTAATCTAACCTTTAATAATTTAGTGATTTGGTGAATATATTAGCAAGCTGATATTCAGTTTCAATGAATTCTAAAGTGATATCACCTTTTTGATATTGGTCTCTCAAAAAGTGGTGTCTTATATCAATATGTTTTTTCCTAGAGTGTGAAACAAGATTTTTTAAGATGTTAATACCACTTTTATTTTCACAATTTATAGGTACATGCCTGAATTGATATCCAAAATCTAGTAATGTGTGTTTCATCCACAAAATTTATGCACAATAACTACCAGCAGCTATGTATTCAGCTTCGGTAGTAGGTAATGCAACAGAGTTTTGTTTCTTACTACACCATGATACTACTGAATTTCCAAAAAATGACATGTTCAAGAGGCACTTTTTCTATCTAACTTACAACCACCAAAATCAGTATCAGAATAACTAACTAACTCAAATGATTGTTCTTTGGTATAGAATAGTCCTAGATTGGGTGTATTCTTTAGGTATTTGAAAATTCTCTTAACAACATTTAAATGAAATTCCTTAGGGTTTGCTTGAAAACGATCACACATACATACACTAAACATAATTTCAGGTCGGCTAGCAGTTAAGTAGAGTAAGATTCCAATCATTCTTCTGTAAGTGGTTTGATCAATAGATTTTCCATCTTCATCAAGATCAAACTTACAAGTAGTACTTATTGGAGTGTCACTACTTTTAGTGTTATCCAGGAAAAAACCTTTTAGAGGGTATCTAGTATATTTTCTTTGATTTAAAATAATACCATCATTATTTTGAAAGATTTGAAATCCAGGAAAGAATTTTAGTTCACCCATTAAACTCATTTAAAATTTGTTTTGCATCATTTTAGAAAATTCAAAACATAAATAATTTCTTGAAGATCCAAAGATAATATCATCTACATAAATTTGAACTACTAAAACATCATTGGAAATTCATTTTATAAAAAGGGTAGGATCACCTATTCCTTTTGTAAAACCTTTGTAAATAAGAAAAGTACTTAATATATCATACCAAGCTCTTGGAGCTTGTTTTAAACCATATAAATATTTTGATAATTTAAAAACATGATTTGGAAAATGAGGATTTGTAAAACCAGGGGGTTGCTCAACAAAGACATCCTCAGTTATATACCCATTTAGGAATGCACTTTTAACATCAATTTGATATATTTTGAAATTCATATGTGCAACATAAGCAAGCAGAATTCTGATAGCTTCAAGTCTAGATACTGTTGCAAAGGTTTCCTCATTGTCAATTCCTTCTTCTTGACTATAGCCTTGTGCAACCAATCTAGGCTTTCTTCTAACTATTTTACCAGCTTCATGTACTTTATTTCTAAACACCCACTTAGTGTCTATGGTAAATGTGTCTTTGGGTCTGTCAACAAGTTTCCAAAGTATGCTCCTTTCAAACTAATTAAGTTATTCTTGCATAACCATCACCCAAAATTCATCATTGATATCATCATTATTGTTTTTAGGTTCAAGTTGTGACAAGAATACTTGATGTTCAACCTGATTTATAAGATAAGCTCTAATTTTAGTTCCTTTATCTAAATCTCCTGTAAATGCATCTAAAGGATGGTTCTTAAGAGTTCTAACAACCCTAGAGAAAGAAAGAATGGTGATTTCAAATTCTTCAACAGGTTCGGGTTCATTATGACCTAAATCTAAAGACTTTCCAGAACTGGAAGTTTTCACAGATTCCTTTACAGGATGGTTAGAGGATTTTGAATTGATGTCCAAATTTGACACATCATCGTCCAGGTTCTCTAGAGTGGTCTTAGGCACATGTGGATCTATTTCATCAAATTTGACATGGACAGATTATTCCACACATTTAGTTCTTTTATTAAACACTTTATAGGATTTACTAGAGATTGAATATCCTATAAATATTCCTTCATCACTCTTGGATGAAAATTTATAAATATTTTCCTTAGTATTAAGGATATAAACTTTGTAACCAAAAACTTTGAAGTAGCTTACTTTGGGTTTTATATTGTTCCATAACTCATATGGAGTTCTTTTAAGAATGAGTCTAATCAATACTCTATTAATAATATAGCATATTGTATTTACAACTTCATCCCAAAAATAAATAGGTAAGTCATATTCACTATGCATGGTTCTAACAATCTCTTGTAAGGTTCTATTTCTTCTTTATATAACTCCATTCTATCGAGGTGTTCTAGGGGTAGAGAAATTATGACTATAGCCATTTTGTGAACAAAAGGATTCAAACTCTCAATTTTCAAACTCACAACCATGATCAATTCTTAAGGATTTAATTCTAAGTCCTCTAAGATTTTCCACAGTTTTAGCATATTTGGTGAAGTGAGAGTAGGCTTCACTTTTGTGAGCCAAAAAGAAAGTCCAAGTATATCTAGAAAAGTCATCTACAAGAAATTAAACATAGTGCTTTCCATTTAAACTAGAAACTCTAAATGGTCCAACAAATCCATGTGAACTGGTTTGATATGTTGAAAAGTTGACACTTCTTTCTTTGGTTTGAAGGAAATTTTGTGTTGCCTTCCCTTTTGACAAGGATTACACACTTTATCATTTGGAAACTCAAGTTTGGGTAGATCTTTGACTAAGATTTTTCTTGTTAGATTTCTAAGGGAGTGAATATTATAGTTTCCTAGTCTCCTATACCAAATCCAAGACTCTTTGAAAAATACACTTAAACATGAAGCATTTTGAGAGACTAAAGACTCTAAGTTAACAGAGTATACATTTTTATTTCTTAATGCAGAAAACACTAATTCATTTTTAGAATTAAAAACATTGCAAGCATCATTTTCAAATTTAACATGAAATAAATCATCACATAGTTGTGAAATACAAAGAATATTATATTTCAATCCATCAACAAAAAGTAATTTGGAAATTAAAACTGAGTTAGAGTTATCGATTTGGCCAAGGCCAATGATTTTTATTTTGGCATTGTCACCAAAGGTGACATGTCCACCATCAATTTTTATTAAGTTCTTGAAGAGTGAGTAGTCCCCTATCATGTGTCTTGAACACCCACTTTCCAAGTACCATAAGATTTTACAAGATCTCTTTAGTCAATTTTCCTAGAAAGTAGTCAAATAAAAACAGACTTTGGTACCCATATTTGTTTGGGTCCAGTAATATTAGTGACTAGTGATTTAGGAACCCATATATACCTCATAGGTTTACTATAAGAATTATGTAAAGTGCTTGAAAAATAAACTCTATTTGGTCCAAAAAATCTTGATATGGTAGAGAGTGCATCATAATTTGAACTAGCTGAATATTTTCAAGAACTAAAAGTAAAGTTGTATGTCCTAGATTTAGAAACAAAATTAGTTCTTCCAAAATTTCTTTAACCAGGTTGATAGGAAATACTAGTAGTATATTTAGGAGAAATTTGTTTACCTAGAATTTGTACCAAAGTATCTTTATCATTAGTAAACCTTTCAAGGTCCCTTTTCAATTGATCTTTAGATAGCTTTAGTGCATTATTTTCTTTGAGTAATTGAACATTTTTCTCCCTTTCTACAGTAAGTTCAGAATTAACAGTTGAGGTAAGAGTATGTTGTTTCTTTAAAGAATTTTATTTATCTTTTAGTTCATTACATGTCTCTTCAAACATATTATAGTAATAAAAAATTTCTTCATTAGACATATTTTCATAATCACTTTCATCTCCAGAATAATAGGAATTTCGTACAGGAGATTCCAGTGTTACCTCAACTATGTTTTTCATAAAACACATATTGGATTTGTTAGCCTATTCATCATGTGAAGATTTTGAGTCACTTGAACTGTCCTCAGAAGCACTCCATGTTGCTTTCATTGCCTTTTTATACTTTCTATCTTTGTCCTCATATTTATTTTTGTACCTAAGCTTGGGACAGTCAGCCTTTACATGTCCCCTTTGCTTACATTCATATATTACTATCTCATAAGACTTTTCACTTCTTTTCTAATCTTTCTTCCAACTTCATTTTGATCATATCTTCCTTTGAAGTTAGGATTTTTGAAAAATTTCTTCTTCTTGTAAAATCTCTTAAACCTTCTGGCTAATTGAACCATCTCCTCATCACTTTCAGGTGATGATTGTTCACTACTAGAACTTTTTACAGATACATTAAATTTCCCTTTTTCTTTTTGTTTATAGGTGATGGCCTTAAATGCAACAAATTTTCTTTTGGGTTCATCCTCCTCTTCCTTATTGACTTTCAGCTCCTCTTCATACATCATTAGTTTCCCAATGAGTTCTTTTATAGGTAACTTGATTATGTCTCATGATTCTCTAATATATAGAGAGGTTCCTCTCCATCTATCAGGTAGGAATCTAAGAACCCTCATGATTAGTTCTTTGGCAGTGACTTCTCTTCCAAGAGAAACCATTGTGTTGATAATTTCGTTGAACATGAGATACATGTTAGAAATAGGCTCATCAAGTTTCATTTTAAAGTTATCATATTTAATAGTATAAGTAATAAGTCTCATTTATTTTACACTAGAAGTTCCTTCAAGTTAAATAGACAAAGTATCCCAAATTTCATGGTCGGTTTTACATGCATAAATTCTATTAAATTCTTCATCTCCTAAGGAGCAATATAAAGCATTCATGGATTTGCAATTTTTATTGTAGGAAATCTTGGTTGGATCATCCCAAGTTATTCTTTTAGTAGAAGGAATCTTATACTCATCTATAATTGAAGACTAAATTTCAAAACCCATACTTTTTAAATGCATTTTCATTTTAATTTTCTATTGGGAATAATTGATTCCATTAAAGAATGGTGGTTTGTTTGTTTCAGCACCTTCTAGTCTATTATCCATAATAAATAAATACTTTGAAATAGCTAGAAATTTAGAATTAACAAAAATTTACAGATCTTTATTGTGAAACTAAAATCACAGTTGAATAGTTTCAAAAACAGAGTCTTAATAGGAATAACAAACTCCTTTGATATCAAATGTTGGTTGGAGTAGAGTAATCAATAGAGGGGTGAATTTACTATCTACTAAAATTTATATTTGAAAAGTTTTCTTAAAAGGTTCCCCAATAAAAATAAATGTAGCCTAGTTAATCAAAGTAACACGGTTATAAAATTTTGATTGCTTAAATAACTTTTAAGAATATTAATTAATTGTCAGTAATATTAATATCAGATATTAATATTGCTTTTGAATCTATTCTAATAAGGGAAAACAATTATAACTTCTTTCTAAGATAAAATATCAAAGTAAATCTAGTGATTTATGAATTATCCAGTAAAACAGATAAAACTAAATTAAACAACACAATAGATATAAAACAAGTGGTTTAGTCTCAAGATGAGACCTAATCCACTCCACTTGGTGATCACCCACCACCAAGTAGTTTATATTAATAAACTTGATCCACACCCTGGATTTGGGTAAACAACAATGCACAAGACTGTCCAGGTCACACGACCTATTCCACGGTTTTTCGTGAGTATAAACTACCAGGTCAAATAGGTACCTCTTCCATACTTATCTGTGAGAGTAAAAAAGTATAAAAAGATATGAAAGAAAGGATATATTGTATCATTTAGTTTAGTTCAGGAGACAGTGTGTGTTTTAATACAGACACACAAACATTGCTCGAAAGCTAAAAACAATACACAATAGAGAAAAGTTTATGAGATAAGGTTAGAAGTGCTCTGAGTTTTATTATATGTAGCTTTGGACTTCTCAAATGAAGCATAAGAAAGAATTGAGTCTTCTTATGAGAAACAGAGTATCGTAAGTCTAATGCTCTAGTTTCCAATTAGATCTGAATCGTGTTATTCGTGGAGTTGGTATTGCAAAGATGTTCTTGAATCTGGTCTATGGTATTCTAGATTTTGGATTTGTGAATGCTTTGTGTGTTCTTCAGATGTATCTTTTTTCATGTGTCGCTTTGCGCTTCTTCACTATATCACACCCCCTGTTGTTTCTGGGTCACACTTTTCTTTTTATTCTTGGAGTGCATGTGTTGAAGCTGACAGGATGCATGTATTCTGCACCTCGTACCATGTACTTTCAGGTGACATATCTACAAAGAAATATTAATTATGTCAATGCATTTAAAAGACTCAAATATGACCATTATAAATTAAATTGAAAATGAGAAAACATATTAAATAATGATGTCACAATCTGTCTGGAAACGATGTCACTTGGAAACAGTGTCACCATGAAATGGCGTCTCATTATTTTCCTTTGAGAAGTGAGACAATTATGATGGCATGGTTGTATAGATATTAGGAGCCGGTAGCACAGATGCAGTGTTAGGATCACGGTGTCTGGTCATTGTGTCTGGGTTACGGTGTCTGGACACAGTGTTTGGTCATGGTCTCTGGTCACGGTCTCTGGGTCACGATGTCTGGTCACGATGTCTGGTCACGGTGTCTAGTCACAGTGTCTGGGTCACAGTGTCTGGTCACGATGTTTGGGTCATAGTGTCTGGTCATGGTGTCTGGGTCACGATGTTTGTTTAGGGTGTCTGGGTCACGGTGTCTATATCCCTTTCTAGAAAAACAGAACCGGTGACAGACTCACGATTTCTCAGACTTTTCCAAATATCTGTATATAAACTTAAGCAATAATATTCATAGATTGAATTAAGCTTAATCATTCATAAAAGAAATCATTATAGGAAAAATTTAAATATATTTTACAATAATTAAACATAGAACTTAAGATCTTGGATAGGTTTATTTAAATCATAAAGAAACCAACCATCTGTACACATGATTTGAGATAGATTAAACAAGATTAAAAATATTTACAGAAGGTATAGAATTTTTGATCATTAAAACATGATTAAAACATGAGGATTCCAATAATCTCCCCCTTTATGATGATCACAAATCATGTGAGTGAGATATCTGTTCTTAGTGGACGTGTCTCTCTCTTAGTGTGCATTTATAGTGCATGAGTGCATGTCTCTCCCCCTTTTGAGATTATCAAAAAGAGTACAAAAGTAAATAAGAGAATAAACAAGAAGAGTTCACAATGAATTAGATAGAGAAAGATGTGTCATTACAAATAGTAGACAACAAAAATAAAAAAATATCCCTATCAAAAATAGTGTTCAATTTTCTTTAGCATTGGTTGTCTTCTCTTTTCACTTGGCAGTATCATCAGGAGAAGCCACAAGAGAAGAGGTAGAAGTTAAAGAAGGAAGAGAACCAACTGAAAGAGAAGGTAGAGGGAGACCTTCAAAAATAGAGGGGCCAAGGTAGGTTTGGTGGAAGAATGAGGTAATTATTAGTCATGGATAACAGGTTTGATTTGACTCAGAGATTGAGATACAAACATAGAAGTAGAGGAAAAGGCAGTGAATTAGGAAGGAGGCAAACCAGGTCGTAAGGGTGCAGCTGCAGGAGCCATAATAGCTGTGCTCTGCACATGAAGATAAGGCCTCAATAACTTTATGAAGTCAACAATAATCTCACCACCATACTGCATCACTTTCTCAAAGTCATCCTTTTTCTCCATGAACTTTTCCAACAAAGGAGTGAAATCCTTTAGCTTTTGAACTTGAGTTTTGGAAGCTTGAGTGACAGGATGGATTTTTAGATTCTCTACAAGGTACTTGAAATGGTTTGTCATATCATACTTAGAGAAAATTTTATTGAAGTAGAAATCCACCTTCTTAGTAATTTCTTCCTAACCATAATTGGAAATATTGGAATTAATTATTACCAGATCAATAACTATGTCAATATTATTGACAACCACAGATAGAGACTCTTTTTCAAAGCCACTAAGCACTGATTGAAGTTCTTCCTTAACAACTGTTCTGAGCAGATCACTATCCAAGGAGGTTTGAGATGACTGTCCAGAGGTACTAGAAGCTATAACAGCTAAAGTAAGGTACTTTAGTGGATTTAGAACTTTCTAGAGATATCCCGTATACTCATAAGTTAATTTGTTGAGACTAATAATAAGATCACACATTTCTTGAAATATTTTCTTGTTTCTTTCAACCACCCTGTCAGCTAAGGAAGTTAAGTTAGGTTGAATCATGGAGGAAACTTCCTATGGAATCTGACCACTAACATCCTCAACAGGATGAGCAAGAGATTCTAGTCTCAATTTCAACACTCCCTACATATCTTCAACCATATCTCTGAGAGAATTCACTTTATCACTTAGCTATTTATTCTTAATTCTGACCTCTTGAATTTCATGATGTATTTTTGGTTGAATATGCCAAATGATCTTCTATAACAACAGGACAACATCTCTTTCACTCTAGTTGGTTATAAGATCATGTTGAGCATTCATGAGATTTTCAACACCAGCCAATAAGGTAGCTCTAAAGACTTTAAAATCATCCTTACTCCCTAAGGTAAAAGGTTCTTGTAAAGGTTCAGGGATAGAAGCTGAGACAGGATCAGGTTCCTTTGCAAAGATAATTTCAAGAGAAGATATCAGTTTCAACAGAAATATAGTAGATAGATCTAAACCATTAACTGAGGCTTCCTGGGAATCATTCACATCAAAATAGCTAGGGAATCTATACCATGTATCCAAAGATCTTGTATCAACTCGATTAGGCACATCAACACTTTTTATATTGGGGTGCTACTCCCCCTCAATAGGTGCATCTCTCATAAGACTAATAGATTTGGATCTTTGATCTATTTCCAAAATTTCATCCCCAAAATCTTAACCCATTTCTTTTCTATCCAATTGAAAGGCTTTATCCATTCTTTCTTCAGCAGATGGGATAATCTCTGGAACAACTTGTTCCTCTAGGTGTTCCTTTGAAAAAAATTATTTCTCAAAAGAAATTTATTCTTCTAAATGATCTTCTAGAAAATTGTTTTCCATTTAAATAACAATATATTATTCTTTAGAAGAAGGTTCTTCTTCCAGATCAATAATTTATCCAGAAACATGTACTTCCTTCTCAATTAAGACTTGAGGAACAGGTTCACTGCCTTCCTTATCCAGGACAATTTCCCCTATAGGTGAAACAACCTCTTGTTCTTCTTCCTCAATAGGATAGTCCGCAATCTCATCTGGTTCCAGACCAAGATCAGAAATGTCCTTAGGTCTTGAAGAATGCTCAACTGGGTTGTACTTTTCATAGACCCTGTCATTATCTTCAACCCATGATTTTATCCACAGATTCCAATTTATTTTTATTATTTTGACTATAACCTTTGAGAAACAAAATTCATAGTCCTTAATGAATTCTTCATCTAGTCCAACCAACAATTTAGAAGGAATCATAGAAGAGATTAACCTTGTGTAGAATAGGGAGGTTGACTTTGAGGTTATCTTTATCAACTCAAACATATGAAGTATAACACACTTTCATATATTAATCTTGTATCCATTATTCATAATATGTATCAAAAATACATCCTAATAATTGAGTGTGTAAAAATGTCATTTTCTTGGACTAATCAGATTCTGAACAAACTTAAACAATAGTCTGGTTTCACCATCTAGCTGAACAACAATAACTCTTCTCTTTGTTTCATTGCCAGTCAAGATTCCCAAGTATTATTCTAAAAAAATATATCACTTGGAGGAGGAGGACCTTTCTAGTAGTCCTAAAAAATTCCCTCGTGAGGTATCCTTAGACAGGAAACCCATAACCTTGAAGAAAAATTGCATCTTTGGCCATTGATCCAGCTTCTCACAATAAAACCATCTTCTGTATCAAATGAGAATTGAACGAACTGATAAAAATGAGAGACTAGATTTGGGTAAATATTTCTTTCCTATTTTTTGAACCAATATATACATCCTTTCTCTTTTATTACTATAAGGCCCCCAGCCTTAAACCATACTTAATCTTGAGTTATTACAAGATTACACGTTGAGGATCTTTTCAGGTTTAGAGCTTTAGAGAATTAGATCATAAAACTTGCATTACATTCCACATATAAAAAAAGTGGTTACATAAAGATAGTATTCTTCATTACCATCAATGGAAACACATTTAAAATAAAACATGGATTATTTCTTGACACATCCTTAACTCTATCATCTTATCATGTACCTTTCCCTTGACCTGTGAAAAACATTTCAAAAACTTGGGATGAGCATAAAAACTCAGTATGGGTTATAAAAAAAACATGGAAAGGAAACATGAGTTCATATATACATAAGAATGAAATCATACTTTACCCATAAAACATATGCACTTTAACATACCTCATAAAATCATGAATAAATCATAGAAATCATAAGACATAAAGGTAACTTGAGTCATTCATAACATTCTTACGTAGGGAGTAACCCTCTTGGTTACGTTTGGAATACCCATCACAGTATATTCCCTAAAATCTCTTCGGATAAACCTTAACGTTTCACTCCTTCACGTTACCCAATGCATTGGAGAGCTATAACGGGCTCACCCGCCCTTAGTTTATCACAGAACCACCCGTCTTCATAATAATGCCCAAGAACCATAACATAATCATATCACATAAAACATGCATAAAGGAAACATAACATTTCCACATTTCAATCACGAGATATCAATACAACACATTGATATAATAAAAACATTATGAAAACCATTTTCAATACCAAAGTAAAACATGGTATTTATTTTTCTTTTAAAAAAAGAAGGTATGGCTTGTAGAGGAAGCCGAAACTCAAATAACAGTTACGACGGCGGAGAAGTTGTTGTCGCCGCATACGTACGACAAAAACATTCCCTTTTGTCGTTTAGTAAACGCTTCGTATAAAAAAGATTACTTTTGAATAAACGTAAAAGTCAAAGGGGTTTATACACCGTATAAAAGAAAGTTGTGTATAAAATAAAATATGCCTCAACGAAAGGAGATTGAGACGAAGTCCCATACCTCGTATCCGACTTGACCCGACCGTTCTTTAATATCCTGAATAATAAACTTGAGTTAATCTCTACTTGCTTATGAATCTTTTTCAAGTTCATTATTCCTTTTATACCATGTTATGAACATCATGTAATCAGTTAAGTTAATAATGTTCATTTTGTCGGTATTTGGTTCGTAAGTCAAAAATAGACTTCTTACACTTACATGTTGTTAATTTGGTCAAAGGTTCATTATATCCAGAATGGTATTCATGATGTAGATATCATATATGTCATATATATCCAGTACATACATGAATTTATAATATTACATAATCATTTAGAGGTAAGAAATGAAATGCACCGTTCATGGAGACGGTAAGCCGTACGTACGCATGAACGCTACTTCCATTTCTATTTCATATTTTATAGAATGGAATCATAATTATATAAAGGTATATTATAATTCCAGTATAATATCATATATAATATCATAGTTCCATCCTTTATATGTCCCACATATGGTATTTAACGAATCAAATCACTTTGAGGGGGGCGGTAGTCCGCACTTCCTAAAATGAAGATATCGTGTTTACCCATAATGGAAAACATAAAGGTATGCCCAAAATAAAAAAAAACAGAAGCTTAAGGAAAACATAAACATATTATATATCATATATAAAAATAGTGACATCATAATGTCCACCTTTGAAGGTGTTAAATGAGTGTTGAACAATCATCGTTTCGGGAGGCAGAATTTCTCCATCCACGGAAACCGTATGTTCTTTAACCATTTGATGTAGTTGTGTGAGAGTTTAGCTCAAATAAATCTTATAAAAACATCCTAGTATATTGATGATACTGGTGTTGTTACAAAAGAAGTAAATAAAAAGAGTTTAGGGGGTTGGAGAAGCAAAATAAAACAAATGAACATGAGAGAATGAATTACCTTTAAAAGTGTAACTCCTTTTGAGTTGAGCCTAAAGGCTTCCTTTGAAAGGATTCTGCCCAAAGGGAATCCTCTAGGATGAGGAGAAGTATGTGGAGAGAGAAAATGGGCAGGGGTTGGCCGAGCCAAAGGCTTGAAGAGTGTGTGAAATGAGGTAGAGGTGGGGGCCTTTTATAAGAGGAGAGGAGGGGCACTTTTGGAAAGTAAAGAAACATTACTTTATTTGAAAATGTGTTTCGGTTTTAAAAGGTCCCACATTGATATAATTCGTGGATAAGGTGATAAGGGTTCTAAATACACTCTTCCAATTGGTTTTGGCCATGTGTAGGTTTTAGATTTTTCATTATAATTCCATTTTATTTAAATCGTCAAATAATGATGTCATCGCTGCATCATTATTATGTCATAAATAATTTAATTTATTTAATGTCTAAAAATTATAAAAAAAATACTATGATATATGAAATATTTTTAGCTTTCCAATGACTATTTATAATCAAAATTTGGATTTGTATAACCCTACTTAAAAATTGTTTTCGTAAAACATATTATGTTTGTGTCATTTTCACTTTAACATTAAATAAAAAGTAATTTATGTCATTTCCCAACAAAAGTGGATCCATGGGGTCCCCAAGTTGACCCATGGCATGTCATGGTCGTCCATGACACAACCAATGAGGTTGGGACATGTGTCTAGGTCATTTCATATTATTAAAGCCTTATTTAGACCTTAAACTACCCTAATTACCACTAATCGCGATTAAGAACTTAATAAGTTACTATTCACCAAAAAATTATTTTAATCTCATTGAACCACATTTTACTTCTTAATGACAACCATGTATGTCGGATTTTCAAAATTCCAAACACAATGATGGCAAAATTTCATTTAAACGGAAAATCAGTCTTTATAAGTACCACTTAGTGGTTTCACTATTCATCAAAAATTGAAGTTTTTCAGAAAATTACCAAAAATTCACCCTAAGCTATATTTGATATTCCGAATTCAAAAATGAAGTCTATTTTACAAAATTCAAATCATATAAGTCACATTAATTAATTCAATAATTAATTCCCGCTGCCAGAGCAAATAGCGTGTTTTTACAAAACAATAAGTATCAAAAGATTGACACCAGTTTAAGTCTAATTTCAAAGTGAAATTGATTCCAATGACCACCATTGGATAAAATGGTAAAAATATATTCATATTACACATTAATACCAATTAAAAAGATAATCTAATCATATAAATAAATTAGATTAAAAAGCAGTTTTGATGTAAAATGCAGTATTTTTCACTATTCATTAAAAAATGAACATTGTCAGAAAAATACAAAAAATTCGCACAAGGTAAATTTTGATGTCCCAATCATAAAGAATAAGTTTATTTTGACAAACATAGTTTATAAAACTGTCAAAAGATAAATTTAAAAAGGGTTTTCCATCATAAGGCAGTAAAACAATCTTTTAAGAATATTAGTGTATTCCATGCTTAAGATTGGATTTATTTTCATCTTAAGCCTCTAAAACACTATCTTAATCATTAATAGACATAGGTAAAAATATCTATTATTCATTACTTACTTGGGATGTTACATCCTTCCCCCCTTTAGAAAATTGCGTCCCCGCAATTTATTTACTTATCGAATAAATGGGGGTACTTATCCCTCATTGCATTTTCAGATTCCCATGTTGCCTCTTCAATCATGTGGTTTTTCCACAAAACCTTTACCTGATGAATCACCTTATTCCGTAACAATTGCTCCCTGTGGTCAAGAATCTGGACCGGTTGTTCCTCATAAGATAGGTTCTCTTCTAGCTGAACTACCTCTGGACTCAAAACATGAGATGGATCTGGCATATACTTTCTCAACATCGAAACGTGAAAAACATTGTGTACCTGAGATAAACTCGGAGGTAAAGCCACTCGGTATGCAACTGATCCAACTCTCTCCAGAATTTCGTATGGTCCAACAAACCTTGGACTCAACTTTCCTTTCTTACCAAATCTCATCACACTTTTCCAAGGAGAAACCTTGAGAAAAACATGATCACCTACCTCGAAAGATAGATCCTTCCTCTGGTTATCCGCATAACTCTTATGCCTGCTCTGAGCTGTTCTCATGTGTTTCTGAATTAGCTGAACTTTTTCTGCCATCTCTTCTACCAATTCTGGTCCCATCAACTTCCTTTCACCCACTTCATCCCAGAAAGCTAGAGTTTGACACCGCTTCCCATATAATGCCTGAAATGGTGCCATCTGTATACTGGAATGAAAACTGTTATTATATGAAAACTCAACCAAAGAAAGATGTTGGTCCCAACTTCCCTGATAATCCATAGAACAAGCTCGTAGCATATCCTCCAATGTCTGAATTGTTCGTTCTGACTGCCCATCTGATTGAGGATGAAAAGCTGTACTAAAATTTAATTCAGTACCCAACGACTTCTGAAGGCCTTTCCAAAAGTTAGAAGTAAACCTGGGATCACAATCCGATACAATGGAGAGAGGAACTCCATGTAACCTGACTATCTCTTTAAGATACAAACGAGAAAGTTGATCAAGAGAGAAAGTATCTCGTATAGCAAGTAAATGAGCAGATTTTGTCAAGCGATCAACAATAACCAATATTGCATTATTACCTCGAGATGTCTTCGGTAATCCAACAACAAAGTCCATGGATATATTCTCCCATTTCCACTCTGGCACTGGTAAAGGCTGAATCATCCCTTTCGGTAACTGCCGCTCTGCTTTAACCTGCTGACAAGTCAAACACTTCACAGTAAAATCAGCAATATCTCTTTTCATTCCATCCCACCAGTAATACTCCCACAGATCTCTATACATCTTAGTACTGCCCGGATGAACTGAAAACGGAGAACTATGAGATTCACATAACAACTCTCTCTTCAACTGTGAATCACAAGGCACACACAATCTCTTCCCAAATCTCAAAACGCAATCATTATCAATGTTGAATTCAGGAAACTTACCTTTCTGAACCAGCTCTACCCTTTTCTGCAACTCACTATCTTGCTTCTATGCTTGCTTGATTCTATCTGATAGAGATGATCTCACTGATACCTGAAACAAAACAAAAGGACTTCCTTCACCAACAACTTCTATGCCAAAGTTCATCAAATCCTTAACCAAAGGATCACGTTCCAAACGCAACATTGTTAATGAAGCATTACTTTTTCGACTCAAAGCATCAGCCACTTTATTTGCTTTTCCCGGATGGTAATGAATTGTACAATCATAATCTTTGATTAATTCCAGCCATCTCCTTTGTCTCATGTTTAACTCTTTCTGAGTGAATATATACTTTAAACTTTTGTGATCGGTATATATTTCACACTTTACTCCATACAAATGATGCCTCCAAATTTTTAAAGCAAAAACAACAGCAGCTAGTTCCAAATCATGTGTAGGGTAATTTACCTCATGAGTTTTCAACTGTCGTGAAGCATAAGCAATTACCTGATCATTCTGCATTAGGACGCAACCAAGTTCTTTCAATGAAGCATCACTATATATAACAAACTCACCATTCCTGGAAGGTAGTGCCAAAACTGGAGCATTCACCAATCTTTTTTTCAATTCCTGAAAACAATCATCACATTCTTTTGTCCAGATAAACTTAACACCCTTCCGAGTTAGCTTAGTCATTAGACTAGATAACCATGAAAAATTTCTAACAAACCTTCGGTAATAGCCCGCCAAACCAAGGAAGCTACGAATCTCGGTTACATTTGTGGGTCTTGGCCATTCTTCCACAACTTTTGTTTTTGCAGGATCAATAGTCATTCCATCTTTAGAAACAATGTGACCAAGGAAAGAAATTTGTTGCAACCAAAACTCACACTTGCTGAATTTCCCATACAGTTTCTTTTCTTTTAAGGTTTGCAAGATAACCCTTAAATGTTTTTCATGCTCCTCTTTACTTTTAGAAAACACCAAAATATCATCAATGAAAACCACCACAAACTTATCCAAGAACTCATGGAAAATTCTATTCAGTAAGTCCATGAATACAGAAGGTGCATTGGTTAGCCCAAAAGGCATTACTACAAATTCATAATGGCCATATCTCATACGGAACGCGGTCTTCGGAATATCTGCCTCCTTGACCTTCAGCTGATGGTACCCCGATCTCAAGTCAATCTTTGAAAAAAACTGAGCTCCCTGGAGCTGATCAAACAAATCATCGATATGAGACAAAGGATATTTGTTCTTAATAGTGATATTATTCAAGGATCTATAATCAATGCAATGTCTCATAGAACCATCTTTCTTTTTAACAAATAAAACAGGAGCACCCCATGGTGATGTGCTAGGTCTAATAAAACCTTTCTCTAATAAATCTTGCAATTGCTCCTTCAACTCTAAAAGTTCAATTTGTGCCATTCGATAAGGGGGTTTTGAAATTGGTTTAGCATCAGGAACTAAGTCAACAGGAAACTCAACTTCCCGATCTGGTATTATTCCAGGCAACTCATCAGGAAAAACATCAGGATACTCATTTACCACTGGCACTTCATTAATCTGAACAGTGCCTTTATTTTCAACGACGTGTGCAAGGTAACATTCATTTCCAGCTTTTAC